>CM065686.1:32496704-32664204 GCA_017654935.2 Phymorhynchus buccinoides
TTTGGAGTAAGAATAACGACATTTCATAATTCATCCGAAAACATCATTGACTCTTCTCCTATTTTAGTATCTCAACTGCAATCCTACTATTAATTTGATGAAGTTCTTGGCATGCCATCCTCTGTCTCAGAGAGAGAGAGAGAGAGAGAGAGAGAGAGAGAGAGAGAGAGAGAGAGAGATTTGGAATAAGAATAACGAAAGGTGTTTTTATCATGCACAAAAACGTGCTTGTAGTGCTGCCCGAAAAATAATTGGCATCGCAAACATCTAACCATTCGAATACACCATTACATTCCAAGTTCAAATTATCAATGCTGGCAGCAAAATTACACCCTTCCCTCACGAGTATGCAAATGAATCTCACACTACCCTTGTGTTTTCCCAGCCTGCCACATGTCATCTTTCGTTCCTTTTTTTTTTTTTTTTTTTTTAAAGAAAAATGATTATATGAACTTATATTTTATGTTAATAATTAATATATTGTGTGATGCATAGGCTAGAACACCAAGGCTACATCAAAATGTTATGCTTTGCATAGTTATGCTGTCTTTAGCCATGACACGCTCCTAGCATAACATCATCAGTCCAAAATCCCCCGAAGTCGGAGTGTGGCTGAACACGTGGCGGGGTAATAAAAAAACCGGTCACACACGTAACTGTTCTCATCCGTAACTGATGCACTTGTACCATAGTGTTCACTGTTGAAGTGCTTCCGCTCTTATGATGATCCCTGGAGTCTTTTAGCCAGGGTAAGACATATTGTGTGATACAGAAGTTTCTCTTCAGCCCGACAACACGGAGATACAGTTTTCCCCCCCCCCCCCCTCTCTCTCTCTCTCTCTCTCTCCCCCCCTCCTCTCTCTCTCTCTCTCCCCCTCTCTCTATCTCTCTCTCTCTCTCTCTCCTCCATCTCTCTCTCTCTCCCCCCTCTCTCTCTCTCTCTCCCTCCCTCTCTCTCTCCCCCCCTCTCTCTCTCCCCCCCCCTCTCTCTCTCTCTCTCTCTCTCTCTCTCTCTCTCTCTCTCTCTCTCTCTCTCTCTCTCTCTCTCTCTCTCTCTCTCTCTGTCCAGTTCCACTTGCCCCTGATCCTTTCAGCTGATGTATTAACATTTAAACAATCTCTGGCGCTATGGCAGGAATGCAGTTTATTGTGACAGGTTAGAATTGCAATGCTAGCAGACACGCGTATGCATGTATGCATGTATGCGTGTATGTGTATCACTACTATGTGCGCACGCGCACGCGCACGCGCACGCACGTGCAGAGAGGGGGTTATATGGGAGCGGGATGGGGCGTGAAGAAAAGGGCAGAGCGAGAGGAGGTAGAATTTGACAGGCACGAGTGATGCAAGTCAGCATTCCTGTCATGTCATCTGTCATGACCTGTCAGTAGTGACTATGCCGCGTGCGTAGTAATCCTTTGATTGGGTAGTACTAAACTTACAACAACCAAGCTTCGCTGTCTAGCATCTTAGTCTGACTTTTCTGTGTCTGAGTTGTCATATACGTGTTTAGATGGCAGAAGAAAATACAACGGGACATCCCGCTATCGCTACGTATCGATAACACTACCGAGATAAAACAGTACGGCTATCACTACGTATCGATAACACTACTTAGCTAAATTACTACGGCAACTAAGGGTTAGGGTTAAAATAGGGTTAAACTTAGGTAAGGAATGGGGTTAGGTTAGGAAAAGGGTTAGGGTTAAGAATAGGGTTAGGGTTAGTCTGTCGGAATTCAAACAGACAGCTTGGCACAGTCATCATTATTTTTTCTCTGTGGGTCGTAGTGGTAACAACGGGTAGTTCTTTCGATACGTAGTGAAAGCGCTACGCACCCAAATACAACACGTCCGTGGACGGTCGTGGTGACGCCCTCGGAGAGGACCTCACTCACGCTGGCTCCGCAGCTAAGAAAATAGTGTCGTTAGTAGAGGCAAGGTTTTTTTTGGTCCTGGACCGACTCTTACCCAACTCTATGGGCTCAATGGGAAGACTGAAACCACACAGTCGAGCTTCAACCGCTTAACGGATGCGATTCTGAGTGTTGCTCTAATTTCATTACCAACACTGCAGGTGTCTGTAGTTCTCGGGCCTGGTTAACGCCCGGATATTTGGAAAACCCAACGGGATGTTTAGCCATAGCTTACAAGGTCGCTTTATATCGTCAATATAATAACTGTTTGGTCTACATTGACGTCACTGGCATTGCTACGTGCTAACTTACACTGATGAGTGCGAAATATTTCATGCGAGGATATTATGCATCTTTTCACGTAATTAGTATAGGATCTGATAAATGTGTACAATGGGATAAGAAAACACTTAACAGGGTTTTGTTGTTATTGAGGATCTTTCCTAGTTGAACAACAATAAGTTAGTGCCGCTCAAATAATTTCATTTGAGCTTGTGAGTAACCATAAACAAACAATCTTAACTAACAAAACAAACAAACAAAGCTGTCGATATTTTTTGTATCCATAGTAGTATCAATCAGATATAAGAGGATATAGATTATAACTTTTCATGGACCTGTCTCCATTAAGTTAAACGTGACTGTTGGGAAAACATTCTTTCAATCGCCTATGAACAGTCAACAGCCTCTGCTTTTCTTCGTATTCTTTTTCCTTTTTTTTTTTTTTTGGCACGCACTTGCTTGCCCTCGACAGTGCCCACACACCCCGTCCGATGGAGAGCTGTGATTGGATGCGAAGCGGTAATGAATTCGGATGACCTCGCAACCGGTAGCGGGTAATCTATGCTAAAGGCGGCATGCACACGTCTCACCGCGGCAGTCAGACGAAAGGTAAACAGCGGGTTTCATCATCACCTTGCCCAGAGAGCAGCCTACTCTGTACACCGACCGTTGTACATCGTATTTATTTACCCAGCGTTGCGGACAAAGAACAACAAACGACCACCGTTATTCCGTGTGTGTGGTTTGAGTCATCCTCAATCGACCAGTTCTTCAATTGGTTCACCTCTTGAAAGTCTTTTTTGGGTACAAAACCAGACGGTCTCGCATCGAACAAGCGGGGGTGATTGGAAGCAGACGATCTTTTAACAGAGAGACAACGAACGCATCGGGTACAGGCGACAGCCCACTCATAAGTGGACACGAGCGGGGTTGATCTGAGAAAAAGGAGATAATTGTGTCCGTGAGCTGTTAACGACAAACAAAACGATCGTTGTTTGGAAGAGGATATTATTTTGTGGAGTGAGTTATTAAAATAGTCACAAGCCTCTCGATGGGGACCTGTCAAAGCAACCAGACTCTGACGCAGCAGGCCAAGAGTTTCAGATACACCATCTCCGACAAAGCTGCCGCCAAACGGGCAAGTGAAAGTCGTTGTCATGATCACCAATTCAACACACACACACACACACACACACACACACACACACACACACCATCCTTCCTTTTTTCAGTTTTAGAACTTTTTATTTTATTTAGGAAAACAGTTTGTCCCATTTAGAATATTTTTCTTTCTGAAATAGCAGTAAATATGATTATCTGTATGGGTTCTGTCCTAATTATTGTAACCCTATATCCATTCTCTTTATAACAGTGTTAGCAACCTCAATGTCATTGAGGCTCAATGATACTTATAATCAAATAAGGGACATAAATATAGCGTTCAAAGCTTCACTGATTAAACAGTCTAAATATAGATTTTTAAGACAAATTCAGTATCTGGCATTTCTAAATGGAGTTTCTTTTCTGCCTCAGTGTCTGTTTTTATGGTTTGATTTGTTTTCTTGCTTTGAAGCTATTCTTGTGACACTTAATTATAGGATGCTCGACTGTGTTGAGTGCTGAATCAGTGAACGAATGGTCATTGGTTGATGACCTTAAAAAAAGAGGCAAACATACAGACAGCATTTGCATGCATACATGTCTGAGTGTCTAAGGACTGTTATTAGTGGTTGTTATATAGTTGATCCATTCCTCATGCCTGAATAATTGTCAACATCTTAGGAAGACTATTAATCATATTGCAGTAACTTATTGATTTTTTGTGTTGGGGGGGGGGGGGGGGGGGGGGGGGATATTTTATATGATTTACCAAAAGTGGCATTATCCTTATCTTGACAATTTAACAACTCAACTCGTCAAGACATTATAAGTTACTTATACCTTACACACTAACACATTTTAATGGTCGACTTATGGTGATTATTTTCCCGCCAGGGAGCAGTCAATCCACTAGGGGCTTATGGCGATTTTCTTAGTTGGGCGTAGTGAGAGAGGGTGGAACTCCTCCCTCTCTCTCTCTCTCTCTTTATTCCCAACTAAGAATATAGAGAGGATTAGCCCCACTCGAGCGTCATGACACCTGGCGGGAAAAACAGCCCGCTAAGTCGCTCATTGTGACAGTCAGATCAGTAGAGGACTGATCTAGGAATGCATGCTGAATGTCAATATTTCTGTTGTACGGCACCTGGACAAAATTTCTCCTTGAGAAATAATAAAGTGATTTTGAATTTGAATGAATGCATCAGACTTGTCAGCAAAAGCAGATGCTTGATATAATGAACGACCCTACAATATAATTCTCAACAAACAAACAAAAAAACTTCATCTTCCTTTTGCACTGCCATTCTCAAGATCGAAGTGTGTGCATCATTTGCGCATCCCACTAACCAGAAAGAGCAGAGTCAGCTGCGGATCAGACCTGTCTACTCTACTCTTTTCGAGTAGTATTCTACTCAATTTGGACCTCTACTACTCTTCAATATTGATCATAATGATCTTTAATTCTTGATTGCTACTCATTTTCAGTGAATAGTGTTTGATGGTTTTAATTAATAGGACTACATATTTTGCACAAAGCCTACTCATTTCAGCTATCCAGACTACTCTACTTGACTATGGGCCCTGATTAGTAGCTGCTCCGTTGATGACTGTTTGTCAATGACTGTTTGGCTGTGTTGACAGTGGTGCCCCTGCTGTGTGTGTCTTGTGCAGGTTGAGAACATCCTGAAGCCCCTGGACCTGAGCGATGATGACTACCGCAAGGTGATGCAGCTGTGTTGACAGTGGTGCCCCTGCTGTGTGTGTCTTGTGCAGGTTGAGAACATCCTGAAGCCCCTGGACCTGAGCGATGACGACTACCGCAAGGTGATGCAGCTGTGTTGACAGTGGTGCCCCTGCTGTGTGTGTCTTGTGCAGGTTGAGAACATCCTGAAGCCCATGGACCTGAGCGATGATGACTACTGCAAGGTGATGCAGCTGTGTTGACAGTGGTGCCCCTGCTGTGTGTGTCTTGTGCAGGTTGAGAACATGAAGCCCCTGGACCTGAGCGATGACGACTACCGCAAGGTGATGCAGCTGTGTTGACAGTGGTGCCCTTGCTGTGTGTGTCTTGTGCAGGTTGAGAACATCCTGAAGCCCCTGGACCTGAGCGATGATGACTACCGCAAGGTGATGCAGCTGTGTTGACAGTGGTGCCCTTGCTGTGTGTGTCTTGTGCAGGTTGAGAACATCCTGAAGCCCCTGGACCTGAGCGATGACGACTACCGCAAGGTGATGCAGCTGTGTTGACAGTGGTGCCCTTGCTGTGTGTGTCTTGTGCAGGTTGAGAACATCCTGAAGCCCCTGGACCTGAGCGATGATGACTACCGCAAGGTGATGCAGCTGTGTTGACAGTGGTGCCCCTGCTGTGTGTGTCTTGTGCAGGTTGAGAACATCCTGAAGCCCCTGGACCTGAGCGATGACGACTACCGCAAGGTGATGCAGCTGTGTTGACAGTGGTGCCCCTGCTGTGTGTGTCTTGTGCAGGTTGAGAACATCCTGAAGCCCCTGGACCTGAGCGATGACGACTACCGCAAGGTGATGCAGCTGTGTTGACAGTGGTGCCCCTGCTGTGTGTGTCTTGTGCAGGTTGAGAACATCCTGAAGCCCCTGGACCTGAGCGATGATGACTACCGCAAGGTTATGCAGCTGTGTTGACAGTGGTGCCCCTGCTGTGTGTGTCTTGTGCAGGTTGAGAACATCCTGAAGCCCCTGGACCTGAACGATGACGACTACCGCAAGGTGATGCAGCTGTGTTGACAGTGGTGCCCCTGCTGTGTGTGTCTTGTGCAGGTTGAGAACATCCTGAAGCCCCTGGACCTGAGCGATGATGACTACCGCAAGGTGATGCAGCTGTGTTGACAGTGGTGCCCCTGCTGTGTGTGTCTTGTGCAGGTTGAGAACATCCTGAAGCCCCTGGACCTGAGCGATGATGACTACCGCAAGGTTATGCAGCTGCTCAACGACAAGATGGAGGAGGGGCTGCGCAAGAGCACCAACGACGTGGCCACCCTCAAGATGTTCCCCACCTACGTCAGGGCCGTCCCCGACGGAACAGGTGAGTTACCTCCCGTCTGTGGCCTGGGTCTCCAGAGGTGTTGCTTCGCTCAGTCATTATTCATTAGCCTAGTGCTGCTTTGTCTATTTCCCCTTGCGTGTACACTTCTTTTTTTGTTGTCTTTGTCTTTCTCTCGCAATCTATCTCCTTTTTTTTCTCTCTCGCTCTTTCTAGCAACCCCTACCTAGCCTGTTCTCTCACACAAACTTTTTTTCTGCCTCTAGCAACTCCTAGCCCGTTCTCTCACACACACTTTTTCTGCCTTTCTATCTTTCTAATGTTTTGTCTGTTTCTTAAGCAAACGCACAGAGCTGCGTAACCTACTACAAATGCACATTCATTACACACTAGCGCAACGCCTAGTACTGGCAATGCACCATACTGGTAACACCTAGTAACGGTAACGGCAAGTACTGGTAACGCTGAGTACAGCAAATTTGAAGCGATTCGGTGAAGAAACGGCGGAGTTATAAGGCCCCGTTGTTGGCGCTGCTCTGAGAGTGACGCGTTCTCCCGATTCTCTTCAAATTTGCTGCTAGGCGTTGACCATAGCAAGCCTGACAGGAAATTTGAATCAATTCCGTTAAGAAACGGCGGAGTTATGCGTGAAAAGGTGAAGCGGCATATAGCGCGCGCGTTTCTGAACCGATTCGCTTCCGGTTTGGCACAACGATAGTCACCGTCCCCAGTCATCTACCTGCCAAATACGAAGGCAATCGACCCAGAAACACCGGAGCTACGGGCGCCGAAAGGCCGTCGGATGCACGTTTCGCGCATTTGCCGAACCGCGCAAATGACACAGCCGCCTCGGTTGCCGTTGCCATCGCCCCGTTAGGGCTCACAGCAAATTTGAAGCGAATTGGTCGAAAAACGGCGGAGTTATAAGGCCCGTTTCGTGTTTCAGACAGACACACACACACACACACACAGAGACACACACACACACGGACAGTTGGCTTTTTACTATACGATGTAGGAATTTTGATAGAATCGTCTGAAGTATAGAAGTAAGATGTAAAGCTGGGTAGTGCAGGCCACTAGTGTCAAAACCTTCATGTATACAACTGACTAGACTAGGCGAGAAACAGAGACATAGAATGTGCTCGAATGACGTATGCTTAAATGTGTGACTCACATTTATAAATCTAATGCAAGTTTTGAGAAACAAGAAGGGGGTTGGGCCTAACCTGAATCGGCAAAGGTCAAGATGTGCCACCCCCCCTACATTTCTCGGTTAATTGTATTTTTCCGTTTTTGCCTTTCTGACCATACATAAAGCTGTATTTTAGGAACCTTTTTAGCTAATAACCTTTTTGGAATACTAACCCTAGCCCTAACCCTAACCCTACCCCCCACCCTATAAGACGGAAAAACGCAACGAACCACAACTGTGACAAAGCGCGGTGTATTGCAGTACATAGTGGGGGGGGTAGGGTTAGGGTTAGGGTTAGTATTCCAAAAAGAGAATTAGCTGAAAATGTTCCTAAAATACAGCTTTATGTATGGTAAGAAAGGCAAAAACAGAAAAATACAATTAACCGATAAATGCAGGGGGGGGTGGCACATCTTTACCTTTACCATTTTACTGTAAAAAGTGGACAATGGTAGCTTTTTTTTTTTAAATGACTTGGATGTAGTGTACCTTACTCACAAAACAACATTGATTGTCATAGGAGTTCCCCCATGGGGATACTGTGGATCTTCTGTATCAATAGTTCCCCCACCTTCTGGAAGTTCTGTGCTTGTAGCTTCCTCTTATCTGTCACTCTCTTTGACTCTGCCTTTTCCCTTTGCTTACTTTCATCTGCTATCTTTCTGCCTTACCGGTCCATTCTCCTGCCTTTTTTCAAGAAACACTTTCAAAAAGATTTCCTCCGGCCGAAGTCAGACTTGGTGGGCTTAACTATTTCTTAGGCGCATGACAGCAGCACGACGCATCTGCGCTCATAATTGACAGGAAACTGTCTGAGCAATCGAAGAAGAAGAAGAATAACATGGGAGTTATTTTTTAGGAGTCAACATGGTCAAAGGTGGAGGGAAACAAAAGAATGTTGATACATCTTCTTCCACACATCCCCCTACACGCACGCATGCATGCACGTACACACGCACACGCGCACGCACACACGCACACGCACACGCACACGCACACACACACACACCATCTTC
Source organism: Phymorhynchus buccinoides (assembly GCA_017654935.2). Taxonomy (NCBI): domain Eukaryota; kingdom Metazoa; phylum Mollusca; class Gastropoda; order Neogastropoda; family Raphitomidae; genus Phymorhynchus; species Phymorhynchus buccinoides. The sequence goes on from CM065686.1 coordinate 32,505,227, forward strand.
TCTTGCCTAGCCCACTTAGTCAAACATAGAATAACAAAACACAGATAATACTATTGATTGTGTTTTACATTAGTTGTCCCTTTATAATGAAATGACTCAGTGGCTTTGCCTCTCCCTATACCCATGTTATGTCCTGTTCTAGTGCTTGTCTTTCAAGGAATGCTTGTTTTGGATTTTCAAGGGTCCGGCTTACTAAGGGATTTCTCAGGATTTATCTTAGTGATCTTAGCTTGTGTATCCCCACTCCTCTTTTGGCACTCCTCACTTTGTCGGTCTGTCTCGGTCGGTCTGTCGGTCCAAAATTGTCGCACATATTGTAAAAGAGAAAAAAATACTTGGGCATAAAGTAACATTTCAGTTGTCATATCTACAGTCCTAACGTATGGAAAGAATTATATACTGAACAGAGCACATGAATCTTCATTTTAAAGCGTACAAAATAATAAACATACGTAATACAGACACTGCAACAGACACGACGAGTATGCAGTGCTTCTTTCGATGAGTATAAGTAGGATAAATAGTTTTAAATGTTTTCCAAAAGATATAAAAAGTTGCGAAATGGTGCAGAGATAACATTCTGGTTTACAGATTAAAATTATTGAAAAGCCAGGGGAGGCAACTCAGTGTATGTAATGATTGGAGTGGTAAAAATAGACCGCTGGGCGTGCCACAAACGATTGCGAATCCGCGCTTGTTTTCCTTTCATTTTGAATGTCTGTTTTTATTGGTTTCTACTTTCTTTCTCTCCTTCTCTTCGCCCCATTGTCTTCATGTCATTCTGTACTCTTTTTCTGTCTGAACATTCCTTGGTGTCTTATTTTCACCACCGTCTCTCTGATTTCCTTCCTGTTTTGTGTGTGTTTCCTAGCCCTCCTCTCCTCACTACCTGTCTTTACCTGTCACCCTCTCTTTGCAGGAAAGTGCATAAGGGGGAAAAAAGGTTGTTTCTTTCTGTCACTCCTTTTTAAAAAATGATGTATTGTGTAACAGAAGTTTGACTAACCCGTGTACGTGTGTTTGACCAAAGGTGTCAGAGTGTCTGTATATCGTTGTTTGACATATATATATTTTTATGATTATTTGATTGTGTGTTTTTATCTGATCATTTAACCTTTTTATTACCATTTATGTCATTGCTAGTTTCCCTCAGACTAAACAATTAACCATTGGAAGTTTCTTTTTTTTTTAAATTGAGAATTGTTAGTTGTTGCAACTAACAACTCTTGTGCAACTAAATATTTGACAAAAGTTGGATTTCGTGTTTTTTGTTCTCTTTTTTTTTTTATGTGTACCACTGTAAGAGTACATTTTATGTTGTGATTAATCCTCTATGTTTTTTTGTTTTTTTTGCAACATGATAAAAATGAGGATGAATTTCTTTATGTGTGCGACTCTACATTTGAACCTTGTGAAATGTATGACATGTAATGTTTACGGCGTTGGTGGTTGTGTGTGTCAGAGAAGGGCGAGTTCCTTGCCCTGGACCTGGGGGGCACCAACTTCCGCGTGCTGCTGGTGTCGCTGCAGGGACAGGAGGTGAAGATGGAGAGCAAGATCTTCCTCATCCCACAGCACATCATGCTGGGAAGCGGGGTGCAGGTAGGCGCACAAATAGTGTTCAGCATTAAGCACCACAAACAGCGATAGGGGTGGAGGGGGGGGGGGGGGGGCACAAAGCGGTGATGAGAGAAAGGAGGATGAGTTTCGTAAAGGTCCGTAGTTCTGTGGGAGATCAGAAGCTTAACTCGGGGGGGTAAAAGAATTCACCCAGCCCATCTGGTCATAAATATTTTTGATTGAATATGTATTGAAGTAATTTTTAATCAACCAATGTTTTATTGAAGTGCTTATTAAACATCCAACACTGGGGTTTTTTTCACTTAGGTTTTCAGTTTATTTTGTTGTCGTTGTCGTCGTACCCTGGCTTAAAGACTCCAGGGATCATCCCAACAGCCGAAGCACCTGGACACTATGACATAAATGCACCAGCTAGGGATGAGAACATTACATGTGAGTGACTGTTTTTGATTACCCCGCCACGTGGGCAGCCACACTCTGAGTTCGGAGGATTTTGGACTGATGATGTTATGCTAGGAGCTTGCCATGGCTAAGAACAATCCCTGCATAACTATGCAGAACATAGCATTTTGATGTAGCATTGGTGTTCACAAACCAGCCCACAATGTCGATGTTTTTGTTTTTGTTTTCCAAATTGTTTTTAATGTCGAACAAAAATTATCAGAATTTTATGAAAAGCTTCACCAACCCTTTAGTCTAGAAGGATCAGTGACTTTACTGTTGTCTTTATTTTTGGCGACAAATGATGCTGGTTGTTTCACAACCCCTTACATTAGCCAGTCCTTTTCGTGGGAGGGCTGTAAACCTGATTTAAATCAATGGCCAACACCTGGCCTCACCATTCTGTTTAATGAATCAATCCAACCACGTCACTCAGATCACGGGCCTTGCTGTGTAAGGTGTTCAGAAAATACAGAGGAACCTTTCGCTAAAGGCACACTCACCCATCATCCTTGTCAAGAAGACTCGTCAAAAGATTTGTCTTTTATCAACTTAAGTTTTGTTGTCTTTAATAAATCCAAAAGAGCAACTGCTAAAGATCATCACAATGAAGATGATCTGTCTATATTAAACACATTTGTGAATTTGTTGACTTCTTTTTTTTCACTCAACGGAGTCACAACCAAAGCGACATAGCTTCCCCCCATCAGATCGCACTATTTTTGGCACATTTTAAAAATTCACAAAACATCAACCACACATTGCACAGACATATAAAAAATATATCAATGGATAGGTAAGGCATTATATTTATTGAATATGCTCACCTTAAATGCGAAATCCACACTGTTCATATAATACAGGTAATCCAATACAGTGCACTTCACACGAAAATCAAAAAACTTTTTCACAGCTCCACACTCCACTTTTGAGATCACTGTCACTGTCAACCAAGTTGTCGTCCACATTTTCTAGATCAAACTCATCAGAATCAGAAACTTCGTCCCCTTCATCGTCAGGAGAATCCCCTGAAGACGGAGTGTGCCTGCTCACGTGGCGGGGTAATCAAAACCGGTCACACATGTAATGTTCTCATCCGTAGCTGATGCACTTGTTCCACAGTGTTTAAGTGCTTCCGTTGTTGGGATTATCCCTGGAGTCTTTTAGCCGGGGTAAGCCAACAACAAGAAGTCAGGAGAAATTAACTAGGACTAAAACTAATAGTAATACAAACATGTACTGTTCTGTCACAAAGCAAGACGGAGAATGTAAGTGAGATTAATGGATAGGTTCCACTGTTTTCATGTTGAAAACCTTTTGCTGAGTGCACGTTTCAGCAGGGATGGGGTAGGGGGGAACTGAGGGGGGAGGAGCAGGTTGAGGGAGATATCCTACTAATCAATGGTTGCGTGGGTGTTGGGGGAAGATTGATGTGGTTGGGGTAAGAATTAACTCATTCAAGTCGTTCCGGCCATATATGTCCGGAATTAATAGATAGCTCTCAATTTGATGCATTTGCTTCAAGGGAAGTAAATCTGTGTGCACACCATACCTTGGTCACTTCTAAGCTCGCTTCACTCCCTTAGACCACAATTTTGCCTCTGACTTTGCTTTTGTAGTGGTTTGTTGTGGGGTAACCAATCGGTGTAGAGTTTTTCTATATAAACTCTCTATATAAAAAAGTCTGATCTACCACTTCCCTATGTCTAAACCTGAAGTGAAAACCTGTAATCTTCTTTCATTTGTCCTTTTGTTTATATATGTTTTGCTTGTGTGTTACTGGGGTAATTTGTGAGGGTTTTTTTAATCATTCAAAATCGTTGTGATGCGAGTGAGTTAACCCTTTTTCAGTTGAATGTTCAGGAAAACTTGAGTATGTTTTGGCTTGAGTGGTGGAGACTGCTATGTTGTTGTTGCATTACTTTTTTTTGGTGCACAGTTCTTTGGATTGGACGATGCTGTCAATGATGAAATTCTGTACATAATTAAGTAGTGTAATAAAGTTAAGCTGTCCTCAATATTCAGCAATATATGCCTGAAAATCTGCTCGCTTCATAAATTAGGTCTGTCACTAACAACCTCAATATTTTTTTAGCACCAGCAGTCAAAGGGTTTAACTGCTGCAGATCTACACATAAGTCGTATTGATAAATCAATGCAGGGATTGCCGCCTGTTTGTTTCAGCGAGCAGTATCGTATTGATTACTATTAAGTCGTTGAGGACTCCTACATTCTGTCTGACGGTGTGCCCTTTCCATCCTATAGAAACAAACATTTTTGTTGTTGTTCAGGCCGTAGATATAGAGACGACCACTCCCAGATCAATCTGCTTATGGCTAATTTGCACTGACACACCCCCTCTCTGTGCCTTCCATTCCCTCTGTTTGATGCTGCAGCACCATAATGTGCCTTTATGTTCATGCTCGCCAAAATATAAACAACATAGAAAAATGAAGTTTCATATTCACCAACAAAATGCTATTTTTTGTATGTGTGTCTGTGAGTGTATCATGTGTGTGTGTTTATTTTTAAAATGCCTTATTTTTCGGACTACAAGGCGATACTTTTTTGCAGACTCAGACCCCTGCGCCTTGTAATATGAGTAATATAATAGTAAGAAAATATAGTAACAAAATCTGAAATTTGGGTAAAATTTGAGGGGTGCACCTTACAGTTATGCAAATGTGCGCCTTATTGTCTGAAAATACGGTAGTCTATAATTCCATGACGGAATGCCGTTATTTATCATTGCCATGCTCTGGCAGTGATTATGAATCTGCTCAAAGATGATGGGGGGGGATCTTAATGATGTTTTGTGGACGGTCTTTGTTTTTAAATGAAGGAACTTTTAGGCCCTGGAACTAACTGCTGGAACATACTTAAATGTGTGTGTGTGCCTGCTTTCAGCTGTTTGACCACATTGCGGAGTGCATCTTCCGCTTCGTGAAGGAGCACAACCTGATTGGGCGTCGGCTGCCCCTGGGGTTCACCTTCTCCTTCCCCTGCCGGCAGCACGGTCTGGCCAAGGCGGTGCTCACCACCTGGACCAAGGGCTTCAAGTGCGAGGGTGTGGAGGGCAACGACATTGTCGTCCTGCTGCACCAGGCCATCGTGCGGAGAGGGGTCAGTGTCTTACAGTGTGTGTGTGTGTCAGGGCTGCCAGTTGGTTTTTTCTCACTGTGCATGCCAGACATTTGCGCACGTACACACACATACAGACCGTGCACACATATATTAATAATTATGCATGAACGCACACACATACATGCGCACACACACACACACACAGAGAACGAATTACTCTAAAATTTTCTGTATTTGAAAAAAAAAAGTTTGATTTGTTTTTATTTAATTTGAAATGACAGTTGATTCCTTGTGAAGAACAAAATGTTTTTAAGAGCATTTGCAATCCAAAATGTTCTAAACCTTGTTTTTACATGTAATTCTATTTGTGAAGCTTCTCGTTTCAGCACTCGGTGATCCACGAAACAGTTGGTCTCCTTGTGTTGCATGTAAAAGGAAGGGTAAAGATCGGTAGATGTAAGTACTCCAGGGAGTGTGACTCCTGTGGTTGATACAGGTGTGTATGTGTGTTTCAGGACCTGGATGTGGAGTGTCTGGCGGTGATCAACGACACAGTGGGGGCCCTCATGTCCTGCGCCCACTCCGACAGGCTGTGTGCCATCGGCATCATTCTGGGTCAGTCCACTTTGGTGATCGGTCCTTTTTTCTGCCCTTTTGTTCTGCTCTCTTCTTTACTGTAGTCAGAGACAGACAGCACAAGGGAGATAATCTGTCATCCAAGCACTGCTGTTTAAACGTAGGCATGCTCTCTCTCTCTCTCTCTCTCTCTCTCTCTCTCTCTCTCTCTCTCTCTCTCTCTCTCTCTCTCTCTCTCTCTCTCTCTCTCTCTCTCTCTCTCTCTCTCTCTCTCTCCCTCACACACACACACACAGAGCTATAATTTTAACTTGAAAATGAAAACCATAACTGTTTGGTTGTTTTTATATTTGTTACTCGTTGTTTTTAGTGTTTAGCTTAATGTTAATGTACAGCGCTCTGAGCTCCCTGCATAGGCAGTAGAGCGCTTTATAAATGTTCAGAATTATTATTATTATTGTTATTGCAATCACCCTTCAGCACTCTCTATCACCATTTGGTTGTTCTCTCTTGGTACCTTGTAAGACAAAAATGTCCAGAGCATCCAAGGCTTTCATTATGTTTTGGTGAGTAAACATTTGAAGGGTAAAAAAAAAAAAGCCTGAGCGTACTATGGTCTTTCTGCAAATGTTAAGAAAAGCTCCCTCCTCTGCCCCTTCCATTCATTTCAGACGGTTTCAGGTTAGGGTTAGGAATAGGGTTAGGGTCAGTTTAGTGACAAATACACAACAACAACAAAAGTTGATGACTAAGCTGACCCTAAACCTATCCCTAACCCTATCCCAAACCCTATTCCTAACCCTAACCTAAAAGTGTCTGAAATTAATGGAAGGGGCGGAGGAGGGAGCTATTCTTAACGTTTGCCAGTCTTTCTTTATTCCGTTTGTGGCTGGTACCCCTGGTAATCTTGCAGGAGAAGCTCACTTTGAACAGTGTGCAGTGGAGTGAAGCTGACCCTATGTGTTGTGTGTGGTGTTGCAGGCACCGGCACCAACGCCTGCTACATTGAGAAACTGGACCAGGTGGAGATGACCGAGGGCAACGAGCCAGGGCCACCCGAGGTCAGTGGACACGTCTTGTAGCATGAAACTCCCTAGAGTTTGATTGTTCACAGTTATTGTTCTTTCATATTGTTCTTAGGGAGACGCAAAGGGAAGTAGTAGGTGTGTGATGGCATGTCATCTGATTCCATAGCAGACCTGTTTACTCTACTCTTTTCGAGTAGTATTCTACTCAATTTGGACCTCTACTACTATTCAAAACTGAAAATAATGCTCTTTAATTCTTGATTACTACTCATTTTCAGTTAACATTATTTGATGGTTTAATGAATAAAACGACACATTTTACACCAAAACTACTCATTTCAGCTATCCAGACTACTCAAGAATTGTGTAGGGGGTAAACAGGTCTGCCATAGGATTTATATTTTACTTTTAGACATACTGTGGCACTCTGAAGGAATAAAAAAAATGTACTGTCTTTCATGGCTAGGAGGGAAGAAACTGTTACAGATTTAAAAAACAAAACACAAAAAACATGTCACATTCTTTAACTGATAACTATTTCTTGTAAGCATTTTACAACTGTTTTGGTTCTGTCAGTCAAGGACCTGAGTTTAAAATTGAATCTATGCTTTAGCTGGCCTGTTCTTGTTCTTCAGTTTCTCAGGTCTACAAGTATATGGGTTGAGCGGAGCTGCGTTGTTACGGAATATGATTTGATAGTGTATAGAATGTGTAGATAATAACGGAAAAAGAGCTACACTTGAAAGCTCAACTGTTTCTCTCGTTTAAGGATTTGTCCTACCACCAATATCAATAACATGACCTCCAAATCAAGGACTAACATATGCTCTACATCTGTTTAGTTTTGGATTGAGTTATCTGTGAATTACATACTGAAAAAGAAAAAAACCAGACGAATGATTGTGATGTAGACAGTACCTTGATGTGTACGTTAATGTACATGATTCGTCCGTGCAGATGCTGATCAACACAGAGTGGGGAGCGTTTGGGGACGACGGCTGCTTGGACTTCATCACCACCGAGTTTGACCGAAATGTGGACAAACATTCCATCAATGCCGGACAACACAGGTCAGGGGGGTTTAAACTGTTGCATCGTCTTCGTTGTTTGTTGGTCTGTATCTCTCACACATCTTCTCTTTCTCTTTTAGGGTATGTTCTTGCTGCTTCTCTTTTTTATCTTTTATTTCAAGTGGTGTAGAGTGGCACAGAGGTATCGCGTTCGCCTCGTGTTAAGTAAACCTGAGTTCGAACCTGGGTACAGGGGATTTTTTTCTCTCGCTCTGCACTAGGCCTTGCGGTCTGAACGTGGAGTCTTTCGGATGAGACGATAAACCGAGATCCTGTGTGCCCATGCACTTAGCACACGTTAAACCCAGTGGTAACGAAACAGTTGTCATTTGGTCAAAATTTACACACACCCTTTTATTCTTCATCGGTCACACAAAGATTGCATGCAAAAAAGGTGGCGAGCCTCTAGCTTGCACACACTCTCTAGGTGGGAGCAACCCGAATTTCACAGAGACACCTCTGTGACTATAAAATACCTAATACCTAAAACTGCAGACAATTGACCCAGCTCTATCTAAATCTTCATTGTTCTTGTTTTGGATGTTGTATGTGATTTGTATATGTGATTTTCTTTTCTGTCATAATATTCTGCTATTGAGCTGACTATAGCCATGCTATAATGCAGAATTTCCCCATTTTGTGTGCATTCGTATGAAAGATATTTGTAAGTTAACCCTTTCGCCGCCAGCCATTTTTCAGCCCCCCAAAATACCATTAAGCTTAACTGGGTTGAGAAAATAAAATATCTGCAATATTGCAAATTCCTCTGTGACATGTATAACATAAGGCAAATCCTTACCTCCCAAAATTAACAAAAATAGGATCTTTGGATAACAGGCCCTGATTTGATGCCTGTTAGTGACATGGGTGTTAAACCATTGTGGTGCATAAATGCGACATTGGTGGCGACAGGGTTAATGCCACACAAAAATCTACCCTCAACTGATACTGGTAGAGAGTAAATAAAGAAAAAAATGATTTTTTTAAAAAGTTGTGAATTGCTGTTGGAAAAAACGGAAATACAAAAGGTAACTCATGCTTTTTACTGTGTGTTGTAGGTATGAGAAGTTCATCTCCGGCATGTACATGGGGGAGATAGTTCGCCTGGCCCTGGAGAAGCTCAGGAAGAACGGTGTGCTCTTTGGAGGGGAGGGGTCCTACCACATGGCCACCAGGGGACGCTTCTACACCAAATATGTCTCTGAAATCGAATCGTGAGTGTTGGGCCTTGATTTTGTCCCGTACAATGGGTCTCCTATAACTCTGTGTGCGTGGGTGTGTGTGCGCATGTCTGATAGTTGGTTTGTATTTGAATTACAAATGTGTTATTGATCTGGAATTTTTGTTTTGTTGGTGTGGTTTGTTGTTTATTGGGGGGGGGGTTCTGCATCATATAGTAAAAAGCCAAGTGTCAGTGTGTGTGTGTCTGTCTGAAACACAAAACGGGCCTTATAACTCCGCCGTTTTTTTTACCGAATCGCTTCAAATTTGCTGTGAGCCCTAACGGGGCGATGGCAACTGCAACCGAGGCGGCCGTGTCATTTGCGCGGTTTCGCAAATGCGCGAAACGGGTATCCGCCTGACTCTCGGCGCCCGTATCTCTGGCATTTCTGGACCGATTGCCTTCAAATTTGGGAGGCACATGACCGGGGACGGTGACTATCGGTATGCCAAACCGGAAGCGAATCGGTTCAGAAACGCGTGCTATGGCCCGAAGTTCTCTTTTAAAAAAATTGTTAGTCCTCTTTTATTCCTTTATTTTGCTCACAAATACAGGTGAAAACATTTTGTGTGTATCAATCACACTTAGAAACTGACTGGCTGTGGAATGTTTGGCATTGATCCTTTCTTGTCTTTGTCTTAGCTTTATAAAATAATCGGATTTATGTGTGTGCAAGTTGTTTTTTAATGAAACAATCAGATTTTGTTTCTTATTCTTCAAGGGTTTTGCAACCCCTTGCTGTTATAAAGTTTGAAATATTTAAGGCGCAGGAATTCACATATTGATTGAAAGATTGCTGTCATGGCTGAATGTCTCATTTTTGCTGCGACTGCCCATATCAATAACGGAAACATAATGAAAATGAATAAAATGAAGATCTTAGCTGGTCTCACAAGTCTCTCATTTTCATTGTTGATTGATACCATATTTAATATACTATAAGATGATACTGGGTTTTTTCCAATACTGACACCCCTGCATCTCATATGACTGATAATATAGTGAGAAACTTTAATATAAAAATTGAAATTTTGTGTAAATTTGTTGAGGTGCGCCTTATAGTCCGTAAAATACACTAATTTGTAAGAGAAACCTTCTTTATTGGTGGTGACCAACTTCTTAAGTAAATATACACGCTTTGGAGATGCAACCAGAGAGAAAAAAAAGGAAAAGAGTGAGGGAAAACAAAACCCCACACTGTTCAGCTAGTGAGCAAGAAACACACAATTCCGATTGTTTAAATCCATGTCCGTTTCACTTTTTCCATACAAAATGGAGCGAGGGGTGGGTGGGTAGGTATATAGATTAGACTAAAATTGAGATGAACCATGAAATGAAATGCTACTGTGCTTCATGAAGCTGTTTGTTGTGCCGTGCTCAGGGACGACCCCGAGACGTTCAAGACGACCAAGCAGATCTTTGAGGAGCTGGAGGTGGACAATGTGTCTGACCAGGACTGCAAGCTGGTCAGGCACGTCTGCACCCTCGTGTCCAAGCGAGCCGCCTTCCTCGCTGCCGCAGGTAAGCATGCCTTTATTTTTGCAGAATACACAGGGTTTTGATCATTCTTGTATTCCATTACTATTCTTGAAATATTCAGGAAGTTAACATGAGCAATAGGTTTGTATATACAGTTTAATCTGGGTTTTTATGCAATGAGAATTTATTGTTTATTCTTTTGAGATTTTATTTTTGAAATCTTAAACATTTTTTTTCACTGTTTGTTTGAACATGAATGGGTGGCGCTGTGCCAACAGCGACGCACTCTCCTGATGAGAGTAAGCCCGTATTTCACAGAGACAAGTCTTTGTGTCGAGAAAGTAACACCAATACTAATACCAACATTTTGGCATTCATTATTTTTGTTTTCATTGCAAAAAGAATCTTCTACATAAGTCTCTTTAATTTGAAGGAATGAGTAAACTGGCAATGTGTGTCTAATGACTTCATGTGTTTAATAACAGCTCCAAAATATGGGGACTTTGAAGAGGAGTTAACACTTTGGAAGGGAAAGGAGTAATTCTCACACAGTATTTTTCACACTTCAGTAAGCCACATGCGCCAATGTGTCTTATGTCTTGATGTATGTCATAATAGCTGGCATGCTTGTAATTGTGAACAATACTTTTGTGTCATGTTCTGTGAGAAATTTTAGTAGACATGTTCATATGTGCTAACCATTCCTCCTTCGGTAGAATTTCTTTTGCTCGCAAGGACAAGTAGTTTTGTATTTAGAGATCAAGCGTGATAAACAATGTTCAATGTGCTCACTGGATTTCAAGATTTCCTGTTGTCTCCTGAAACTATGCCACTTAAAAATCTCTCCACCTCATTAAGATAACTCTTAAGACTTTGTCTGCTAATGTCTTCTTCTTGTTGTTCTCCTTAGGCTGCCAACTTCACCATGTTGAAGATTCTGCTGCACTTTAGGGGGTAGTACGAAAAAGAGAGAAAATAGCAAAAGATAGAGTACAAAGCGAAATGATAACATATTGTGGGGAAAAGAAATGATCCCAAGATAGTCAGGAAATAATTGAAGTATTTACAGATACACAGTTACTATGTAGAAAGATATTCATGAAATGATCCCAAGATAGTCAGGAAATAATTGAAATATTTACAGATACACAGTTTACTCTATAGAAATATTCATGAGCAGTTAAGCATAATAATATATCAGTATTCCGCTCAGCTTCCCGAAATTCTGATTTTCAGCCACAAATATTCCTCTCTTGTCTGTCAGGGAGTTGGGAGCTCTGCAGACTTCAAGTTCAACGTTTGCAAACAATTGTGTACATGTGTAATGGCTCCTTCCTGTAGCAGCAGGTGTGTGATGCGTGCTGTGCTGAACCTGTCTGTGCAGGTGTGGCCTGCGTGCTGAACAAGATGAAGCGCCCCGAGGTGACGGTGGGCGTGGACGGGTCCCTGTACAGATTCCACCCCTTCTTCCACGACCTGATGGTGCAGAAAACCAAAGTGCTGGCCCCGAGCATCAGGGTACGCTGCTCATCTCTCTCTCTCTCTCTCTCTCTCTCTCTCTCTCTCTCTCTCTCTCTCTCTCTCTCTCTCTCTCTCTCTCTCTCTCTCTCTCTCTCTCTCTCTCTCTCTCTCTCTCTCTCTCTCTCTCTCTCTCTCTCTCTCTCTCTCTCTCTCTCTCTCTCTCTCTCTCTCTCTCTCTCTCTCTCTCTCTCTCTCTCTCTCTCTCTCTCTCTCTCTCTCTCTCTCTCTTTCTCTCTCTATCGCTCTCTCTGTCTCTAATACTTGCTTAATATCTTGTGTTATGGATTTTCCCCCTTTTTTTGGTTTTATTTAACAATTTTCCCTTCCCACTGTTCCCTTTGACATGGGCAGATGGCCCGGTTCATTAAAACGTTCTTGTTCTTCTCTCTCTCTCTCTCTCTCTCTCTCTCTCTCTCTCTCTCTCTCTCTCTCTCTCTCTCTCTCTCTCTCTCTCTCTCTCTCTCTCTCTGCCTTTCTGTTGTAGAAACTTTGTTTTTCTCTCTCTCTCTCTCTCTCTCTCTCTCTCTCTCTCTCTCTCTCTCTCTCTCTCTCTCTCTCTCTCTCTCTCTCTCTCTCTCTCTCTCTCTCTCTCTCTCATCATGCTCTTTCTGTTCTAGAAACTTTGTTTTTGTTGTTCATCTCACCTCTTTGTTTGTTTTGGGGGGTTCGTTATTTTTTCCCCCTGTAAATTTGAGGTTTAAAAAATATCATGAGAACTGAAACTAATATTCTGTTGTAATGAGATGCCATTTAATTCCTGTAACTTTTTACTTCTTTGTAGTTAACCCCTTCCCTGCCCAGTCCCTTATCTACTATGGGGTGTGTGATGTCATTGATGATGTCATAACGTTTGATGCCATAGCCCTGGAATAATGGATTTTGGTTTAGATAGGTCAGAAAAGATATCTAGACCATTTTCTCAGATCGAGTCTAACAGGTGTCTTAATTTTTATAATAAGGAAATCAAAAATTTATGTTTTCATTTGGTAGTGAAGGGGTTAAAATAATTTTTTTTAGTTTTGTAACTTTACTTTTCAAAATCAAAGAATGCATAGAATAGATTTTAACATGGATTGTTTCTTTCCGAACAAATAACCTAATGTTTACACGGTACTGTTCTTAACCCTCTCACTCTGATCAATCGAACCGATAATCTATATTGAATACCAAGTGATGGGAAGTAACTCTGAACGTCACACCAAATCTTTTATTTAAAAAAATCACCCAGAATAAAGTCTAACTCGCATTTAATTTCTGAAAGATGCATATTGAATAGCAATGATGATATTTTCATTCCAAAGCTAACACACTGTCACACAACAAACCATGAATTGGAATTAAAAAATCCGTAATGGCGCTCCGAGCATCGCGCCGAGTCAATACTGCGCACGTCACGTGGAAAGAAGAAAAAATTTTGGGGTCACTTCGAAAAATCCGTTCAAAAAGACTATTGGGTGCTTTCCCTTGCTGTAAGAACCAAAAACGGACCACTGAGAGTCAGGAACAGGAAGAACTAACTTAGTATATTGCGTTGTGGGTAGGGCAAAAGTGAAAGTGAAACTACTAGACCGGGCGTTCAGCGGGCGCAATCGGGGGCTACGGGAGCCAATGGTAAAGAAAAAATTGGTCAGATCTGGCGTATGCAGCCGTGAGAGGGTTAATGTTATTTCAATTTCCTGGGCAAATATCCTGATGTTTACTTTACCTTCTTTGCTGGTTGTTGCAGTTCAAGTTCATGCTGTCTGAGGACGGCAGCGGTAAGGGGGCAGCACTGGTGGCGGCAGTAGCCAACAGGATTCTACAGAACCAGAAACAGTCTCAAGGAACCCTCGTCAATTAGGAAACAACATCCCCACCTCTCTGTCCCTTCCCTATCCCCTACTCCCTCCTTTTTTCTCTCCGGCAGAGGTATTCTGAGGAGCAGTCGCGCGTTGGCTGCATGTTTAACGCGTGAAATCGTCAGCCCATCTTTGTAGGAGACTGCTACATGGAAAAGAGGAGGGCAACGCATCCCTAAAACAATGGATACAATAGACTATTAAAAACAAAACTAATGGAAAACGGTATGTGTGGTCGAGCTGTGGTGGTATGAATGGAATTGTGGGATGGTTGAAACCATGGCAACGTGAGTTCAGATTCTGTATCAGAGAATTTTACTGTAAATAAAAAGAAATGTGCTGTCAAAACATCGGTGACTGGGGGCAGCTTGGTTTAACCGGTGTTGTAGTGAGAAAGAGAGAGCGAAAGAAAGACACACCCCCACACACTCACACCCCCATCTCTGTGTGGGCAAAGAGAACTATCAACACCACAGTGAGAAGAACTAGCAACTTGTGCCCCCCCCCCCACATTTTGTTGACTTTGGTTTGGTGGGATGGTTTCGTTTGTAAATTATAAGCATTTCTTTAAATGTTCGTCTTGCGTGTCTGTACAGGTTTGGATCAATGTGTAAAGATCGATGTGAATAGGTTGCATTCACCAGAACTGGACTGCGCACTAATAGCTGTTTTGTTGCTGAATGTGAAAGGGAGAGAGTGTGTGTGTGTGAAGTTTTTGAAAGTTCATGCCAGTTGAGATTTGCTTAGCTATTTTTCTTTTGTTTATTTTGGATTTATTGTCCATTAAAGAATTTTACAATAAATTTGTGTCTGTGCTTGAACTGAGTATAAAAACAAACGGTTAATGTGTGTGTATGCGTGTGCACATATGCGTTTGTGCGTGTGTGTATGATCTTGAGTTTTGTTTTGTTGGAAGGCGAACAGTAGATGGTTATAATGAATTACTTTGCTGTCTGTGTCGGTGGAGGCAGACATTTGATATGCATACTGTACTGTTTCATTGTAATTTGTTTTGATAGTTCATTTCCTTTGTTTTGTTGTTGTTGTTTTCGTTCCCCAGCTTAGACGCTCTAGGGGCACACCCAGTGCCATGTGAACATTTCGCGTGACCTTGGGTAGGAAGATTACGTGCATGGCTGCTTTTAACGGGCCCCGCCACATGGGCGGCCATACTCCGACTTCAGGGGAGCCTTTGTTTTAAATGTTAAAGGAGCATTGAGTGAGTGTATTTATGCATAAAAGGTATTTTGAAAATTAAGACCAGTCTTGTGTTGCGGTGAATTGTGTAATCAAATCCATATGTGTTTGCCATCTGAATGCGCTTTGCTTGAGTATTTGCATGACCTGTGTGACTATTTGGAGAAAAAAACCTTTTAGCTTAGCTGTGAGCTGTGTTTTTGCTATTTGTTAGCAATGAATATTATGTTGTTCCCAATGCCTCTGGCCTACATTTAGTCTTGGAACAGATCTCATGAACATGTCAACTACCGTATTTTTCGGACTATAAGGCGCACCTGATTATAAGGCGCACCCCCAAAATTTGACACAAAATTCAGATTCTGTTGTTATATTTTCTTACTATTTGAGTAGTCATATTATAAGGCGTAGGGGTCTCGGTCTGGGGAAAAAGGATCGCCTTATAGTCCGAAAAAGACAGTACTCTGGTGAAACCTTTTGCTAGATAGTGGGTAGCTTTGTTATCTGGAACAGCTGGTGGACGGTTGTTTGACTGTGAAGCGTGTGCACTGTGCATGCACACTGTGTCGTCAGTGAGTGTTGTAGTGTACACACAAGAAAGAGCCGATTGCCTCTAATAATGCATAAAGGCAAGAATGATACGGCACTTTTGGCTTAGCAGATCATTGTGTTTGGCCCATCTCTCTATACTAGGTTTGAGGCATACTGTTCATGCGTGATAGCATGTGTGCAACTTTTCCTGGTATACAAGGATTTCCTGTTTTTGAATTTTACCAGAAAAGGAATTCCTTTTTCTTTCCTTTTTGTCAAACAAGATCTTTGTGTGTCTACTGTATGTTTCAAACAATTTAAAATAAGCATTTGTATAAATTGTGAAAAAAGCAAACTAAAATACCTTCATAAATCGATTTATTTTCTTCAGCTGCAGGGGGAACATTACACCATAGACCCCGGCCTTTCAGGTTTTGTTCATTTTGTATAGTTGCACCCATGTGATAGTGATTATAAAGCACTTAGAGCTTGATCTGGGACTGAGGTTCAGCGCCGTGTAAATGCTGAGAGAGAGAGGGAGGGTGTGGCCTCATCATAACAGATGGATGATGTGAGCCATGTGTGTAGGTAGAAAGCCCAAATGTCCGTTTCAGGCAGAAAGCCAACGAGTAAGATGTTGGCCTGTGGGAGTGGGTACAACGGTCAGACTGTTTTAAGGAGCAAGTTGATGGGCCTTGTTTTGCACGTATATTGATCTGGCTATGATGACAGATACAGGTTTCAGATGAGCGTTTATCTTCTGATCCCATCATAGGGACAAAGAGCGATATTTTGTTTACATGTAGAAGCAGTTAACTCATTCGCATCGCAACGATTTTGAATTATTAAAAAAACCTCACAAATCACTCCAGCTGTACACACAAACAAAACATACGTAAACAAAAGGAGAAATGAAAGACTACTGGTTTTTACTTCAGGTGTAGACATAGGGAAGTGGTAGATCAGACTTTTTATATAGAGACTATATAATAAAAACTCTCCACACCAATTGGTTACCCCACAACAAACCACTACAAAAGCAAAGTCAGAGGCAAAATTGTGGTCTAAGGGAGCGAAGCGAGTTTAGAAATGACCAAGGTATGGTTTGCACACAGATTTACTTCCCTTGAAGCAAATGCATCAAATTGACAGCTATCTATTAATTCCGGACATATGAGTTAATGGACAAAAAGTCACCTTGCACAGTCACTTTTGAGCTATCCATGTCATTCGCTTTCCCAATGGTTGGTGATGGAAACTGGAATTAGGCCTATTGGCCAAACTGCTTTTATCACACAAGATAACATTGCCAAACCCTTTCTTGTCCCTTGATAACTGTGCTGCTTTCTTATGTGATAATGACCGCACGCATAAGAGAAAGTGAAGGGTGTGACGGGCCAATGCATTAGTTGGTAAGGAATGCATTGACAGCATGTCTCAGGGTTTGTATGTGCTAGCCCTGTGGAAATGAGACCTGTTAGTCATCATAGTGTTTGTAGTGGTGGTGTTATTATTATTACTATGGGTGTGCTGTTCTGTTTGTCACAATGCTACATGTACTTCGATATGTACATGTTCTGCTAGTGTGTTGTGCGATGTATTGGTCTTGTTGTCGCTGCTATTCGATATATTAGTTTAGTCTTGAGGAATCTTATGTTTGTTTGGAGGTTTTCTGTTTTGTTTGATGTTTTCACTCGCGTGCATTTTTGTTCACAATCGAGCAGTTCAATAAAAAAAAAAACTACCCATTTTCTAGCATATTTCCAGTTGATAGATTCCCTGAAAGACTTATTCTATATTGCATAGGGGGTGTTGGAAGATGCCAAGCATTGTAACAAAGGTCTGTAAATGTTGTAATAGGAATAAGGAAGCCAACATGACATAGCTGTAAACAGGTGACTGAGGGGCGCAAGGAGATTTTATAGACCAGCCAAACAAGTATCATACTAAATTTGATACTTAGCAATCATTATTAAAAGCCGAAAATTCCCATGTTTAACCGAAAGCTT
Source organism: Phymorhynchus buccinoides (assembly GCA_017654935.2). Lineage (NCBI taxonomy): Eukaryota > Metazoa > Mollusca > Gastropoda > Neogastropoda > Raphitomidae > Phymorhynchus > Phymorhynchus buccinoides. Next base: position 32,522,804 of record CM065686.1, read on the forward strand.
GTTGCTTTGTGTGTTGTTTTTTAATTGTGATATCTCTTCTATAGATAGGTTTAGTTAACCATAATCAAAACATTTGAAGATGGGGCACACCTGTATTACTTCATTGTGGTTGAAAAATTGTTAAATAATGAAGTGTGAGTGACCTCAGATTTCTTCAACTATATTACATTAGCCCTAAGTCATATTCAGGGTTCCCGGTCCCATGATAAATCCATTATCAAGTCATGACTTATACCTCACGAGATCCTTCTGTTTTTGGTATTCTGGTACTTTATAGTCACAGAGGCGTCTCTGTGAAATCCGGGTTGCTCCCACCTGGAGAGCGCGTTGCAGCCAGGTTACTGCCTGTGCCAAGCTGCAACACAGTTATAAGTCAAGCTTTTTGTTGTACAGTGGAACCTCCCTTATAATACCTTCAAAAAACATCCAAGATGAGGTCTTAAACGGGAGGGAGTTGTATATGGGAGGTAATTTTAATACTTGCAAAGAAGGGCAATGTCTCAGAGAAGTAGGTCTTAAATGATAGGAAGTCTTATAGTGGGGGTGGGGGGTGTCTTATAAGGGAGGTTCCACTGTATCCTGAAAGCATTATGCAACTTAGTGTCATGTATTGAGTATTAATTCCAACTTTAACCAACCTCATATTTTTTAGCTATGGTCTCACAAAACAGAAGTTGTGACATGACTAGTTCCACGATTGTCTGTGTGCCCAAGTGATGACCGAGTTGCTGTAATAGTAATAATATACAGTTTTTATTGTGTCCTAATTCTCAGACTTCATATCTGGGGCGTTCATCGTAGCTAGCTAATGCACCAGTATATCTGTTTGCATGATGGAGTGAGTGTAATTTATTTATTCCAGCATGCAAGCTTTGATAGCAATTATCGATTTAAGGGTGTGTGGTATGCATCATGAACTTGAAGCTCTGCATGAGTGTAGTTACTGTTTAGCATGTTTGTATTTTTAGAATGACCCATCATTAAAGACATGTGGTATGATTCAGTGATTGCATTTTTTGTTCAATATTTGGTATGTGGTGTGTTCTTGGTGTGCATGTCACTATACAACTACTCCGAAATCGGAATGTCAGGTGTATGCAGCAGGGAGACCAGTGAAAACTGAAAATCGGACACATACTTTCTTTACTCATTATGGCCTGGGAACGCAGACAAAGAAGACTATTCAACTGGAAACATGCAGCATGTGTGTGGAGAGAAAATGTGATGCGCACTTGAGTCAAAATGGATTTCTGTACAGTCGTATATCAAGAGAGATTTTTAACGTTATGAATTTTATCCAGAGGGTTTTCTGTATACCTAGTGGATGTTGTAGAAGATGTGTTGTTGCATTATCAGTTGTCACTGCTAACTGTAGCCGTCGTGCATTGCTGTGATGATGTGAGGGGAAAGGAGGAGGGAGGGTGAGGGGTCGACCGCCTAGTTTACCTAGCTCTCTTCCTTATTCGCTATGGGGTGGTAGTTTTGCTCTCTGTACATATCGGGTATTTTGCTAGGGGAATCGGGTTTGCAACAAACAGCTGCCAATCTTTTGGAATCTCTTCTCTTTTATTGCAGTCCAAAGCTGCAGGTTACTGTCTCTGTATGCCACTTTTTGTTTATACATTTTCCCTGATATTTCTATGTTTTTTGGTTTGGTTTGTTTTCTTTTCTTTTCTATGTTTTCTAGTTCTAGTGTATGTCGAGTTGAGTTCTATCAACATCGTTTGTTGGCTAAACGCACTGTCTCTTTTAATTCCTTTTTTTATTTTTAGAAGCATGTTTTACCGCTGATTATAGGCTTTCAAATGCTTTTGACTATTTCCTGAGATTATTAAAGTATTATTACTACTTTGGAGATTGCATTTTTGCGCATTTTGAACGTGGCACACTGGAATGATTCACAGTTGTACTGTGAGCCAGCCCTATACGTGGAATCTCAAATTCATAACTTAATAATATTCCAAGTCGACCAGATTGCAGGAGAGTTGTTTTTCAGTCACCTGATAAAGATAGAACGCATGATGAGATGTGTTGATGGGACATAATGATCAAATTCATTTCCATGGGTACTCTGAAGACTGTTGTTCTTGGTCGAAACTCTTTGCCAAAGTTGTTCATACAGATGTCATATCCAGTCTCTGGTTAGGCTCTATTTTATACATCCTCCACACGAACATTCAGTGGATTTGTCCATCAACTACATTCTACTTTCCCACTAGATTTCTAACTGTAAGAGTTCGATCATTTTTTTGTGTAATCTTGCTGACAAGCCGGCCAAGAGGGGCAGGTGAACCAAGAAGAATATGATAGGAGGATTATTGCTAGTGTGTAGTACGGCATTTGCCTTTGTATTGAAGCTAGTGCTGTTGGAACTTAATGCATAGTTCTTGAGATCACATAGAAACGTGGGAAAGTATCGGGTCAATACTAAATTCTAGTCTAACCTGGACCCACAATCACAGTTTTGTTTTAAATAAAAGCCTAGAAGTAAAAGTATTTTGTGAGTGAAGGACAATTTTATCAGTTAGCCTCCCCCCCACCCACCCCTACACACATGCGCGCACACACACAGCCAGGAAATCTTTGAACTAGAAAAAACAATTGTGATTCACAGGCAAAATGTGTTCCTAGATGACCTTTTTCCTGTATTGTGCTTATCCTGTATTTTTACGCCTTTACTCTGTTGATCAGAAAATATCATTTCTTTTTTGGTTGCCCAGAATATACTTTCATACAAAGACTTGTTTCTATGTTGCTGTTGTTTTATTTGTTTGGTTTTGTGGTTTTTTCCCACTGCTTTTTCTTTGTAAACTCTCACAGGTTACATGAGTTCCTCAGATTGTGTGAAGGAACTAAGCACCCGTATTATACATAGTAAATTGGACCAGGAAAGGAATTATTTTTCACTAGATGCAGCAAAAATGTTACACAATGCACACATCCAGAAGGATGTAAAGCTGTATGTTTGAAACATCACATGAATTCTACATTCTTAAAGACCCACCAGGTAACGTGTCAAAATTATGTTTTTCACGTGTTTTCCCTCTTATAGCTGGTAAGAAATCTTCCAAGCATACGAGGGAATTTGACACATGACGTGGAGGGTCTTTAAGACTCACATACTGAAGAATGCAATCCATTTCTGTTCTTGAGTGACAGTTGAGAAACTGATTGCATTCGTCTTTGCTGAAATCATTTTGAATGTGAGATTTCTTGGGAGCAGGGAACAAAAAGCACAGTTTGTCATGGGTTAGCTACTGTTTTGTTTAAAGAAAGAAATAGTATTGTTCTGTGAACAGATCACCCTATTGTCATGATGGGAACGAACTGTCGATGGTATATCTCACTCTGTAAAGGTGATATTTTGCAGTCACTGAGATTGATCACTGTGTGTGGCTATGCTAGAAAGAATTCTGTTGTCGTTGGAATTGATCAGGTTTTACTATAGTTTTTACCTTTTTGTAATACTTGTATTTAAGGATCTGCATATAGATTAATTGCTGTGACGTAGCGTATTATTCCACTGTCAGTGGATGACTCGGTTAGCCATTCTGTGACGGTGAATAGTCTGTTCTGCCAAGTATGGAACATTCTTTTCTTTCAGTCAAATTATTCTGCCATAGCGTGGCGCGCAACTGTCAAGAGGGAATAAAGCTATGCTAGTCTGTTCTACTCTTAACCCCTTGACTGCCAGAGAATTTTATTTTTTTTAATCATTGGGCAAATCATACCACGAAAAAAACAATTGATGGAGCCAATCTGGCAAAATGGTCTGGGGATATAACTCTCTTGACTGTTAGAGTAAGAGCCAGCATATTTGGGTTATTCCTCTTCATCTGATAACATCATCAGTGATGTCATCATGTCAGTACATAGTACGCTGGTGGCAGTCAGGAGGTTAATGGGTGGACAGGTTATTGCATTTTGTTGCGGTGGAACATACAGTACTGGTATATTTTTAAGTCAGTTGACGAGCTGTTAAATGTTATGTATCTTGAAGGGTGGTATCTTCTTTTTGTGTTGATAGATTTCTACAGTTTGCCATGGCCGCTTGGCATGGTTTGTGGGCATGGTGCCCCTGACTTCCATGTGTCAAGATGGTCCAGATTTGTTCCACTTAGTGCTCTCTATCTCTATTTGTGCACTTGCTTATTATTTCAAACTGTAGAACAACGTTTGGACTTTTTAAGGTGGAATAAACATTACATTTTGCTTGTATGTTTGTTTTTCTTCTGTGTGCACGTGGTGTAGTTAACGTTTTCTAGTCAGAGTGTTTTTGTCTCCTGTTCCTGTCCTGTCTGCATCCATGGTATGCAATCACACGCACACGCACACGCACATGCACACACGCGCACGCACACACACACAAACGCACACAAATATATATCACTGCTGTGTGAGCACACTATATATGGTATGATACTTCCATCGACCAATATGTCCTACATACACACACTCGTATGCATTGTGTGTGTGTGTGTGTGCACGGTTGCCACCAAGACTGCTGTATTCAGCAGAATATAATGCAAATCCCTTGGCCAACATGTTTGCTGATCCCACAAGCACACACATGCTTTGTCCTCAAGTTTGCTGGCTGAAGGTGAGCAGTACCGAGAATGTTTACTGGACTACTTCTTCTTCTTCGATTGCTCAGACAGTTTCCTGTCAATTATGATGGCAGATGCGCCATGCTGCCGTTATGCGCCTAAGTAAGAAATAATTAGACCCAGCAGACATCGGCTGCAGGAAATCGTTTTGAAAGTGTTTCTTGAAAAAAGGCAGGAGAAAGATGGTAGATGACAGCAAGCAAAGGGAAAAGGCAGAGTCAAAGAGTGACAGATTAGAAGAAGTTAGAAGCACAGAAGATGGGCCCAGGGGAAACTATTTATATGAAAACAACAACGGTATCCCCACGGGGGTGGGGGGGTTACATGACAATTTACAGGGATCCTGTTGTACTCGAAGAAAGCTTTTTTCTTCAGCCAGTGAAGACATTGCACTTGCCAATTAATGGTCGCTCTCCTGGTACACCCAGAAAGGGTGATTTATTTTTCTGTGAGAGTAGTAACGTGGTTGTAGCGTCGGGGTTTTAGCGCTCCTGTGGTGTCTGTGAGAAAGGGAGTATGTTGCAATTGGCAAGATCGAGGGCCTGCGCATTTTTCAGTCTTCCTGTGTATAAACAAAAATATGTTCCAAGTGCCACCGCAAACACGATTACATTAATTAGAAGAGTCATTGTAAAAGTGCCCCCATGGATGTGCCAGTCTGTTTTTCATGACTGCAAAGCCCACCGGCAAAACATAATCGAACCTACTAGCCTTACCATTGCATTGCTTCACCTTGATGTTGTAACCCTCTTCGTATGACCTCTTGCCTTCGGTCGTAAACACGGTAAAGTGGGCTTGCTACTTGTTCTCCAAGTGGAGTACAAATACAGGCTACTAAAATGGCGTCCTCACCCAGGGTACCCATGAAGAGTATGTCGGTTTCGCAATAGGTTCACTGAATAATACGTCAATGGACTGTCTAAAGATAGTCCGCTTTGACTCCAGGCCATCGCTTATTACAGTCCTGTAAATTGTGATTTCTCAATGGCAGCAACCTTTTAATAGACATTTCTCCATGGTGTAGATTTGGTTGTAAATATTTCCAACTGAATTTGTCTGTGAAACAAATGTCACTTACGTTGCATTAACGCACAATTTTTAACTGTACAAAATATCAGCCCGAAGGGTTCTCAAGGAACAGGGACTATCAATTTGTGATGTTTAATACAGCTACCGCATCAAATTTACACTCGTTTTCCTTCATGAAACAGATAAAGTCAAATCTGAAACCCAAAAGGCACTAAGCTACTGTTAATGTCCCACACATTTAAATTGTATTTGTGTATGTCTTAACAGCATGTATGAATGTTTCATTGTCCATATTTCCATCCAGAACATTCTTCATGCTCATGATGATGGTCTTTGATAATAAAAGGACAAAAGGGAACTTCGGCTACCATTTACAAGAGCCGTAAACTTCTCATGCAAATTCTTAAAAGTTTATTAGCATACTCAATTTAATATTGAAAACGCGTTAAAGTCCTGTTCGCATGACATTAATGCCCCACATGGCCGAAAGGCCAAAGAGGGCGTTAAACATTATTTCCTTCGCATGACATTAGGTTTCATACCATGACCACAACATTTTGACTCTAATTGTTGATGCCATGGTTTCAGAGCATGAGGTAAATACAGTCGATGAAAACAGTCTCAGATCTGCAACAGGCTTTCATAATTAAAAAAAAAAAAAAGACTATGTTATTCTGGTTACGACTGATGAAGGTCAATATCTGAACGAATTGCTTAAGAAAAAAACTCGGGGGTGAGAATAGAATCCAGAAGTAATATGGCCTAAAGGTTGTGATGTAGCTTGAATAGGTGGGTCTTAAGAGCTAATTTGAAAGATGGCAAGGACTGGATATGGCGATTTTCGCGTGGTAAGGAGTTCCAAACTGATGGGGCCGAAAAGGAAAAGGAGCGCTCACCAAACATTTTTGTTCGTGTGAATTTTGGAATCTGAAGATGACCGCAATTGCCTTGATGGAGTATAGACAGAGAACATGTCAGAGATGTAGCATTGGGTATTTCTGGAGAAATAAGAATGACAGAGTGGACATTTTGTAGTCAATACGAGTATGAGTCCCTGTGCCTTCTGATTTAGGCTTGGTGTCTTCCATGACAATATGGGTAGGGTCATAATACTGTCACAACTTATATGAGAAGTGTAATGCAACATTTATTATGACACCTCTTTTGTTTGAAAATTCTCCTTTGTCATTTTTGATGAATGAACATAGTGAATATGAGGAAAGTTCAGGCAGAAAACATGAACTTAATATCCACACATGCAATTGGCCATAAACATGTGAGGCATGTAACATTGACAAAGGATTAGTACCTTTGTTTTTGTTTTTTATTTTGGTTTTACCTGTTGGGTGGATAGTTATGTTGGTGCACGAGCTATACTAAACATTGCAACATGATTAAAATCTGTTTCTTATGAATCCTCAAATTGACACTTTGTATTGTTCAATTTATTTATGTATTTTGTGTGTGTAGAATGAAATAAATGTTAATGTTTCCTACTGACTGATGCTTTAATTACACGTGGAAACGTTTAAAACAATGATATGCTTTGGAAGAATCTCTTCAAAAAGGGCTGGAATTATTCAGAAAACACAATCTGGATATAAAACAAAACTTAATCTACTAGCTGGTCGGGAAATGAAAACACTAGGTAGGTCACGTCTACCGTCGTTGGTTTATCTGGGTGTCGCGAGGATGGCTGCTACTCCATGTTATCGGCCATTGTGCTAAGCGGTGATAAGTTTATTAGCCGCTGACTGTAAGGTCGAAGATTAAGGGCATAATTATTATCAAGGTCAAGAAACGGAGATTAGCTTAACAAGGTCGACCACGTTGGCCCCTATATAAAGGACTAGGCCAAGGTAAGTTGTCAAATGTATCCCACTTCTGACACTAATTTCATCACTTCAATTATTAAATACTTGTAGCGGTGCCATAGCCGATGAGGTTTAACCAAGGCGTGGTTACCGCTACGCCTATCTGCATTAATTTAAAAAAATCGGGACTTTACTGGTTTCGTACTGCCTCCGGGCATTGCCTCCAGTATTGTTCCCACCATATTTGTATTTACAAATGTCCCATATGTGTCTGATTCAGACCAAGAGGACGTAAAACACCATTTTCGTCGTCTAAGTTGTCAAATCCCAGTCGCTGTCAATGTGGACAGATTGTTAACATTGAACATTTATTTCAGTCTTGTCGGTATATCGAATCAGAGCTAAAACAGTGTATACAAAAAACAAGAGATCATAAAATTCCATTCCAAAGGAAACATATTTTAAATAAAAACGCTGAGGGATGGGCCCCTCTGATATGGCTAATAAAGGACATGTCCAAAGCGTCTTTCGGTCATTTGTTTTAATATTTTAATGAAGATATATACTTTGCCCTGTTATAAAAACTCTCTTTTTAAAACCAATATAGGTGTACTTAGGCTGTGCCAAGCCCCGCCTAATGTAAATACGTAACTGCAACGTAGTAGTCGCGCTGCCCCACAAACCAGATGGGAAAGCCTAGGGTCCCCCCGCCTAACGCTAGGACCCTGACTACGTCTCTCCACTGCCTGTCCCAAGGAGGAGGGGTCCCTCTCCCTCCCTCCCCTTGGTAAGGTTAAGAAAGAATCGTCTGTTCATTTAATTAGAAATTTTATAGGTGCTCCAGAATGTAAATAAGCACTTAATCCCCATCGGACCTCAGGCCTTGGATGGGTGGGGGGCGGGGAGGACTTTGCCCCTCCGTCCCTCCCTCCCCCCTCATGGCCAAATATTACCCTATGTACAAATCCCCACTTTTATATTTTTCCTAGACCTGGCCGATAAGCTTTGGTTAGGCCTTAAAGACCCACCACGTCACGTGTCAAAATCACGGTTTTCACGTGTTTTCCCTCTTATAGTTGGTAAGAAATCTTAAGAAATCTTTCTAGCGTAAGAGGGAATGTGACACGTGACGTGGGGGGTCTTTAAGGTCAGGAAGGTAAAAATCCTCTTTTTAACTTGGTCCGATGGGGACCACTTGTAGTTTTAACGCAACTAACATTTTTGACTTTGTTGCATCGGTCCTTTTTAGTTAGATCGATGCAGCCAAACCTTTTTGTATCTCTATTTTTAATAATAAAAAGACTTGTGTTTATAACACAAATGTAAATATGTTTTACAAAGGCCTTCTTTGAAATTTTAAAATTCTTGTTGTTGTTCTTAAAAAATAGTGGTCCTGAAATTTTAATCCCAGTTCATTCCCCTAAGTTTAACTTAGGACATTTTTTAAAATAAAGTATTTTACCCTAATAAAACTTCTTTTAAAACGCAGGCCACGCCAGACATGGTGAAATTAACTAATAGCTTTCAATTAAAACTTTAAAACTATTAAAATCCAAAGTACTAAATAATATTAAAAAAATTCTCCTTTTCTTCTTCAACTATATTTAAATAAAAGTTTAACTTGATCTAAAAGAAATGTCCCACATAGTTAATTCCGAGAGGACGTAAAACAAAACTTTTCTTCTTCGTAAGTTGTCACCCATGGGCCTTTCATGCAATTACGCATGTACGCCGGCCTAAGCTGCAGGTGCGCGCGTGCGCACACACACACACACACACGCGCGCGCGCGCGCGCACGCACACACACACACACACACACACACTCACAAGCAAACAAACACACGCACACACACAAACACACACGTCACTGACAGAGTCCTATGTTGCAGTGTACGGCGCGCGCGCGCGCGTGTGTGTGTGTGTGTGTGTGTGTGTGTGTGTGCGTGTGTGCGCGCGCGTGTGCGTGCCTGTGCGTGTGTGTGTGTGCCGTGTGTGTGTGCGCGCGCGCGCGCGCGCGCGCGTGTGTGTGTGTGTGTGCTCGTGAGACATAGACATACTAAGTTAGATAGAGACGGAGTATGGCCTATGCGCTCGCGCGCAGATTGTGTATTGTGTTTTATAGTTTAGTACGTGTCTGATTCCTATTTCTTACATTCTATTATTTTTTTCTCTCTTAAGCATAAGCCCTAAATTTTATCAGTGAAAAGCCCGAGGCTAAGGACACATTGAAAACATTGAATAAGGGTCAGCCACACAATCGCGAGTAGGGTAGGTCAGATAACAGTTGCATTACGTGTGCATGTGAGTAGCCTACGTGCTGACATGTAGCCTACGTGCTTCTCCTTCTCCTCCTCAGCCAACTTTAACAGGCTGAAGATTCTGTGCACTTTAATTGTAGGGGTATCAGTAGTATGAAGAGTAGCAGATTAATGCATAGAGAAAGAAAGTATATCAACATAAGAAGATTTAAACAAATGTGTTACACTCACATATTATTCAGAAGAGAACACATAATTAAGGACACTAGTTGTATAGCGCTCCGTCCAGGGAGCCCAGAGCGCTTATATATGAAAATACACACTAAAATGCAATGAATACACATATATAATGAACATTGTAAATAAATTGAATAGCATATATACAGATATCATGCTAGGCCTGAAGAATAAAATATAGTATTTTCAATGTACACACACACACACACACACACACACACACACACACACACACACACACGCACGCGCACACGCACACACACACACACACACACACACACACACACACACACACACACGATCTAAGTCAACATTTTAAAAAAAGTCAACATAAAAAAAGAAGAGAGAGAGCAAGGGGTCGGGGTGGGGGAAGGGTGATGGGCTTCCAGTTTAGAGTAAATGTTTCAATGGGGGCCAGGGGATGGGGGTAGAGGTGGTGCACTCATTTTCGATTTTGAAACCTTCTGCATGAACTCATAACTACTCTCTCTCTCTCTCTCTCTCTCTCTCTCTCTCTCTCTCTCTCTCTCTCTCTCTCTCTCTCTCTCTCTCTCTCTCTCTCTCTCTCTCTCTCTCTCTCTCTCTCTCTCTCTCTCTCTCTCAACTGAATATTTGCACATGGCATGATAAAATTGAATCAAAGGATCGCTTTGGATTTTACAGCTGTTTTAAGCAAATGTTGACAACTGACAAGTATCTAGATTACAATATTTAAAAATGTTAGAAAGAAAGAAATGTACACAAAGTTCAGGTTTGATATTTCACCCCTATATATATGTTCATAAATTGCGATACAGAAATGATGTAGCTCCTAGGCCTCTGTTGAGCCCAGCTTGTAAGATGCATGTCGAAGCCATGAATATCATGTATTTTTTTAAAATGTAAGACTTACACCAAAGACAGTATATACTGTCTTTGATAGCACTTAGTGCTATTCAAAGAGCAAGAGGTAACATAATAATTTTGTGATGTCTTGTGATGATGCTAAGTCTGTTTAACACTACAGTTCTCTCGTTTCTAGTGTTCAAAAGACGTTCACAAATCAGAAGAGAACAAGTACAAGAATGATTGGGTAAAGGTAAAGATGTGCCACCCCCCCTGCATTTCTCGGTTAATTCTATTTTTCCGTTTGTGCCTTTCTTACGCTGTATTTTAGGAACATTTTTAGCTAATAACCTTTTTGGAATACTAACCCTAGCCCTAACCCTACCCCCCACTATGTACTGCAGTACACCGCGATTTGTCACAGTTGTGGTTCGTTGCGTTTTCCCGTCTTATAGGGTGGGGGGTAGGGTTATGTTTAGGCGGGCTAGGGTTAGGGATAGGGTTAGTATTCCAAAAAGGTTATTAGTTAAAAATGTTCCTAAAATACAGCTTTATGTATGGTAAGAAAGGCAATAACGGAAAAATAGAATTTACCGAGATAGGTAGGGGGGGGGGGGGGGGGGGGGGGCACATTGATCTTTGTAAATGTGTGGAACTTAAATTAGCATGAGCATGTGTGTGATTTTATGCCCCACATGGCCGAAAGGCCAAAGAGGGCGTAAAACATTATTTCCTGTGTGATTTTACTTTTCGCTCCTTCCTCTTAGTTGTCAAGGTCAGTAACAATGTGGTTCTGAGCATTATTACACTCCATTCATGAGTGTTCAATCCCCTTGAAAAGAACTTGAATAAAATGTCATTGTTCAACTGAATCTTTGCACGTGTAACCTGCCCCCCACCCCCCAGTGAAGTTCATTGTCATGGTTACAAAATCACACAACCATGAATGCTCGAACTGCGCGTGGTTTACATGTCACGTGACTAGGACAGACAACTCTCGAGTGACGCAGAAGAGCAAAGGTTGCTTGGATTGGAAAGCCCACGCCGATCCCGACACTTCGACCGGTTCCTACCCACCGACTCAACGTTTTCGTGTGCTCCGTTTCAATTTATTGGCGATCATGTCTGAGGTAGGTGTCTGTTTAGAATCGACTGATAACTTGCTAACGGAAAGGGCAGATTTCTTTTTTGAAAAAAAGTCCACCTAAGACTAGACAAGCGAAGGCGTGGCTGTGTAGTGTGTAGTGTGTAGTGTGTAGTACTAATATAATAATTAAATTTTAATATAGTAATATCAAAGATATTTTAAAAGGGTTAGAATATCTTTGCTAATATCACTATTTAGTTCACTTAGCCTAACTAAGTCTTAGCCTGAGGCTGTATGTGTGTTACTGAACGGATTGTCCTACTTTCGACACTCGCCTGCCATTTTAATTTCATAGCGCAACGCCGAGTACCGGTAACTCCTAGTAACGGTAACGCCAAGTACTGGTAACGCTGAGTACAGCAAATTTTAAGCGATTCGGTTAAGAAAAGGCGGAGTTATAAGGCCCCTTTTCCGGTTGGCGCTGCTGTGAGAGTGATGCGCTCTCCCTAGTAATGGTAACGCCAAGTACTGGTAACGCTGAGTACAGCAAATTTGAACTTTGAAGCGATTCGGTTAAGAAACGGCGGAGTTATAAGGCCCCGTTTCCCGTTGGCGCTGCTCTGAGAGTGACGCGCTCCCAATTCTCTTCAAATTTGATGCCAGGCTTTGCCCCGGCCACAGAAAGCCTGACAGCAAATTTGAAGCGATTCGGTTAATTTTTTTTAAGCATGTCAAGACCCAAACATGTTTTGTCAGTGTGTGAGTGTGTGTGTTGTGTGTGTGTGTTACTCAGTGTGTGTGTGTGTTACTCAGTGTGTGTGTGTTGCTCAGTGTGTGTGTGTTCATCAGTTCATGTGTACACGTATGGTGTGTACACAACAGACCTGCCTACACTACATTTTTACCATAGCAAACTACGTATTTTTTGCCTAACTACGTATGGTTGACTCCAACTACTTATGTTGACTTGGCTCACTACGTACATTTTATTCTGAGAAAGTGAAAGGGAAAACCGTGAAAGGAGAGAACGGAAAGTACGACTGGTTAAGTTGTGTGTGCGACGCGTTCAGAAGCAAATCCGCCTTTGATGGTCACAAGTACAATCAAGGCCTGTGTGTTTACATTTACTATTTTCCAGTCACAGAGGTCTGGGCTACTCACACCTGGAATTTGTGGAAATGGTATTGCTGCCAGTGCAGCGCCACCCCCCTTTTTGTGTGTGTGTGTGTATGCGGGGGGGGGGGGGGGGGGGCACAGCATGTGGGCGTGGGTTGTGCTTCTTATGGTAGATGTGAAGGGGCGAACTGAAAAGCATGAATTTAAAATGACAAATTCTTGGCCTCCTCTGCTTCTATCTTCATCTGTCCCAGACCTCGATGGAGAATGTGAAGTCAGTGTGTGTGTTTGTTTGCTTGTGTGTGTATATATGCACATATGGTGTGTGCACAAGTACAATCAACTTGAAACGGCGAAAATGAAGGTCCTCAAGCGCCACATCCAACGCCGACTCTGTAGGGCATATTGCCTTTATTGGACCTACACAGAGCAGCTGATGGAGGAGGAAGAGGGCAGCTCCGCTACCAAGAAGAAGTTCTGGTCGTACGTGAAGGCGAAGAGAACCGAGGCAGCAGGCGTTTCCTCACTCAAAATTGATGGAAGGTTAGTGACCGACGCCAAGGAACGGGCAGAAGTACTGAATAGGCATTTTCAGTCGGCCTTCAGCTCTAGAACACCCTTCACAGCTGAAGAATTCACTGCCAGAACCAACCTCAGCTCAAACCATGAAGGCCCATCCTGCAGCTCCATCAATATCACAGAGGAGGGTGTAAGGAATCTGCTGAAGCAACTGGACCCAGCAAAAGCTCCAGGCCCTGATGGCATCAGTCCCAGGATACTCTCAGAGCTAGCAGACGGGATTGCCCCAGCCCTTACATTGCTCTTCAGATCCTCCATCTCCTCAGGCGTAGTACCACAAGACTGCAGGACTGCCCATGTTACCCCTGTATTAAAAAAAGGGAAGAGGTACAGGCCAGAAAATTATCGCCCTATATCCCTCACCAGCATCCCATGTAAGCTCATGGAACACATTCTTGTGAGCACTATCATGGGTTTCACACACGACATCATCTGCCAGGAGCAACACGGCTTCCGAAAAGGCCGGTCCTGTGAGAGCCAGCTTCTTGGGCTTGTGGACGAACTCACCGATGACTTGGAGAAGGGGAAACAAACTGACGCACTCGTCATGGACTTCTCCAAGGCCTTCGATAAGGTGTCCCATTCTCTACTGGCCCACAAGCTGAGCCACTACGGCATCACAGGGCAGGTCAACAGATGGATTCAGAACTTCCTGGCAGACCGCAGACAGGCTGTTGTTGTTGAAGGAGCTAGGTCCAAATTTGTACCAGTCGAGTCAGGGGTCCCCCAAGGTTCCGTCCTTGGACCCTCATTGTTTCTCCTGTACATCAACGACCTACCGCAAGACCTCATAGCAACAACACCTCTGTTTGCTGACGACACCCTGTGCCACAAAACAGTCACCACTCCCACTGACCAACAGGATCTCCAGCATGACCTTGACAAGCTTGCAGACTGGGAGTCAAAATGGCTCATGAATTTCCACCCTGACAAATGCCAGACCATCCATTTCACAAGGAAAAGAAACACCATCATGAGCCAGTACGAACTTCATGGCCACACCTTGTCCAATGCTGACGAGATAAAGTATCTGGGAGTCACCATGTCAAAAGATCTGCGCTGGGACTCCCACATCACTAACATCATCAACAAAGCCAACAAGACGCTCGGCTTCATGAGACGAAGACTGAAAGTCTGGAGCATCAAGACTAAGGAAAGCGCATTCTTCGCCCTTGTACGACAATCACTTGAATATGCTTGCAGCATATGGGACCCCTACACCAGCAAAAATGTGAACAAAATCGAAGCTGTTCAACGGAGGGCGGCACGCTGGGTGGTCAACCGCCATCGAAACACATCCAGCGTGGAGACTATGTATCAGCAGCTAAACTGGTCCCCACTCTCCCGTTGTAGAAGGAAGGCCCGCCTCACCAACTTCTTCAAGATCCATCGTAGAGAGTTGGTGATCAACTCCACCAGGAAGCCAACCCTCAACCCCCCAACAAGATCAACACGCTCCCTGCATGCTGAGTCTTACCATGCAGGACTCTGTACCGCCAGCAGTCTTTCTTCCCTCGCACCATTGCTGAGTGGAACGCACTTCCACCGGTGGCAGTTTCATCAGCCACGGTGGAAGCCTTCAAGAACCAAATCTAAATCCCCCCTCCCCCCTCCATCCTCCTCCCCTTCAACTCCCCCCCACACACACACTCCAGTGCCCCACTCCCTTCCCTACCAAACTGAAAATGAGACTCATCATACCCTAGAAGTGACACTGAAACCTGATTGACTATATCTTAACATGCGCATAACCCTTCTCAGTTTTATATCATCAGAATCTTCAAATCGATGAAGGCGGATGATTGATGGAAGAAGAAGAAGAACTTTTTATCAAGGCCAGTGTGTAAGCTTACTATTCATATTATTGTCTTGTGACAGAGATTTTGGCTACTCACACCTGGAATTAGTGGATATAGCATCGTTAGTGCAGCACCACCACCCTTTTTTTTGGGGGGGGCGTGGGGCGTGAAACAACATGACAACATTAGTAATTCATGATCGAAAACAGCACTTGAGAAGCCATAAGGTAGAAGGCAAGCATTATCATGCAGGAAGATGTATATAAATATGAGTGGATGTTTCAGGCATTTAACAAGGCAGCAGAGGAGGTCAAGAACCTGAAAGAAAAGCCAACAGATCAAGAGCTCCTGGACCTGTACAGTCTGTTCAAACAGGGCTTGGTGGGTGACGTCAATACAGGTAGGGAGACACTCCAAGAGAGATTTTCATTTATAATTTATATTCTTTTTCTTTCATAACGTGTCATTGATTGATTGAACCCTTTTGCCGCCAGACATTTTTCCACAAAAAAACACCCCATTAAACTTAACTGGGTAAAGAAAAAAAAATTGTATGCTATATTGTGAATTCCTCTGTGACATGTATAACATTAGGCCTACCTTTACCTCCAAAAATTAAGAGAATTGGATCTTCACATAACAGGCCCTGATTTTATGCCTTTTAGTGACATGGGTGTTAAATAGTTGTGGTGCATAAATGCGACATTGGCGGTGAAAGGGTTAAAGGACCTTCATAATTATACGCTCTATTCAGATGCAAAGCCGCTCTGAAAAACGCCACAGCATGGTTTTATAATATATCGGTAAGCTCAGACTACGAACTATATCATATTTACCTACCTTTTGTGTGACATTCAAAATAAATTGAACCGGTAAGTCATAATTTGCAAAAAATGCACTGTTGATTTCACCAGAATGTTGTCTACTTTGGGGGAAATCTTGATCGTCAGAATTATAAAGCTATGACGTAACTCAAAGAAGTGTTCTTTTGTTTGCAGCCAGAATCTGTCGATGACGTTAAATCGAATGTAATTCGTCTGTGAGACAGAATGGTGGGCTGATTCGGGCTGGCAGATCTGCGATTAAAAAAAAATAAATGTGTGAATGCTCAATTTATTTTGAAGAATGTGACACAAAAGGTAGGTAATAGCGATTCCACGCAGTCTGTGCTTATCCGAATATCGATATTCTTAAATCATGCTGTGGCCTTTTTTAGAGCTTTTTTGCATCCGAATAGAGCGTATGAGACACCTTTAAGATCATTTTTAAAAAAAAAAAATTTTTAATCAGCTCTTGAGAAAACAATCCGGCAGCAACATTAGAGCTGTTTGACCCATTTCGTACCATGCACGCTTCACGCTTGCATAACTTAAAAGATTTTAGATCCCCAACTGCATGAAATGGATTGCTTTTTACTTTGTTTCAGCGACAGTCATTTGGTTTGTCTTTATTTTGATTGCAGTTTTGTGTTGCTTGTATCTGTAGTTTCTATGCATGGAGTGCGGGGGGGGGGGGGGGGGGTTCCCAACAAAATTTAAAAAATTATTTCAATAGCAAAATCTCATTTCAAATGTAAAGCAAAATTGTTTCTTCTATAATTGCAGACAGACCAGGGATGCTGGATTTCAAAGGCAAAGCCAAGTGGGATGCCTGGGAGAAGAAAAAGGGTAAGTTGTTTAGAGTCTGCTAATAATAGCTGATAGCTACATAAAATTAGGAAATTTTACGGACTTCAACTAATACTTAAAGGCTATCCTTTTCTTTTTTCCAGACTAAGAGCCTTATAATATGACTTAGACTACTAATAAAGTTACAAACGATTGTAACAAAACCGGAATTTTATGTTGAATTTGGGGGGTTCACCTTAAAATGAAATGCACTGTATTGTCCGTAAAATATGGTAGTCTATCTTTCATGCTCCATTTTCATCTTCTTTTATAAGTTTTACTGGTTGGATGTTTCCTAATCTAGGTAAGGCTGGCTGGCTGACTAACCAAGCTGGTGGTTATGTATGTGTGGCTTGTTTGCCTCACTGATTGTGGCAATACCGGGTAATAGAAAAACCTTTAGCCTTAGGGAGTCGTAAGGAAGGGGCATTAAAAATTATAAAATGAGAGGGAGAATGTCTGAACTGGAAATACGTTTATATGGCTTTGCCGTCTTGTTTTGTTGTTGTTTTTTTCAAGACTTGCATGGTGATCATACTTTTTTTTTATGTAAGGATAAGAACATTTTGCGGCTTAATAACATTCTTGTGTTGTGGTTTCCCTTTGGTAAAAGTTTGCACTGTGGAACTATTTTTGAGCTCAGTCATTGGTATTGTTGGATTGTTATTGTGGAGAGAGAAAAATAGGTGTTTTACGCCTTCTGGACCAACTGGTTATATGAGGCATTTGAAATTATAAAGATTTAAGCAGAAAAGACGATTTTAATATAGATACAGATATTGTAGTTTGTATAGGTTTTTAGAAAGAGTTTGAAGAATAAGCAGAATTTTATAAGAAGTCTGGACTATTTAGAGATAAAAGTATTTATTAAAAGATATTTAGCAGTTTGCTTCGACTTATTTGGCAGATGGAGGAGATTTAAATTTTTTAGGGCTACGGTTAAAAACTTTATATTGTGCTCGAAAGCTTTATTTATGAAATATTTTAAAAAGAGGTAAACGCCCTTATTATATTTTATGCAATATTTACAACTAGTTAATGGCTTAGGTCCGTTAGACAATTGGGTGACCAAAGGGGTCATGGGACGTTATGTTTAAAAACAGCTTTTTATTATTCAAAACCTTTAACTTAATATAAAGCAGCACAAGGCTGCTGTAGGGTTACTCTAAAATAACATGATCAACTGATCACGGAGTGCCCTAGGTTAAAAGAACTATTATAAAGCTTATATATACATGACTTATGTACATTTTAATTGGGTTTATAATTTTAGTCATGGATAAGTTATTTTACATGTTCTAAGAACAAGTTTAACCCTTTCACTGCCAGCCATATTTCAGCCAAAATGTTCAATTAAATTTACCTGGGTAGAGAGCAAAATCCATCTGCAGTATTGGGGATTTTTCTGTGGCATATATAAAATAAGTTCTATCCTTACTTCCCCAAACTATGACAATAGGGTCTTTGGACAATAGACCCCAATTGGATGCCGTTTTAGTGACATAGGTGTTAAATCACTGTGGTGCTAAAATGCGACTTTGGCGGTGAAAGGGTTAATAAATTGTTCGTCATTTAGCTAAAAAATTTATTAAAATAAGGTTGAGCTTTAAAATAATAGATATAGTTTGTTATTGTGGTTTACTCTTCCAGCCTTCTATGTGTCTGTATGACAGTAGATGATGCATTTTTCTTCAGGCATGTCCAAAGAAGATGCACAGAGCAAATACGTCGAATTTGTTCAGACACTGAAGGGCACGTACGGAATGAAATAATGAATCATTCATTGCATGGTCAGTATCAGTTTTCATTATTTTTATCATTATGATGATGATGATGATTACAGAGCATGATATTACATTGTAGTTCATTTGCTTGGCAGTATTAATTTTTATGTATCATTGTGATAGTTATTGTTGTTGCATTATTGTTGCTATTTGCCTTAGTCATAAGTAAGGACAAAGAACAGGTTTGGTTTGCTTCTTTTAGTCTACTAAAGTACTATGCCAACCAGGGAGCATCTAATATATATTATATAGCAATATTTATATATCATATTTTTTTAATTAAATTAAATCATGGAAAATGTTTGGATTTTCCTGTGGCATTTGTGATGATACATGTAGTAAGAAAAGTTACATGGTTATATGCAGACCTGCCAACCTTTCTGCTTTGAGCGGAATTTTTTCTGCTCAGACTACATTTCTTGCGCTCAAGTCCATAAAATTCCGCTTTCAAAACTTTAAAAAAAAAAGTTTTTTTGAATACACAAATTCATCGTCTTATATACAGAGCAGCACAGCTGCTGTGTGTATAGCCAACTTTCTAGTTTCTGTTTGCGCACTTCCGTCAAGATGGCGATTGACACATCGATGTGTGTGAGATTCTGGGAAGAAAAGAAAGAGAATAGACCAATATTTCTGCCAAGACTACATGGAAAAGTATCTGTGCATTCAGAGATCAAGAAAGTGTGCATCATGCTAGATGTATGATGTGCTTAACAGTCTCCTATGGAGGGTGTCAAGACATCCAATGCCACATTACTTCTCATCGTCTTATTGACACTGCAAACTCCCAGACTTCGTCCTCCACCGTTGCCGACTTTTTCAAGCCAACGGAAGGAAAGGAGAACAAAGATGAACTTAAATTAATTCATTATCTTCCTTCCAAGTCTTATTATTTAAGTCATCTATGGCACCAACCGTCTTGGTTTGCCCAAATAAAAAGGACAGAGGAACAAACCAAAAGCTTCTATTGTGTTGGGAATAGTTGTGACATTTCCAGACAAGACTAGTTCTATGAGACAAGTTCTCAAGGATGAAAATTGCTTGCTTCAAATTATGTTTATGCGTTTATGCCGCATCAAAATTCCTCTTAGCTCCCCAAAATTCCTCTTTCCTGCTGCAAATATTCCTCTTTGGTCTGTTAGGGGGTTGGCAGGTCTATATGCTCATGTGTATGTGTGTGTGTACATGTGAGAAAAGTTACATTGTTATATGCTCATGTGTGTGTGTGTACATAAGTGAGAAAAGTTACATTATTATATGCTCATGTGTGTGTGTGTATATATATTTGTGTATGTGCCTGTGTATGCCAGAACTGTTTATCATTACGATTTGTCCATAATTATTTCGCTTTGGGACCTCCAATTACGCTATTATGGTCAGCAACGATAAATTTCACGTTTCCGCTGAACAGAAAAAAAAAGAAGAAGAAAAATAAAGCGAAACTAGCGAGTCAATGGCACCAGCAGTAGACCTAGTTTTGTCTGCCATCAAAGGAAGTAATATGTCCCTTGATTCATATTTCCAGTCATGACGCAATTTTTCACTCAGACTTTTTCACTCAGACTTTATGATCATGTTGAAGAAACGATGTTCGCAACCAGAATCTGATTCTGAGTCTGATCCTGAACTGACGCTAACGAAAAATAAAATCTGTTCAGCAGCGATACAGACAAGACTACTGCACAACCTGGCCTTGTTTGAAGGCGAGGGGTAGAAGTTTTGTAGGCTACGTTTTGTAACCTGTGCAGTGTGCACTTTGTTCCCATGGAGGAGAAAATGATTTCAAATGACACATCTCGATTCGGCAAAGCATCGCAGACTTGAAGCTTCCAGGCCAAGTCAATTATCTTTAACTGTAAGTGCCAAGGAGATTCAATTGTCTTTCCTCACCCTCTCACTTTTTTTTTTATAGGATACACATTTTTGATTTACACAAGCAGACACGGGCTAAAAGTAATAATACATACAAATCAGATAACATTTAAAAAATAAATTTGTGTGTGTGTTGTTTTTTGTAATATATTAAATCAATGATTATCGTAAATGGTCGTGTTCATCGCGTTCCGAGGATTACTGACAGATGCCTCAGATTACTGATTTCAAAGCTTGGGATTACTGACAGTGAAAATTTGGGGTAAACAGCTCTGGTACATGTGTGCGCATGTCATGGCATGTGTGTTTGAAAGCATAATGGTGTGTATGTGTGAGTTGATGTGTTTGCATGGTGTGTTTTTTGACTGCATGTGCTTGTGCAGTGGAACCTCCATTATAAGACCTTCAAAAATCATCCAAAATGAGGTCTTATGAGGGAGGGGTCTTATAAGGGAGGTCATTTTAATACTTGCAAAGAAGGGCAATGTCTTAGAGAAGCAGGTCTTATGTTGG
Organism: Phymorhynchus buccinoides; assembly: GCA_017654935.2. NCBI lineage: Eukaryota > Metazoa > Mollusca > Gastropoda > Neogastropoda > Raphitomidae > Phymorhynchus > Phymorhynchus buccinoides. Next base: position 32,543,991 of record CM065686.1, read on the forward strand.
AGGGAGTCTTATGATGGGAGGTCTTATAAGGGAGGTTCGTTCCACTGTATATGTGTGTTCATATTGCAGGAGGGGAAGAAGGGGGAGAACAGAAGTGATGTCGACCATTCATTGTGACATGAGGTCGACTCTTCAGCGGACCACATCGTTTCAGTTTCCATTTTCTTCCAGCTTCCCCTCCTTCCTACGCTGTTCTGCCTCTGTTCTTTTTAGGGGAGGGGAAGAGTTCATATGAAAGTGGGAAAGACATCGAGAGCAGAGCAATAATAATCATGGGTTTGATTGCAGAATGAATGTTGTGATCACTTTTATTTCAAAAGCCACAAGAAACAAGATTGAGTGGGGGTGGGGGGGTGCTTAAATTTGTCTTTTGTGAAATGTGTTCATTCCTGTATCATGATTTTATGATCTCTTCCCTCTTTGCTGTCTACTTATGTGGTTGTGTCTAGACGTGTAGTGATGCGTACACTTCTTAATGCGGACAGTCAAACGCATTTCTGCTAAGTCACTGGTGATTGTTGATTTCAGATTCTGAGTAGAGCTCTTCATGACATAAGAAGAGAAAACGCGGTGCAGGCTTTTTTTTTCGAATGTTCCATTTCCATGATTGTAGTGGGCTTTTTTTGTGTGGGCGCGGATCTAAAAAAAAAAAATCAACCATTTTTGTTTGACATTTTTGTGATTATTCATTGTGCAATTGAACTTAAAAAACCCATCAAAACGCTACACTCACACAAGCACATGAAGGTGAAATAAACAATAAACACGGTGAATAAAACAAAAAAATTGTCTTTAAAAAGACTTTGACTAGGTGAATACAATACACTAAACTTGACAATGACGACAGTGATTATTGATTGTGATGAATAAATGAACAGGCATGCACAAATGATGCAGAACTTAAGACAATTTTAAATTAAGATACTTTACTTTTAAAATCTGTTTGGATTATTATACCCAAAAAAAGAAGAAAAGTATCTACAAAGATGGTAAAGGTTTAAAATGTGAATACATAACTTCAAATAAAATACCTCAAACTGGAGAAGAGGTGAGACAGTCATGTTGCAATATATCGATTATTGTAGTTTTTTCTTCATATTTCGTTTGTTTTCTTTTTTGAAATATGAAGAAAAAACTAAAGAAATATGAAGATAAATAACATATTTAGTATACATAAGACCCACATGTGAGTTTGTATAATTAAAGGTAGAAAAACGTGACCAAAATAAGAGAGAACTCACATTTAAATATTTGTTATTTGGTAAAGTTTTTAATTCATTTGACAGTACAGTATAAGCTTTGTGGTAAAACCAATTTTAACCGTGGATATTCAAAACAAATCAACAAGGACATGCATCATGTTTTGATAGTTTATTCCTGCAATTAGGACATCAATTACATTGTTGCTGTACAGTGAAGAGGAAAGGTTAGGCTAAAGTGCATTTCTTACGTGTATCCACTTTTCTATTATTTTTCATTAAAAGTACTTGCAGAAAGCATTATGTTGGCGTTTCTTCTTTTCCTCCATATTTATTGCACTGATTTGTGTTGTGTTGTATTAATTAGACAACAGACTTTGCCATCAGGACTGGACTAAAGATTTTAGCATGGCCAATGGGAACGCAGAAGAAGAAGAAGTATTAATTGTATCGTCACAGAGGAATATTCCCTGTGAAATTTGGGCTGTATTTATTTACCTGGAGATCACAATTGCTGCTAAGGCAACAGCCAGTTTTGATGGGGGTGGGGTGGTGTTGAAATGGGGATGGAGAGAGGGAAGAGAAGTGAAAGAGTGGGGGAACTTTATTACGAAGTTCAAGCAAGCAATGAGTGGGATCGCTAAGTTGGGGGAATTTTAAATTCTCACAGGACAACTTCCAATTGCAATTTCCCGCTCAATAATTATACTGTACTAGGATAAAATTTAAAAATCAGGAACAAAGGCTCACTTCACTCAACAGCGACATACTGACCAGCTAAGTAAAAGAAGGAAGGATGAGAGGCTCTGGTCTGGTGTTATCTAGAGTACCTTTACAATAAGGTGCTCTATCTAGTATTAACAAATAACCCCCCTCTCTCTCTCCCTCTCTCTCCCTCTCTCTCTCTCTCTCTCCCTCCCTCCCACTATAATCATTAACGCAACTTGGGGTAGGTCTTTGACAGTTTGGTCGTGTATCAGCACCGTCAGGAAAACGGTGTCAATTATTCTTCAAAGGGAAAATCTGACAGCTGTTTACTACAGGGATGAGTTCCTCGATGTCCACGTGAAACTTGTACTTTTAGGCCTACTACTACTACTACAGCTACCACTACTTGCAATAGGCCTAATACAGTTAAGCATTGACACACCAATGAAAGTACGAAATGAAACTATATACTCGCATGAACATATCGATGGCTTGGAAAGTTGGAGTCAAAACAGACTGTCTTTAGATAGACCATTGACTTATTATTGATGTTATTGCAAAAACTAAGAACTTGAATTAAAAAAGACTGCAAATAATGTAAAATGGGGATTATGCTTTTTATATTTATGCAGTATTTGTTTTAAAAACAAGTAATTAGTTTTCAATATATATTCAATAATAAGGCAATGGACTATCTAAAGATATTCCGTTTTGACTCCAAGCCATCGATATATAACACATGAACCCTCTCGATTTACGCACACAAACACACCACGCATGCATAAACGCATCACATGCACAAACACACTGATATGCACGCAGAGCGAGAGAGAGAGAGAGAGAGCACCGGCGCATGCATACACATGCACAAAACAAGATGGACCTAGAGAGTGGCTCGGAACATTTCTAAGTTTCTTCATCAGCATCAGTGACTTACGAAAGGCATTCAACATTTACATCTCCAGGGCAAACCTCCGCCAGGGAAGAACTCCTGCGAAGCGAAATGAGTGGGGCATAATATATCTGCTAGTATCATAATAATACCTTAATGGGCACACAAAAAAAACCACCACAACACAATATCAACATGATATGACTTGCAAAATGCAATTACTAGAGAAAAAGAAACTAAATTTTAATTTAGAAAACTTGACTTAGAATGGAGTAAATATTGTTTCCAAATAATGTTTTATTATAGTCAATGTTCAAAGACAGCCATCTAACAACAACGCGGCACGCTCTTTTTTCTATTATAATGATCGAGACCATATTTTACACATGCAAAAGAAGTCTGAAAACACCACTGATATGACATAATATTTTACAACAGCTAACAATCCAGTGTAATTGTCAATTTTCACTGTTGCACCCAAAGGCATTTATAAAAAACAATTGTAGGCCTACGTTCTTGTAAATGTAAATGTAATGTGCACAGTGTCCAAGGATCGCTCTTTGTAGTTTTACGAGGAAGCCGCGTTCACACACTATTATTTAATCATTTCAGCTATAATTAAAGACACTGTTTTTAAAAGATGGAAGCCGCGTGCACACACTATTATTGAATCATTTCAGCTATAATTAAAGACACTGTTTTTAAAAGATGGAAGCCGCGTTCACACACTATTATTTAATCATTTGAGCTATAACAAGGGCGTCGCCGAGCGGCAGACATGTCCGTCACCAGCAATGCCACGCACTTGCGACACCCCGTAGAGTGTCACATCCTGACACAAAATTGGAAGGGATTCTGTCTTCTAGTTCACGAGATACAGCTTGAAGAAGAAACATATAGCGCAAAGAAGGAAATTTCGGTTTTCAAGGTCACACTTCAAGGTCAAGGTCAGCATGGTGATAATTTATGCTCGGATGTTTTCTTCTCTAGGGTATACAGTACCACACACAATCTGAAGCGCTTCTGTCAAGTACCAATGTGGAAAATATGGCTTAAAACCCAATGTGTAGACCCCTACCACTTTCAAGGCCTACTGATCGCCCGGACCGTGACCTTGACCTTGATCGGTATGCCACCATCAGAACGGGCATAAGCCAAAGTACCTTCATGCCAAATTTGAAGACTAACACTAACGGTGTGGGAGTTATGGCTTTTCGGTTTTCAAGGTCGTACGCCAAGGTCAAGGTCACGACGGCAAAATGGTTTGCGCGGATGCCTTCCTCTCATGGTGACACACCAGCACACAAAATTTGACGTGATTCTGTCAACCCGTTCGAAAGATATCCTTGGGACAGACAGAAGGAGAAAAAAATGACCCTCCGATTTTCAGGCTCCAGCGATCTTTTTGACCTTGACCTTGACCTTGATCGGTATGCCATCATCAGAACGGGTATAACTATAAGCCAAACAACCTTCATACCATGTTTCAACATCCTATGTTGATCGGTGCCCGAGATATGGCTAAAAATAGATTTTCGGTTTTCAAGGTCGTACGTCAAGGTCAAGGTCACGACGGCAAAATGGTTTGCGCCGATCTCTTCCTATTAAGGAGGCACACCTTCACACAAAATTTGACGCGATTCGGTCAAGCGGTTCGGGAGATATCCTTGGGACAGACAGAAACCCCCCAAAAAAAACCCAAAACAAACAAAAATACAAACCAGCCCATCGCAATAGTCCGTCTTGGTGACGGACTAACAAACAAACAAAAATACAAACCAGCCCATCGCAATAGTCCGTCTTGGTGACGGACTAAAAATACAAACCAGTCCACCGCAAAGTCCGTTCACCTTCGGTGACGGACAAAAACAAACAAACAGACAAACCAGCCCATCGCAAAGTCCGTTCACCTTCGGTGACGGACAATTAAAGACACTGTTTTTAAAAGATGAAATGGTGAACCATGGCTGTAACAATGAGGATTTCATCATTTTGTGACCACATCGTGGTTCTTTCTACTAGATCACTAGAATGAAACATAATGGATGTCATTATCCTTAATCGCATAGCGATTACAGTAATAATCTACAAGAAACTATCAGGAAATAATTTACCAGCATGTTTAGAAAGGTCAACATGACTAATAAAGCACTCCTCTAGATGAAATCCTGACTCAGTGGTGCAACCGCAGCAGCTCATCACTTGGTCTTGTTTAGAAATAGCATCTTATTGTGGCTGAAATGATTATGTAATAGCTTGTGAAGCTTTCTTTGGAAAACTCGTATGGTGATGGTCTCTTCATAAAAGTCCACTCCAAAGGGTGGAAATGTTCCCAAGGCTTTCCTTGGCTGATAGATCCCCCCCACTCCATTGCTTCTTATCTGGACTGGTCATCGCCTCAATGGTGGCAATGAGAGACTTAGTGCGATTTTTCTCACGCCAGAGGGCATGACGCTCGTGTGGGGCTAATCCTCTCTATATTATTAGTTGGGGATAAAGAAAGAGAGAGAGAGAGTCAGTGGTCCTACCATCACTCTCTCTCTCACTACGCCCAAGTAAGAAAATCGCGTGATAAGCCCCTAGTGCATTGACTGCCCTCTGGCGTGAAAAATATCGCCATAGGTTGACCATTAGATCATTCCTGGCGATGTGCACGCGACAATGCAGCTCGTTGGCTAAGCCTCTCTCTCTCTCTCTCTCTCTCTGTATCGCGTCTATTCTATTTTTATATTTTTATCTCTGTCAGTCAGTGTGTGCGCACAGGCAGTGACTAGGGCCTAGGCCATCGACATACTATCCTACAGTCTTAGTTTCACTTCTAAACGGGGAAGATAAGCGGCTGAAATTGTTGCCTGTGTGTATTTACACTACACCCCTTAGTCTCATTGTAACCAAAACAGATCAACACGGAACGGTGAACTGTTACCTACTCGAAACCGACTTGTGAATTTACTCAGCTGAGAATTTCACACACCCTGGGGACACGGAACTGTGATTTGTACCTACTCAAACCAACTTGCACTCACCACTTTTCTTATGAGCATCATGTGTGTGTGTGTGCGCGCGCGCGCGCGCGCGCGTGTGTGTGTGTGTTTATATGCTCTTGCACTTGGCCTTGGATGGAATATAGATTTAAATATGCACATGTGTAGGATCAAACACACACACGCACACATACACACACACGCACACACACACACACTTTTGTTACCACATACCGCTCTTCCCACAAAATGTCTCTTTCTCTGTTTGTTACTGTCAAAACCACATAAACGCATGTGCACACACACACAAGCCCACTGAGAATATAACTACGTGTGCATTGCACACATACTCAAACAACAGCCTGTGGTGTGTGTGACTAGTGGTGTGTGGTAACTAAAGTATGCTCACACACACACACACACACACACACACACACACACACACACACACACACACACACACACACACACACACACACACAATGTGAAAGCATAAAAAGAAGAATTTTGAGTTTAATCAAAAAGCAAAACAGTGATTCTACAAGTGCAGTTGTAGTGCACGCGCACTATAACTTCACTTGCGCTCCAAGTGTCAAGTGTACTATCCGGGAAAGAAAATATTAGTTACTTTTTTTAACGGAAAAAGTGATATTCATTCTTCAAATCCCCTAAAGAGACAGCACTTTTTCCGTCTAAGATCGTTCAGATAGTGTTTTGATACACACTCTCATAGTAGCGAGCGGCAAATTTGCACGAGCTGCAAATTTGCACGCGACAGGCATCACACGATGATTCCGAAGCAAGGTGGCAGATTGCTATCGAAGTCTCCCATCCTCTTGGGAGGATATATAGACCGTTTTTGTGTGTGTTTTTAACAAGAACATTACTCAAAGTTAACGTTAACTAGCTTTGGTTCTGATGTTCACAAATAAAGACATTGGACATCCCCCCCCCCCACCCCCCACCCCCCACCCCCCACACCCCACACCCACACCCCACACACCCCTGTGTTTCTCGGTTAATTGTATTTTTGCGTTTCTTACCATACATAAAGCTGTATTTTAGGAACATTTTTAGCTAATGACCTTTTTGGAATGCTAACCCTAGCCCTAAACCTACCCCTACCTCCCACTATGTACTGCAGTACACCGCGGTTTGTCACAGTTGTGGTTCGTTGCGTTTTCCCGTCTTATAGGGTGGGGGTAGGGGTAGGCTTAGGGCTAGGGTTAGGGATAGGGTTAGTATTCCAAAAAGGTTATTAGCTAAAAATGTTCCTAAAATACAGCTTTATGTATGGTAAGAAAGACAATAACTGAAAAATACAATTAACTGAGATAATATACATATATATTGCATATGCAGTTGGATTGTTCAGCCCATCGCACATGGCGAGAGCCAATACGCGACGTTAAACTGACCCTCCACTGGAATAACATTATTATGCTCTGGCCTTGCAGTCAGGACAGCATCGAAAGTTTCTGGCCTCCTATAGGCCTAGTTCATGCTTGCCAGATGACCTGGAATGACTGTCAGTGTCAGGGGCCTCATTGGCTAGAGGGGAGAAGGAAAAAGAGGGCAAACAGGCTAATTGGTCTATAACAGGGAGCATGCTCTTCCCATCAAGGACTTAGTCTTAGCCTATCTGTTTATCTCTGTAATCAGGAAACACCCTGAAGGGCAACAATTCTCCCCTTTTTAGTGGACGTTCGTCACCATATGTACTAAAGAGAGATCCCGTGGAGGAGTTGCATAGGTTAGGGCAGTACCAGTGATTGGCACATTCTCAACCGGGAGTCTGTGGTGAGAGGGTCGACTATACTGACTCTCTCCGCATCACACGATGACTCTCTCGGCATCACACGATGATTCCGAAGCAAGGTGGCAGATTGCTATCGAAGTCATACTGGGTGGCAGCCGGTTGGAAGGGCGATACAGGATCTCCTCCCTCACCAGATGGGAGTTGAGGGACGTGCAAGCTAACAGGACAATATGCAGCAACTTGGATCATCTCTGCTGATTTGACTTCGTCAGTGATCCGCTGGCACCCAACAGTGGGATTTGGCTGTGTTGTCAGTGCCAAGAGGATGGGAGACGCAGCCTCATCTTCTGGGGTGTTAGACTTCAGCGCAGCGCCACCTACTGTTGGGAAGGGGACCCCTCTTGAAGGACCACGCCCGCCTGCAGAGACGACTCGACTTCGCCTGTATGTCTCCTGACAGTTTGCAATGACACCAGCTTCCAATACGGAGTGCAGGTCACCCGGTGGCCCTGAAGACGGCCTTTGGGGGAGAAGACTGCTCAAACAGCACCAACGATACAAGACAAGCTATAGCGGACTGCAGGAGCACCTGGACAACCTTCGGCTTGTCTCACGTACAGTACAATGCTCAAGTCCGTCTCCTACCGCCTAATAGATGCCAACACCAGCATCAAGATCAATAACCTACACGGATGCTGACTTCAGCATCAGGACAAGATATTCTTTGACTCGGATTCTGTCTGAATGTTCCAGTAACCGGAGGTGCACCCTCGTCTGTAAGGGGTGTGCAACGTACGTAGTGCTGGAATCATCTACGACGACGTCTGCCACGTCAAGAACTCCTGTCCCATCATCAACAACTCCATCATCATCATCACCACCTCACCGAGAAGACTTCGTCTTCAGGAATATTGTCCTTAAGAGGCTATGCCTAATAGGACGCTAAGCTCATCCTCTTTGAGTGCTGGGGGTGGGGGATGGGGGTGTCGAAGCCCCAAGATATGTTGCAATTAAGTGATTATCAAGGCAAAATTGAGCATTTTTAAAAAAAAATTCCCCTCATCATTGTGCATAGGCCTATATAGTGCACGCTTGGAGCGGAGAGGAGGTGGGGTGGGTTCCGGAACCCGATTCGGCTCTGATTTTCTTTTTGTATTCTTACATTAAAGAAAAATAAACAACAAACGAGTGAACAAAACATGTAACAAAACTGTAGAAGAACATACAATTTATTTCATTGTCTCACGCACAGTGTTTAAAATAGTCGCATATTTAATTTTTTGTCTTTTCTGTATACATTGTCTCTGTCTTTATTGTGTTGCTTTGTTGATTGTTTTATTGCTGCAACAAGAATTTCCTGTAAAATGGACAATAAAAATATTGATTGATTGAGGACTTTTATAGGACTAAATGGAGAGGTGTTTGTAAATTTGTATAAAAGTTTGGTGAGACCCCATTTGGAATATGGCAACTTAATTTGGAATCCTTTCCTAAAAAGACAGTCTCAGGCTATCGAACGTGTTCAAAGGAGAGCAACCAAACTAGTAAAAGCATTACGAAATTTAGATTATGGTGACAGGTTAGATAAACTGAATTTACCATCCCTAAAATATCGGCGACTACGTGGTGATTTGATAAATGTTTATAAAAATTTTCACAGTTCTGATATTACTAACAAACATTTGCTACAACTTTCTAACTACTCAAAAACTAGGAATAATGATTTGAAACTACTAACCCAATACAGCAGAACTAACATTAGAAAGAATTTCTTTAGTAACAGAGTCACTAAATACTGGAATTCTCTTCCAGCACATATTAAATTGGCACCTAACCTTAATCAGTTCAAAAACCTCCTCGATAAAGACCCCAAGAATCAACAATTGAAATGTGTATATGATTAACACATCTAAAAGCGTCCTAGTCATGCCAATCATGAAAAAGAATACAAATAATCAGAAAGGACACATTAAGAGGCCGCGAGGCCTAGTTGTCCTCATTCTCTGACCTGACCTGACCTGACCTGATTGATATCTGTGTTCCCATGCCGGGGCCATGTTCATCAAGAGAGAATTAAATGTCACGGTCTTGTTTTCAGTTTCATATTCTTCTCATTGCTTTCTACCAGCATATTTAGATTCCTTGTGAGAGAGGAGTGTTATTTTCCTAAGTGGAGTGTTAATTTCCTTGGAAAAAATACTATTTTTTCTGAAGTCTTTTTAGCCTGATCCACTGCCCAGACTAGGACCGTTACTACATGGCCTCAGAAAGTACCGAAAATCACACTTTAACTTCATTGGTTCATATTTTGAACTGTGGTATACTACCATGTCTATCAATTTGTCAACTTCCAAAAAGCATCATGGCGGCTCCAAATAATCAGCCCTTGCAGCGAAGGGAGTCCCGACCTCGACGCATATACAACAAACTTAGAGACCGAAGCGAGATCCGCCCCTTTTACAAATATGTTCTCTTTTTCACAAACTTCATTTTTCTCGTGAGTATTATAGATGTGAAGCAGTATCTTGGCTATTAGTTTATCAGTCATTGATATGAGTGAAGTCACTCGTCATACTTCCGTGACTTAGTTCGGCCTACAGTTTTAGTATATTACTATATATAGGGAGACAAAAGTTTGATGTGTTCAATGATGTTTTGCTATTATGATTATATTAAATTTATTATCAATACAGTGAACAGTTGAATATGAAACTGTTTAACTGGAACAGAGTCATGAGCATGACGTCAGCTGATCACGATTTTTAGCCTAATTGTAAACATGAGCCACACCCACATCAAGTGTTACACTATGTGACTATTTTACTGTACAACTGAACAGAGTTGCCCAAATCAGATCCTGTTGTGAACAAAATCTTATTTGAACAATTTGAGATATTTTGTTTCCTTTCTGTTTCTTCTTCTTCCATTTGAGTGCCCACATGGCCACAATGAACACTTTTACTAGTTTTACTTTTAGTTATACACTTTTTTGTGTACATTTAGTGAATTACGGATACTAATACTCATAAACACAAGTAGATGTGTAGACTGTAGACGCGCATGCACACATACACAGTCACACGGTCACACACTCACATGCATGGACACACACACACTAACGTATCCGCATTTTAAGGCGGGGACCCGTTAGGTCACAGTAAAGAAAAAATTATCATTTTCCTGACACTAGTGACAGTGGTTAAGAAATGTGCCTGTAGTTTGTGCAATTCAGACACTAAATACCCAGAATACACAAACCTCACTCCCATACTCATGCGTGTGGACACACACACACACACACACACACACACACACACACACACACACACACACACACACACACACATGCACACATATACACACACACATGCACACTGTACACACACACTGACACAGAAAGAGAGGGAGAGACAGACACAGACTGACAGAGAGAGAAAGAAAGAGAGAGACTCAGAGAGAGAATGCATGCGCACATATAAAAAATCCTATGCTATTATTGTAACATACGAGTCTTAAAGACAAAGGACACACACACCGACCTTCTATAGGAGAAATCCATAGTGATATTCTAATTATAAAAGGTGTAGTTGTTCGAATGTAAGCAAGAGATAATGTTGAAAGAAGTGACTGTGTGTTTTGTACACAGTTGGGATGAGGCTGGAACGTTTGGCAATCTTAGTGTAAAGTAGTGATTGAACGAAAACATTAATACATGTAGAATATCAATTGTGAGAAAATAGATGCAACTTGGAATTGTATGTGTTATATGTGTTTTATGTGAGTGACAGAGTGTATTTAATTGTATGTGAGTGGATATACTGTATCAGTGTATGTGATGTGTTTATGTAGGAAGAATAAAACTAGTCAGCGTTTGTTACTGAAACAGAGTGGTTGTTTCTATGTGTGGCTGATTGTGTGTGTCCTTTGTCTTTAGGACTCGTATGTTACACTATCACATCTGCATGCACGCCGCCCCCCCCCCCCCCCCCCCACCACCACCACACACACACACACACACGCGCACACATACACACACACACACTTGCACGCACACTGTCTTCATGCCGAAGTCATGCTGGAACAAACACCTCTGAACTGTGGTGTAGCAAGCCAAACTATGTGTTTTCTGTCTGTTTATTTGGCTATGGGTCCATAATTGATTGAGTCTAGGTCAGTGAGACTGGGAGGAGCTAACTCTCAGTTTTGCATCTATCAAATTGCCGGTTACGGCAGACGAGTGGGCATTATTGGAAGAAGAAGCATGAAGGCTTTGATGTAGCCAGTAAAAAAATCATCCATTCATTATTTCCCTCTGGGGATAACTATGGATATCACTACCTGGCACCATAATTAAATTCACCACCACCATTAACTTAAAAGTGTATGTATGCGCGCACATGCATGCGGGCATGGGCACATGTATTTCAGCAGGATGTGCATGTGTGCTATGTGATTGACAGTGTATTTAATTGTATGTATATACTGTACGTGATGTGTTTATGTATTTGTGTAAGACTAACAGGGTGTAACAAGTGAATAAATACAATATGTGTCACTCACTCACTGTCAAGTAATTTCAAGTCAAGTCAAAATCATTATTGACACTAAAGAATAAGCTAAACAAATTTTTTTGGTCATACCAATACCATCAAATAAAAATTAAAAAAGATGCGAGGAAAAGCAACATAAATTATCAATGCAAAATGCAATACTATACATAGAACAACCCATTCAAGATGTGAGTAATTACAAAAGTTCAAAATATAAACAAAAATCACTTACACCCTTAGTCTCACACAGTTGTGTGTGTGTGAGTGTGCGTGCACGTGTATGTGTGTGTGCATGCGTATGTGTGTGCGTGTGCTTGTGTGTGTATGTGTGTGTAGACTGAAAAAGGAAAGAAGTTAACATGTATGCATGTGTGTGTGTGTACTGTATGAGAGACAGAGAGAGAATAACAGGTAAAACCAACCCAATGCAATACAGCACGTTTTGCAATGCAATACAATACAACGCTATGTATCTCTTTGTGTGTGTCCCAGTTGGGAGGCATAGCGGTGACAGTGGTGGCGTCCTATGTGCTGGTGCAGAAGGAGAAGAAAGTGGTTTATTTCGTGGAGTTCTTCTTCGACCCCAGCTGTCTGATGTGTCTGGCTGGATCCATCACTGTCGTCTCCGCTTTCTTCGGGTGTGCCGGCGCTCTCAGAGAAAACACGGCATTTCTCAGGATTGTAAGGCTCTGCGCTAACTTTTGAGTGTGTCACTGTGTGTTTTTTCTTTTTGTCTGATGTTTCTTTTAGTGGTCAGTGGAGAGTTAAAACTTTACTGTCTGTGTTTTGAATTTTGCCACATATCATTCTGCTGTGTTCCATAGCTTTAATTCTTCACATGGACATTCTTCTGATTTTTTTTCTTTAAGTAGTTATTGTCCTTTGCCCCTTACAAGAGTTTTGTTTGTTTGTTTTTAGCAAGCATGTGTGTGTGTGTGCAGACCTGTTTACCATTCCGGTTTAGCCGGAATTATTCCGGAAATTTGCTAAAATTCCGGGTAAAATAGTAAATTCCGGGTGAACGCTGAAAATTCCGGATTTCGAAAAAACGTCTATTATTTGTTTCCGTTCGTAGTAAAAGACGCAAGGGTTGACTGAAACGTGTACCTAACACACTACGTCATCAGAAAAGGGGTTGTGCTTGACGTCACATGCATTAAATGCTGCATTTTCATTGGTTAAAGGGGTGAAATAATGTTTTTATTTTGGTCGATCTATTTCGGGACTGAGCAAATGGCGGTCAGACTTTTACTGTCGATTCGAAGAGCTTTCCAGGCAGTTTTTTAATGGTAGAGATTGTAATTAGGGCTTGAAATGAGTCAATTTAGATTATATTATCACTGGAAAATACAATGATGTGAGAATTTTGAAGTTTTCAACGGAAAATGAAGTGAAAATTGATCGCGATGGCGCCGAGTTGCAACTTGGCATCCGCCGATCCGCGGCTGAGTGATTTTTCTCTGTCCGATCGTGGACATTTCCAGGTATTTTGCTTTTTCCAGCTTGTTTTATACTAAAATTTACTAAGAATTAGTGACTGAATTTACTAATAAAACTTTTCTGGCGAAATTGAGCCAAGAAATCATCACAATATTGAAAATCGACGCCGATGTTCGCGGAAAGGAGAAGAAGAAGAAACTGCTTTATCGTGAGTCGTGTACAGATCATGTGAATTCCGGTTTTTGTTCTCAAATTCCGGGTTTTTTTGTGGCAAATTCCGGTTTTTCATTATAAGGGTAAACAGGTCTGGTGTGTGTGTGTGTGTGTGTGTGTGTGTGTGTGTGTGTGTGTGCGTGCATGAGTGCAACGTTTTCTTTTTCATAAGGATTTCTTTTATTTTTATTTTACCTGAAGAAAAAAGGCAATGGCAATTCGACTTCAAGTGCCAAGGGGTGTTTTGAAGGTGATCTTCCTTACTTTCTTCCGTCCGTTGCGTGACCACAGTCACACTTGACTATTCTGTCACTTAAAACGTGGGGTTCTGAAAAGTGTTCTCTTTCAGGGAGTCTAGAGTAGAAAACAGCATATTGTTTTCAAACGCCACATTGTTTTCAAATGCGATATAGATTACTTATTTTACAAGGCTTATCCGTTTATTGCTGCGTTGCCCCCCTGAACTCCCAACAGGGCTCTGCCCCTGTACCCCGCCAGGATCTGGACGCTCCTGGGCCCTGACCTCTCAGGGTTTTTTTTCATTTTGGGCAGTTGCACTGCACCCGTGTGTGTGTGTGTGTGTCTGAGTGTGATGCCAATCAGGATTAACTTTAGCCCTTGCTACTTGCTACTGAAACAACTTGCAACTGAAACAGCAACACGGTTCCATCTTTAGCTGTATAGAGAGAACTTGAAACATGAACATGTTTGTCGTGAGACCAGCATGTCAAAGATAATTTAGAGAATAACTAATTCAGTAATTGTAGCTTATAATGCTGCTTTGTTGCTCCTGATTTGCTTGCATGCTTTTTGCCTTTATTATCATCAAGAGATGAACGATGTAAAATACGTTCAAGGGTCCGCAATGTCTCCAGAACCATCCACGACGGCTGCTACGTCTCGACTTCTGTCTTATTATCTTCATCTTCACCGCCAAGAAGACCAAGTCTTTATGAACTTTGTTCATAAGAATCTACGACTAATTGGGCGTAAAACTCACCTTCATCGCTCGTAAAGTATTGTTCATTTTAATCCCTGAATAAGTGGTTGAGATGTGTGTGTGTGTGTGTGTGTGTATGTGTGCAGTACTACTGGCTCCTAACCGTCCTGCTGGGTGTCCAAGTGATCCTGATCGTGTTTGCCTTCATCTTCTACTTGTGTGTGTGTGTGCAGTACTACTGGCTCCTAACCGTCCTGCTGGGTGTCCAAGTGATCCTGATCTTGTTTGCCTTCATCTTCTACTCTGTGTGTGTGTGTGTGCAGTACTACTGGCTCCTAACATTCCTGCTGGGTGTCCAAGTGATCCTGATCGTGTTTGCCTTCATCTTCTACTTCATGGAGGACGTGGCCACGCAGATGAACCTGGCCCCGGAGAAGCTGCTCAACGACGCCGTCCTCAAGTACCGCGACGACGTCGACATGAGGAACTTCATCGACGACATGCAGGAGTTTGTGAGTCGCCGCTCGCCTGTTGGTTAAAGTCACACGGATCTGTAATGAGATTTGTATCAGCTATAGGGATTACTGTTGCATTGCATTGTTTTGCTGTTGATTGTCAATGATGTTAACCCTTTCGCCGCCAGCCATTTTTCAGCCCAAAATTGTCATTAAACTTAACTGGGTAGAGAAAAATATTTCTGCAATATTGCGAATTCCTCTGTGCCATATATAACATTAGGCATATCCTTACCTCCCAAAATTAAGAAAATAGGGTCTTTGGATAACAGGCCCAGATTTGATGCCTTTTAGTGACCATTGTGGTGCTAAAATGCGACATTGGCGGTGAAAGGTTTAATGTCAACCTACCACAATGATGCCAACACAGGGAATTCTATTGATAGCATGCAGGAGTTTGTGAGTCACTGCTAATATGGCTTGTACCCACGTGTCATCATATCCGGCCACAAGGAGCGCTCCATAGTATGGGAGACCGCCATCTTAGTCAGTAACTTTGTTTGAAAAATGCCCGATCGATGCTGTTTACACACAAATCTGACTAAGATGGCGACACTTCCGTTGGAAGGGTCGAGATGCGCACGCAGGTGCAAGTACTTGTGCAGGTTTTTGGTTGTTGTTTTTCATTTCAGCATTCATGTCAATGATGCCCCTGTCAAGTGTGGCACAAATGTTGATTCGATAAACTTCATAGCCCTGAGTTTGATTGTGATTTGTGCCTGTCTTTGGGTGCCCACGTTTTCAGTTTTTCTCTGTATCCGCTTCTGACACCTGCGCACCTCCATTTTACTCCTTCTCTCTGGTGCCTGACAAGCGATACATGGCTCTCGTCTTTTCTTTTTTATATTTCTCTCCAAATATTTTACTGCATTATTGAATTATTTTTTTTCAATATTTTCATTTTTTGGGATAATGTTAATAAATTTGTAACACCTCCAGAAATGAGGATGAGATTTTTTTGATTTTTTTTTTTTTAATGCAATTTTTTAAAACTATTGTGTTCTTGTGCAACACTTCAATTTTTAAAAAAAGAAAAGATTTATAACATAGAAGGTTGTGTGCCCTCCCAATGGTTGCCAATTGTGGCTTCTGTTATCTTTTTTTCTGATCTCTAAACTTTTGCCAAATCTCTAACGCTGCCAACATTTATTTTTTTGCGGGGGTTGGTTTGGCTCCAATTGACCAAAGCAGTTTCAGGCTTTGATAATTATTCTGCAGGGATGTCCCAAGGCCCTGGACACAGGAGCTACTAAAACTGAAAATGTCCTATTGTGCCCCACCCCCGACAAGACAAATGTCCTATTGAAATTTGACACCAGTTGGGGGATTTCGTTCTATTGATTTCAGCAAGAGCTGGGACATTTTGTCCTATTGATTTTCTTGTTTCAGGACAGTTTGTCCTAAGACTTTCCGGCAAATGCTGAGAAAAGCTCCCTCCTCTGCACCTTTCCATATTTCAGGCTGTTCCCGTCGACCGCTGTCACATTCTCAGATTACCGCTGACACTAAACTGATCCTAAAGCTAACCCTATTCCTAACCCTAACCTGAAACCGCTGTCGCATTCCCTTAGGGTTAGGGTTAGAACTAGCGTTTGGAATAGGGTTAGGGATAGGTTTAGGGTCAGTTTAGTGTCAAATACACAACAAAAATAAAAGTTGATGGTACGTTATGATCATGTGGTGTAGAGTGGCACAGTGGTATCGCGTTCGCTTCGTGTCAAGTAAACCCGAGTTCGAACCTGGGTACAGGGGATTTTTTCGTCTCATTCTGCACTAGGCTTTAACGGTCTTTCGGATGAGACGATAAACCGAGGTCCCATGTGCCCATGCACTTAGCATACGCTAAACCCAGTGGCAACGAAAAAGTTGTCGTTTGGTCCAAATTACCCCCCCCCCCCCCCCCCCCCTCCCTCATCAGTGACAAAAATCACATGCAAAAATTAAAAATTGGGTGGCGCGCCTCTGGCTGTGACGCGCTCTCCAGGTGGGAGCAACCCGAATTTCACAGAGACGCCTTTGTGACTATAAAGTACCTAATAATAATGTGCATGTAAATTCAGAACACAGTAAGCTGAGAGTGCGACAACGGTCGACAGAACAGCCTGAACAGAATGGAAGGGTGCAGAGGAGGGGGCTTTTCTTAACATTTGCCGACTTTTCCATCCTCCGTGCATCTCTGTTTCCCTCAGGCTGTTGTTGATGGAGGATGTTTGTTGATGGAGGATGTTTGTTGGTGGAGGCTGTTTGTTGGTGGAGGATGTTTGTTGATGGAGGATGTTTGTTGGTGGAGGATGTTTGTTGATGGAGGATGTTTGTTGATGGAGGATGTTTGTTGGTGGAGGATGTTTGTTGGTGGAGGATGTTTGTTGGTGGAGGATGTTTGTTGATGGAGGATGTTTGTTGGTGGAGGATGTTGTTGATGGAGGATGTTTGTTGGTGGAGGATGTTTGTTGATGGAGGATGTTTGTTGGTGGAGGATGTTTGTTGATGGAGGATGTTTGTTGGTGGAGGATGTTTGTTGGAGGCTGTTGATGGAGGATGTTTGTTGGTGGAGGATGTTTGTTGGTGGAGGATGTTTGTTGGTGGAGGATGTTTGTTGATGGAGGCTGTTGTTGATGGAGGATGTTTGTTGGTGGAGGATGTTTGTTGATGGAGGATGTTTGTTGGTGGAGGATGTTTGTTGATGGAGGATGTTTGTTGGTGGAGGATGTTTGTTGATGGAGGATGTTTGTTGATGGAGGATGTTTGTTGGTGGAGGATGTTTGTTGATGGAGGATGTTTGTTGATGGAGGATGTTTGTTGGTGGAGGATGTTTGTTGATGGAGGATGTTTGTTGATGGAGGATGTTTGTTGGTGGAGGATGTTTGTTGATGGAGGATGTTTGTTGGTGGAGGATGTTTGTTGGTGGAGGATGTTTGTTGATGGAGGATGTTTGTTGGTGGAGGATGTTTGTTGGTGGAGGATGTTGTTGATGGAGGATGTTTGTTGGTGGAGGATGTTTGTTGATGGAGGATGTTTGTTGATGGAGGATGTTTGTTGATGGAGGATATTTGTTGATGGAGGATGTTTGTTGATGGAGGATGTTTGATGATGGAGGATAGTGTTGGTGGAGGATGTTTGTTGGAGGATGTTTGTTGATGGAGGATGGTTGTTGATGGAGGATGTTTGTTGATGGAGGATGTTTGATGATGGAGGATAGTGTTGGTGGAGGATGTTTGTTAATGGAGGATGTTTGATGGTGGAGGATGTTTGTTGGTGGAGGATGTTTGATGATGGAGGATTTTGTTGGTGGAGGATGTTTGTTAATGGAGGATGTTTGTTGATGGAGGATGTTTGTTGATGGAGGATGTTTGATGATGGAGGATAGTGTTGGTGGAGGATGTTTGTTAATGGAGGATGTTTGTTGATGGAGGATGTTTGATGATGGAGGATAGTGTTGGTGGAGGATGTTTGTTAATGGAGGATGTTTGATGATGTTGCAGTTGGAGTGCTGCGGCGTGAGCAACAACAACATGGGCTACAAGGACTGGAACAACAACCGCTACTTCAACTGCACCGGAGTGACCACCCCCATAGGGGAACAGTGCGCCGTGCCTTACTCCTGCTGCATAAAGAAAGCTGTAAGGTTTTACCTTTAACCTCTGTTTTCATTTATCAAGTCAAGTTCTATTCAAATAGGATGATGATTTTCGACCGTCGCTCAGCGAGTATTTTGACGACACTCCTGTCGCTTGGTCGTTGAATGAGTTTGAAGATGGCTGGTAAGACAAAATAAAAATAAATAAAAATTGGGTAGGCGCTGCAGTTGCGGCAACGCCCTCTCCGGGGGAGAGCAGCCCCGAATTTCACAGAGATAAGTCTCTGTGACTAGAATATACCAAATACCAATACCAATTGCTTTGAACCGCCTGTTGCAGTGCTGAGAGGGAAGGTTCAGAGTTGAGCCAGGCTGAGTTTTTTTGTTTTTGTTCTCTCCTAAAATGAAAGCCAGCAAATTACTGTCTTAGGACTTGTGCACATTAGGTCCGCAATCTGCAAATTCTGTACGGAAATCCCATTCACTTGTATAAGAAATAAGGAGATGAGTTTCCGTGTGTAACGTGCACACTCCTTCATATTTATTACGGCCAGATTTTTGGTTTTTTTTACGGATTGTGGATGAGTTTCAGTACGGAAGTTTTTGTAAGTGTACACATGCCCTAATTTGACTTTGCCCGAATTATCTAATAATTAGTGTTAGTATCAATGAGGGATCAAAAGATTCCACAATTAGCCACTGTCTCCTGTCTTTTCCCCCTTCTTATCGATCTTGTTTTTTTGTAATGAAGCGAAAGTTTCCTTGTCTCTTCCTTCCCTCTCCCTTCCTATGGCTTTTGATGTGCTAGTTGCTTAAATCTAGCTTGAGACCAAAGAACATATTGTTGCATTTAAAAATGACTAGCGCAACGCTGAGTCCCAGTAACGCCTAGTAACGGTAACGCCTAGTAACGGTAACGCCAAGTACTGGTAACGCTGAGTACAGCAAATTTGAAGCGATTCGGTTAAAAAATGGCGGAGTCGTATAGCGCCGGGTTGGTACACGGATAGTCACCATCCCCGGTGATCTTCCTGCCAAATTGGAAGGCAATCGGTCCAAAAACACCGGAGATACGGGCGCCGAGAGGCCGGCGGATGCGCGTTTCGCGCATTTGCCGAACCGCGCAAATGACACAGCCGCCTCGGTTGCCGTTGCCATCGGCTCGTTAGGGCTCACAGCAAATTTGAAGCGATTCAGTCGAAAAACGGCGGAATTATAAGGCCCGTTTCGTGTTTCAGACACACACACACACTCACACACACACGCAGACACACACACGGACAGTTGGCTTATTACTATATGATGACTTTTCCACACTTCCACAGTGGTAGAGTGGTTCAGAGGTAACGCGTTCACCTGGTAAGCAACAAACCCGGGATCGTTCCTGGCCGCAGCGGAGTTTTTCCGCTCACTTCCCACAAGACCTTATGGTCTGAACGCTAAGGTTTTTGTTTGTATCAGACGATAAAATACAGGTCCTGAGTGCCCATGCACTTCGCGCACGTTAATGAACCCAGTAGCAACAAAGGAGTTGTCATTTGTTGAAAATTGACTCCTCCCCCCCTTCCCCATCAGTCACACAAAAACTGCATGAAAAAAAAGGGCGGTGCAGCACTAACTGCGACGCATTCTCCAGGTGGGCGCAACCCGAATTTCACAGAGTCTCTGTGACTGTTAA
Organism: Phymorhynchus buccinoides; assembly: GCA_017654935.2. NCBI lineage: Eukaryota > Metazoa > Mollusca > Gastropoda > Neogastropoda > Raphitomidae > Phymorhynchus > Phymorhynchus buccinoides. The sequence continues at coordinate 32,564,446 of CM065686.1, forward strand.
AGTACTAACGAATACTGGTCGTACTTTTGAGAGGCTAACAGCCCAGCTGCCTCTTTGCCATGAGTGTTTCCCACATTGTGCTGTTCACTTATTCTGCCCTCTGTGATGCAGGTTGTTTCTGAGTCAGTGAGAAAACGCTGGTGTTATGATACTGACTGTGACTTATGTGTGGTTCACAGGGTGACAACATCAACTACCAATGTGGCTACAACACACTCCTGGAGGATAAATCTGTGAGTTGGTTTCACCTTCCCCAAATGTAATCAGATTGTCTTATTAAACTCAAAGGGCCTCTCAAACTCTCAGGCTCAGAGAATTTAGGTTCTTGTCTGTCTGAAGCCCCACTCCCCCCTGCACACACACACACACACACATGCGCGCACATACACACACACACACACACACACACACACACACACACACACACACACACACACACTCTCTCTCTCTCTCTCTCTGTCTGTCTCTTATGTTTCACCTAAAGCCTCTGCTTCTATTTGAGTTCCTTTAATTTTTGCCAATCTCTAATGCTGCCTACATTATTTGAGAGTTTAATTTACTTTGATTCGTTCACCTTTAGTTATTGCATGGATGCTCCTGCTTTCCGGATGTCCTGAAGTTCAGGACAAATTTTTTATTGCCTGGAGCCGGCATCACCAGATTATGAGAATTTGAGAAGATGCATCTTGCTGGTTATTGAAGTCATGAAGTTTAACCAAAAGTAAAAATGCAACGAGAGCCTATTGATTACATTGGAAACTGTGTTCCCCCATGGGGATACCGAGGGTCTTCCGTACAAACTGTTCCCCCACCTTCTGGAAGTCTGTGCTTGTAACTTCCTCTAATCTGTCTCTCTCTTTGACTCTGCCTTTTCCTTTGCTTTGTGTCATCTACTATCTTTCTGACTTTTGGCCCATCCTGCTGCCTTTTTCTTTGCTTTGTGTCATCTACTATCTTTCTGACTGTTTGGCCCATTCTCCTGCCATTTTCTTTGCTTTGTGTCATCTACTATCTTTCTGACTTTTGGCCCATTCTCCTGCCTTTTTCTTTGCTTTGTGTCATCTACTATCTTTCTGACTTTTGGCCCATTCTCCTGCCATTTTCTTTGCTTTGTGTCATCTACTATCTTTCTGACTTTTGGCCCATTCTCCTGCCTCTTTGCTTTGTGTCATCTACTATCTTTCTGACTTTTGGCCCATTCTCCTGCCTTTTTCTTTGCTTTGTGTCAACTACTATCTTTCTGACTTTTGGCCCATTCTCCTGCCTTTTTTCTTTGCTTTGTGTCATCTACTATCTTTCTGACTGTTTGGCCCATTCTCCTGCCATTTTCTTTGCTTTTGTCATCTACTATCTTTCTGACTTTGGGCCCATTCTCCTGCCTTTTTCTTTGCTTTGTGTCATCTACTATCTTTCTGACTTTTGGCCCAGCTGCCTTTTCCTTTGCTTTGTGTCATCTACTATCTTTCTGACTTTTGGCCCATTCTCCTGCCTTGTTCTTTGCTTTGTGTCATCTACTATCTTTCTGACTTTTGGCCCATTCTCCTGCCTTTTTCTTTGCTTTGTGTCATCTACTATCTTTCTGACTTTTGGCCCATTCTCCTGCCTTTTTCTTTGCTTTGTGTCATCTACTATCTTTCTGACTTTTGGCCCATTCTCCTGCCTTTTTTCTTTGCTTTGTGTCATCTACTATCTTTCTGACTTTTGGCCCATTCTGCTGCCTTTTATGTTTCCCACAAAAATCTTCCATATAGTTTTCTAATATTAGCTCCTCCGAAATTGGAATGTGTCGGCTGAATGCAGCAAGGAGACCAGTGAAAACTGGAAAATGGATACATACGTAGCCATTGTGGCCTTATGGCCCAGGAACGCAGAAGAAGAAGAAGGAAACTGTTTTCCTTCCCCAGGAGGGGTGCTGTCCCTGCACTCTGCCAGGACCTTGCAGGATGTTTTTGATTTCCCAGCAGCACCCATGTTATTGACATTTGTGTGCATATATCATATGTGTGTGTTTATGCATGTATGTATTTGTGTGATTATTTCAATTTTTATGATTTGTGAATTTGAAGAGTAACTATACTACAGTATGTAATTAGAGTTTACTAAGGGATCATGGTCTACTTACAACACATTTGTTGTGTTATTTATGAAATGTACCGTATTGTACCGATTACAAGGCGCACCTGATTGTAAGGCGCAAACCCCAAATTTGACACAAAATTCAGATTTTGTTATTATAGTTTCTTACTATATTATCAGTCACATTATAAGGCGCAGGGGTCTCAGTCTAGGAAAAAAGGTATCGCCTTATAGTCCGTAAAATACAGTATGCTTTTTTTCCCCAGTGTACACTAGACTTCTGGGTTTTGGAGTGCCCCACCATGTGGCTTCCGGTTTATGTTTGTGCCCCTGTGTGTTTGTTCCTCAGCCGGCAGACGTGTCAGACAGGGTGTACACCAACGGCTGTCTGTACGCCATCAAGATCGTCATCACCGACAACACCTGGATCATCGGCGGCATCATCATCGGCATCCTCATCCCTCAGGTGGGCGCAACACCCCAGAGAAGAGGAGACGATCGGTTTATAGTTTTTTGGTTGTTTTTTTTGTATCCCACCCTTTGAACCGTACAGTGGCATTGCTCCCACACCGCTCATTCCGAGTCCCAATTCGCAGCACACACCACGGCTGTCGGGGCACAGAATCTGAAACCAGCAGTCCAAGGGAAGCAAATCTATGTAAGGCTGTGAGGAGGCTACCATCCGAGGAGACACTGCACTGCTGCTGAGGTCCATGGTTTATTAGTTAGGTGGTACAATGCCCTGGAAAGAGGAGATATTTGTTCTATGGTGTGTTTAATCAGCAGTCCAAGGGAAGCGAATCTATGTTGGGCCATCAGGAGGCTACCATCCGAGGAGACACTGCACTGCTGCTGAGGTCCGTGGTTTATTAGTTAGGTGGTACAATGCCCTGGAAAGAGGAGATATTTGTTCTATGGTGTGTTTAATCAGCAGTCCAAGGGAAGCGAATCTATGTTAGGCCATCAGGAGGCTACCATCCGAGGAGACACTGCACTGCTGCTGAGGTCCGTGGTTTATTAGTTAGGTGGTACAATGCCCTGGAAAGAGGAGATATTTGTTCTATGGTGTGTTTAATTAGCAGTCCAAGGGAAGCGAATCTATGTTGGGCCATCAGGAGGCTACCATCCGAGGAGACACTGCACTGCTGCTGAGGTCCGTGGTTTATTAGTTAGGTGGTACAATGCCCTGGAAAGAGGAGATATTTGTTCTATGGTGTGTTTAATCAGCAGTCCAAGGGAAGCGAATCTATGTTAGGTTGTGAGGAGGCTACCATCCGAGGAGACACTGCACTGCTGCTGAGGTCTATTTGCCCTGGAAAGAGGAGATATTTGTTCTATGGTATGTTTAATCATCAGTCCAAGGGAAGAGAATCTATGTTGGGCCATCAGGAGGCTACCATCTGAGGAGACACTGCACTGCTGCTGAGGTCTATTAGCCCTGGAAAGAGGAGATATTTGTTCTATGGTATGTTTAATCATCAGTCCAAGGGAAGAGAATCTATGTTGGGCCATCAGGAGGCTACCATCCGAGGAGACACTGCACTGCTGCTGAGGTCTATTAGCCCTGGAAAGAGGAGATATTTGTTCTATGGTGTGTTTAATCAGCAGTCCAATGGAAGTGAATCTATGTTAGGCTGTGAGGAGGCTACCATCCGAGGAGACACTGCACTGCTGCTGAGGTCTATAGTTTATTAGTTAGGTGGTGAAATGCCCTGGAAAGAGGAGATATTTGTTCTATGGTATGTATAATTTGAGATCGTGGGGATCGGAATCAGTGCGCGAAATAGGTCTCTAGAATTTTAAGGGGTCACCTGGGTATTTTAGGGGGTCTGTTTATTATTTTTTTTAACCATTAAAAAAACAAAACCGTGCATGATGGGAAAATTTGTTACGTTTACTGATGCACTGATCTGAAATCCATTGCGTCAGGTTTTCTCCAGCCGAAGACAGACATGCTGGGCCTAACTATTTCCTAGTTAGGCGCATAATGGCAGCATGACGCATCTGTGCTCATATGACAGGAAACTGTTTGAGCGATTGACGAAGAAGAAGAAGTGTTTGCACTAACCACTGAAATTTGAGCAGTGTTATTTAAAGCTTTCGACACCACCAATCCTCACAAACCACAAGCAGCTAAGGAAATAGATGTATAGCAAAGATACTGCAATTTACTACATCTGGAAAATTGTAATTTTTACCTTGAAACTGCTTTCAATTTTGTACTGGCTTATGGTGGTGGTGTTGCCATAGACTGGCTAAAAGACTCCAGGGATCATCCCAACAGCCGAAGCACTTGAACGCTATGGTACAAATGCGCCAGCTAGGGATGAGAACATTACGTGTGTGACCGTTTTTGATTTCCCCGCCACACGTGGGCAGCCATACAGCGACTTCGGGGGATTTTGGAGACTGACGATGCTATCCTAGGAGCTTGTCATGGCTAAAGACAATCCTCGCATAACTGTGCAGAGCATAACAACATTCTGATGTAGCCTTGGTGTTCTAGCCTATGGCAGTTGGTCTGACACAGCCTTAAGCCAAGGCGGTACTGGCTCATAACAAGGCTTATTTAAATGGTTATTCAAATATGATAGGGACTTTATGAGATAATCTCCACATGAACAAAACTGAATTCTCAGCTTGTTTCAAATATGATAGGGAATTCATGAGATAATCTCCACATGAACAAAACTGAATTCTCAGCTTGTTTCAAATATAGGGAATTCATGAGATAATCTCCACATGAACAAAACTGAATTCTCAGCTTGTTTCAAATATGATAGGGACTTCATGAGATAATCTCCACATGAACAAAACTGAATTCTCAGCTTGTTTCAAATATAGGGAATTCATGAGACAATCTACACATGAACAAAACTGAATTCTCAGCTTGTTTCAAATATGATAGGGACTTTATGAGATAATCTCCACATGAACAAAACTGAATTCTCAGCTTGTTTCAAATATGATAGGGACTTTATGAGATAATCTCCACATGAACAAAACTGAATTCTCAGCTTGTTTCAAATATGATAGGGACTTTATGAGATAATCTCCACATGAACAAAACTGAATTCTCAGCTTGTTTCAAATATGATAGGGACTTTATGAGATAATCTCCACATGAACAAAACTGAATTCTCAGCTTGTTTCAAATATGATAGGGACTTTATGAGATAATCTCCACATGAACAAAACTGAATTCTCAGCTTGTTTCAAATATGATAGGGACTTTATGAGATAATCTCCACATGAACAAAACTGAATTCTCAGCTTGTTTCAAATATGATAGGGACTTTATGAGATAATCTCCACATGAACAAAACTGAATTCTCAGCTTGTTTCAAATATGATAGGGACTTTATGAGATAATCTCCACATGAACAAAACTGAATTCTCAGCTTGTTTCAAATATGATAGGGACTTTATGAGATAATCTCCACATGAACAAAACTGAATTCTCAGCTTGTTTAAAATATGATAGGGACTTTATGAGATAATCTCCACATGAACAAAACTGAATTCTCAGCTTGTTTCAAATATAGGGAATTCATGAGACAATCTACACATGAACAAAACTGAATTCTCAGCTTGTTTCAAATATAGGGAATTCATGAGACAGTCTACACATGAAACAAAACTGAATTCTCAGCTTGTTTCAAATATGATAGGGAATTCATGAGACAGTCTACACATGAACAAAACTGAATTCTCATAGGTAATTCATGAGACAGTCTACACATGAACAAAACTGAATTCTCATAGGGAATTCATGAGACAGTCTACACATGAACAAAACTGAATTCTCATAGGGAATTCATGAGACAATCTACACATGAACAAAACTGAATTCTCAGCCTGTTTGTCATGCCAGTCATCTAGTGTTGTTCCCGACTGCCTTCTACAGCTGTGCAGCAACTGTGGCAATGAGAGGGGTGACGATGAATGAAATATCAGTGGTGGTGAATAACATTTTTGTTAGGCTGTGATGTCAATGTTCATTATGTGCGCAGGCTTGATTGCTCTACACATTATGTGTAGCATTCTATGCAGATGGAACCTCTGCTGCTGTACGTCAATGTTTTTTTATGCCATGTTTTTTATTATATGCTTTGTGGTGATGTATTTGTTGTTATAATGTTATACGCGGTTTGAACCTTACATGTTGTAGAGTGGCACAGAAGTAACGCATTCGCCTCGTGTCAAGTAAACCCGAGTTCGAACCTGGGTACAGGGGATTTTTCTTCTCACTCTGCACTAGGCCTTACAGTCTGAACGTGGAGTCTTTCGGGTGATACGATAAACCGAGGTCTCGTGTGCCCATGCACTTGGCACACGTTAAACCCAGTGGAACGAAAAAGTTGTCATTTGGTCAAAATTTAGCCCCCACCCCCTTTCCTTCCTCATCAGTCACACAAAAATTGCAAGGAAAAAAAAAAAAAAATTAGGTGTCGTGCCTCTGGCTGGGACCGCTCTCCAGGTGGGAGCAACCCGAATTTCACAGAGACGCCTCTGTGACTATAAACACCTAATACCTTGACAGTCCTGATATGACCATAGCTGTTGACAGCACTATAAACGACTGACTAACTAACTGGCAATCTATTCTTCAAAATTGACAATTAACGGGTGTGAATTTCGATTTTGAACTGCTACGCATTTTAAGTGAACAGTGCTTGAAGGTTTGATAAACAGGGTTAAATGTTATCCATAAGACTACACATTTCAGCTACCCAAACTCAGCTTAAGGCTGTGTAGACCAATTGACATAGGCTAGAACACCAAGGCTACATCAAAATGTTGTTACGCTATGCATAGTTATGCGGGGGTTGTCTTTAGCCATGACAAGCTCCTAGCATAACATAGTCAGTCTCCTAAATCCCCCGAAGACAGTGTGGCTGTCTACATGGTGGGGCAATCAAAAACGGTCACACACATAATGTTCTAACAAGGGTGCAACTTTTCCTGGTATACGAGGATTTCCTGTTTTTGAATTGTACCAGAAAAGGAATTTCCTTTTTCTTTGTGTGTCTTCTGTACTTTTCAAACACTTAAAAAATAAGCATTTGTATAAATTGTGGAAAAAGCAAGCTAAAATATCTTCATTAATCTTTTCTTTTTTCAACTGCAGGGGGACATTACCCATAGACTCTGGCCTTTCAGGGTTTTTTCATTTTGTGTAGTTGCACCCATGTTCTCATCCCTATCTGATACATTTGTATCATCATGTTCAAGTGCTTCGGCTGTTGAGATGATCCCTGGAGTCTTTTAGCCAGAGTACATCAACCAGAGCTGTCCAAACTAAGCATGGTTTGTGTAAAGGGTAACCAGGTGTGTGTGTGTGTGTTTCCAGGCCATTTTCATCTGCATGGCCAAGACACTCTACGACCAGATCATCATGCAGCGGTCCAAGTGGTGACTAGCTGCCGCTGACTCCGCCCCCGAGCCTGACTCCACCCACACCCCTCTTCTGGGAACCTAAAGCAATAATACCACTGGCTCCGCTAATTACAGGCATGGTAGACCTCCGCGAATCGCGGAGAATCTACGAAAGTGAAAATTTGACACCCCCCCCCCCAAAAAAAAAAGCCAGAGTAAAAATTCGCTCGGGTGCCTAAAAATTACGTGCGTTAAAACCTATGCAATCGCTTTGCAGAACCGGATGTGAATGACTGAACAAGCAACTTCCTGCCGTCGTGCGCGGCCTAGCTCACGCCACACGTTTCCAGATTTGTGATCCTAGTGCTTCTTTTTCTTCTTCTTCTTCATTTTGACGCCCAACTTCATCATTTTAGTTTGAGTCAACATCTTTGAAATGAAATGCAGAATCGGTTGGATATTCTTCCGCGAAACCCACTTTGCCTCCACTACCATGCCTGTAATTAGCGTGACTTTGCCCAAACCCCTCTACTGTGACACTTGCACTATCATCAGCTGTCACGGTTTCCTCTCATCCAGTGTCATCTAAATGAATCAAAACTCGAAGCTGTTATCCAGATATCTGATGCTAACTTTTATGCTCTAAAGTTTCCCTTCTCTGAACCATCACAGGCGTTACTTTCATTTGATTTCAGTGAGCTTTTCTGGTGGCCATGCGGGAGATAACTCTTGGTTTATTTTATTTCCTTCGATCAAATAGAAGACATTTATTGTTGCTGCTTACATGTGCGAGAGAGAGAGAGTTGGCAAAATGCCTTCAAATGGAACACCATCTGGTTTAAAGGGCTAAGGGCCATAGCCCTACCTAAACAGCTCCCTCGACTCTTCACTTTATTTCTTTTCGCTGATTTCAGTTCAGTTCTTTTGTAGCTGTGATCTTTTCCTGCTAAGGCCGCTGTGTTAAAGTGCCAGAGTTTGGTGATATATTTATCTTGACACATTTTTCTTTCTGATTTCTTTTTCAGTGTCGCCGAATGTTTGAAAGTGGCCTTGCAGTACCCTGGTACATAGTCATAATTATGTTGCCTTCTTTTTTGCCTGGTCCTTTTGCTTTCATCGTAGGCATTATAGTGTGTGCCTCTCCGTTTCTGTCATTTGTTTTTACTGTTTGCTGTTTGCAAATTCTGTTCTGGGATTTGGGGCGTTATCCTCTCTCATGACAGCACATTCCAAAAAATATTTGAGAAGAGCCACGTGTTCTGAAGACATATGTAGAAAAAGCTGTCTTTCCCTTAGAATAATAGACAGCGAGTTTGGCATGGCAAAGCTTGGGTCATTTTTGTGTGGGTTGCTTTGAGGCTCCTGAGTCATAGGTTCAGCCATTGGTTTTATTGATCATTGTCCTGTCAAGTTCAGATTAATTCATTTTGTTCAGGTTTTAATTGACTGGTTATCAAGGTGCTTAGTTTTTTTTTAAGGTTTTGAAAAGCAAGAAGATAATTTGATAGTTTGATCTGATTGTCCTCTTGTGTTCACATTCTGCAGTAGACTCTGATTTACATTGGTTTGATCCTCTCAGTAAACATCGAAAAAGGGCAAACAAGATTGATCTCTTAGTATTTTTAGATTAACTTCTGTATTATCAATTTCATGACAGAGAAATCGATTGACTCTTGAGATTCTTACATAGTAAAAAAGAAATGGGGTTAGTATTGGTGTATGAACATGGTTGGACGGGAGGAAAAGATCAGATGATTCGTTCAGTCTTAGTGCACAGTCAGATTGGATGTTGAACTAAAGCACTATTGTCCTCTGTAGTCTGATCCTTTTGTATTGATTCAGTTTTCATTGTTTTATCAATTTCTGTCCTTTTTACTGTACAAAATGTAACTACTAAAAACAACTTGTGTATAGTTGAATGATTTTGACCTTTTCTTGAATCAAATCTGAAAACAATATGTATTTGTACTTTTTTGTGTGCTATGCGTTTCACATTATTTTTAAATGCATGTATTAACTAATTTTTATTTTATTTTTAAATTTATAGTATAAATTTAAGGTTGAGAAAATAGTTTTCATTTGATCTGTTTTTCATATATCACATTCAATCTTTCTATCCGCACAGTTTTGAGTTACTATCATTCTATTTGCGCTCTTAACTTTTTTGTTGATAGAATGATGTGTATTGTAACGAATACATCAACTAAAATTATTCAAGATTGTAACACCCATGCGTTTTAAAAAACAAAACCTTCATAAGTGCATTTCTTTTATTCATTAGTATTGTGTGTGGGTTTTTCTTCAGTTTGAGTTTGGTAGTACAGTGGAATCCGCTTAATCGGCCACTTTTGGGACCAGGAAGAATATGTCCGATAAAGCGAATCGGCCGATAAAACGAACATCGAGATACTGTATGACGCAATTATGCAAGTCAAAAGCAATGACGTCAAAATTAAATTTTGCAGTTCAGATTCAAATTATTTCCCTTTTTGTGATGTGTGTGTGTGTGTGTGTGTTTATTAATCCTACAACTTGACAGAAGCACGAGTAAAGGACAATGATTTTGTTTTCTTGAGTGATTTTAACGCCATGCAGGGTCTTTCAATTGACAACAGCTCACCTTCCAACTTCACACTCAACCATGTAAACGTCAAAAGCGTGTTGTCAGTTTGTCTGCCTCTGTTGTTCTCCCTCTCAAAAAGGGGTAAAGAGGAAAAATTAGAGAGAAAAAGTGGCCAATAAAGCGAAATTGAAGATTTCAGCTTTGGCCGTAAAAACGAACAAAATAACACATGCTTAAGAAGAAAAAATTCTGTTCCAGAAGAAATTGGCCGATTAAGCGGCTTTGGCCGATTATCCGATGGCCAATTAAACGGATTCCACTGTAGAAGTCTTTTATTTTGTATTTTCATTGGCTCATGTATGTATTCCTGTATTTAGTTTCCCCAAGTAGTGTTGTTTGTATGCACTGGAAAAAATAGAGGGGAAAGGTGGGGAGTCGGGCAAAATGCTATTTAGTCCGTTTTTGGTAAGTGTTGTGATGTATGTAAAATAAAGGGGAGAAAAAAATGATTATTTTACTTTCTTTTTTGTTTATTTATAGAACTAATGGAAGGAGAAAAGAAGGCCTGACATTGAGCTCCCTGTGGACTTACCGTACTAGTAGGAGCCCTTATTTGTTTTGTCCATCATGAACAAATACACACTGTGGTGTTTCTTATAGCAATGAACGTTTTGTGCAATTTAGCTCCATTTGTTTCCATATTTTTCAATTTCACACCAACATTTTTTTAATTTTTTTAAAAAACTTTATTTTATATCTTCCCCGAGGATACTGTCCAGTATTGAAAATGCAAAGTACTTAAACCCAATTAGTGCTGTTCAGTGCGAAAGTCCAGGTGCGACGATCCAAATCACTAAAAAACGTTGATTTCACAGTTATTCTGGACAGTGGCTATTTGGTTGCTTCATGACCAGGCAAGCTTTGTAACCTGTGAGGCAATACTCATGATGGCACACCGCACAAGCCATTAAAAAATATGTCTCTCTTTTACTGTATAAACAGTGCAATTGTACGATATGTTTTTGTGTGTATTGTACTGCGTTGAATTGACTATTGGTGCGACATTCCTCTGACATGATTCGGATCCGTAAGGCAAGGGATTTTAAGAGAATAAGTAAAAATGTTAGTTGGTGGATGTGTGTGTGTGTGTGTAAATGGACATTTGGTAATGTATGTTATGGTCCTGTCGTCGCTCATAGTTCTAAGCGAAGCATGCTTAGAGGTAGGTGAGTACATAAGAAGAGAATGTGAACATTTTTAGCTTATAATTTTATGAGGTGGTGATTTAATGCAATGCTCATTACTGTTCCTTTCTTGTGTTTTGCTTATTTCTATGCTTGCTTTTTGACTGTGAAAGAGATAGGTGGGCAAGACAGTGCTGTGACAAAAGAAGGGTATTACTCCATTAGTAAGAAAGATGGGGGGGGGGGGGGGGGGGGGGAAGTTTGGAGGGATGGGGTGTATGAGGAGGGGAGACAAAAGACATTTAGATGTAAGGTGGTGATTGTAGGTAATCACAATAATATGTGATGCAGCACAGGAAAACAAGGCTAAAGTCTGGCAGCCACAAGAGAGAGAAAGAAAGAGAGAGAGATTTGATTGACTGAAAAATTGTTAAAAATAAACTATTAGAGATAGATGAATTCTGTTTTTTGCCTGTTACTCTGTTGTCTCTGGCCTTTCTGAAAATATGAATAAGTCAAAAGTGATCATTTACGACATTAGCCTCGTTTTCCTGTGCTGCATCAAATATGTCTTATTACGTTTGCCGTGCTGCTGATTATGTTTTCTACATTGTAAGGGATAAATATTGGACTTGTTGGTGTGTTTGTGTGTGTGTTTTTGTTATTGCTCTTTTTGTAAATGGTGTGCATGGTCTTATTTTGGGTTTGGTAGGATAAGTGAGTGATGCGTGAGCGAATCCAGAGTCCTAACTAATTCAGTAAATCTAACTGCTTTATTTCAACTTATAATAATCAAAGTGTGCGTTTGAATAATCATGGCCTATTTGTATCAGCAAACTAGATTTGTTGTGTATACAGTCACAGAGAACAAATGAGTTTCCTGCCTTTCTATACACACTTGCAATGGGGATGTAATAGTGATTGGGGCAAAGACACTGTAATGGGAATAAGGCAGACAAGCGGCCATTTTCCCCTATATGAGTAGTGAGGACAGAAACCCTGATTATGCCCCCCTTTAACCATGAACATCAGCAGTAATCTAATACTGGTTGTTACTGTTTCATAGATTTTCTGGCCGTATTTGCAGCTTCATTACCTTTATTTGTCTTCAGGAAAACAGAAAAAAGTTTGCCCAAGCACTCAAATTTGAATCTGGTATTGTAAAAAAAACGTCAATTCACATTCCAGTCTTTGGATAGAGCCGCCATTGTTAATGTGATCACGAATGATAACCCTATCGCTGTAACTCTCCAGTTGTTGTCTTATTGCCATTACAGTGTCTTTGATTGGGGTACAGGTGGGTGAAGAGAGCTTAGAGGCAAGGTGGGGAACAGAACTGACTGGGATAATGTGGTTCTCTTCTGTGATTCAAATTTCACCCCTCTTTTATTACTATTGCAAATCAGTATGTGTGCTTGTAGAATAAAAGAATATGCAGAATCAGTTTGACAGAGACAGTATAGCTAGACATCATAGTTTGACAGAGACAGTATAGCTCGACGTCATAGTTTGACAGAGACAGTATAGCTAGACATCATAGTTTGACAGAGACAGTATAGCTAGACATCATAGTTTGACAGAGACAGTATAGCTAGACGTCATAGTTTGACAGAGACAGTATAGCTAGACGTCATAGTTTGACAGAGACAGTATAGCTAGACATCATAGTTTGACAGAGACAGTATAGCTAGACACCATAGTTTGACAGAGACAGTATAGCTAGACATCATAGTTTGACAGAGACAGTATAGCTAGACGACATAGTTTGACAGAGACAGTATAGCTAGACATCATAGTTTGACAGAGACAGTATAGCTAGACATCATAGTTTGACAGAGACAGTATAGCTAGACATCATAGTTTGACAGAGACAGTATAGCTAGACATCATAGTTTGACAGAGACAGTATAGCTAGACGACATAGTTTGACAGAGACAGTATAGCTAGACATCATAGTTTGACAGAGACAGTATAGCTAGACATCATAGTTTGACAGAGACAGTATAGCTAGACATCATAGTTTGACAGAGACAGTATAGCTAGACATCATAGTTTGACAGAGACAGTATAGCTAGACATAGTTTGACAGAGACAGTATAGCTAGACATCATAGTTTGACAGAGACAGTATAGCTAGACATCATAGTTTGACAGAGACAGTATAGCTAGACATCATAGTTTGACAGAGACAGTATAGCTAGACGTCATAGTTTGACAGAGACAGTATAGCTAGACATCATAGTTTGACAGTTTAGAGTTGATCTTCTGCTGTTGAATTCTCATGTTTGTGTTATACATATTTTATTGATGAACCATGAAAGGTAAACAGTGGTCATCTAAACAGGTTTTTTAATTAATTGTTGTGTTTATTGTTCTTTTTTTTGGGGGGGGGGGGGGGGGGGTGCAATTTTGTTGTATGGACAAATTAACAAAAAGTAACTATGAAACTGACAGCGAAGTGTTAAGTGTATCTGCTTTTCTTTTTCTGTGTGTGTGCTTTCATTAGAAACAGTGTTAGGTGTTTGCAGTTTATCATTCATTAATGACATGCATCGAAAATCAAAGCACATCTTTTCTCTATCCACTTTGGCAGTGGCAGTTTTGTTGACCATTAGTCTAATGATGATTTGTTTTAGAAATCACCCAAGATGAGTCCAAATATTTGGACTCAAACTCCATTGATTGTTGGCTGTTCGCCTCCACTCCTGAAATAATTCTATTTCTTCAACTATTGAAAGGTTTGTTGTGCAAGGATCGGATATTAGTAATTCACTGCTAGTTCCAAAAACAAAATTATTAATAACAAAACTGAAACAGACTGCTCAGACTTTGCTCCTTTTGCTGTTTTCTTGTTTGTCTATGTTGATAAAGGTGCATTCGCCAAAATATCCAGTAGTTTTTTGTCTCGTGAATAAAATAACGTCACTTTACACTTGTCGTGTAGTTGTTTGTTTGCAAAATTATTAATATTAGTGTTAATAGGTTTGCTAGTCTTGGTTTTCATTGTATGAAGCTTGCAATGGTGCGCATGATTTGAGTGCCTTGCTGGCTGTTACAATGGGAGTAGGTGAATGGACTAGATTGCATTCTGTGCATGCGCCTCGGGGTCCACAAAACGACAATCTTAGATAGATTTAAAATATGTGTATCTTAGATACGTTGTAGTGTGGAGTTTAGGCTTTTAGTTTTACGGTCAACAACAAAATAGTTGACCAAAATGACATGTTGCGGTTTTCTTCTGGCTCAAGCAAGGCATTTCACAACATGATTTTATTTCAAGGTGGTTTGCAAAATGTCAAGCTGTGTGTTTGTGGGATGTGCAAAAGATTCATCCTGTCATTGTTTTTATCGGGTTAGGCTGTGAGATGGTGTGTGAATGCTGTGTGATGTTTTGTTTCTAGCTCTTAACAGTCTGAGAAAAGAAAATGACATTCCGTGTGTGTTAGATGGTGGGTTGTTCAGTGCCTTTTTGAAGCAGTTGTATGTTTTCACATCACCAATGTTTGTCTTTCAGAAGTTAATCATTTCTTTTGAGGGTCATTTTGTAACTACACAGTAATTCATCGCATGTAGTTTTGTGCTCGTTAAGTGTGTGCAAACATAAGATCTGCTTTTCACTGTCTTGTAAATACAGTGTGCATACATTACAGATATGTGTATTTCATTGCTATGTAAATTCATTTCATTTTCCGTAACAGATCTGCTTTTTATTCTTATTAAGATACTGTGATTCTTCTTTTCAAAATATGTTTCGTTTCTTTTTTATTCTTTTAAACTGATTTAGGAAGCACTTTGTGTGGCTTTTGTGATAAAAACTGACAGACAGTTTGGGCATCTTGGAAGAGAGAGATGACTTATGCAAGTCCTTTTCCAATGCTTAAAATATTTTTTTTTTTTTTTTTCATAAATTATTTTAGTAATTTTCTGTCAGTTTTGTTTGTGCTTTTTTTGTTAAGTTTGGAGGTGATGTTCTGAAATGCTTCTCCTAAATATTGGTTACATATTTTTTTAAATAAAAATGTCAAAATGTGTCTTCAAATGTTATGAATGAGATTCTTTGCAAAGCGCATAATCATTGCTGGTGACTCACTACATTCATTCTGTAAAGTGATGAGATTTGTGAATTCTGTACACATCATTCTTGCCTTCCTTTTTCACTAACCAATGTGTATACAGATGCAACACTAACAAGAACATACCATCGATGACCACCCTGTTAATCAATTGATGTATATTTTGGGCTAATTGTAATAAAGATATTTTAATTAACCTTTCGTGTCTCTTGTGGTGTGCTGGATATTGGTGGCACTGCACGGTGATGTTTAAATGTGATTGATAACTCGTCTTGCTATTTGTTTTCCAAATAATTGTCCCCAAGCTGTGTAAAAGAAAGCTTTAATCATCATATAATGTTGGCACAAGATTCCAAGTGTTTAGTACTTAGGTCCAGCACCAGCAATTCACAAATTTGTTAGAATATTGAAGCTACCAAGTGGTGTCTTTGATAAACTAAAAACCTCATTGTTTGGCATCAGTTGATATATTGTTGAATCATAATCAACTGCTTAAAAGCCAATCAAAATAAAACTTCTCCAAGGTAATGTACACGAAAAATGCATCAATTTAAAACATAGCATGATATCAGAAAGCAATCAAAACCACTGGACTCGTGTAGAACTATTCACTCTGTTACAATTATGGCGCATGTAAAAAGTCGGTGTAACGCCTGTGTACTACACACTAGCAAAGCACTTGCTCTTGCCCTCACTCCTGTACTTTATTGTGACCCAGCACCACGAAAGGGACATTAAGTTAAGAAACTGTCCAGTCCCGCACGCTCAGCTCCTTCATCTCGAAGGTGCTGAAGCTCCCCGCATAATGACCACACTTTTTTTTCGTGTGGGGCCGGGTGTTCTGGGACTAGCCAGGGGTGCCCAGCCTCGCATGCCCTCTTATCTATTTAGCTTTTGTTTTTGTTTTCCAGCGCAGCATAAATTCTTTGAACCCCAGTACATCATGTCAATAATTGCCGGTTATGGCAGGTGGACATTACCGGAAGAAGAAGAAAATGACCATTCTGATAAAATGGCACAATTGTAAACTACAGGCAATTCTTTTTTTAATGATATAAAAACCATTCTTGTATCCTAATTTGTTGTAGAGTTATGAGCATTTAAAGTTGGTATGGTGACTGTCAGACATTTTGAGAAATCAGTCTAAAGTCTAGCTTAGCTGAAGAAAATGCACCAACCTACACATTTTAAAACACACTTTGCAGTATTTAGAGACCATATTAAAATAAGGCGTTAGAGAGCACGAAAATACCCATAACTCAAAATTGATAAAGATGGAGAATGTTGACTTGGCAAGCCTGTTGTGAGAAACTACCCCAGTGACTTAATGTCCCTTTTGTGGTGCTGGGTCACAGTTAGTTTTGGACATTGAGCCAGCTATGACAGCCCCGACAAATGAGCGCAGGAGCGAGATACGCAAGTGTAGTAGAAGCTTAATTACTTTAACTTTGAGCAAAAGGAGGAGACTGCCTGTTCTCAATGTGACTAAAGAGGCCTGCCAGTTTGAAAGTCAAGCTAGTGGTGTTATTAGCATTGTTCAGCTGTTTTGTCTGTACTGTATGTTTCTAAGAGCCCTGCTGCCGCATCACATGATGACTCCAGGATTTGTGTAGAACGTTCTTGCCATCTCTCAAGTATGGAACTGAAGCAATAAGGACAAATAATAAATCACCCCTGCACCAGACCGGGTGACTCGCCTATTGGCCACTGCAACTAGGGTTATTGACGCCCTTGACAGTGAGAGTAAAGCCCTTGTTGGTCAGTACTGAAAAGGGCATTCACTCTTGCGAAAGGCAGCCATTTAGTGGCCTCAAACAGGGTCATTGGTGAGTTATTCCCTTGTTTGGTCATCACTCAAGCATCTACCAGGGGCATTCACTCTAGCAAAACATGGTTGTTGCAGTGGCCAATAGTGACAAGGTCTCCAGTCTCCTGTGCAGTGTCATTTTGTGGACAGTTCAAACTCGAGTCAAAGAGCAGTTTTGCCTGCAAGTGTCATTTTGTGGACAGCTCAAAGAGCAGTTTTTGCCTGCAAGTGTCATTTTGTGGACAGTTCAAGGAGCAGTTTTTGCCTGCAAGTGTCATTTTGTGGACAGCTCAAAGAGCAGTTTTTGCCTGCAAGTGTCATTTTGTGGACAGTTCAAGGAGCAGTTTTTGCCTGCAAGTGTCATTTTGTGGACAGCTCAAAGAGCAGTTTTTGCCTGCAAGTATCATTTTGTGGACAGTTCAAGGAGCAGTTTTTGCCTGCAAGTGTCATTTTGTGGACAGCTCAAAGAGCAGTTTTTGCCTGCAAGTATCATTTTGTGGACAGTTCAAGGAGCAGTTTTTGCCTGCAAGTGTCATTTTGTGGACAGCTCAAAGAGCAGTTTTGCCTGCAAGTGTCATTTTGTGGACAGCTCAAAGAGCAGTTTTTGCCTGCAAGTATCATTTTGTGGACAGTTCAAGGAGCAGTTTTTGCCTGCAAGTGTCATTTTGTGGACAGCTCAAAGAGCAGTTTTTGCCTGCAAGTGTCATTTTGTGGACAGCTCAAAGAGCAGTTTTTGCTTGAACAGTCGATCGAGGTGGACAGGACAGGTGTCGTCTCTGCTTCAGGAAGGACCCGAGGGGCTCCACCACCTCCACTGTCCCGTGGTCGTGGAACTGACTGAGGGAGTACACCAAGTCCTGTCTCCTTACCTCGCCTCTCTTCTACTCTGACCACGTTTTGTGCTTCTGAGTGCTCTGGTGGAAAGGACTGCAGTTGTGGGCGTTTTGGGAGCAGAGACTCTGACTGTAGAAGCGTTCGCCTCTCCATTTTTGTGCGCGGTGAGGCAGTTTTGTCAGGACCTTCCACCCAAATATTCCTTTCAATTTACTTGACCTTCCAGACCTTGACCTTGAAGTTTGACCTTGAAAACGTAATTTCTTTTGGTGGCTGCATCTTTCACATCTTTTGAGCTACACATATACAGACACCAAACGTTTTTTGTTATTGTTGCTGTCCCATCTTCTGGGCCGTACAGTGGCATTGCTCCCACACCACTCATTCCGAATCCCAATTCACAGACACCAAACTTGGTAAATGGGTATATAATGGGAGAGAGAGAGTGTGTGTGTGCGTGTGTGGTTTTAGTGTGTTTGCATGACTGCCTGCCTGCATGCAATGCATTTATGCATGCAATCTTTTATGTGAGTGTGTGCAACATATTCATCATCCACACGTGAGTGCAATTTTCTTCACAACTTTTTCACATGTGTTTATTGAATCCGCTTCAGAATGACAAAACAGGCATAACATAATAATACATTGTACACACTAAACAATGCAACTCACAGGCTGGCTGTAAAACACTGGTTCTACTCCATCTTCGTTTTAGCTTATCGTAAAATTACAAACAAAAGTAATTTGGACTTCAAATTAACAATGCTTTCTTAATTCAGTTTCTTTATTGGTGGAAATAAAAAAATAAAAAAAGTAAAAATTGCATGCAAAGTTCAAAGCTTAACAGCATCAAATGACGACAGGCAATAAAATAAAAATCACAGTAGAATGTGTATGCAAACATTTTGTAATACATTTTAAGAAAAGAAAAAGACAATTCACTATCACAGTAGGAATAAAATTGATATTTTATGTGTTATTCAATATATTCTACAAATTATATCCCCCCCCCCCCCCCTAATATTCTTCAATTTGTCCTTTAAAGAAACATCTCATATCAAGGGGGGAAAGAAAAACCTTGTAAAGCAGACACATCAAAAGTGGGAAGTCTCTCAATTCAGTAATGAAACAACCCACCAAAGTAATGTTGAAATTCGGCTGTCTCCGTGGTTGACACAAACATTTGAAACGTCTTCTTTCCGTCTCCAGGCAAATGTGATTTTCTGTTCACATAAAGCAGTGATCAGAGCTTTTTTTGAATACTTCCTACTTGAATTGTCAACATCTATATGCACACTGGAGGTAAAGTTCAATTAAAAAAAATATGAACTGAGTATATCGTCGGTGAAATTCAAAAACCTCGTATCTCAATTTTTGGGGGGTTTGAGTTAGATACATAGTCCGCTTTCTCATTTTTCCCGCTGCCTTCCACCGGCTTTCTATCTGGGGTAAATGAGGTTGTGAAAATAGAAGAAAAACTCGCAAGTCCCAAATTAAGGACAAAAACTTTGTATCTTCGTTCTTTTCAAGTTAAAAAAATAGTTTAAAAGTAATTTTAAAAATATGCAGGACTAAACTCACAATGTCTTGAACAACATATTCATCATAGTTAATCAATTGTGGTCAACGCGGTTAATTTTTAAAAGTTTTTTTAATTTTTCTCAAAACTACCAAAATTGAGATACAAGGTTTTTGAATTTCACTGACAATATGTTTCCTTCATGAAATAAGGATGATCTTATAATATAACCACCACAAGGGTCTATGATGAAGGCACACAGAGAAACATGCCTTTCACAATATGCATGCCCAGGAGAGGCAATGCTAATGAAAGTAAAGATCTGGGCAAGGGGTTAGGGCAGGGGGCGATGAAAGCAGTAAGGCAGGGTGATGAGGATGGAGGAAAACTATCACATTTGGGGGCCTCGATGACTCGGCAGCTCTGTCATCTGCAGAACACACACACACACATATCAACGTAAGTATTCAATTATATTGCCGTGAACAAACCATAAGGACAAAAGTCAAATGGGTCCACTTCGATGTGTTGGACTTACCAGTTGATCTAGACAAGTTGCATCATCTAACAAAGTTTTAAAACAACAATTTGCAAAGATAAAACACTGATGGTGACGCTAAATTAACAAAAAACAAAACAAAAATAATTTGACCTGAAATTACCGAAATATTGACTTTTCCATTCATAGAGTGAAGTGACGTCTTTCGACTTGCGTCTCTATGTTTTCCGCACAGCGATATAGAGATTTATCAAATGTGGAAAAACAAAGTGCACATGTACCATATTTTTTGGACTGTAAGGTGATACTTTTTTTATAGTCTGAAAAATATCTGTTAGCACAGTCTTGGATATACAGATATTAAAGATCATACAACATGAATCAATAATTATTCTTATGTATTAGGCCTATTATAAGTAGTAGTAGTAGTCACAGCAGTTCTTGTTGCTGATTGTTATGCGCATTTTTACCGGCCAAACGAAGTCTGACCGGTATTGTTGTGTCTGCTCATGTTATTTGATTTTTGTTTCATGTTTTTATTCCATTTCAATTCTGTGTAAGGCGCCCTGTAGCCTACATAGTAGGATGGGTGCTATATACATTTTCCTCATTATTATTATTTACCCATGTTAGATGGTCAGTGTGTTTACCTGCATTAAATGGTTAGGTGTTTGACCAGCTGCCGGTCAGAGGGCGGCAGGGCTCCAGGGTCGTAGGTGGCCAGGTCATTCAGCTGACCCTCCACTTCACGCGGGGTGCTGTCCACTTTGACCTGTTTGCCGCTGAATACCTGCAACACATCGTGTAGCGCACCCACCCCTCAGTACAGACATCTGAACACAGAGTGTGCCTTTTCATCCAATGCATGCCTTATGGCATTAACCCTTTCGCCGCAAAAAATGTCCATTAAACTTATCTGGGTAGAGAAAAAAATCTGTCTGTAATATTGGGGATTCCTCTGTGTCATATTTAAAGTAAGGCCTATCCTTACCTCCCCAAATTAAGAGAATAGGGTCTTTGGATAACAGACCCTGATGTGATGCCTTTTAGTGACATGGGTGCTAAATCATTGTGGTGCTAAATGCGACGTTGGCGGTGAAAGGGTTAAAACAAGCACATTATGTCCAAAACATACCTCACAACATTACATCTTACTGAAATATGTGTAGTCATTGTCCAAAACATACCTCACAACATTACATCTTACTGAAATAGGTGTAGTCATTGTCCAAAACATACCTCACAACATTACATCTTACTGAAATAGGTGTAGTCATTGTTCAAAACATACCTCACATTACATCTTACTGAAATAGGTGTAGTCATTGTTCAAAACATACCTCACAACATTACATCTTACTGAAATAGGTGTAGTCATTGTTCAAAACATACCTCACAACATTACATCTTACTGAAATAGGTGTAGTCATTGTTCAAAACATACCTCACAACATTACATCTTACTGAAATAGGTGTAGTCATTGTTCAAAACATACCTCACATTACATCTTACTGAAATAGGTGTAGTCATTGTTCAAAACATACCTCACAACATTACATCTTACTGAAATAGGTGTAGTCATTGTCCAAAACATACCTCACAACATTACATCTTACTGAAATAGGTGTAGTCATTGTTCAAAACATACCTCACAACATTACATCTTACTGAAATAGGTGTAGTCATTGTTCAAAACATACCTCACATTACATCTTACTGAAATAGGTGTAGTCATTGTTCAAAACATACCTCACAACATTACATCTTACTGAAATAGGTGTAGTCATTGTTCAAAACATACCTCACATTACATCTTACTGAAATAGGTGTAGTCATTGTTCAAAACATACCTCACATTACATCTTACTGAAATAGGTGTAGTCATTGTTCAAAACATACCTCACAACATTACGTCTTACTGAAATAGGT
The DNA here is from genome assembly GCA_017654935.2 of Phymorhynchus buccinoides. Taxonomy (NCBI): domain Eukaryota; kingdom Metazoa; phylum Mollusca; class Gastropoda; order Neogastropoda; family Raphitomidae; genus Phymorhynchus; species Phymorhynchus buccinoides. Next base: position 32,586,309 of record CM065686.1, read on the forward strand.
GTAGTCATTGTTCAAAACATACCTCACAACATTACGTCTTACTGAAATAGGTGTAGTCATTGTTCAAAACATACCTCACATTACATCTTACTGAAATAGGTGTAGTCATTGTTCAAAACATACCTCACATTACATCTTACTGAAATAGGTGTAGTCATTGTTCAAAACATACCTCACAACATTACGTCTTACTGAAATAGGTGTAGTCATTGTTCAAAACATACCTCACAACATTACGTCTTACTGAAATAGGTGTAGTCATTGTTCAAAACATACCTCACAACATTACGTCTTACTGAAATAGGTGTAGTAATTGTCCAAAACATACCTCACAACATTACGTCTTACTGAAATAGGTGTAGTAATTGTTCAAAACATACCTCACAACATTACGTCTTACTGAAATAGGTGTAGTAATTGTCCAAAACATACCTCACAACATTACGTCTTACTGAAATAGGTGTAGTAATTGTTTAAGAAAATCACTTCAAAAACTTCTGCAAAGAAAACAACAAAACTAACCCTAACCCATCGATTGCATGTCTTATGGCATTAAAACAAGCACATTATGTCCAAAACATACCTCACAACATTACGTCTTACTGAAATAGGTGTAGTAATTGTTTAAGAAAATCACTTCAAAAACTTCTGCAAAGAAAACAACAAAACTAACCCTAACCCATCGATTGCATGTCTTATGGCATTAAAACAAGCACATTATGTCCAAAACATACCTCACAACATTACGTCTTTCTGAAATACATGTAGTACTTGCTAAAAAAATGACGTAAGAAACTTTTGCCAAAAAAAAGGAAAATCAAACCTTGCAGATTTCAATTTCATTCCCCTATCCTCTTCATGCAACTACACATTCCTAAGTCTCTACTCTGAATCTACTGTATTGTTTTCTCCAAATTCACTTAAACCTCATCAAGTTATGAATACTTTCACCACAAAGCCTCTCCTTTATGTTTTTTCCACAAAACATTTGTTAACTTTATGTACACATAGTCCTTAGCATGTGCATTCAATCTTGTCCACCTGTTGGCCCAATTCATTTTTCACTCCTCCCAGTTACTTTGGTTTTAACGTGTGTGTGTGCGTGTGAGCATGCTGCATAGTTGTGCATATATGTGTGTGTATTGTGTTGTGTGTAGTGTGCATGCGCATATGTGCATAAGGTCATGCTTACTAGCACATTATGGGTGTGCGTAAGCTAAAAATACATAAAGTTACAAATGTCTATCATACAATTCAGCATCATGTGCATTGCGCTCTGCCCATTGCTAGGCACCTTTTCGGCACATATCCTTCCAACCCACCCCTGCTCACCAGCACCGGTATTAAACCTGGTCTATTGTTCAGCACTATGTGCATGCGCCCATCCCTTTTGTCAACACAGCCTTTCAGTCCACAAGTACTTACGGTAGTGCGCAGTTTATGGAGTTGGGTGTCGTGGAAATTCTCCCTGCAGAAATGAAAAGACAAAATGCACACCTTAGTTTCAAGTTTGAATAAACCAAAAAATGGAGGCAAAATGTGTCCCTTTATTTGAAAACACAAAAGAAAACAAGCGTAAACAATTTAATCAATTTTCTTGCTAACTGGGATGCTAGAACAGACAATTTAACATGCTTACCAAACTCGGTTCACAATACATAAGCGCAGAGTGGCACAGAGGTAACGCATTCGCCTTGTATACAATAAAACCGAGTTCGAACCTTGGTACAGGGGATTTTTCCTCTCACTCGGCACTAGGCCTTATGGTCTGAACATAGTCTTTCGGGTGAGACAATAAACCGAGGTCCCGTGTGCCCATGCACTCAGCACATGTCAAACCCAGTGGCAACGAAATTTTTTTAATTTGTTCAAAATTTACCCAACCCCCTTTCCTTCCTGATCAGTCACACAAAAATCGCATGCAAAAAAAAAAGGGTGGCGTGCCTCTGACTGCGACGCGCTCTCCAGGTGGGAGCAACCCGAATTTCACAGATGCCTCTGTGACTATAAAGTACCAAATACAATTATTATTGCTATTTTAGTAGACTTCGGTAGTATATGACACATGGGAGATCACCATCTTTTTTCCTTCTTTTATCATTAACAATAACACATTTACCTCAGTCAGAGAAAATGAATGACATTCAAGAAAAAAAAAGAAAATGTCAAATGAGCCATCATGTACACTAAAAAGGGAAGGAATGTAAGTTGGAATGCGCCCCCCCGTGGAAATACCGTTTTTGGGGTTGGTATAAATAGTTCCCCCACCTTCTGGAAGTTCTGTGCTTGTAACTTCCTCTAATCTGTCTTTGATTCTCTCCTTGATCTTTCTACCTTTTCTGCCATTTTGCCTTTTTTTTCTTGCTTTCAAAAACTGTCATCTACTATCTTTCTACCATGACGCATCTGCACTCATTTACTGAGGATCCAGTTGGAACGCAGTTGTTGTAAGAGAAAAAACTTACGCATTCCTGTACTTGGGCTGCACGCGCGATGCTTCTATCGACAGCTCCTGACGCTCCTTGGCAGCCTGAAAAACAAAAGTTATATAAAAGATGAGATAAATAAACAAGATAAAGATGAACAAATACTGAAACAATAGACGAGATAAAGAAGATAGACATAAGAAAATCAACAGACAAAAACGGCTCATCTTTATTACGATACACCAAGAAAAGAGCGGCAACTTTTTGTAAACGGTAATTATTAATTACTTCAGTCAATCCTGCTTACAGTGATAATCAGCAAGTGAAAGGCACAGTGTAGTCAAACCAGATTTTTCTCCCCCAAAAAGGGAGAGCTCTGTAAACTTGTTAACTCCTTCACTGCCGGAGAAAAATTGATAAATTATGTTTTTAAATTATAAAACATAAAAGAACATGGGTGCAACTTTTCCTGGTAGACAAGGATTTCCTGTTTTTGAATTTTACCAGAATAGGAAGTTCCTTTTCTTAAAATTTGTCAAACAAAATCTTTGCGTGTTTACTGTATTTTTCAAACACTTTAAAATAAGCATTTGTATAAATTGTGGAAAAAGCAAACTAAAATACCTTCATAAATCAATTTTTGCTTCCGCTTCAGGAGGACATTGCCCCTGGACCCCGACCTTTCAGGGTTTTTTCATTTTGTGTAGTGGCACCCATGAAAGAGACTTGTTAGACTAAATCTGAGAAAATGGTTTGGAGATACGTCCCTACTGACTGTTCTTGAACAAAAAAGTAGCATTCCAGACTTGTGGCATCAAAAGTTACGGCATCATCAATGACATCATACTGCCCTTAGTAGACACGGGGTTGGCAGTTCATATATAAGCATACAGAAGCCAAGACAGAGAAATCGGCAAACAAAAACTTACATTAATTCGACAAAGGCATTTCAGTTTTTGTTTTTTAAAAAAACCCAAAACATACAAGGGCTAAATAAGGTGTTTTGAGACATTTTGATAAACGTATTTTCAAGGGAGTAGGGTAACAATGCAGTAGAGAAAGGAATTGACTAAAAGAAGACAAGAAGGCTGAAAACAGGGGACCGTTTCACAAGGTCTAACGTTACATAGCGTGAGCGCAAATCTGCAAAAACGGTACTAAGAAACACCTCTTTCGCCGACGTTTGCCAAGAATGTTTTGTGGCTACTCCCAAAGTATCTCTTGGCGAACTATCACGTGACTAGCATAGAGTGAATACATTTCTTGTTGTTGATTGGTCCATTAAATTTTGGTTAAAATAAATTAATAATAAAAAAATTTGAATCAGACAAGAGCTTGCAATATTCTTCCGCAAACATTTCCTAAAGAGTTTCTTAGGCCCCGTTTGGCGTAAGCATTATTCGCGCGGCGACCGTTATCTAGAGAAACTCGACCCAGGAGAAACAGCACAGACAGTTATTGCTAAAAAAAAGCAGTCAGAATCGGCAATGACGCTGGGCAGTTACCTTGAGAATGGTGACGTTGGATGTTCTCGCCACAAAGTCGGCAAAGTCAGTCAGTGCCTTCTCCTTCTGTCGGTGGTTCTCACGGATCTGAGCACACGCAGAGAAAATGAATGAAGCTTAAGAAAATAAAATAAAATATGAAATGAGCCATCGTAAAGGGAAGAAATAGCTCATACATAATCATGTACTGACATTCGGAAAGCATACTCTGTAGTTCAATTTCATTGAATGAAAAGAACACAATTATCAATCCAATTGATTAATTTCCAATGTTACTACTCATGAGACCCCCAAAACACAAATAAAAATATAAATAAGATTCAAATGTGAGAATCAAGCACTTCTTACACAGTGGACCCTCTCTTGCAAAGACACCCCCCCCCCCCCCCCCCCCCCCCATTATAAGACTCCCTCCCACACTTAAGACCTACTTCTCTGAGACAGTGCCCTTCTTTGTAAGTATTAAAATTACCTCCCTTATACAACTCCCTTCCACTTAAAGGCCCACCACATCCATGAGTGAAAAAAACCCCTCTCTCTGGCTGGTAATAAATCTTATTTTGACCAGGTGTGACTCCCATACAAATGCCCACAAATTGAAAACGAGACAGAGACTTTGAAATGCAGCACATTCTGCTTTCGGAGGAGCTCAAAGGAGAACAAATTTGGAAGATTTTTTTTTTGGGGGGAAAAAGGCAGGAGAATGGGCCAATAAGTCAGAAAGATAGCAGATGACAGAAAGTAAAGGGAAAAGACAGAGTCAAAGAGAGTGGTATATTAGAGGAAGTAGTTACAAGCACAGAACTTCCAGAAGGTGGGGGAACTATTTGTACGAAAGACCCCCCGGTATCCCCACGGAGAGGAGGCAGAGACAATAGTCTCACTATAACAAAAATATTGTTTTGACTTCTATTCTTGCCCAAGCGTTCAAATTTGTCATAAATTGCATGCGAACGCACACACACACACAGACAGAGACCTCAGCATAGAACTCCTGTTCGTCCAGGATGTCCTGGTTTTTCTGAGCCTCCAGTAGTTCGCTCTGGGTGCTGGCCACGATCTGCGCTCTCTCCTCGATGGCCCGCTCAATGGCTTCCATCGCCTCTGCGTCTGGCGTCACTGGACGCACATTCTCCACCTGCCATCACGCACCTTAAATTATCTCCCTTTGAGTCTTCCTAAAGAACAATACCTACGGAGAAAGTCTAGGCAAACACAAAGAACAATAACTCTGGGGATTACATTTTAGTCCATTCCTTTCGCCTTGTAATCATGCAGTTACTGTAACATTACCGTGATTGTGAACATTGGTTTGAAATGTGCATGTGAGCGTAGAGACTAGTGATGATGTAGTTAATGCTTTGTTGTTGTGGTTATTAATATCGGTTTGAAATGTGCATGTGTGCATTATGATTTGAATGTAGATTTGGTCCACGCAGTTTAATAACAGCGGATGAACCAAAGTACAACATTAATTAGCAGCAGCAACAAATAATAAAACATAAAGAACCCACACAACATAAGCATAGTCAATGCTTACAAAGGAAGGTGGCAGAGTGGTTAAGACATTCGCCTGCCAATTACAATGCGTGATTGCAGCGTGAGTGACCCGGGTTCGAATCCCGGCCTCGCCCTTTCTTTCTAGTTTGACAGGAAAATCGAACTGAACGTCCAGTCCTTCGGATGGGGACTTAAAGCTAGTCTGACCCGTGCGCTTTACGCACGTAAAAAATCCCATGGCAGTTAAAAGTCGGTAAGAGCAGGGAGAAATCCCGCTGCCTGGTATGATCAAATTGATAGCTAGCTTTCCCAAGTCTGCTCCCACCCCCTCCTCACCCTGTCCCCCCCAAATTTTTTTAAAATTGGTAGGTGCTGTGATTGTGGCGACACCCTCTCCGGGGGAGAGCAGCCCGATTTTCACAGAGATAAGTCTCTGTGACTAGAAAATACCTAATACCAAAAGACAAAGGAATCTTCTGAAAGAACTTCCAGTAAAAAGGAGCTATTCACATTTAGAGACAAAAACAACACCTTTTTATTTTATTATGTTTGAAAATGATAAGCCCATGACAGTTATTTCAATAGTATCAAACTATTATATATAAAATGGCAAGAACAACGACAATGTAAGAGGCAAAACACATGGGTGCAATTACCCCAAATGAAAAATAAAAATGAAAGGGGCCACCCCAGCCCCGGCGGGGTATAGGGGCAGAGCCCTGTTCGGTGGTTCTGGGAGCACGGCAATGAAACATAGTCCTCCACAACTATTTCCCTTCTTTACCCACTCTCCACATCCCCCCCCCCCCCCCCCAACTGACCACATGGTCTCTATCCAGACCTCACCCATCTTGAAGTCCAGGTACTTCTCTATGGTGGTGAGGGTGACGTGGTCCTCCGCACTTATCCCTTCTCTACCCCAACCCACACCTTTCTCCACCCCCCAACTGACCTCGAGTTCCTTCATGGTCTCTGTCCAGACCTCGCCCATCTTGAAGTCGAGGTACTTCTCAATGTTGGTGAGGGTCACGTGGTCCTCCGCACTTATCTCTTCTCTACCCCACCCACCACCCCTTCTTCACACACCCCACCCTCACCCCCCAACTGACCTCGAGTTCCTTCATGGTCTCTGTCCAGACCTCGCCCATCTTGAAGTCCAGGTACTTCTCTATGGTGGTGAGGGTGACGTGGTCCTCCACCCCGAGGCCCGGCAGGTCGGTGAAGCCCACTTTGCAGAAGAGGGAGTAGATCTTGGCCCGCATGTTCTCCGACACGTCCACGATGGCCTGACTGGGGCAGTTGGCCGGCAGGGACACCGTGCCGCGCTCCTCCTGGATGTGGCCCATCAGGGGCTTGCTGATGTCTGGAAAGAAAGCAACGCTGCTACAGTGGAACCTCCCTTATAAGACCCTCCCTTATAAGACCCTCCCTTATAAGACGAGGACCCTCCCTTATAAGACCCTCCCTTATAAGACCTGCTTCTCTGAGACATTGCCCTACAAGACCCTCCCTTATAAGACCCTCCCTTATAAGACTCCCATTAAACAACAATGGGAGTCTTATAAGGGAGGGTATTACGAGGACGTAAAACCTTCTACTAACAACAACAAAAAGATCCCACTTATACAAGTCCTGCTTCTCTGAGACATTGCCCTTCTTTGTAAGCATTGAAATTACCTCCCTTATAAGACCTTCCCTTATAAGACTCCCTCCCACTTAAGTTCTGCTTCTCTGAGACATTGCCCTTCTTTGTAAGCATTGAAATTACCTCCCTTATAAGACCCTCCCTTATAAGACTCCCTCCCACTTATAAGTCCTGCTTCTCTGAGACATTGCCCTTCTTTGTAAGCATTGAAATTACCTCCCTTATAAGACCCTCCCTTATAAGACTCCCTCCCACTTAAGTTCTGCTTCTCTGAGACATTGCCCTTCTTTGTAAGCATTGAAATTACCTCCCTAATACAACTCCCTCCCGCTTAAGACCTTATTTAGGATTTCTTTTTGAGGTCTTAAAACGGAGGTAGGGACCAAACAAGCCGTCAAGCTTTTTAGGCAGTCCCATCGTATAGCCAGTTCCAGTTTATTTTCAGTCAAGGCGTAGAAATATACGATTTTTACCTACTGGTTGATAATCAATGCTTTTAAATATATTTACCAAATTTGGAGAATCATCAAGACAATTTTTGAATATATTAATACTGGGTTCACATTTTAAATCAAGCGGTAATTCATTCTAGATAATGAGTCAGATTGAGATGAATGAATGATATTTTTTTCACAAACAAGTCTCCTGGTATATGAATGTGTTTGGAAACGCCATGATTTAGCAAACTCCTTTACCAATACTTAACTGTTCAATATTCAGAACTTGGGAGATTCAACAGTAAAAAAAAAACCCAACCTTAAGCACGGCTTCAACATATCCTCTTGAAAAAACTGTATGATTCTTCAATAATGTTTGTTGAGGTTTATACACCTACCACTTGGCACCTTGGGCATCTGTCTTGGCGCTAATCTCCGCCTCCTCCTTCCTCCAGATGTGACACAATAACAATAACAATAATCCTACCAGTGATAGCGCCCTGGGCATCCCTCCTGGCCCCGATCTCGGCCTCCTCCTTCCTCCAGATGTGACATAATAACAATAACAATAACAATAATCCTACCAGTGATAGCGCCCTGGGCATCTGTCTTGGCGCTAATCTTGGCCTCCTCCTTCCTCCAGATGTGGCATAATAACAATAACAATAATCCTACCAGTGATAGCGCCCTGGGCGTCCCTCTTGGCGCCGATCTCGGCCTCCTCCTTCCTCCAGATGTGACATAAAAACAATAATCCTACCAGTGATAGCGTCCTGGGCGTCCCTCTTGGTGCCGATCTCGGCCTCCTCCTTCCTCCAGATGTGGCATAACAATAACAATGATCCTACCAGTGATAGCGCCCTGGGCGTCCCTCTTGGCGCCGATCTCGGCCTCCTCCTTCCTCCAGATGTGGCAGAAGAGGTGAGCGGCGGTGGAGGAGTCCCTGCCCCTCCAGGTCAGCACGTGGTTCATGGTCTTGGGGTTCTCACACAGGTCCAGCAGGCAGCCCATGATCACGTTGTGCATGTTCTTCGGGCACACCTACATACACACACACACCATGACCAAACAAGGTGAGTAACATTCAGAAAGCATAAGAAAACTAAAACAAAAATCAAACTATTGATTAAAGGCACTTAACCCCTTCACTGCCAGAGGGAAATTAAAGAAAAAATAATTGTACAAACCATGCCATGAAAAAGACAACTGATAGAGCCAATCTGGCAAAATGCTCTGGGGATATAACTCTCTTGACTGTGTTAGAGCAAAAGCCAGCATATCAGGGTTATTCCTCTCCGTCTGAAGACGTCATCAGTGATAATAATAATAATAATAATAATAACTCTTATATAGCGCCATTCTCCTGGCGCAGCAGGACTCACAGCGCTTTACAAAAAACATACATACAATAATCATGAAGAAAAACGATATAATTATACAAAAGTGGAAACACAACCATAAAAAAATCTATGAAAAAACAATTAGCCCATTATCGCACTGCACGCACACATAGACCAACTCAGCAAAAACTCACAGAGGGTGAACTGAAGGGGAGAAGACACAGGAGATCAACAGAGGTATTTTTTGAAGAGAACAGTTTTCAGGCCAGTTTTGAAAGAAGACAAAGATGGAGAGCTGCGGAGAGAGGAAGGGAGGTTGTTCCAGATGTGTGGTGCTTGGAAACGGAAAGCTCTGTTTCCAACTGTTTTGTATTTGGTGACAGGTGTGCAAAGAAGTTTGAGGCTACTTGATCTGAGGTTGCGTTCTGGTGTGTAGGCAGAGAGAAGAGAGGAGAGGTAGTCTGGAAGAGAGCCTTCGAAATAGCGATAGGCAAGAGTGGCCACTTTGTACTCTACTCTAGCGTCAACAGGGAGCCGGTGCAGCTGTCTCAGCAGGGGTGTCGCTGAATCAGTCTTACGCTTTCTGAGCACAACCCTGGCAGCAGCATTCTGGACTCTCTGAAGACGCTTGACAGTAGAGAGAGGGAGACCTGCAAGGACTGCATTGCAGTAATCAAGCCTGGACAGTATGAGAGAAACAGCAAGTTGTGTAGCAGCTTCAAGTGATAAGTATGAACGAATGGAACAAAGTCGCCGAAGATGATAGAATGTTGAACGACAGACAGATGAAATGTGTTGGTCGAATGAGAGAGATTCATCCAGACAGACACCTAGATACTTTACTGACTTTTGAAAAGGTACTGAATCATCTGACAAGGTCAAAGGATCACGCTTTATCACCGAGAGGCGGTTTCGGTTTCCAACAGCTAACAACTCAGTCTTGTCCTCATTCAACTTGAGTCTATTCTTATCCATCCATGATTTGACATCAGACACGCATTGCTCCGTTTGATGGGACACCACAGGAAAATCAGAAACAGGGGCGGGCTTATTTATCTCAGTGTCATCAGCGAACTTATGATAATCAAAATGATTACTTTCAATGACATCTGAAAGAGGTTGGGTGTACAGAGTGAAGAGAATGGGGCCTAACACCGACCCCTGAGGGACACCACAACATAGCTGAGAGGGCTTGGAGGACAGACCATTGACCACAACCGACTGAGAACGTCCAGACAGGTATGAGCTGAACCAGTTTAAAGCAGTAGAACTGATACCAAAGGAGGCGGACAAGCGTTCAAGGAGAATGGCATGATCGATTGTGTCGAAAGCAGACGACAGATCCAGGAAGGCAACAACAGACACAAGGTTCTGATCCATGCTTGAAAGGAGGGAATCTGTGACAGCCAACAGAGCAGTTTCAGTGCTATGACAAGCGCGATAAGCTGATTGTCTTGACTCAAGAAGATCATTTTCCTGAAGATGTTGCAGAAGTTGTGATAGGACAACTTTCTCAAGCAGTTTGGAAAGAAAAGGAAGGTTGGAAACTGGTCTGTAGTTTTGTAGGAGATTGGAATCAAGGGTTGGTTTCTTCAAGAGAGGAGTGACAATGGCTTGTTTCAGATAACTATCAACTGTGCCAGACAGAAGACTGCGGTTAATGATGGAGGTGATGAGGGGGACCAAATCATCCTCACATTGTTTAACTAGTTCTGTTGGCATGGGGTCAAGGGAGGAAGTCTTATTTTGGGACTGCTTTAAGAGTTTTCTTATTTCGTCTTCAGACACAGGTCTGAACTGAGTCAAGCATGACCCCTGAAAAGGAGTGTGGGAATTGTCAATAGGGGAAAAGATCAAGACCCTGCCTAAGTTTCTTGATCTTGTCAGCGAAAAATGTACAGAAAGCGTCAGGAATTTCTGGAGGGGCTATGTCCGTAGGAAGCACAAGACGTTTTGATTTCCCCATGAGTTTATCAGACACAGCAAAAAGTTGCTTGCTGGAAGAACTGTCTTTGATTTCAGCACTATAGAACTCATGTTTGGCTGCGTTCTGTTTGTCCTTGAGCGCGTCTCTATCATGCACAAAGACCATGCAGTATTAGCTTGCTGGAAGAACTGTTTTTGATTTCAGCACTATAGAACTCATGTTTGGCTGCATTCTGTTTGTCCTTGAGCGCGTCTCTATCATGCACAAAGACCATGCAGTATTAGCTTGCTGGAAGAACTGTTTTTGATTTCAGCACTATAGAACTCATGTTTGGCTGCATTCTGTTTGTCCCTGAGCGCGTCTCTATCATGCACAAAGATCATGCAGCATTAGCTTGCTGGAAGAACTGTTTTTGATTTCAGCACTATAGAACTCATGTTTGACTGCATTCTGTTTGTCCTTGAGCGCGTCTCTATCATGCACAAAGATCATGCGATCCACTGTTAGTTTGGTGGAGCGCCACTGACGTTCCACTTTACGAAGTCTGCACTTCTCCTTCTGAAGTTCATCCGTCTTCCATGGGGCGGAGGGGCGATCAGGGACACGGCGGGTGATGAGCGGGGCATGTTGATCCAGGATCTGCTTCATCCCGGTGTTGTAGGCAGCAACGTCAACTGGTCCAGAAACAGTCATGTCTGAACAAAAGGCTGTGATATCACTTCGAAACTTTTCTATTTCGATTTTCTTCAGGTTTCTTGAAGAAACGACTCGTTTTGTTTTTTCTGGATGCTCAAATGGTAGATGACAGAAAAGAGTGAAAATGGTCACCAAGAGCAAGGTCCATCACACCAGATTTCAGGAGAGGACGATCCTGACCAACCACCAGCCAGTCCAGTATGTGGCCATGGCGATGAGTGGGCTCCTGGATCACCTGGTGCAGTCCGTTGTCTGATGTCCTCACCTCAGTACGTGATACGTTATACGGCAGTCAAGGGGTTAACCAGAAGAAGAAGAAGAAGAAAGACAGACAAAATGGACAATTGCTCTGGAGCTGCTCTTGTGTTGGCAGGGTAGGTGGGGCCAGTGCGTCTCTGGGTCCCATCAGCACCTTCTGGTGTTTCTTTTTCATTCCAGAAGAGAGAGGCAATTGGACAGACAAGAGGCAATTGGACAGACGAGGAGGGAAAAAACAGGGAGAGAGGGAGTCAGAGACAAGACATAATTATAGATATGCCGAGATAGACGGGAGGTTGAAAAAAAAAGCGACAGAGAGAGACAAACACAAATATAGGCAGTGAGACTGATAAGCAGGAATACAGACACAAGATAGATAAGAGCGCACACACGCACGGTAGCTAACCTCTAGTAAGTCGATGAGAAGGAAGACACCTTCCTTCTCCAGGAAATAGTCCTCTGTCAGGTAGCAGCCCACCACAGCACACCTGCAGAAACAGGCACAATACATTTATTGGTTTAGCTGCAGTAGCACACCAAGGTGCAGTACATTGTCAGTTGTCATACTGTAGGTCAATGGGCACTGGCTTGGGTGATTGATTCTTTCTGAGCTGTGTGTAGCTCAAATTGCTTAAAAAACAAACAAAGCAAAAACAACAACAAAAACTAAAATTGATTATATCATTGGACAACATTAGCCTAAGTTTGGGCCAACAGTGAACTGACACTGACAGCAATGCGTGTGTGTGTGTGTGTGTGTGTGTGTGTGTGTGTGTGTGTGTGTGTGTGTGTGTGTGTGTGTGTGTGTGTGTGTGTGTGTGTGTGTGTGTGTGCTGTGTGTGTGTGTGTGTGTGTGTGTGTGTGTGTGTGTGGCGCGCTGTGTGTGTGTGTGTGTGTGTCCGTGTGTGCGTATGTGTTTTTTTTTTTTTTTTACAGCAATGGGGAACAAAATTACAGCTAAAACTACAAGGCGTTTCAAGTCTCATTTCTGGAGCCTTGGCAGCAAGTCAGCCTTTGAGGACTACCACAATAAATACAACGTTCCAACACCAATCGTCCTGCAGCCCTCTAGGCCCAAACTGTAGATGTGTCTAGGCCAAACAGTGAAGTAACACACTGACAGCAATGTGTGTGTGTGTGTGTGCGTGTGTGTGTGTGTGTGTGTGCGTGTGGTGTGTGTGTGTGTGTGCGTGTGTGTGTGCGTGTGTGCGTGTGTGTGTGTGTGTGTGTGTGTGTGTGTGTGTGTGTGTGTGCAACACAACAACTAAATTTGAGTCAAGATGTTGGGAGTAACTGATGCCACTTCTGCTATCTGGAGATCATAGGCATAGGCGGACAAGACTGAAAATGATATGTCAAACACAAAGGGTACATACACATACATGCGGAAATTCCGTGCGGAAACCCATGCGCAATCCGTAAATAAGTAAAAGAAAGAAGGAAAAAGATTTGCGCATGTGTCCGTATTTCCCCTAATCCGTAAAGTTTTACCCTTCTTTCTTTTACTTATATTTATGGATTGCGCATGGGATTCGATTTCTGCATGAACTGTGTACGAGGCCTAAAGAAGTGAACCCTGACAGGTGATGGAATGAAGCAGAGGGTGTGGACTGACCAGGCGCAGTCGATGGCTGCTAGCAGCAGCTTGTGGTGTCCCAGGCCAGAGTTCAGCAGCTTGGTGTCCGTCTTCAGGTAGCGCACCACCATGTCCACCCCCTGCACCCCAAACAGCTCCTGAAACACACATTGGATGTCTTCAGGTATCACCATGTCCACCCCCTGTACCCCAAACAACTCCTGAAACACACATTGGATGTCTTCAGGTACCACCATGTCCACCCCAAACAGCTCCTGAAACACACATTGGATGTCTTCAGGTACCACCATGTTCACCCCCTGTACCCCAAACAGCTCCTGAAACACACATTGGATGTCTTCAGGTATCACCATGTCCACCCCCTGTACCCCAAACAGCTCCTGAAACACACATTGGATGTCTTCAGGTACCACCATGTTCACCCCCTGTACCCCAAACAGCTCCTGAAACACACATTGGGTGTCTTCAGGTATCACCATGTTCACCCCCTGTACCCCAAACAGCTCCTGAAACACACATTGGATGTCTTCAGGTACCACCATGTCCACCCCAAACAGCTCCTGAAACACACATTGGATGTCTTCAGGTATCACCATGTCCACCCCCTGTACCCCAAACAGCTCCTGAAACACACATTGGATGTCTTCAGGTACCACCATGTTCACCCCCTGTACCCCAAACAGCTCCTGAAACACACATTGGGTGTCTTCAGGTATCACCATGTTCACCCCCTGTACCCCAAACAGCTCCTGAAACACACATTGGGTAATGAGACGAAAGAGAAAATGACACTAGAAACAAAGAAGTGAGAAAAAAATGAAGGATGTTCTGTAAAGCGGACTTAACAACACTACACGTTTTTTGATTTCCTAAAATCTTCATCAAGAACGACCAAGAGGCAAGAATGCTCAACAAAACATAATTATATCAACACCAAAATGAGGTACGGTACCTTTCTGTGCATGTCTCCCTCGCAGAGGCAGGACAGGATGAACAGGATGTCAGACTGCATCTCTATCTCCACAGCATCATACTCCTCTGTTGCCTTGATGAACGCTGTGTTCAGCACTCCTAATAGACACACATACATAGCGATACAATGTCTCTGTGTCCTGTTTACATCATTATACTTAGATGTTTAGCACAGTGTCTCTAGTGATACAATGTCTCTGTGTCCTGTTTACATCATTATACTTAGATGCTTAGCACAGTGTCTCTAGTGATACAATGTCTCTGTGTCCTGTTTACATCATTATACTTAGATGTTTAGCACAGTGTCTCTAGTGATACAATGTCTCTGTGTCCTGTTTACATAATTATACTTAGATGTTTAGCACAGTGTCTCTAGTGATACAATGTCTCTGTGTCCTGTTTACATCATTATACTTAGATGTTTAGCACAGTGTCTCTAGTGATACAATGTCTCTGTGTCCTGTTTACATCATTATACTTAGATGTTTAGCACAGTGTCTCTAGTGATACAATGTCTCTGTGTCCTGTTTACATCATTATACTTAGATGTTTAGCACAGTGTCTCTATCCCCACAGCATCAAATTCCTTTGTTGTCTTGATGAATGCAATGTTCATATCTATGAACACGCATAACATCAAACATCATATTTTGTGATTTGTGTATGTTAGTGTGTGTGTGTGTGTGTGTGTGTGTGTGTGTGTGTGTGTGTGTGTGTGTGTGTGTGTGTGAGTGTGTGTGTGTAGTGTGTGTGTGTGTGTGAGTGTCTGAGTGTGTGTGGAGGTGTGGAGGGGTGTGTGGAGTGGGCACGGATGTGTCTCTCTCTCTCTCTCTGTGTGTGTGTGTGTGTAGTATGTGTGTGTGTAGTGTGTGTGTGTGTGTGTGTGCGTGCGTGTGTGTGTGTGTGAAAACCCGCACAATGGAATTTTTAGGTGAAGCGCAGAGCGCGCTTGCATTTACGCCCGCGTATGTATCTGCAACATTTCTCTCTCTCTCTCTCTCTCTCTGTTTATGCGAGCCACCAGCATCTCTGCGTAAGTACTACATTAATGTTTCCAATTTGTGTGGAGCCGATCTGCATGCACAGTGCTTATAATAAGCTCCCGTGTCTGCCTGCTAAATGTTGTTCACTGCAGTATCATTATTAGGTATTTTATAGTCACAGAGGCATCTCTCTGTGAAATTCGGGTTGCCTCCCACCTGGAGAGCGTGTTACAGCCAGAAGCGCGCCACCCAATTAAAAAAAAAGTGACTGATGAGGAAGGAAAAGGGTGTGTGTGTGTAAATTTTGACCAAATGACAACTTTTTCGTTGCCACTGGGTTTAACATGTGCTAAGTGCATGGGCACACAGGGCCTCGGTTTATCGTCTCATCCGAAAGACTCTCCAGACCTGTTTACCCTGAAATCGTGCTTCGTGTATTCGAAATCCAAAATAAGTGTATTTTTCACAAAATAGGAGTACTCCAACAGGAAAGTTTAAAAAAAAAACTGAGTGCAAACATGCATACATTTTTATAACAACTTGTAGAAATACTATGTCAAAAGTGTCATCCATTATTTACAACAACAACACACACAGATCGCACCAGTTTCCTGAATCAGGCAATATACAGAAATGATAGTCAGATTTGTTGTCACCATTTCACATTTTTTCCCCCATGTACAGACAACCCCCTATTTTACGACTCTCTGTTAAGCGACCACCTCTCATTTGAGACCGGATTTGTTGGCACGGATGCATTTTACTATGTAAACGACCTCTCTTAAACGACTTCCTCTAAAACGCGACTTACGACCGCCATTTTGTTGGTTTTTACGACCGTTGTTGTCGTCTGCATAGACTTCGAGCAAATGGAAACAACCATGGTCAAGGGCCTGAAAGCGGAGTCGCTTCCCTCGTTGTAGAAAAGATGGCGGAAAGCGTAGGAAAAGCACGAAAACCACTGACTTTGAAAAAGAAAACCACTGACTTTGGGACGAGAGTGGAGGTGATTAACAGAAGTCGGCGAAGTGAAACTGTAATACATCGATTGCACAATCCTATGGAGTTGGAAAGACCCAAATCCAGTTTTAATATGTCATTGTATGTGTGCATGAAGAAGAGAGTATGAACTGTGCTGAACTTTTTCTTTCTACGGCTGCCAGTGAAAACTTCCGTCATACGACCCCTCCAATTTACGACCGATTTTTCCGGACATTTTGGAAGTCTTAAAATAGAGGTTTGTCTGCCATATTTATCATATTTTTGTCAGATATGTGACACAGTACAAAATATGGTGACATCTTATGGGTAAACAGGTCTGACTCTCCACCAATGTCTCCATGAGCGAGTGACCCACCCAGCAGCTGGTTGATGGCGCCCTGGTCGGCCATGTCCTGCAGCACCACCTCGTCCTCTGTGGACACCACGCTGCGCATCAGCCGCAGGCAGTGCCGCATCTGGGCCTTCTTGCTGCCACGCCCGCTGCTGCCGAAGAAGCTGTTGCCCTGCCCGCCAAAGCCATCTGCAACACGCCACACACACATAGGGAGCACGCTGGGTGAAGCGGTGTTTAAAAAACATACAATGATTCGTACATTTATTATACCGTATTTATCACACTATAAGGCGATACTTTTTTCCACAGAGGGAGACCCCTGCGCCTTATAATATGACTACTAAAATAGTAAGAAAATATAATAACAGAATCTGAATTTTGTGTAAAATTTAAGGGGTGCTCCTTATAATCAGGTGCGCCTTATAGTCCGAAAAATACGGTACATTAAATGATATTAACCCTTTCATCGCCATTGTCGCCTCTTGGCACCACAATGATTGAACACCCATGTCACTGAAAGGCATCAAATGAGGGTCTGGTATCCAGTGACCTTATGTTCTTCATTTTGGGAGGTAAGAATAGGCCCTATTTTATGCATGTCACAGAGGAATCCCAAATATTAAAGATCAAATCTTTTCTCTACCCAGGTACGCTTAATGGAAAGTTTTGGCTGAAAAATGGCTGGCGTTGAAAGGGTTAATTAATATGCTTAATATTGAAAAATGCATGTTGATGGATGGGTGTGTGAGAGAATGAAGGAATTGTGGAGTGGAGGGATGAGAGAGGGAAATAAAATATGTTGTAATAACAAAACTATACAATGTCTTTGTTTTCACGCACATAATAGTCAAACACACGTGCGAGCACGATCGCATGCACTCGCAGATCACGTGAACATAAAAATACTCCTGAAATACTGGAGTAAATACTGAATAAGTTTATGCACACACAGATCACATAAATATAAAAATACTCCGGAAATACTGGAGTAAATACTGAATAAGTTTATACACACACAGATCACATAAATATAAAAATACTCCGGAAATACTGGAGTAAATACTGAATAAGTTTATGCACACACAGATCACATAAATATAAAAATACTCCTGAAATACTGGAGTAAATACTGAATACGTTTATGCACACACAGATCACATAAATATAAAAATACTCCTGAAATACTGGAGTAAATACTGAATAAGTTTATGCACACACAGATCACATAAATATAAAAATACTCCTGAAATACTGGAGTAAATACTGAATAAGTTTATGCACACACAGATCACATAAATATAAAAATACTCCTGAAATACTGGAGTAAATACTGAATAAGTTTATGCACACACAGATCACATAAATATAAAAATACTCCTGAAATACTGGAGTAAATACTGAATAAGTTTATGCACACACAGATCACATAAATATAAAAATACTCCTGAAATACTGGAGTAAATACTGAATAAGTTTATGCACACACAGATCACATAAATATAAAAATACTCCGGAAATACTGGAGTAAATACTGAATAAGTTTATGCACACACAGATCACATAAATATAAAAATACTCCTGAAATACTGGAGTAAATACTGAATAAGTTTATACACACACAGATCACATAAATATAAAAATACTCCTGAAATACTGGAGTAAATACTGAATAAGTTTATGCACACACAGATCACATAAATATAAAAATACTTTTTCCCCTGTTAAGTCACCCCCAACATAAAACACTTTCCCCCTGTTTTCAGTCATATTTTATGTTCCCTGGAGGGTGGCAGAATGACCAACTGCAATCTAGGACCCCAAAGACAAGACGAAATTTATCGAAATAACCAGCTTAAAATATACAAAAATATTAAAATTTATGTTATTTGTCTGCTTTTTAAATTTTTTTTACATTTTTCCCCCTACTGCGATCAACAAATCTTTATAGTATTAATAAACATTATGAAACATTTAAGTCTTGAAATATGATTACAAAAACACATGCATTACGCACATGCACATGCGCATGCACGCACACGCACACACACTGTTCATTATTTTAATTTTATAAATTCATTTTACCAATCAGAACTTTCAAACTTATGCTGCTACAGGTCACATTAATGTATATGAACTTAACACTTTTTTCAGCTATAGAGGTTTTGACAAAAACAACATTTTGAACATATATTTTACATCTACTGATAAAAAGTATGATTTTGCCTGCTACAACAGTATACAAAACATTAACATGATAACACTTTCATATTGCTGTAAACATGTTTTTTAAGCCGAAAAAATGAAAAGGTTATGAGAACATAATGTCAGAAACTTGGCAACAAAATATCTGAAACTTTCTACACACTAAAATAACAAAAGAGTTACTAAGAACAAAAAGCGAAAAAAGGTACATCATTATGTAAAAATCATTGCAGAACAGCCAAAGATTAAGTGAGACCTTTCAACAGACTTTTCACTCAGCAAATATGGAAAGGTTCCACTGGGCATGCAAAGCTGTAAGGCCGTAAGCAACGTAAAGAAAGATACTGACATTTAAATTCTGAGAAAATAAAACAAACATTGTAAATAAACTCATGATCCTTTTAGGCTTAAATGTGTGTTCATTGTGTTAAAAGAAACTGTGCATGTTTATCCTTAGACTTGTATGTATCCACATGTAATGTGTACTTTTAAGCGTGCATTACGTGTAACCTTAAAATATGTACATTATACTCAGGCATGCTAAATGTCTATATTCAAAAACATTTTCTGCATCTTTTTTTTATACTCATGTGACCTTGCTGAAGTCAAAATGTGCTTATATTCATGCATGCTGAATGTCGATGTCTCCGTTATTCTGGCACATGAACGAAATTTCTCCTTGGGAGATAATAAAGCGATTTCGATTTGAATTGATTAAAATAAAATAGCACAACTGCAAAGAAGCATAACTGTCTGTTCTAAGTCTACAGGAAAGAAATGAAAATGAGATAACAGACATTCTTTTTTTTAATATCTTGATCAGGGACGGTATTCATGTCGAGATAGCATGAGACTTAGCATGATGCTAACTTAGAAGCTCTTCCAATGTCCTATAGGATTTAATAGGACTTTTGGAAGAGCTTCTAAGTTAGCATCATGCTAAGTCTCATGCTATCTCGACATGAATACCGTCCCTGGAGCTGTTAAAAATAATCCTGTTGTACTTCTTCACAACAAATACAACAAAACTTTTACCAGTATTCAGCAAATTAAGAAATAAACAAAAAAGCATAAAATGTAAGACAAGTAGTAGCCTAGTAGATGAAAATGAAATCATGCATACACATTATATAAAAGGAAAAAAGAATATCGTCAGTGAAATTCAGAAACCTTGTATCTCGATTTTTTTTATTTTTTAGTTAGATACATAGTTAGCTCTCTAATTTTTAACGCCACCTTCCACCAAAAGCTCGTGTCTCTAACGACTTTCTATCTGGGGTAAATGAGGTTGTGTAAATAGAAAAAACCCTCATAAGTCCAAAATTCATATCTACTTAATTAAGGACAAATACCTTGTATCTTCGTTCTTTCCAAGTATTATATAAAAAAAAAAGAAGTAATTTTAACAAAAATGCAGGACTAAACTGGCAATGTCTTGAACAACATATTCATCATAGTTAATCAATTGTGGTAAAGGCGACTTTTTAAAAAAAAAAGTTTTTTTTCTTCATTTTTCTCAAAACTAACAAAAATTGAAATTCGAGGTTTTTGAATTTCACAGACGATATGAATAAAAGTATAATAAATTTTTTTATAAAACAATAGAAATTTCTTGATTCTCTTCAGTCGAAGCATTTTCATTTTTCTTTTCATCCCTGCATCATTCCTTTCTCCTTCCATCCCACTGATTTTCTTTCTCATCCCATTTTCTAAAGCCTAAAATGTCTCCATTCTTTCACTCGGCTCAAACACAGCCCTTCAAAATGCCTATGAGTATGACTGAATCTGTCAATAGAAGTCAGCTAATGAAATAAATTCTTCGGTGATAAAAGAAAAATCCCCTACAGTCATTAACGATTACATACTGTTTGATTCTGTTAACTGGCATAAAGAGACATTATTATTGTGAGGAAGAATAGGTTAACATTTTTTTTTTAAAGTTGTCTAGATCTAATAAAAAGGCAAGCTGTGAACAGTTCCCCAGTTCCAAATCACGTGGCTTGCTGAAAAATATGTTATGTTACTGTGTGCGAGAAGTTTGAAGAGTGAGTTACATGACTGTTAATATCTACCATGCATATACACATACATACATACATGTACGAGTGCACCCACACACACACACTCCCTCTCTCATATCACACACAGACGTACAAACACAGAGACGTGCGCGCACGCACACACACAACCTATTTTCCAGCATGGATGTACTTCAGTTAAGTGCTGTTTAGTAGTTCCCTAAACTGCTAAAGCCAACAACATAAAGCAACAAAGCACAGGTTGAAAAGCTGACGAAAATTGACGCTTGGAGTCCCAGCACAGATTTCTACTTGGAGAAGTCTTGAAACAAAAGAATGAGTTTTACCTTCTGAAGTTTGACCTTCTGAAGACCATAGAGCAGCATAGGCTGCACATTACCATCAGGTTTCATGAAAATATTTCATATTATACTGGAATGAATCGAAAAATAAGAATAAGTTAGATCTACGAGAAAGAAAAAAAAGAAGAAAAAAGAAAGAAATTTTCACTCCCCATTGCTTAAGCTATTACTAAATTGTCGTACTGTAATTTATCGTCAAGCTGCTGACACGACTCCATCAATTTCTTTACAAATAGTGACCGCTCATTCGAATCCAGTTTCCAAAACAACATCTGAACAGGTTTTGAAATTGAATTTGAAAGCCTACCTTTTGTGAACGAGTTCGCTTAGTTTGTAGAGAGAATAATTCAACACATAAACGAAAAAATCAGGCTCCAAAGAAAAAGTGATTAGGATTTTCTTTTATGTGTGGCTTGAAATAACACAAGCATCTATGCTGCCCTTAGTAATTGCGATAAATAAATACATGAAATAGTGATTCCACACAATGTGCAATGTAAGCACGACAAAACCACCTGTAGTGCTGTATGCAAATTTGGGTCACAAACAAGCATGGTTGAGTACAATGTCTACAAGCCTATAACGCGTACACACCAGCTGTAATGTGTTCATGTGCTCTACATAATGTGTGAGTGCATCAACAAATCTAGACACATATACAAAATAATTCAATAATGAAACGGCAACACAAAAGGGACAAAGAAATCAGAAAATACAAGTGATGTTGCTGTTGATCGATCCATAAAGGCAATGATTATGGTGAGTTATTGAAGAATAATTCCTCATCCTGTAGACCTATGGACAAGAATTGATAAACATACAACGACCCAAACATTTCATGACACAGAGCATAAATATCATGACATGTGCAAACAAATGTGAAAGCATAATTTCACACACATGATACAAAGATACAAAAGTATGTACAGATCTGCAAGTAGTAAACACACCAGCATGCATGTACACATACAACACACACTTACTCATACAATCTCTCTCTCTCTCTCTCTCTCTCTCTCTCTCTCTCACACACACACACACACACACACACACACACAATTGCCACAACCAAAACACAGATGTAAGAATCAGAATCATCCCATCACTAAAGAAGGGATGATCTTCTACTAGCACTGTTTCCTTTACAGACTTCTTGGTTGGATTGAACCAACACAATTAAGCACTGTTATAAATACCATCACTATAACTTGTCCAAGGCACCATTCCAGCATCACCAAAAGCCTAGTAGAGCCCAGCATGACACCTCATGTAATCCTTCAACACAAACGAACACAGCAGACCTGTTTACCCCCTACACAAGTCTTGAGTAGTCTGGATAGCTGAAATGAGTAGTTTGGGTGTGAAATGAGTAGTCCTCTTCATTAGCAGTGTGGTGTGACTGGTCATGTAGTAATCCAGCATCAGGGGGCACAGGACACACAGACAGACAGACAGACAGATGACTGACTAGGCCCGACACACCACTCCAGCAGCAGCAGCAGCCTGGTGGACCCCTGGCAGGTCATGTAGTCCTCCAGCATCAGGGGGCACAGGACACACAGACAGACAAGACAGACAACTGACCAGGCCCGAAACACCACTCCAGCAGCAGCAGCAGCAGCCTGGTGGACCCCTGGCACATCATGTAGTCCTCCAGCATCAGGGGGCACAGGACACACAGACAGACAGACAGACAAACAGACAGACAGACAGACAGACAGACTGACTGACTGACCAGGCCCGACACACCACTCCAGCAGCAGCAGCAGCCTGGTTGACCCCTGGCAGGTCATGTAGTCCTCCAGCATCAGGGGGCACAGGACACACAGACAGACAGACAGACAGACAGACAGACTGACTGACTGACCAGGCCCGACACACCACTCCAGCAGCAGCAGCAGCCTGGTTGACCCCTGGCAGGTCATGTAGTCCTCCAGCATCAGGGGGCACAGGGTGCAAAGGGAGGCCATGGCCTGCAGCTGCAGCTCCTCAAACTGGGCGGGGGTCCACTCCCGGGGACCCGTCTGCTTGTCGTTGGCACGCACGAATGAGAACAGCGCCAGCATCAGATGGCCCTCCGATAGAATCTGCAAACATGGTGACACAACGTCCTATTACTGTACTATTCTTCTTCTTCTTCTGCATTCCCAGGCCATATGGCCATAATGGGGAAGGTACGTATATGTGTCCGGTTTTCAGTTTTCACTTGTGTCCCCGCTTGCATACAGCCGACACATTCCGATTTCGGAGGAGCTCAAAAGAGAAAATTTATTTTGAAGATATTTTTTTGAAAAAAGGCAGAAGAATGGGCTCGTAAGTCAGAAAGATAGTAAATGATAGAAAGCAAAAGGAAAAGGCAGAGTCAAAGAGAGTGAAAGATTAGAGGACATTACAAGCACAGAACTTCCAGAAGGTAGGGGAACTATTTTTTTACGAAAGACCCCCCGGCATCCCCACGGTGAGACTGTACATTCGATTTTTCATAAGTCTTTAGTAATTTAGGAGAAGCAAACCACCTAACTTAGTATGTCAATTCATTCAGAAAGGGCATAAAAGGGCAGAGAGACCTACAAATAGCCCTCAAATACTACTGATACTACTTGACTACCGTATTTTTCGGATCATTAGGCGCTGCTGTGTATAAGGCGAATAGGGCAATTTTCAAGAAAAATATGAAAAAAATAAAGCAAAAGGCGCCCTCATTTATAAGGCACCTCGCAAAAGAAAGTCGAAGCTTGAAGCCTGCGCACATCCTGTAAACGCTTACCGACCGCCATTACTGCTGTCATAAACGAGAGTTAGCTCCCCTTTCAAATAATCAAACTTCCGTTTGTGCTGCTTCCTGTTGTTGTGTTTGGACAATTCTTCGCAAAAACTGATAGAATTATGGCATTTAAAGCTCTACAACGATGCTTTTTACATCCAATGAAGGGTTATGGCATCTGTTGGACGGTATCTCGGACGATAATAGGGATTTTGAAGCATTTTACCGTGAGTATTCGTCGTATCGGTGACTCGTGACCACTTTCGATGTCCGATTCACAGTAGACTGGACTGAGCACGGCAATCGTTGCCTCTCTTCTCATGATTTTGTTCACTAATTGGGCGCCCTCGTTTATTAGGCATAGGTCGAAATTGGATAAAAAAATATATCGCCTTATAACCTGAAAATTATGGTAGTACTACTGTACTTGTATGTAGTTCATTCTCTTACGCTTGCTTACTTGTTTATCAATTACTGTGGCGGCACCATAGCCGATGAGGTTTAACCGAGGCGTGGTTACTACTATACCTATCTGTATTGTTAAAAAATCGGGACTTTACTGGTGTTGCACTGCCTCCGGGCATTGCCTCCAGTATTGTTCCCACCATCTTTGTATCTACAAATGTCCCATATGTGTCTGTTCCAGACCGAGAGGACGTAAAACACCATTTTTCATTCATTCACGCTTGCTTACTATAACTTTTTTCCTCCTCACATTGATAAAGGGCATATTGTTTGAAACGCTTTAGTGTTTGATCTCCAATAAAGGACCCACTTCAACCTGACATTGTTGTGTTTTTTGCCTGTTACTGTAGTGAAAAAAGTCCCGTTACCATACTAACGTAATTATGGTCTCTTACCACAGCAGCAAAAGCTAAGTTACTGTTACTCACCCTCCAGGTCTCTCCATTCCTCTTCTGACAAACTTATCCTTTTTATTCCTCGTTTCGGTGCTGTTCACTCCTCTGGTCCCGTCTATCTCTCCGAACTAGTAACTGTCTACTTACCTGCTCGCTCCCTACATTCTTCCTCTGACTGCTGCACACTTAAGGTTCCTCGGGTCCACACGAAATCGTTTGGTGAACGATCCTTCTACTATTTAGCACCTCACTTATGGAATTCCCTCCCACAACATGTCCGCTCATCTGACTCTATTTCCGCCTTTCGCTCTGCCCTTAAAACTCACTTGTTTCGGACATAATTATTATGATTGATTAGTGTTTGTGTGTGAGGTGTGTGTGTGTGGGAGGGGGGGTCCGTTTTATTGCAGAAGTCTTGTAAAAAATGTATTTACAATTATTTTATAATTCGTATTTTGTATGTAGAATGTCTACGTCTTGTAAACTTTAAATGCTTGTAAATGAGGTAGAAGGGTATTTTTGTTTTTGCAAAATTTGTCTATTATAATTAGTCATGTAATTGGTATGTCGATGGCAGTATGATTTTATTTCAAGTTACAGTATTGTATTCAAACCTGATTGGGAATGTGAATGTGGTCTCTATGTTTCTTCTTAGAATGTTCATATTGTAACTATTTTACTCTTGTATAATTAATTGTGTGCGAGTGTGCGTGTGCGCATGCATGTGTGTGTATGTGTACGTGTGTGTGTGTGTGTGTGTGTGTGTGTGTGTGTGTGTGTGTGTGTGTGTGTGTGTGAGTAAGGAAGTAAGAGAACGTTGTGTGTAAGCATCGTGCTTATTTTACTTTCTAATGATTAATTATTTGTTTGCCTTTAATGTTCTTGTTATCAATGTAAAGCGCACTGAGCTCATGTGAGAAAGAGCGCTATATAAATTCCCATTATTATTATTATTATTATTACAAACACTAAGACATATGGTGAAGGTTCATTTTCTTTCAGCGCCCCTTCTGTCTGGAACACCCTACCATATGAACTTCGTTCTGCTAAATCTTTCCAATCTTTCAAAACCGCTCTTAAAACTCACCTCTTCCGGCAATACCTCTGATTTCTTCCTTGTCCTGTTTCCTGCCTTAAAATGATATTCCCCACATTGTGTGTGGCTGTGTGCGGACGTGTGCATGTGCGTGCATGCGTGTTGTGACTGTGTGCATGTTTGTGATAGTTGATATTGTAGTAGCTTATTTATGATCTATATATTTTATTCAAACAATTGTGAAGCGCCATGAGCTCAAGAGAGAAAGGGCGCTCTATAAATGTTAGTCATTATTACTATTATTATTACAATAGCAAAGTCTCTAATGAAAAGGTGCATTGTCAGCAACACATGAAAGTTCTCCACATGAAGGGCACAGAAAAGTCTCCTACTTTATTTAACCCCTTCATTGTCTGCCCCTGTCTACTACAGGGTGCGCGATGTCACTGATGTCATAACCTTTGATGTCATAGCCCTGGAATGATGGTTTTGGGCTTAGACAAGTCAGGAAAGATATATCTTTAGACCATTTGTCTCAAGATTGAATCTAACAAATCTCTTTGAAATTTTATAGTAAGAAAATCGATAATTTCTGAGATTTCCTCTGGCAGTGAAGGGGTTAATATTACAGCTTGATGCAAACACAAAGCTCTTACCCTAAGGCATGTTGATCCCAAAGAGATAAAGACTCAGGTAAAGAGAAAAAAACTGACATATTAAGCATTGGGAAGAGTGACCAAGAATATACTTAAGAATTCACTCACATTAATGACGGTGGGGTCTCGACTCAAAAGAACCAGGATGTTGAAGAGCAGTTTCTTCAGCTCGAAGTCTTCATGGTTGGTCTGTAGCTTGAGCTGCTTCACCAGGGGGTTGTGACTCTTCACTGAAAACAACATACACCACTTTCACATATTTACATCATCATTTACATTTAGAGTCATTTATTCCAATGACGTTTATTTCTTCCATCTTCCATTTTTCAACCAAAAGTGACCAACTTTCATGGAGTTAGAAGGTAATATTTGAATCTACTCATTTTACGTTAAGGTTTCCTCAACGCACTTGGTGTGGGGTGAAAGTTGCTATGGTTACATATAAGTGTACATAGATAAAAATGCAACACCCGTATGTACGGCGCGCACTGACCCGTACCGGTACGCAATGACCAATTTGTCATAGTCTTCAGAAATCCGTTTGCTTCTAGAAAACGGTTTCAGTTACAAACCAGAGCGTTGATACAGTGGAAGCAGAAACATTTTAACAGACGCTGGTGATCTAAATCTGTTCCAATATCGAACTGGAGATCCACAAATTGACGTCATATTACAATAATGCCTTAAGGGGTACACAACCTCCCTCAGTACCCTATATATCTCAAATCATCTATCTCAAAACATCTCTTGCTTTATTATCAGACTGAATTTGGGTTAGGGGTTTCTTGTCATGTTACAATTCTAAAGGTTTCAAACAATTCTTTTTTGCTCCAATAAAATCATTGAGGCTATCCGTTTTTTGTGTCTTTGGTTGACATATCTGGGTTGTTTTTCCCCTGACATTCTTTTAATCATAGTTGGCTTTTTTACAAATGAAGAAGAATTAAAGCACTGCCATAAAAGACATGTCTCCATTTTCAAACAGGCATGCAATTTCTGTACTGTACTGTCACAACCAATGAAACTGTCACCTGGACAGCTAAGACTGACATACAAACAAAAAGATAACACAAGAACGAAAAACAGACCAGAGATTTAACATTAAAGAAAAACCAAAACACACACATACAGGCACACACACAAATACCCCCCAAATGCTGGATTCATTCTTAAACTATACACTGCAGTAATTGTAATGTGTGGAGATACTGTTTTTATCATGTGTATTGATTGTTGATGACGAGATGTATTCCAAATTTTGTTACTTGATTGACTGCTATGAGTTAATAATGGTTATTGATCTTCTCTCTCTCTCTCTCTGTGTTTTAAATGTGCACATTTCTAAGTTGATGTAATGAATTTTAATGATAATTATTTGGTTGGTATAATTTTGTTTCACACGTTTGATTAATGTTCTTTCCGTTATGTTGTATGATATGATATCTCTGTCATGTTGTTGCACCTAACCTGAATTTCTCTTTTGGAGATATTAAAGTATATTTGAACTTGAACTTGATATATCTGAGGTAAACGCAGAGCAACCATTAACCTCTTGACTGCCACTAAGGTATTATGTACTGACCTCATGACATCACTGATGATGTCATCAGATGAAGAGGAACAACCATGATATGCTGGCTTTTGCTCTTGCAGTCAAGAGATCAATATCCCCAGACCATTTTTCCAGATTGTCTCTATCAGTTGTCTTTTTCATGGCATGGTTAGCCCAATGATTTTTTATTTGATTTTCTCTGGCAGTCAAGGGGTTAAGAAACGTGTACCGTATTTTTCGGACCATAAGCCGATACTTTTTTCTCAGACTGAGACCTTATAATGTGACTACTAAAATAGTAAGAAAATATAATAACAAAATATGATATTTGTGTAAAATTTAGGATTATAATTATGAGCACTTCATAGTAAAAAATAGGGTATTTACAAACTAAGTTTATTAGAACTGCTAGTGAAGGCCTTTTAACCCTTTCACCACCAATGTCACATTTATGCACCACAAAGGTTTAACTCTTTCAATCCTGCAGACCGGTTTTCCGGTTTCAAGGCTTAATACCTTTCAATCCTGGAGAACGGAAAACCGTTCTGGAAGAAATAACTCCTTTCAATCCGAGAGACCGGTATTCCAGGATCGTACTTTGGACTTACCGCAATTCGCGCCATCAAAGTACGTCATTTACCCTTGACCCAGCCCTAACGGGACTGTTTATGAATGGAATGTGATGCCAGACCCCCCAGCCGTTTACCCTTCCCTTTCCCCCACCCCCTCCTCCTTCCAGCTCTGTGGGAAAGGGGTCGTTTTGAGTGAATGCGTGTAGTAGGTGTGTACTGTGCACGTGGCAGTTTTTGTTGGTAGTGAAAATAGAAGGTGGAGAAAATTCTGATTCTGACCAATTTGACAGAAGAAGAGTGAGTTTAGTTCGTGGCAGCTATTGAAGCACATATAGGTGGTGATGATGCTAGTGGTGAGGAGTTAGATTATCAAAACTTACCTTTGTTCTACACTCGACCGAGTTTTGAGTGGATTAGGGGGAATTATGTCACACCAAAACCGAAACTAGGACGGAATTCAAACATCGATCAGGGCCTGTGTGTGTGTTAGACACATCAATGAAAGCGCAAGATTATTTTCAGTTATATTACTCTGATGAAATGCTCAGTTCTCTGCTAGAATATACCAACAATAACACCTAAAAAAACGCACCGAGGAGCCAGAGAAAAACAAAGGTGTAGGTGACAAGCACACCTGTGTGTTGTGCACGGCACGACACCCCAAGTACAAGCATGCACACACTGGTGTCAGCTATACCGACACCCCTTCAAAACGTGTCAAACTACAATGATGTGTGAAAAGTGTGATATCTGTGCTGCAAACAGCGTCACAGTGACTGCTTCAAGGTGTGTCACACACGTGTCACCTATGTGTGACATGTGATGTGATGACTGTGACAGGGGTACATACATGCGTAGATAGGGAACGTGAAAATACTATCTGTGTAAAACAAAGTGTGCAAAATAGTGTGGTGCTTGTCCTCTATATATTTGTGTTGTATCCATACATAATCGTCAAAACAGACAATAAACTGTTGATGTGTCGGGGACAATTATGGTGAGAATGGTGACACTTATCCGTGGAGTAATGACAAGCACAATGCATGGGGATGTACAGGAGGCATCGCTTGGTGAGTGCGTGCATGAAATATACAATTTGCTTGAAAAAAACTGACCTGCATGTATGGCATGATGGTATGTTTTATGTTAAATTGTAAACTTACCTGTTTTACACCTGTGTCATCTGTCATGTCACCATAATGTGTCAATATGGTCACAAACAGCTTCTAACATCAATTCCCTACACAACGGTATATGACATTCTTAGGTTCGTGTAATGTGGGTTACTGCCGTAAGTCTCTAAAATAAGTACCCCATTATCACATTTTTAACCCTCTATAAATCCAGGAATGAAGGGAATAGATAGATAATAGAAACATAGGAATAAGGGGAAGTAACAGTTAGTGTAAAACAAGGACTGAAAGAGTTAACATCCATGTCACCAAAAAGCATCAAATCAGGGCCTGTTATCCGAAGACCCCATTTTCTTAATTTTGGGAGGTAAAGATAGGCCTACTGTTATACATGTTACAGAGGAATTCCCAGTATTGCAGATAATTGTTCTCTCTCTTCCCAGTTAAGTTTAATGGTATTATTGGCTAAAAAATGGCTGGCAGTGAAAGGGCTAAATTTCAAGTAACGGACCTTCTTGGAATGTGGAGAAGAGGGTGAGCTGCTTGACGAAGCCGGTCTCCACGAAGGGGGCCTGGGGGCAGGCGGCGGCCACCACGTTGCAGATGATCAGCAGGTCGTTCCTCAGCTGCCGGTCGTAGTGACTGTAGCCCTGGGTCAGCTCAAAGATGAAGGCGTCGCGAAGCTGGCTGAAAACAGGGAACATTGCTTACACTTATTGAACAATATACTGACAACACACAGCATCGCAAAACATTCCTAACACTTACTACTGGCACAAACAAAGCTGACTGCAACAGAGCAGTAGGAGAAGGAAATGATAATCTTACCATGGTATGGGTATGGTGATCATGGTGAGAGAAAAAAAACAAGCTATCGTTTCATAGAGCTTTTGTCAGGCTCAGTTAGTGGGGTAGCAGAGAAGCAGTTTCAAAGTTTATTTTTATTACTTATTATTAGTCTGGAGCTGTAAAAATACATATCATAACAAAACCAAAGTGTTACATGCACTGAAATCCCGTTTTTCACATAAATCACGTAGTCAGAAAACCAGAAGAGAGAAATCGGAACAGAAGAGTTTTCTGCACAGAGAAAATAACTAAAAATCAGCTCAAATGCACCTTCAGGCACCACAGAGTTTATGCTCATTATAGAAGTGAGGTTGTTGAGCCAAACTCTCCCACTCCAAGATAACAATACTGGCAAATATCACCAGAAGAATGCACCTGTTGATACAAGCTTGGATGCTGCCATCTAATACAGGCACAAATACACAAAAAGAGACACGCAAAGACAGCGTACGCAGGCATAAATGTACAAAGAGGCATTAGTAAAGTTGAGTTGCTACTCACCCTATGCAGGTGAGGTTGTTGAGCTGCTGGGCCACCGCCTCCCTGTCCCCATACTCCAGCAGGTTCCACAGGATGTCCACCGAGCGGAACAGCAGCTGACCACTGGGGTCAGGGTCATTCAGCCGCGAAGACAGTCGGCGAGCCCCTTCAGCTCTCAGCATCTGGTCACAGTTCTTGGCTGCAACAGGGATAAAAATGATGATGATGATGTTAATGATGATGATGATTACAACAAAGGTTCCTCCGAAGTTCGAGTGTGGCTGCCCACGTGGCGGGGTAATCAAAAACGGTCACACACGTAATGTTCTCATCCATAGCTGGTGCATTTGTACCATAGTATTCAAGTGCTTCGGCTGTTGGGAAATCTCTGGAGTCTTTAAGCCAGGGTACGACAACAACAATAACAACAACAAAGATGTCAATGATAATAATGATATCAACAAAGGCTACATGCCCCGTCAGCTCACAGCATCTGGTCACAGTTCTTGGCTGGCTGAACAGGGATAAAAGTCATGATGATGATGATGATTACAACAAAGATGTCAATGATAACAATAATGATGATATTAACATAGGCTACATGCCCTTTCAGCTCACAGCATCTGGTCACAGTGATAACAATAAAGGCAATAATTGCAGTAATACATGCATAAATCTAGGGTTCCTGTCCTCAACTCATAACCAAACTATAAAAAAACCTGTTTCTAAATTGTCAACAAGGTTATTTTCAAATGCACACAAATATAAGACCTCTCTGTGGTATAATTGCAAAAACGATGGATAAAACGGATCATCTTACTTGTGATGTCCATTAAGATACAAATACATGCACCCCCACCCCACAAAAGGGCATTTACAATTACATTTCACATTTTCTTCTGACTAAACCAAGATGAAGGTCAGTACACAATCTCTCTCAAATTTCTCACAATGAGTTTGAGTGCTTAGTGTGCACATTTTGGGCATTGTATCTTTTGCTTGACTTTAATCTTGCACAATGTTCACACACACACACACACACACCACTGCAGAAGTCTGAAAACATATTTACCAAATTTTTCAGAAACCTCTTTAGAGGAGATTTTCGCAAAACCCCTCTTAATTTGTTACATTGTTTTAGGACTTGTTCAAAGTCCCATTTTATCTACCTTTAACAGGTTTGTTTTCATTAAAAAATTTTTTTAACTTATTATCTTTATCGTTAATCTGATTGTTTTAAAACTATTATTCTAGAGCGAGCAAGTAGAAAAGTAAGTATATGTTATAGATTATAACCTTTCATTATGTTAACATTCTTCCTCTTCTCCTTCTTCCCTTTTTCTTCTTCTTCTTCTCTCTCTCTCTCTCTCTCTCTCTCTCTTCTTTAGCTATTTTTGCGTGTGTCTAAAATCACTCAAGTGAATAGACATTAAATTGAAGAACGCACACCCCACTAACCTGAGTTGTTGGAGAAGTCCTGCAGAACAGTCAACACCTGCAGCTTGAGGTCCAGGTTGTTTTCCAGCAGTGCCATTGACTGGAACACCATCATTACAACCAGTTTAAAATCCTCTCTTGAGAAACCCATTCTTGTTTGATAACATTTGTTTGGTAAGCATACATCCTGCGCATCTTGCCAGCATACATTCTGCGCATCTTGCCAGCATACATCCTGTTTGAGATCTTGCCAGCATACATAATGCGCATCTTGCCAGCATACAAAATGCGCATCTTGACAAAACACATTTTGCGCATCTTGTCTTTTTGAGTTATGCGCATCTTGCCAGCATACATGGATGCGCATGTATGTCATGCTATCTTACAATCATAGGGAAAGCATACAATGCGCATCTTGCCAGCATACATCATGCATGCATGTTGCCAGCATACATGTGCGCACACTTACAGCATACATCCTGCGCATCTTGCCAGCATACATCCTGCGCATCTTGATAGCATACATCCTGCGCATCTTGCCAGCATACATCCTGCGCATCTTGAGCATACATCTTGCGCTTCTTGCCACATACATTCAATTATGGTTCGTCCAAAACAAAAAGGGATGAAATTTTAGTTTGATCATGCCAATGGTGAACCAGTGAACTGTTATACGCTCAAAATGATTAAATTTAAACAAAACAGCATGTTGTGATTTATCTTGTCTTTTTGAGTTATCTGTATTTGAGCTACGTGGATTCCAATGCCTGTCATGCCATCTTAAATCATAGGGAAAGAAACAATGTCGCTGCATACACACATTCATGCATGCATGTAGGCAGAAAGAGGATGTACACACACATACACAAAATCCCCCCCCCCCCACACATGAATGTATTTAGCTGCATTGCAAAAAGCTTTATAGAGCTTGTTCTTTTATCGTCTATAAAGATCTTCTGAGGGTTGAGGTTGAGATTGACACCCCATGTATTTCAATTAGTTTCGTCCACACAAAAATCATGAGCATTTATCTTGATCATGCAAATGGTGAACCAGTGAACTGTTATACGCTCAAAATAAATAAGAATTTAAAGACTATCAGCAGTTCTGTCCCAGATTCTCATACCTCTAACACCCCCCCCCCCCCCTCACCCGAAAAATGTCCCCAGTACCCGCGATTTGTCACAGTTGTGGTTCGTTAATTTACCTTCACTAGGGTCTCTGAGATGTCGCTGTGTTCCACCATTCGGCGGTTGTAGGACAAAGAGGATGGCTTGTGACCTGCACAAAATTTGACCTGCTTTTAATATGAATGTATTTTGCTGCATTGCAAAGCGCTTAGAGCTTGGAGATTAAACGCTATGAAAGTCTTCTTTATATATTATATAAATAAAAAATCATGGAGCAGATTACTGAACTGCCGGTGTCAACTGTTGCCTTTTAGTGTAGCTATCCGGAGTATCCCCTTGTATTTGTGCCATTCAACAAACCATTTCATGAAAAGGCGTATCCATCTATTTTCTACGACTACCACAAAACAAGTAAGTGGTCTGTGTCATTTTGTCGATTTTTGAATACATGTGCATTGTGTCATATTTGGTTGTAGCACGCATTTATAAATAGCATTGTTGTTGTTATTTTGCCATTTCATTGTATGCATTTTATACTGGCCAGTAAAATAAAGTTCTTAGAAGCAAACTCTACTTCAACTTTCTACGCAGTTCTTCATTAAGCTTAGCTTTACAAAGCAACAAAGTTTGTTATCTTAGAAACGACATGGTTACATGCCAATAACAAGCTGGTGAGCATAAAATATGTTGCTTGAAAATGTGCTTGAAATATTATTCACTCTGTATAATCCTTGATTGCCACTATAGCATGCCATCTGGAGGGCATTAACCCTTTCACCGCCAAAGTCGCATTTTAGCACCACAGTGATTTAACACCTATGTTACTGAAAGGCATCAAATTGGGGTCTATTATCCAAAGACCCTATTGTCTTAGTTTTGGGAAGTAAGGATAGACCTTATTTATATATGCACAGAAGAATCCCCAATACTGCAGATGGATTTTGTTCTCTAAACAGGTAAATTGAATGGAAATGTTTTGGTTGAAGTATGACTGGCGGTGAAAGGGTTAAACCTAACCCATGAAATAGACATTTGTGGACAAAAAAGTTCACCATCAGGCATAATCAACAGAGTAAGACACTAGGTAGTATGGTACATTAAATCCCATTATTTGTTTCTTAGACAGGGTTTTTTTTAATACTGATAAAAATAACAGCTTGTCGACAGATACATAGGACCCTTTCAGTGATGTCCTGATGTCCCGGTCATAGGACATAATCCTATCTACTATAAAACTGGAAAAAAAAATTGGCATTCCCCCCTGTCACGACAAATGTCCTATCAAAATCTAACACTGGCACACTTTGTTCTTCTGAGTTCTACGAGAACCGGGACATTTTGTCTTGTTGATTTGTTTGTTTTAGAACAGTTTGTTCTATCACTTTTCCATCCTGGATGAGTCAGTGCCCTTTATCCCAGACACTGACCCTGTACGTCCTGCACGGCCTGAGACTCATTGTAGAACTGCTTCAGGGTGGAACAGATCTGATGGCGAACACTGTCACTGGGGATGCGCATCAGGTAGCCTGCAACGCACACATCAACTGTCTGAACATGCACAGTCACTAAACAATTACAAAGAAAAAGAAAAAAGAGGAGGATGGTTAGACTAGTATGACATCTGATTCTTGATTTGAAATCTGGAGTTTCTTTCTACCAGTGTTGAACAAACTTTTTTTTTTCCTTCTCTAAGCTACCGAATGAACTGTAGGTGTTTGTTATAAGATGAATTTTAATTAGCAGTCTATAATCTCTTCAATTTTTTTCAAAGATAGATTACTTTCTGGCCAATAAATCTATATAAAAAAAAAGACATACAGAAAAAAAGACCGAACTGAATCAAGAGAACATGATCGTGATATATGCACAAGCCAGATTTTTCAAATACTTTTGATAGGCTCTCAACAAGGGGTTCCAGTAAACTGATTTTACGTTAAAAAACAACAACAACAAAAAACATAAAATATTGATTATTGAAGCTATTCTACCTTAGACACACACACACACACACACACACACACACACACACTCACATACATCTGTCTGAATCACACATACATCTGTCTGAATCACTTTTAGTTAAAACTGAAGAACAACACACACACATTCATCTTTTCGATGAATCAAAGAAAAAAAGTCCATTCCATATTTTTGTTAAATTGTATAGTTTAGCTGTAGAAAGCAAGCCACCCTGAAACAAATCAAAGTCACAAACGAGAAAGGGCGTAAAAGGGCTGCGAGGCCCACTTCTAGCCCTAATTACTACTACACACACACAAAGACACAGATCCACTGATCCAGTCACACTCACTCATTCCAACACATGACACAGACTCGTACCTAGCTGCGACACGGACTCCACCACAATCTGCTGATAGATGAGCTCATCAGAGGCTTTCTCCTTGAGGTAGGGCAGAGAACACAGGTGCAGAATGTCGATGATGGGCTGCTCGTACAACGGCTGGTTGTCCACACGATCCGCACACACATTGAGGATCTTGAACACCTGCACCAGCTCCTTCATGGGCTGAAGTTGGGTTAAAGGAACGAGGATAGCAACACCATTATATGTTAGATACTTAACCAAAAGAGTTACAATGATGTTATTTTATTCATTGAGGACATAACAAAACAAGTTAATTTTTTTGGCAGAATTGCCTTTATCAACATACAATTTACCAAAACAAGAAAACAAGACCTCTCCTTTTCACAACCAATCTGCTGGGTTTTTTTAACCGTTACATTTAGGGCGTGAGTGGACAGTTTTGAGAAAGTTATTAAAAGTGTGTGTGTGTGTGTGTGTGTGTGTGTGACTGTGTGTATATGTGTGTGTGCTGTGTGTGTGTGTGTGCGTGTGTGTGTGTGTGTGTGTGTGTGTATATGTGTGTGTGTGTGTGTGTGAGATGTGTGTGTGTGCACACATACATGTTTGTGCCACTGGTATTAGGTATTAGGTATTAGGTACTTTATAGTCACAGAGGCGTCTCTGTGAAATTCGGGTTGCTCCCACCTGGAGAGCGCGTCGCAGCCAGAGGCGCGCCACCCAATTTTATTATTTTTCATGCGATTTTTGTCACTGATAAGGAAGGGGGGGGGGGGGGGTAAATTTTGACCAAATGACAACTTTTTCGTTGCCACTGGGTTTAACGTATGCTAAGTGCATGGGCACACGGGACCTCGGTTTATCGTCTCATCCGAAAGACTCCACGTTCAGACCATTAAGGCCTAGTGCAGAATGAGAGGAAAAAATCCCCTGTACCCAGGTTCGAACTCGGGTTTACTTGACACGAAGCGAACGCGATACCACTGTGCCACTCTACACCACTGTGTGCTCATGTGTGAATATGTGAGTGTATGTGTGCATGCATAAGTGTATGTATGCATGCTTGTCAACCTAATTTGTTTCTTTGTGTCTTCATTTTTATCTTCACACACACAATCACACACACACACAAGCACACACACAAGCACACACACACACACACACACACGCGCGCACACACACACACATCACAGGGAGCCACACAAAGGATACAAATCCCTTCTGGTAGTGTCTGACAATTCTCTGCAAGGCATGGACATGGCGATCATACAGCATCATCTGCACACAGTTCAAATATTGCAAGATTCACTTAAACTAATCGCCTCGATCCTTGGCTTTAAGGCTGTGTCAGACCAATTGACATAGGCTATAACACCAATTCTACATCAAAATGTTGTCAATGTTATGCTCTGCATAGTTATGCGGGGATTGTCTATAGCCATGACAAACTCCTGCATCATAACTACAGTGGAGTACTCTTAACACAAAACTGTATGACATGAAATCTTGGTTAAAGCACAAAAATCTGTTTGAACTGACAAAACCCTTCCTTATTATTACTTAATGCAAAATACTGGTTAACACACACAAAAATCTTTGTCCCCAGAATTTCGTGTTAAGTGTACTCCACTGTAAAAGCATACAAATTGCAATCATAAAAATCCCAACAATGTCTGTATATGCAGGATTTCCCCCTCTCTCTCTAAAAAAAAAAGCAACCCTGAAACATTCCTATCTTGTGTTGGATCTTACAATAAAATACACAGAGACGGACTTGTTTTTTACTCAAACGAGGTTGTCATGTTCTTGGCTTATTGAAGTTATTCCGAAAAGCAAATGAATAAGTTAATTATCGTGAAGTGTACAAAACACGAACAATAAAATAAGTTAGGAAA
Source organism: Phymorhynchus buccinoides (assembly GCA_017654935.2). Lineage (NCBI taxonomy): Eukaryota > Metazoa > Mollusca > Gastropoda > Neogastropoda > Raphitomidae > Phymorhynchus > Phymorhynchus buccinoides. Next base: position 32,624,200 of record CM065686.1, read on the forward strand.
AAATCAAACAAAATGTACCATATCTTTCGGACCAATTCTCAAGAAAAATCTGAAAAAAATAAAAGTAAAAGAAAGTCAAACTTCGAAGCCTGTACATGTCTGGTAAACACTTGCTGACCGCCATTACTGCTGTCATAAACGAGAGTTGGCTCCCCTTTCAATTCATCCAAGTTCCGTTTGTACGACTTCCTGTTGTTGTGTTTGCATTTTTCTTCATAAAAACTGGTAGAATGATGGCATCTTAAGCTCTACAACGATGCTTTTTACATCCAATGAAGGGCTATAGCATCTCGGACAGTATCTCAGACGATAATAGGGATTTTGACTGAAGCATTTTAACATGAGTATTCGTTGTATTGGCGATTCCTGACCACTGTCGATGTCTAGACTGTACTGAGCACAGCAATCATTGCCTCTCTCTTCTCACGATTTTGTTCACTAATAGTAATAGGGCACCCTCATTTATTAGGCGCATAGGTCGAAATTGGAGAACAAAATATCACCTTATAGTCCGAAAATCTACACACGAAAGAGATTGCTGGTCACTCACAGAGTGGGGGTCAGTCAGCAGTTTGATGACTCTTTTCAGGTTGATCGGCTGATGCTTGGTCCCCTGCAACATCAAAACACAGTGACTTGGTCAATTAGTTATGAAGACATTGCTACCTTATTTCAACAAAATGCTTCTATTCAGTACTATTCCATCATAGAAAATATCAAGGCGATACTTGCATCTGCTCCTTATATAGCCGTCCTGAGATAACTATATTTGTAAACAAAATATAATAACAGTTGAGCTTTTTTCTGCACAGGCTGATGTTACAGGCATAGATTACAGGCATAGATGTTAATGTAGCCAATATCATTATAGTAATTATCATACTATATAATCACATCATATCATAAAAAAACATGCACTGAGACTAACTTTAAATAAGCTTTTTGCTAACTATGCCTCTAAAATATGGACCAATGTATGCTTCAAAATCATAATTCCCCTTGAAAGAGGCTTCCTGGTGTGCAAATTAAGAAATGTTTAAACCTATTTCATTAGATCCACAGATCCTCACAATATTGTCTGTCAAGACTTTACGACTATCTTCAAAACTATCCAGATTTACCACATTGATTACGTTGCTGAACAGTAACACAATGCAATAGGGAAGTTGTGGCAGTCAGAGCATGCCCCACAGGAGCATATTGCTAGCCAGTGTTAAAAAAAAACCTGTCTGCAACAGGTTGTAGTACTAGTACTGTAGTAGGTCTAATCTTTTTTTTTCTCACACAAAGCCAACTTCAACACATTGAAGATTCTGCTCACCCTCTTATAGTCCTCCTCACTCAGTATACCTTTTTCATTTATTCCCATCACATTTAGTACAATATTCACTTACATCATAGTTGATCCAGGTAAGTAATGTATGACACAACCCCTGGTAAGCACTATGTCTATACACCAAAAAATGCCAAAAAAGACCGAAAAATGAATGCAGAATGGTCGGAAAATGCCGAAAAACGAATGCAGAATGGCTAAACCATAGTGAAAAATGCCGAATGGTGAAGGCGGAATGATTAAAATGCCGAATGGTAGGGCAGAATTATGAAAACATTCTACAGAAAACCCAAAAATTTACAACAATGGAAAGTGAAATTGCCGAATAGCAAAATGATTAACACGGCCCCGATGATACATTTCTGTAGTTCGGCTATCCCACACACTAGAATAGAAATCACGTCATACCGCGTCATACCGACGTGTTTACAAACAAAACAGTGCGCGCGCGCATACACATCAGTGCTCAACATAATTTAAAGAACTCAATGAGTAGGTGTCATTTTGGGGGGGGGGTGGCAACACACCGTACATACAGGCAGAGATCGTCACCGTGACCTAGGCCTGGGCTATGTGTAAAACCTTTTTAAAAGATTTCCTGTTTGATCAACAATGTCCGATTATTACCCTTGCTCCTGTTGTGGAAAGCAGTGTGACATCGACTGCATTTGTTGCGATGTTTGCGAAAAGTGGGCTCACTATCGATGTGAAAATCTTTCAAACAGTGATCAGTCACTGTTAAATGACAATATTTATATTTTGGTTATATGTGGTTTCATAATTCAGCTTCACCATAATGGTGTCATGACCATCCAGCATTCACCTTTTGGCATTTTTCGGTGAATAGACACATCCCTGTAGGAAGTATTACGATGATTGAAGATTCTTGGATTGTACAGACTACAGTACATACTATGCAACATAGATGTCTATATCACATCATACATAAACTGCCTTTTTGCCTTCTTTTTTTTTTCATAGAGCAACCACCATCGTCTTTTTGATGGCTATGTTGCGTTGGAACTGGGGGACTTCAGTCAAGCAGAAAAACACCAGAGAACGTTGGTGCCTGGATGATCGGCATTGATGTGGTTGGGAAAAAGGGGGTGGGAATGTGGTCGGGGAAGTGGATGACAGTGGGATGGATGAGGGATGAGTGGCGGCGGGTGAAGGTGGGGGGAAGGGAGATGGGGAGGAGGGAGTTGGAGGGAGGGGGCAACCAAACCCAAAGCATTAAAAGGAGCAGAAAGAAAGGGGCAATCTTCAATGTGTCCACGTACCTGCAGGAGGCCCATGTCATCGTCAGTGATGATGTGTGTGACCAAGGGGATCCTCTCATGGCCCTTCTCTCCCGTGTCGCCCATCATCATTGGAAGCGAGGCACTGGTCGTGCCAGTCCGAGGAGCCGCTACCATCGCCATTTTCACTTCGTTCTTAGTCCGTGAACATGCACACACAAACGCTTAACTATCCGTCTCTTGTGTGAACAAGAGTTGAAAGGTAAAAAGACATGAATCGTGACTGGAAGCTTTCAACAATGGTCTTTAGGCGGGATGGTAAACACTGTGACCCGCCATGTTGAAAACAATCACCAAGGAAGTGCGATGCATTGTGGGAAAATCGTTGCCACTTTGTAGAGAGACTAGAGGTCACAGTTCAGAGAGGTCAAACTTTGCTTGCCTCTTCTTCTTCTCATTCATTATTCTGCCGTTGTAAAGCTCTCTCTCTCTCTCTCTCTCTCTCTCTCTCTCTCTCTCTCTCTCTCTCTCATTGGCCTAATTGGTATATTTAACCACAAGCAACAATTACAAAAAAAGTATGAGTTAAAGAAAATACCCTGCACATTCAAATGAGACAAAAGAATATGTTATGATGTAGGTCCAAGCCTCCAAAATCTGTTGGCAATTCCGTCGCGGCTATCGTCAGAAGTGGCGTCTGGGACGCATAGATCCAGATCCAGAATCTGAGTGTGTGTGTGTGTGTGTGTGCGTGTGTGTGTGAGAGAGAGAGTTTTAACATGTAAGACAAGTTAATGCACTATTGGTCGGTCATTGTTGAGACCTTCAAGGTAGGTGGATAGGTAAAGGTAGGTGGGTGTGCGAGGCTACTTCGCGTTATTTCTTTGGGTAAAGGTAAAGATGTGCCACCCCCCATGCATTTCTCGGTTAATTGTATTTTTCCGTTTTTGCCTTTCTTACCATACATAAAGCTGTATTTTAGGAACATTTTTAGCTAATTACCTTTTTGGAATACTAACCCTAAACCTAACCCTACCCCCCACTATGTACTGCAGTACACCGCGATTTGTCACAGTTGTGGTTCGTTGCGTTTTTCCGTCTTATACGGTGGGGGGTAGGGTTAGGGTTAGGGTTAGGGTTAGTATTCCAAAAAGGTTATTAGCTAAAAATGTTCCTAAAATACAGCTTTATGTATGGTAAGAAAGGCAATAACAGAAAAATACAATTAACCGAGATAGGTAGGGGGGGTGGCACATCTTGACCTTATAAAAATATGCATTATTATTATTATTACATAGGGCTCGCGGCCCTTTTACACCCCGTGTCAGTGAATTTGACTTATTTTTTTAAATTATTAAAGTGGTTTGCGTCTCATTAAACTAAAACTAATCAAAAAGTGTTTTTGTTTTTTGAAGGAATGGCTTCAGTTGTTTATTCATCAAAACTTTAAAATTTTGTTTTCAAATTTTGGTTTTCGTCCAAAAGATTCAAACAGCATTGTTTCCGCTGTGTTCATCGTGGTGTGCGTAAACTGAAGCATACGGTCCGTGTGTTTCATTTGCAGAAGATGCCAGTAAGCTTAAAGTTAATTAATAATAAGAAAAAGCCCTTTTTTATTGTTATTTTGACTTGCTCGACCGGTGATCGAAGATTTTGTTTTTACTTCTTTTATGTGGTTAGTCTGTCTTGCGAACTTTTCTTCTTCTTCTTCTTCTGCGTTCCACCAGGCCATATAATGGGTAATTATAAGGTACGTATATAGGGGAAGACGGGGTAAAAAGCCCATGGGCGGTAAGAAGCCCATGCCAATTATCTCATGAAATAAAGACAATTTCAGTAACATTTGTCCATGAGACGAATGCTAAACATTAACACTCGTCTAATGGGCAAAATGTGACTGAAATTTCCTTCATTTCATTTCATAATTGGCATGGGTTTCTTACCGCCCATGGGCTTTTTACCCCGTCTTCACCTATGTCCGGTTTTCAGTTTTCACTGGTCTCCCCGCTGCAGTGCAGCCGACACATTCTGATTTCAAGGAGGAGCTCAAAGGAGAACAAATATTTGGAAGATTTTCTTTTTGATAAAAAAAATGCAGGAGAATGGGCCGATAAGTCAGAAACTGAGAAAGATAGTAGATGATAGAAAGCAAATTGAAAAGGCAGAGTCAAAGAGAGTGGCAGATTAGAGGAAGTTACAAGCACAGAACTTCCAGAAGGTGTTGGAACTATTTTTATGAAAGACCCCCGCGGTATCCCCACAGGGAGTTGTTTTGGGTGTTGTTGTTTTTAAGAAAAGATCCCTGAAGAAAATATAACCCAACAACTAAGTACAGCAACAAGCCATACGCCTTTTCTTTACCCACTTAGCTTGTGAACCGCTGCTTGGGATCACTTTAAATTTGGAATGCACATATCCTACTGCTGACTGATCGCCTTGGCTTTAAGGCTGTGTCAGACCAACTGACATAGGCTAGAACAGCAAGGCTACATCAAAATGCTGTTATGCTATGCACAGTACGCTATGCGGGGATGGTCTTTATAGCCATGCCATGCTTCTAGCATGACATCATCAGTCTCCCAAATCCCCTGAAGACGGAGTGTGGCTGACACGTACGTGGCGGGGTAATAAAAAAAAAGGTCACACACGCTCATGCTGATGCACTTGTACCACAGCGTTCAAGTGCTTTCGCTGTTGGGATGATCCCTGGAGTCTTTTAGCCAGGGTTAGCCAACAAAACTATTGACTGAGATGGCAACAAATCCAGAGATGCTTCATATCTTCTCCTTCCCCACTCATTAAATATTTCATGACATAATGATAGAATCACCTTTAGATTTGGTGTTGTTTTTTATTTTTTATTTTTATTATATTATCTTGAGTTGATGAGTCCTTTAAACAAATTATAACCTTCTTGTTGTTTGTTTGTCCTTATAAGGAGTCTTTGTCACTAGAGGGATTTTAGCCATGCTCTTGACCCTAGTCACAGAAACATTTAGGTGGTAAATCCGATGGCTACTTCAATTCGTGAACGCGAAATAAGAGGAAAAGATTGACATCAAATGAAGAACTAAAACTTGGTGAAGAAGAGGGTGAAGGTCATGTCTGCCGCTCGGCAGGAGGTAAAGGCAACACTCTTTTGCATAAAACTGGGGATAGGGGAAAAGGGACACACATACATGCGCGCTCCATTTCTACATGCTCCCCCACATCCACCAAGCTCCCCAGATCCACACCACCATTCTTCCACTCCTCAACGTCTCATCTTCATTGGCACGGGGGTTCATGAGAACTTTCGGGCCAACGAAACCAAATCCAAGATCCTCCAGCCCTTGCTGGAAAAACTAAGAAACCACGCTTATCCCAGAGTCATGTGGGCAGCCACGCACGCTCCTGGGTTGTTGAAAACGCCCAGGGTTTCCAAACAGTGCGCAAAGAGCGTGCAGCGATATAATAGAGAGATGCATCAGTTCTTGACTCGATGGAATGTCTCCGTGTTTGACACATATAATATGACGGAAGGCGTCATGAGTTTTGATGGTGCTCATTACGGTTTAGGGGTTAACAGGGTTAAGGTTAAAATCTTACTGGCTTGTTTGTGGGAATTGTCCCTTAAACATTTATGGTGAGGCTTTGTCTGGATCTGGTTTGAGAAGAAAAATCTGATCAGCCGCTTCACTCTAATATTTCTGGTCTCCGTCTTAGGAGACATTACAATGTTGCTGTGTAATTTTGCCTGACTTTACCACACCAAGCCAATAACTGACAAAATTAACAGCAAAGTTACATCCAGTGTGAGACCTTCTTTCAAGAGCACTACGACGTTTAGCTGAATATATCAAGAGCATAGAATGGGTTGGAGCTGAAATGGTGAGGTCACTGTGGGAAATAACAGGGGCGTGGAAATGCTACTAACAGAGAATTTTGAGACATGTAACCATAAGGGAGGCAACTCATTCATGAGTTAATACAGTAGCTCAAATGATCTCTCAATGGTTTTCTTTGTGGCAATGTTTCTGTTGGTTTGTTTTTTAAACTTCTGCTGGTTGTGCTGTTTTCTTTACCAGTTTGTCTCTAAGTCTGCCTGTGAACCAAATTACTAAAAAAAAGTTATGAACAGATTTTTAATGATATTTTCTGGACGGTTTGGACATCATCGTCTTATATTGAATCACCTGGGGCAAGTTTCTCTCTAGATAACAGTCGCCGAATGAATAACGCTTACGCCAAACGTAGCCTAAGAAACACTTTAGAAAGCGTTTGCGGAAGAATATTACAAGCTCTTGTCTGATTGGTCAAAATATTTTATTATTTTAAACAAACTGTAATGGACCAATCGACAAGAAATGTATTCACTCCAGCTAGTCACGTGATAGTTCGCCACGAGTCAGTATCGGAGTAGTCACAAAACGTTTTTGGCAAACGTCGACGAAAGAGGCGTTTCTTAGTACCGTTTATGCCGATTTTCGCTCACGCTACGTAACGTAAGCCCTTGTGAAACTCGCCCCAGGTGATCCGAGTTCCAAACCATACTCAACAAAACCACCTTGACATCAAGATAGTCTTGCTTAGATATAGGACAGCAGGCCGTTGTTGCTGGCTTTCTTGTCGTCGTCCTCCTCCTTGACACCAGGTGACCATAGCCTAGTGACCATCCAATTATTAAACAAATATGTGATGATGAAAATGTTGTTTTACGTCCTCTCGGTCATAGACACATATGGGACATTTGTAAATACAAAGATGTTGGGAACAATACTGGCTGCAATGCCCGGAGGCAGTGCAACACCAGTAAAGTCCCGAGTTTTTAACAATATAGATAGGTGTAGCGGTAACCATGCCTCGGTTAATCCTCATCGGCTATGGTACCGCCACATTGGACAACTGCAATTAAACAAATATGTAAAACTTATTATCAAATATAAATGGGACAGTGTGTGTGAAAACCAGACAAAAGTCGCTTGGTATGATTTTGAGCAAAAGCAAAAAGTTGTCATCCGCTCTAAAATTATCACATTTCTTATTCATGTCACTGCCTTTATATTGTTATCTCTTTTACTTTACACACAAGCAAAATAATCACTCAAAAGCGGCATGTTTTTATATTAAATCTAACTATTTTCATATCAAATTCTATACAGAAAGAAAGAACCAAAACTCTTGTCTTTAGTGGCATTTTTCAACAGAGTGACCCATCTTGAAAGTCAAACTTCAAATGACTATAACATCATGAGAAGCAAAGGTGATCAAATTATACTTGAATACACATCTGTATAGTTAAACATTCAAGATTTTCCTGGTGTTGCACTGCCTCCGGGCATTGCCACCAGGATCGTTCCCACCATCTTTATATCTACTAATGTCCCATATGTGTCTGTTCCAGACCGGAGGACGTTAAGCAGAATTTCATTGTGATCAAATTATGTTGTGTTTTTAAATTATATCACTGATCTTAGCTAAGCTGTATTAAATGGAAACAAAATCTCTGTGCAATAGTTTCATTGTCCGGTTTTATCATACTCCATCCAAATAGATACAGAGCGCACCATACAATCCACAAATACATGCTGAAGATAACTTTGTTAACTTTATTTCACCAACAGTTTTAATACTTGAAAAACACAACAAAGTGCAACAATGCTCAGAAATAAAGCATAGGATCCGTAGTTTGTTTTAGAGAGTGGTAACATACCTTGTAAACAGATGTGTGCAGACAAAATGCTCAGGAACACACACACAAGCACCATATTCAGTTCTACTTTGCTCACCTTATTGCTTTCTTTCAACACACCAAAAAAAATCAAACTACAATAGTAAGCACAAGTGTATTGATAAAAATACTTATTTGTGAACAGACACCAACACAGTCATATGACATATAAATATAAAGACCAACACAGTGCAATCACAGTACTTTAAATAAAAATTCAACACCAAGCTCTTCACAAAACTTCATTCTCGCTAAAAATGGAATTAACTGAAAACTCAGATTCACCTCTTTATTTCATGGTAACAAGTAACACGCACATATGTACCCAGTCATAACACATATAAATAATCAGAAACATTAATATGCACCAAGAAATAATTACAAAGATGCTTAACACTGGAGCTGTAGAAAAAAAAGAAACAGCTCATGAAAAAATGCAACAAAAGCAAAAAAGCAACAACAGATCACCAAATCCAACACGGCCCGGAATGGCAAGAACTTTTATCAAATCTGAAACACCTCCTCTTCACTCTCATGTGTTATTCACTTTGGGCATCTTCCACCCCATCTGCCGCAGAATGGGACGGGCCGTTTCCAAGGAGATGGGGGGCATGTAGGTGCCCTCGTGACGTCGGTACCACCAGTCTCCTCTCTGGGCCTCGGGACTGCCGATTTTGGTGTAGCGGTAACGGTACTTTTCCGCCCGGATAAACCTGCCAAACGCATTGCTTACAATTAGTCATGGTGACTTTTGAGAGGATAGGTACAGAGACATGAACATAAATAGATAGGTAGATAAAAGGAAAGACGGACAGATATGGACACTTGGCACCCATCCAGCCTTTAGCATTCTACGGATGCTTTGTCACAGACAGTTGCTCTACCAAAACATTGTTGAAACTAGAGCGTGAAAACGCTAGATCAACCAGTGGTGCAGCAGCATTTTCGACTCCAGTGACCTTTGACCAATGACCTTCAACTTCGAACTTGGCCTAGATATGAGACTGCTGCGCCTTATAGAAAGACTAATAAAATAGTAAGAAAATATAATACCAAAATTTCAATTTTGTGTGAAATTTTTTTGGGCAGCACCTTATAATAAGTCGCTGCGCCTCATAGTAAAAAACCAACAACGTTAAACAGGGAAGTTTGCAGGCGGTTCAAGTGACTGACTTTGGTGGGTGTGTGCCCATGAAGGGGTTGTGGTCAATCAGAGAGGTGGCCCCTTTGTCGTTGACCAGCAGCTTGACCGCCAGGTGCACCAGCCAGGGGTTGTGCTGATAGCTCTGGTACACAGAAAAAGACACTTTATCTGAACGGCATGCAGTGGACATGTCATGTGTGTTTTTCTCCTTTACAGGGCTTTAATCTTACATGATAATCTAAGGATGTGTGCACACTTACAAAAACTTCTTGGCTTAACCCTTTCATCGCCACTGTCGCCTCTTGGCATCACAATGATTTAACACCCATGTCAATGAAAGGCATCAAATGAGGGTCTGCTAACCAATGACCTGATGTTCTTACTTTTCAATCAATCAATTAATCAATATTTATTATCCCCATTAAAATGGAATAAAGGAAATTTTGTTTGCTGTCACATTAAAACATACAATAAAACAATGCACACGAGAAGTAACAACATATCACAGATATAAAACTATGATTATACATGCACAACAAACCCCCCCCCCCCAACACACACATACTCTCTCTCTCATATACTTTACACATACCCTCTAACACGCACATACAATTGCACCCATATGCACACACACGCTTCCGCGTGGGAGGTAAGGTTAGGCCCTATTTTATGCATGTCACAGAGGAATCCCCAATATTGCAGACAGAATCTTTTCTCTACCAGGTAAGGTTAATGGAAATTTGTAGCTGAACAATGGCTGGCGTTGAAAGGGTTAAGGCTGTGTCAGACCAACTGACATAGGCTAGAACACCAAGGCTACATCAAAATGTTATGCTCTGCATAGTTATGCGGGGATGTGTCTTTAGCCATGACAAGCTCCTAGCATAACATCATCAGTCTCCCAAATCCTCCGAAGTCGGAGTGTGGCTGCCCACATGTCGGGGGAATCAAAAACAGTCACACGCGTAATGTTCTCATCCCTAGCTGGTGCATTTGTACCATAGTGTTCAAGTGCTTCGGCTGTTGGGATGATCCCTGGAGTCTTTTAGCCAGGGTACGTCAACAACAGAAACATCCGTACGGAAACCCATCCACATTTAAAAAAAAAAAAAAAATTCTGGAAGTAAGAAATATGACGGAGTGTGCACATTATGCGCGGGAAAAACGTCCCTATATCTCATCCGCTTATTCCTTAATTTCTTTTACTTTATGCACGGATTGGTTTCTGTACAGGAGCTTTGGTAAATGTGCACATGGCCTAAAGCATACAACAAAAAAATAAACAAAAGATAAAAAACATAAAAGTGATTATTCAGTTTATGCAAATTTCACAAGTGTCAACCTCTGAAAACCAGAAGTACGGCTCTTCCTAAAAGTTTTTTTTGCTGTGTTTTTTTGCTGTCCCATCTTCTGGGTCGTACAGGGGCGTTGCTCCCACGCCGCTCATTCCGAGTCTCAACTCACAGCCACACCCCAGCTTGTCAGGTTGCAGAATCCCAAACCAACAGTCCAAAGGGAGCGAACCTGTTAGGTCGTCAGGTGACAACCACCAGAGGAGACACTGTTAAAAGTTCTTTTTAATTCTACTTACACAACACTTGTGTGTCAATACATCTAAGATAAAAGCCGAAACACTCTTATCAAATCTATAAACTAATACTCTGATAGAGAAGCAAACTAAAAGTAAAATTAAACATGAATAATCACCTTCAAAGAACTTGAAAAGCAGAGAAATGCTTAAACCCTTTCAACGCTAGCCATTCCTCAGCCAAACTTTATCATTAAACTTACCCGGGTAGAGAAAAGATTTCGTCTGCAATATTGGGGATTCCTCCTTGACATGCATAAAATAGGGCCTGTCCTTACCTCCCAAAAATAAGAACATAAGGTCACTGGATACCAGACCCTCATATGCCGCCTTTTGGTGAGACATGGGTGTTAAATCATGGTGGTGCCAAGAGGCGACAGTGGCGATGAAAGGGTTAAAAAAACCCAGCCAGCACCAACAGAAAACAACAAAAATAATGTTAAGAAGAAAATCCAATCTTCCAGAGCTCACCTGAAAAGCGGCGAACCACATGAGCCAGTCCAGGCGGTAGTGGTAAGGGGAGATAAGGCAGGGGGTGCGGCTGACGTTGCCCGGCTTGCACTTGAACTCGTACTCTTCCCACACTGCACTGGGGCTGTAGGGGTCGGGGCTCAGTGTGCCCTGCACGATCACCTCGTGCCGCACCTTGGTGACGCTGAAATCATCGCGACTATTTGCAAACGGCATTAATTGTGTGCAGAAAGCAGTGAACATAGAGGAGGCCAAGTTCTTCTTCTAAGTTCCCAGGCCATAATGGGTGAGGTACATATATGTGTCTGGTTATATAGTTTTAAAAAGTCTCCCCGCTGCGTTCAGCCGACGCATTCTGATTTCAGAGGAGCTCAAAGCAGAAAATTATTTGGAAGATTTGTTTTGAAAAAAAGGCAGGAGAATGGGCCAGAACAATAGTAGATGATAAGTAAGAAAAGGTAAAGGCAGAGTCAGAGTGACAGATCGAAGGAAGCTGCTGGCACAGAACTTCCTGAAGGTGGGGGAACTATTTGTACAAAAGACACACACATCCCGGTATTCCCACGGGGAGAGAAGGCGAGTTGAACTTGACAGATAATTTCAAGGCAACTCTTGGTGATACTGAATCATTATTGAAAAAACACCAAAGAAAAACCCATCCTTGAGCTACAAAATGAAACAAAACAATGGGAAAACAATCGTCATAAAAATGACTTTTCCAAGATGGATCAATGACGATACGTACAATGAGAGCAGTGAAGGAATGATGTATTAACTGTGACTGTGTGCTTTTACATTGAAAATGTGACAATATGGGGGTCAGGTTAAAAAAGTGCGAGCTAGATGGAAAGATCACTTTTTAAAACTTTTTTTTTTAACGTTTTTTTGCTGATGCTTGCCTTGAACGATGACTTCATGCTGACTTTTGGTGATGCTTGAATCACAACTATTGGGAACAAGAGGCAAAGCCTTCAAGGCTCACTCGAACAGGAACATGTGGGACAACAACAAAGAAAGATTGAGGGGGGGTGGGGGTGTAAAGTACAAGATTGCCAATAAAATTTTAAAGTACAAATGAAACTATCGTTAATAAAAAGGGCCCGTGCCGACAATCGGACCCAGAACCATTGGCATGACAGACACTCTACCAATGAGCTATCGAGGCTTTCAGTATTGATGAGTTTCTTAACTCATGTTGCCTGTTGAATACTCTCTCTCCTTGGGGATACTGGGGGGTCTTTCGCAAAAATAGTTCCCCCACCTTCTGGAAGTTCTGTGCTTGTAAATTCCTCTTATCAGTCACTCTCTTTGACTGACTTTTCCCTTTGCTTTCTATCATCTACTATTTTTCTGACTTATTAGCCCATTCTCCTGCCTTTTAATTTTTTTTTTTCAAAATAATGTTTATCATTTGAGCTCCTCCGAAATCAGACTGTGTCGGCTGTATGCAGCGGGGAGACCAGTAACGACTGAAAATCGGACCCATTATGGCCATATGGCCTGGGAACGCAGAAGAAGAAGAAGAAGAATACTCTAACCCACTAATCTAAAATGTTATCTGTTTGTCATTTATTTACAGTGTTGTTTTAAGTACAGTGAAACCCGTTTAGTACGAATTCCAGGGGAGAGGGCCAATTTACTCGTTGTAAGCACTGCTCGTTCAAACCATTTTATCGATTTTGGCAACCCTGACGAACCTATCAATCGCTCCTCACATCTACTGTGATGTGCGTGCTGGTAAAGTGTGAAAAAGACAGAAAAACGGAAACAACACACTTACCCAACAGAGCATGGTTGTAAGCCCAGTATCCTGTATCCATAGGGTTTTTAATGCCGATTACAAACACTTTAAAACAGTTTATTAACACACAATAACATCAAAAACATAAAATCCACACACGCGCTTTAAGAGAAAGTTGAAATTTCCCGGAAGTCACAAGATCAGTGCGCAAAGAGCGAGTCCAATGTCGTCTGCTTGCGCTGCAGACACCCAAGTTGTTATATCGGCCAATCAGAATGCCGCTTACATATCGAGGGGTCAGTCAAGATGGCGATGTTGTTGTCAGCGTGTTCTCGTTCTAGCCAGGTAGTTGTGCAAGAAAGCTTGACTTTGGGATGGCGGTGTGGTTGTAAGTGCGTTCTCGTTCTAACCATGCAGTTTTTGCATAAAAGCTTGACTTTGGGAGTCAATAAATTGTACGTTATATGCAAGTTGCTCGTTGTAGCGAGCTCGTTGTATGCAGAATTATTTAACAATGAAAAAGAAGGCTTGTGGTCGGGAATTTTGAAACCACTCGTTAAACACGGGCTCTCGTTTAAACCGTACTCGTACTAAATGGGTTTCCCTGTATTCAATTATTCAAATCATTGTTTGAACACACAACCGAACAACTATTATACTATAAACTCACTTCGTGTTAACTACGAGTGAGCCAAAAAAAGCAATGAGTTTGGGATAAGATGTGAACAATTAGACAATAAGGGGTTGAAACAAAACGTATTCTCTATTGTGACTGGCACTGTGTCAGTGAAACCACTATGCTGGCCTGAGGCTGCACTAGAAAGATTGTTGTCAGATGACTGCTTTTGATCAAACCATTGTTTAGAGCCTAAAATGAAGTCTGTTGTGCACCTAACTGTGTGTACTTAACTCTCTTGTGCGGTGAACGGTCGGGAACGTTAAAAAAAAAATCGGATCGGAAACGTCTAGAACGTTCGGGAACGTACGGATTCCACGTGGCCGGTTTGGGCGCTTCCATTTTGTTTCTATCACATGGCAGTCACGTGAGCGCTTCAGCCTCGCTTTCGCTATAGATTACACTTCCGTCCTGTCGCTTGCAATGGCTTCTAGGCCGATTGGTTTGAAAGATATGAATTTTTGAAAATTAGTGACCGACTTTGGCATTTTCGCGATTTTTCCAATATGGATGACGAACAGTTATGGCGTCCATTGACTGAGGAAAGCGATGAATAGTGGTATTTTTGTGAAAGATGGGACTTATGAGATCGCGAAGTGATGAGTAAGGAGTGTATTCTGACCTATTTCGGCAGCGAGCTTGTTTTTGTTCGATCAATGCGAATTTTTGAAGTCGTGTTACTGACATCAGCATTTTCCCAACTTTTACATCATGGATGATGAGTCGTTATGCATCCACTGAGTGATGACAGCGATGAAAATTCCTTTGTTTGTGAAAGATAGGAATTATAAGATTGTGAAGTGAAAGGGTAAGTGAATGATTTTGATCTACATTTCCATTTCAGTCATCTTAGTCTGCAAAAGTAGGCAGTGAATGACTAGTGAATGCAGTTTGCGACTACACTTTGGCATTTTGATTTTTTTTGTGGAGCCATGCATCCCCATAACATCTTGAAATTCATTTTGCAAATCAGACAGACATCTCGGCAACACATTCAAAACAAAAAAAACCACAAAATCTGGTAGGGTATATTTTATTTTATTATTTTTCTGACGCTACCCCCCCTTTTGTACGGAGTGACGTCCCTTGGGCTAGGATTTCAGAGGTGTTTGAGAGCACAGAGTGTCAGGCACAAGAGGGTTAATGAAAAATGGATGCTTAATTCAATTTTATGCTTTGTGAAAATATTGCATGAACGATTTACTGCCAACAAGTTGCTTGACTTTGAGATCGAACTCAGCGATGAGATCGAACATTTCTGCCGATAACAACACTTCTTGTTGTCACATTCTCACTCATGTTGGGCACAAACTGTTCTGTTTCATCAGTACTCACATTATTTTCACTACTTTCATCCTCAAAACCGGACTGATTGTGAACATTATGCTATATCTTGATCAAGTTCAAACAACCTGAGAATCTTTTCGGCACTCAGACTTCTCATTTTTGACATTTTTCTTGCTAAAAATCTCTTCAAATTTCGAATGCAGATGAACGAACAACGTCATTTCCGCTTCACTATTCAAGGGAAGTAACTGTAAAATCAAACAAGAAAAGTCAGCTGGTATAATAGGGAGTTTTGTACCTTAGACCGTGCAACCTATGACTGAAGGCTCCGGGCAGTGGGTGTTGCTCAGCTAGGCCTTCATTTGAAGGCTCCCGTCAAGGAAGTGTTAAACAACAGAAGAGAAAGAAAGAATCACAGGAGAAGAGGAGAGATCTACACAAAAAGAAAGAAACATTGGGAAAAATATGTTAACAAATCTACATGTGCACAAGATTTTTGTAGCACTACCAAACTAGCTCTGCACTTTCCAGTCAGTCATTAATCCCCCCCCCCCCCCCCCCCCCCCCCACCCCCCCCCCCCCCCCCCCCCCCCCCCCCCCCCCCCCCCCCCCCCCCCCCCCCCCCCCCCCCCCCCCCACACAGATCGAGTTAACCATCCCCCTTCTCTCTCACCTGCCAAAGGCGCCATAGGTGTTGACCAGCCTCAATGGGTCAAAGGAGGTGTTCATGGTCTGTCTTGTGGACAGCAGGTTGCTGACCACAGGTACGCTCAGGTAGGCAATGAGCACACCCAGCGCTATGTTGAACAGCCGGCGGATGTACCCACCTGCCACAACCACAGGCCCACCAGTGGATGAGTAGTCAAGTCAAGTCAAGTCAAGTCAAGAATACTTTATTATCTCACATAGGAGAAATTCGGTTGCAGGTGCAATACACATCAACAAACACAACTTCTTTTTCTTCTTCGATTGCTCAGACAGTTTCCTGTCAATTATGAGCGCAGATGCGTCATGCTGTCGTTATGCGCCTAACTAAGAAATAGTTAGGGCTTAGGCCCAGCAAGTCCGACTTCGGCTGGAGTAAATTTTTATGAAAGTGTTTCGTGAAAAAAGGCAACAAAAACATACAAAGGGGAAGGGAGCCGAACTTACCAGCACCCAAGCAAGAGACAATAAAAATTAAAGCTGAAGCAAACAAAATACCAAACATGAGACACAAAAATGTAAGATGTCTTCCATTAGAAGCTTGAAAGAAAAGTGAACACTATGCTAGACCGGAAGTGATCATATACGGGAGTTGGGGTGATAAGACACAATTTTAAGCTTTGTCTTCCAAGCTAATCTTGAACATATATGCACTAGTAGTGGAGTGGTAAGGATGATAGAATAGATTGGACTGGTTAGGCAGAAAGATAGTAATTTAAGTAAATGACAGTAAGCAAAGAGAAAAGGCAGAGTCAAAGAGAGTGACAGATGAGAGGAAGCTACAAGCACAGAACTTCCAGAAGGTGGGGAACTATTTATACAAAAGGCCCCCCGGTATCCCCACAGGGGGAAACCCAACAAGATGATGGAATATTAAGCATAAAAAGTAACCCACAGAGGAAAAGCATACTACTTCGAGTCATATGCTACTAATTAAATACCAAGATGAAATTCATTTTAAAACGAAACACCAAGATCACACAGAATGCAATGTGAGAGAATAAAAGTACATATTAAAACAGTTGCAACAGACGTGATCAAACAAAGCATAAACAAAACCGATAAAAAAAAAACCAACCAGACATTGCACAAACAGGACCACAAAAGCATAAACAAGAGCCATAGAAAAGCACATAGAGTAGAAACAGGTCTGCACGTTGGTGGGGCATGCACGTACCCCACCTTGAAATAGTAGAGATTGTAGAGAAACACGTCATGCTTGAACCATTGTTTGCGTCATTTTAAGGAGTACGCAACCCCCCTTTCTACTCTAATAAAACATTGCCAAAACAGGATCATATCACAGAAGCATGGGTACAACTCCCCAAAATGAACAAAACTGAAAGGCTGAAAGGACCCATGGCCCCGTCGGACGATTCAGGGGTGCAAGTTAAGAGAGAGAGAGATAACGAGATAGACAGAGTTAAAATGATAGACAGAGACAGTTTGAGTCTGATAAGCCTTGTAAAATTATTACATTGCCTTTGTAAACTTCCAAGATTGAACCACCAAGTTGAAAACGCCCCAAATCGCTTGTGGTCAATGTTTAACAAAACATTTTTGATGAATTAAAAAACCCTGAAGTTAGGTTTCTGGTAAAATTAAAAATACTGAAATTAGTGTAAAAATGAAAGAGTAGCACCCATGCAGAAGCATAAACAGAGCAATAAAAAGCACATATTAAGACACTGCAAAAACAAGGTGGCAAACAAGATCAGCAAACTTTTTGTCATGAGTACGCTTACAGGATCTGACAGCGCGCCGTCACACGCCTATTGTTACATCACTTTGCGTATCCAGTTGCTCCATTGGTGCCGGTGCTACTTCAAAGAACAATAACTCTGTAGGGAAATGCAAAGAACAATAACTCTGGATTGCGTCCCATTCAACGAGCAAAAAGAACAACAATACTTTAAAAATAGGATAAAAATCTGTGAAGAAAATTTTACCTGTCGAGAACATGAATTAAAGGAGAGATGATCCATTTAATCCACATACTCTAAATCCTAAGCCAACATCCCCTTTCGAAGAGTGGTGGTGATTCATGACTGTTCATGTCCGAGTCTTTCTTTTCTGTTTTGTTGTTGTTGTTGTTTGTTTGCTAGTTTCTTTTTCTGTATGTCTGGCCAATATCTTGTGAATCACAACAAAGAATCACATAAAATTGTGTACAGTGACTTACTACCTAAAGTTGATGTGTTCTGTTGAGCAACATGATAAACTTATGAAGGTTAGGGTATTATGTATGCAAAGAACACTTGTCTTTCCGGGTAATATTTTGAGAAATATTGCACAGTATCACTTCACATTCTTTACCGTGGTCTATTACCAGAAGCTGATGTGTCCTCTTCAGTAACACGATAAATTTGTGGAAGGCTGGGCCATCACCAAAGACCACATGCAGCAGGGGGCCACACTCTTGTTTGAGAAAAGTGATTGATTTATTGAGTACTTGAGTGTGGTCTTGGTGTAGGCCAAAAGTCTTGGATCAGTTACTATTCATTGTTGACGCCATTTCTGACGATAGTTGTGAAAGTTGCTGGATGTTTTATCAGTGAATCACACACACACAGACAGACATACCTAGGTGCAGTCATAAAGACAGAGAGAAAGACGAACTGAAAGGCAGACAGACAGTACCTAGGTGTGGTCTGGGCATGGCACCAGTGGTCTTGGTTTGCTGGATGTCGACGACGTAGCCTCTGGTGGACTTGGGGAACATCCAGCACAGACAGACAGACAGAGAGACAGACTGAAAGGCAGACAGACAGTACCTAGGTGTGGTCTGGGCACGGCACCAGTGGTCTTGGTTTGCTGGATGTCGACGACGTAGCCTCTGGTGGACTTGGGGAACATCCAGCACAGACAGACAGACAGAGAGACAGACTGAAAGACAGACAGACAGTACCTAGGTGTGGTCTGGGCACGGCACCAGTGGTCTTGGTTTGCTGGATGTTGATGATGTAGCCTCTGGTGGACTTGGGGAACAACCAGCACAGACACACAGACAGACAGACAGAGAGACAGACTGAAATGCAGACAGACAGTACCTAAGTGTGGTCTGGGCACGGCACCAGTGGTCTTGGTTTGCTGGATGTCAACGACGTAGCCTCTGGTGGACTTGGGGAACATCCAGCACAGACAGAGAGAGAGAGAGACAGACTAAAAGGCAGACAGACAGTACCTAGGTGTGGTCTGGGCACGGCACCAGTGGTCTTGGTTTGCTGGATGTCGACGACGTAGCCTCTGGTGGACTTGGGGAACATCCAGGCCAGACTGGCATCGTCGAAGCAGGCCAGACTGGGAAGTATGGTCAGCCAGTTCAGGAAACTCAGGTTACCGCTGATGATCAGTATCACCTGGAAGAAATAACATTAGGAAGAACATCCCATTAAAAAAATAAACCATTCTAAAATTTCAGAGTGGTCAGTCAGTTTAGGAAACTCAGGTTACCACTGATGAATAAGAGGACCGAATAAGATCACCTGAAAAACTGACATCCCGAGTGCTAAATTATATTCCACATATTAGTAGCACAGGGTTGCCAGTGGTCAACATTTCTCGCACCCCTTTTATTCACTCAGACATCCTAAAATGTTGAAAACAAACAAAACAAAAATTCTGTGCATCCTCCTAAAATGTTGAAAACAAACAAAACAAAAATGCTGTACATGTGAAGGGGAGCCTACATTTTACAAGCAGGAATTGACCGTGACGTGACAATAAACGCAATACAACACTTAAAGACACACTGACCCACCACAATTAAGTCCCTTGTTTTTTTGGGGTAGCTGTGACCCACATACAAATGCCCCCAATTTCAAATTGAGGCTGCTCTTTAAAATGTTTTGTTTTCATTTTGGGGGCTTTTGTATGGGAGTCAAACCTGGTCAAAACAAGATTTCTTACCAGCTATAAGAGGGAAAACCTGTGAAACCCGTGATTTTGACACGTGATCTGGTGGGTCTTTAACCCTTTCACCACCAATGTTGCATTTATGCACCACAATGGTTTAACTCCCATGTCACTAAAAAGCATCAAATCAGGGTTTGTTATCCAAAGACCTTATTTTCTTAATTTTGGGATGCAAGGCTAGGCCTAATGTTATCAGACCTGTTTACCCTTATAATGAAAAACCCGGAATTTGCCACCAAAAAACCCGGAATTTGAGAACAAAAACCGGAATTCACATGATCTGTACACGACTTGCGATAAAGCAGTTTCTTGTTCTTCTCCTTTCCGCGAACATCGACGTCGATTTTCAATATTGTGATGATTTGTTGGCTCAATTTTGCCAGAAAAGTTTTATTAGTAAATTCAGTCACTAATTCTTAGTCAATTTTAGTATAAAACAAGCTGGAAAAAGCAAAATACCTGGAAATGTCCACGATGGGACAGAGAAAAATCACTCGGCCGCGGATCGGCGGATGCTAAGTTGCAACTCGGCGCCATCGTGATCAATTTTGACTTCATTTTCCGTTGAAAACTTCAAAATTCTCACATCATCGTATTTTCCAGTGATAATATAATCTAAATTGACTCATTTCAAGCCCTAGTTACAATCTCTACCATTAAAAAACTGCCTGGAAATCTCTTCGAATTGACAGTAAAAGTCTGGCCGCCATTTGCTCAGTCCCGAAATAGATCGACCAAAATAAAAACATTATTTCACCCCATGAAAATGCAGCATTTAATGCATGTGACGTCAAGCACAACCCCTTTTCTGATGACGTAGCATGTTAGGTACACGTTTCGGTCAACCCCTGCATCTTTTCCTACGAACGGAAACAAATAATAGACGGTTTTTCGAAATCCCGGAATTTTCAGCGTTCAACCGGAATTTACTATTTTACCCAGAATTTTAGCAAATTTCCGGAATAATTCTGGCTAAACCGGAATGGTAAACAGGTCTGTGTTATACATGTCACAGAGGAATTCCCAATATTGCAGATAATTTTTTTCTCTACCCAAACAAGTTTAACTCTTCTGCCGCCGTCGGCGGGTTGAACCGCCCAGTTTACTGTTTACCGTTGCTAGCCATGGGTGGGTTTGACCACCAGATACTAGGGAAACCCCGGTTCCCCCTTTGCGCTATTTATATGAAGTGACATCACATCATTTACTTCCGTGACATGTGCAGTTCGCTCAGGGAAAGCACAATCTTCCGTCATCTGCATTTGTAGGCTAAATTTTGCAATTTTCAATCGATTTTCAACGATGGAAACTGACGATGACTTTTGGCGCGAACTTCTACAAGATGGCGACAGTGACGACGAAGCATTCACTGGATTTACTGTGGAAGAAGTGGCATAATCTGAACTTAGGCGAATAAAAAGAGCTGCTGAAACAATCTTGGGTTTGCAGCAGCAGATCGACACAGGGAATTTTAGTGATGATTCGAGCGAGTATTTTTAATGAATTTTTAAAGTGAGTATGTGCGAAAATCAGTGCAGCTGCAAAAATTACTTGGTGCTCAACAGTAAACAGTCTAAGTAATACTTGGTAGTAGAAGAGTTAATCGTATATTTTGGGCTGAAAAATGGCTGGGGGCGAAAGAGTTAACAGGCCAGCCTCACCAACCTGGAACAAGATCTGCACGGCGCCCCCCGCCATGCACAGCGTGCGGGGGATAAAGAGTTAACAGGCCAGCCTCACCAACCTGGAACAAGATCTGCACGGCGCCCCCCGCCATGCACAGCGTGCGGGGGATAAAGAGCCAGAAGGGGACGACCAGCTCCACGATGTGGTTGCCCACTGTCTCCACCTGGTGCCAAAGGGCAGGCGACTGGTGCATGTAGTAGCTCATCGGGTTGGGCACCGGCTGCGTCTGCAACAACCGAAACCTTTATGCTATTGTGTATCATTCTTCTTCTTCTTCTTCTCGTTAATCGGCCACCTTCATCAGGTTGAAGATTTTGCCGATATTGAAAAAGAAAGAAAAGAAAACGAAGGTCATGCCAGGTCACCAAAGAAGTTAGAAGAAAATAAATGAACTGAATTTAAATAAATGATACATACTTAAGAGGGGGGGGGGGGGGGGGGGGGGGGTAGAATACAAAGATTTGCAGACTCCCTAGTCTGATATGCCCAGCTTCTTCTTCGATCGCTCGAAGTATGAGTGCAGATGCATCATGCTGCCGTTATGCGCCTAAGTAAGATACAATTAGGCCCAGCATGTCCGACTTCGGCTGGAGTAAATCATTTTGAAAGTGTTTCGTGAAAAAAAAAGGCAGGAGAATGGACCGGTAAGGCAGAAAGACAGTAGATGACAGTAAGCCAAAGGGTAAAGGCAGAGTCAAAGAGAGTGACAGATTGGAGGAAGCTACAAGCACAAAACTTCCAGAAGGTGGGGGCACTATTTATACAAAAGCCCCCTCGGTATCCCCACAGGAGGATGTGTATCTTTATTACAGTAGAACCTCCCTATGAAGACTCCTCCCTGCTACAACTCCCTCCCACTTTAAGACCTTATTGTGGATGACTTTTTCACGGTCTTAATATAGAGGTTCCACTGTATCACGAAGCTACTAGTGCATAAATGAGAGTTTCCAGGAGCCTTCTTGCTCACAGTAAAAGTCTTCTCATACTATCAATAAAAAGAGACTATCTTGACTTGCAGACTACAAAGTCCACCATTAAATTAACTGCAATCCCAGAATTTTACTACAAATTACGAACAAAAATCTATGTAAAAAACAAAAGAAGTTCCTTCTGGTTTTTTAAGCTGCAACAAATCATTGGGAATGGTACATTGTAGCAACAAATGAACAAACATAACAACTATTAACCCTCTAGGCATTTATTCCGGCCCAAACCTCCCAGCCGGAAGTTGCCTCTGTGTATTCAAGTCGCCCAAAGCTTGCCCCCAATCTGGTGGCATTTTCATCACGCACTAACTTCTGGCTTGTTGTACACACCCTATGAAGAAGCTTCTCACTTGCAGTGATGTGACAGTAACTGTATGGCGCTCTGTGTGCTTCAAAAGACATCTTTTTCCGATAATGTATGAAAGAATATGAACAGTAGAAGAAACAAAAATTCCGTAACAAATGCGAATGCAAGAGGGTTAAGCACTGATGGAACATATTATTCCATACAACCACCAGCCCCACACACCCAGCCTCTATATCGTCGTGCGCAAAGCATGGGAACGTAAGTCGAAAGACATCAACTTACTATTTCAGTCATTTCAGGTCAAATTACGTCATGTTTTGTTCATTTACTGTCACCATCGCTGGTTCATCTCTGCAACTTGTTTTCTCACAGCTTTGTTAGATGACGCATCTTGCCTTGATCAACTGGTATTTGGTATTGGTATTTGGCATATTCAAGTCAGAGACTCTGTGAAATTCGGACTGCTCTCCCCCGGAGAGCGCGTCACTGCAAGCGCAGCGCCTACCCAATTTTTTTTGGGGTGGGTGGGTGGGCAGGGTGAGGAGGGGGGTTGGACAGACTTGAAAAACCTAGCTATCAATTTGGCCATACCAGGCAGCGGGATTTCTCCATGCTCTTACCGACTTTCAACTGCCATGGGATTTTTACGTGCGTAAAGTGCACAGGTCGGACTAGCTTTTAAGTCCCCATAGACGTTCAGTTCGATTTTCCTGTTGAACTAGAAAAAAAGGTCGGGATTCTAACCCGGGTCACTCATGTTGCAGTCACGCATTACACTTTGGCAGGCGAACGTCTTAACCACTCTGCCACCTTTGAATTTGACCAATTTTGAACATTGAATTTAACCAATTTTGACTTAGGATAGTTTACTTTCTGGGCGGCGATATAGCATTATCCCAATGTAGTACACACAACGCAATAAAGCAACATGACCAAACGAAACCAAAGCTTAGAATTTTCGCTTACACGCACGCGTGTGTGTGTGTGTGCGTGCTGGTGTGTGTGTATATGTGCGTGTGCTACATGCCTATTCATTCGTTTTTAAATTCCAAGTGATTTTGTAAAGCGCATTGAGCATTAAGGTAATGCGCTATGGAAATATTCTGAATAAAAATAAATAAATAATTACCTGATAGTGATAGTTCATACAGGTGAGGTCTCTCCAGCATTTGTCTCCCCTGATCTTGATTAGTCCCTGCACAATGCAACACAGCGAATTACAAAATGAAGATTATCCCCCACCCCCCACCCAAAAGAAAGCATGCTGTTTACATTTTTTCTCTCTCTATCCTAATGATTCAAACGTAGCTTATGGAATGATCATGTCATTTGTCTTCTGTCAATTGACAATAATATCCCCAAATGTTTATCTTTTCACATTTTTATGATTTAATCATATCAAACATAATTTTAATACATAAGTTATTGAATGTGTGTGCACACAATGGACACACACATACCTCCATTTATGAATCTATATTTTAATTCATTAAAATGATATATTTAGCATGGGCGGATCAAGTACTGCAGTCAAAAGGGAGGTGTGTCCAAAGACTCGGACTATAATTTGAATGCAAAAGAAGCATTGGAAGCCTCTCCTGGGAGAATAAGTTATCAATTACTGTTCTTAAAACTCTAGCATGGAATTACACGAAGTACATGAAATCAAATTTATTGAGGGGGGCTGCGAGTGCAAAACCCTGTAACCACTCCCCACCCACCCACCCCCCTCCCTCCCAAGACCCACCTCCGTTTAGTTGAATCTAAATAATATGGGTGCATCAAAAACTACGAAATCATACACCTAAAAATAAGATATAATCTGGAGAAAAAGTTCCCCATACTCAAAACATAGCGTGGGCAGGTCTATCATCCCCCTTCCCCCCTCCTAACACACAACAGCTACTCCCTCTCCCCCCCCCCCCCCCCTCCAAAGACAGGGCACTTACGGCCCCCAGCATGATGCGGAAGATGAGCCACTTGAAGCCCAGAATGACGATGAAGGAGGTGGGGGTGTTGCGTGGCATTCTGCGCAGGGACCACACCGGGCACAGGAACGTGGCCAGGAACCCTGTCTCCAGCAGCTGGGACTCCCAGCCTGAAACCACGGGGTCACTGGCAAATCGACGTGCATCATTTACACACACGCACACATCCAGTGATGTCCCGAGGCCCCGGTCATAGGCCATTGACTTATAAAAATTGAAACTGTCATGGCTATTGTGTTCTCCCTTGTCAGGATAAATGTCTGATTACAGTTTTAACGCTGGTGAACTTTGTCTTATTGATTTCTGTCCTATCGCTTTTCGATCCTCGGTACATCACTGCACATCTATAAGCAGATACATGCGTTTGCAAACACAAACACACATTGACACAACACAGACGCATGAACGTACACACACACACACACACACCACAGAGATGTCTACCCTGATTTTCGACTTTCAGGAACACAAAACTTATAATTTATCCACAGCACACCATCATTTTCAGGAACAAAAAACTTACAATTTATCCACAGCACACCATGATTTTCAGGAACAAAAAACTTATAATTTATCCACAACACAGCATGATTTTCAGGAACAAAAAACTTACAATTTATTCATAACACACCATGATTTTCAGGAAAAAACCCACTTACAATTTACCCACAACACACCATGATTTTCAGGAACATGGCAAGAATATGCAGCTTACTAACTTACTGTTACCGAGTGTTCCTCTTGCTTTCTGAGTCACATGAGCAAAGTTCACAAAAAGTATGAAAGTCAAAGACATAAACACATGTTTAAATGTCTCATTTTCTAAGGAAACACTACAAAACAATTTCATAAAGTGTGTTTGAAAAAAGCCACATGCATATAGATTTGACACAAGAGATCAAGGAACTTACCAAATCCATACCTGAAACATAAAAACAATCATACTGTGTTAGAACACTTTATATATGACACAATTCTTTATAATTATAGCAATATTAAACAACAGTTTTAGTGATTAAATTATATTTACAGAATTGCAACAACAACAAAATGTGTGTACTTGAATACAAGTTGGACAAAATTTCATAACCTATTCTACCATAGGGACACAAACGGTAGAATGGGGAAACTCACCAGGGTTTGGGTTTGGTGATCAAGGTAGAAAAAGTGGAAGAAGCAAGCTTTCCGCTCGTAGAGCTTTCATCAGACTGACTATTCTACCATACATTACAACAAGCGCACAACAAGTGTAAAGTGACGTTATTTATTTACAAGAGACACAAACAAAACAGCTGGATATTTCGGCGAAAGTGCCTTTATCAACATAGACACACAAGAAAACAGCAAACAGCGCAAAAAACACACCAATACTTCCCCTCTACAATCCAATCTGTCAATGTGCTGCAGGTTAACTCACAGTTTGGATTCTAGAGGGGAAGTATTGTTGTTTTTGTGTGCTCCTTTTGTTATCTTTGCTGTTTACTGTTTTCTTGTGTTCATAAAGGCGCATTCGCCAAAATATCCAGCTGTTTTGTTGCGTCTCTTGTGAATAAACAACGTCACTTTACACTTGTTGTGTGCCTGTTTGCTATATGTTCCAATGACGTTGCAGTCTGTTTCAGGTTTTTTCCCCTTTCTATTCTACCATAGAGAACAAAACAGTACAACTTCAAGTTTATAAATAACAAATGTGACACAAGTCTAGGCTTACCCGGTATTACTATCGTTAAACGAAATAGATATTTAATATCTAATTTACGATGTACTCAGACTTGAGTCAATAAAATGGAACAAGAAAAAGAGTGGAAAGCACAGGGGTCTGTATAGACATGTTATTGTGTTTTTGCTGTTGTTGTTATGTTGTTTAGATTATCAGATGAGATGCACACACTCGTGTGTGTGTGTGTGTGTGTTTGAGAGAGGGAGGGAGAGAGAGAGAGAGCGCTCGCGCCTGCGCGCGCGCGCGCGCGAGAGAGAGAGAGAGAGAGAGAGAGAGAGAGAGAGAGAGAGAGAGAGCATTACACTATGAACCTCACACTCACAGGTTAATTGTTAGCCCTATCACCATGTGTGTTTATCATTTTCACTTATGACTATTGGCGTGTTCTCTCTGTGTCTCTGTCCCCCTCTCTCTCCCTCTCTCTCTTATGTGTGGGAGGGAGGGGCGAGGTCGGTAGAGGGGAGGGGAAGTTTGCGGTCTATGTGCACTTGTTTGCATGAATGTTCTATTTTAATATTTAAACTCTGATCTTATTAATCTATTGTTGTAAAAGATATATTTCCATGCATTTTGGACAATAAATTGTTTGATTTGTGACCTGTTTGTTTGTTTTTTTCCTTTGGATACAGCTTATAGTGCCTCTGATCTTTCATCTGAACAAGAAAACAAAAATCTGAGAAGATGTGAGAGAGAAAAAAAACCGCAATAAATAATCAATGAAGACAAAGCACTGACCATCGCTGTCCGACGTTGACCAGGGAATGATAAAGGACCCACAGGGTCAGCATGATAAACCAGTTGGCCGCGCCATAGAGCATGAGAAAGGTGGCCAGACCCATGCCCGCCATGGCTACCCGGTCCAGCAGAACGTCCAGGTTGTTATGGTAGTCGAACAGCCACAGGATGCTGGGCACGTGGCTGATCGTGGCCCATGACAGTTTGCCGTCGGTCCGGCTCGTCGCGTCATTGAGGAACTTGTTGGCCGGGAGCAGGCCGTCACGCCCAATCAGCTGTTTGTTCTGTAGGTAGGCCACCAGGAAGGCCACCACTGTAAGTGTAACACGCAGCAGACACAGAAATGGACAGACACATATAAATGTACAAACACATGTATATATGCACACACACACACACACAGATGCACATATATTTATGCACACTGACACACACACACATACAAACACACACTTACATGCGCAGTTGCATGATACATGCACACTGAAACACACACACTCACTCACACACATAGAAAACACGCAGATCTGCACATATATTTATGCACACTAACACACACACACAAAGTTGCATGATATATGCACACTGAAACACGCACACTCACTCACACACATAAACACATGTATGCAATCACACTTAACCCCTTGACTGCCACCAACATATTACCTATGTACCTGATGACATCACTGATGATGACATCAGATGAAGAAGAATAACCCTGATGTGCTGGCTTTTGCTCTTGCACAGTCAAGAGATCCATATCCCCAGACCATTTTTCCAGATTGTCTCTATCAGTTGTCTTTTTCATGGCATGGTTTGCCCAATGATTTTTTAAATTTAATTTTCTCTGGCAGTCAAGGGGTTAAGGAAAGAAATGTGTTTAAAGCCAGCAAAGGTGGCACAGACAAAAATCAACATTTGAGTGTTCAGGAAACATATAATCTATACATGTATACAGTATAGCCTAGCTATTAGTATTACTAATAATTATAAGTGAATGGGCATAGGATTACAGATATTTCAGTTTAGACCGACACATTTTTGTCTAAAGGCATAATTTGTTTTATTCATATGGTTACAGTCAAAACTGTATTTGTGCTTTTCTAAACAAATAAATGTAGACTACAATCCTGAAAAAGAAGTGCAATTGCTGTTACATCTAAACAGAGGCCGTTCACTAGAGATCAGAGAGACCTAAAGAAGCCATCTTTTTATTTAACTGGGCCTGACGAAGGTCTGATTTCCACTATTTTTCACACAAAGTTTGCGCTTCGTTTTGGTGTTTATGAGATATATTCCTACTAAATCCTAGCCCATTCCCTTGCCCGGCCGTAAATTCTAACCCTAAGCACAATGAAGTTGGACAAACAATGACTTTTGACTTTTGTTTTTGTTCTCACATGCGGAGTGTTTCCTTTATTTCTTTAGGTTGTTTTCAGTTCTAACTTTTACCCAATTCTAACCACGTTGGCACGTATCCATTTTCTGGCCGATCCATTCTAACCCTATCCCTGACCCTATTCCTCGTTTGCTGACCTGGCGCACAGACTCTGTTTAGACTCGACTGTTATTGTTGTTATACACTGGCTAAAAGATTCCAGGGATCATCCCAACAGCAAAAGCACTTCTTCTTCTTGCATATATCCTCCATCAACAATTTGATGATTATGACGCTTACGACGTAGACTACGACTTGAACACCATCGTACAAGTGCATCAGCTACGGATGAGAACATTACGTGTGTAACCGTTTTTGATTACCCCGCCACGAGGGCAGCCACACTCCGACTTCAGGGGAATAATTTTACTGTACAAAATTAGATCTAGCAATACATGAGTATGATTCACTGATGAAAGATTAGATACAAAATTGATGAATTGTCCTAATTTTTTTTATTAAGTAACAAAAATATGAGCAATTCACTATCTTTCCTCCATTAGTTACAGGCGTGTCAGTGTCACATGTGCATGTCTTGTCATTCAGTGAGTCTCACTGCAGTGTAGACTACGACACTGACTAAGTGACTTGCAAGAACAACGATGCAGGAAGAACTCACTGTAAATAAAACCTAGATAACGCAGCAAAACAATCCTTGTCAACCAGTAAGTGCCGCGCTCAATCGATCGAGACTGCAAACCAGATTTTGCCTTATCACTTGCAGCAAGTACCGGCTCAGGTTTCTTCACATCGAACGTGAACTTCAACTTGTCACCTTCCCCATGATGCTGGTGGTGGTCGTCTGCTTCGTCTCCTTTCTCTACTGCTTCAGACTGAAGTTCAGACTCGTCGGTTGCGTTCTTTTTTTTCGCCCCTGTTCTCCTCCGAACGTGCTCAGACTGAAGACTGTCATTTGTTTCGCCAGGGTCGGGTAGGCCAACAGTTTTCTTCTCCGACTCCATTCTCCGACAACCAGCTTGCTTGACGATGTGAATCTTTTCACGTTTGTGTCGTTCCGCTTTCCATCAAGGGGAATAACTCCAAATAAATTTGGGTTAAATCGTAATTACAGTTAAATCCCCTGCTGAGCACTGTTTTGGAAAAGCCAAAGAACGAGAACCGAATTCTTGGGAAAAGAAAATAGGCGTACCGTTAATACATGTACTTAAATAGGATTAGAAAATCTCTGTTTTTTCTCTCTCTCTCTGCACATGCGCGCAGATCCTCATAAATTTTGCTCATACACACATACAGAGACACACACACACACACACACACAGTGACACAGTGACGGGACACACACTTTTCTACTGGACCCAAGTAAATTCAAGTAGACCGACTTTTTTTTAAATATTGTGTGATAGCTGATTTTTGTCTTTGCTTATCTTTTTTTTTTATCTCTCTTCCGCTTCCTTTTCTATGGTCACCCCCTAAAGTGTGTACAATTACTTCTATATAAAGAAGTTGGTCACCACCACAGAAGAAGACTGAGAAGATTGACACACGCCCGCCCGCACGCACGCGCACGCACATACATACACACACGCTGACACACACAACATGCGCATACACACACACACCATGCGCACGGCATACACACACACACACTACACACTCTCAGCTCACACACACACACACTGAGACACACACACGCCGCTGACACATCCACACACACTGACACACACACACTCTGACACACACACTTTCATTATGTTAACCTTTCATCTTCTTTTTATCTTCCTCCTTCTCTTATCTCTCTCTTTATTTTGTGTGTGGTCTAAAATCACACACACTCACGTGCCTCAGAGAATGAGAGGGAGGGGGGAAGGGAAGGCTATGTATATAGAGAGAGATTTTGTAAATATATGTATATAGAGAGAGATTTTGTAAATATACATCTGTAGTATACTGTCGATCTCAATCAAGTTACTATATAGGGCACACTACTAACGATCGAGGGCCGCGGGGTGGGGTGGGTGTGGGTGCGTCTCTTCAACACAAAACTAACAGCATTTCAGCATTTCGCAGCCTACCTTGCACTGAAACACACCTGTCGAGAGCCGCCGTACCAGTTCTTTAAATGTGTGTGTGTGTGTGTGTGTTCCGGAAACTCTTTTCACGGCCTACCGGACCTTGCGTTCCAACACACAAATTTGAAGCGATTCGGTCGAAAAACGGCGGAGTTATAAGGCCCGTTTTGTGTTTCAGACAGACAGACACACACACTTGGCATTTTATTATATGATTAAGCCATAAACCGTGTCATTTTCACCCTTCTATCAGGTACATTTTGGGCTACAGGGGAGGGGGGGGGGTCCTTTTTTTTTGGAAACCCTGTAACACCCCCCCCCCCCCCCCCCCCCCATGGTGTGTGTGTGTGTGCCAAACATTTATGTGTTGCTGAATCTTGATATTTAGGTCGCTTAGCTGGCTTTTTTCACCACCCGGCGTAGTCCCTCCCTCTATCTCTCGCTCCCTAACAAAGGCTATCAGTAGGTTAGGACCCACTTGAGTTTGGCGCCCCTGGGCGGTGAAAAAAGCGAGCTAACAGTAAATAAAATTGTTGTTGGCCTATTATGATATTTTGCATTGTATGTAGGCCTATATAATATTGGTCTTATCTTTTTGTTCATGAATGCTTGTCAAATGAGTGCTTTTGTTTGTTACGTCTTTTCAGTTGTTGCTTAAGAATCCACCAAATGGGGTGGTAGGATTAAAATCTTTGAATGTGTGTGTGTGTGTGTGTGTGTGTGTGTGTGTGTGTGTGTGTGTGTGTGTGTGTATGTGACTGATTAATGATAATGTTTACCAAAATATGTTTAATAATTAGAATAAAAAGAAGAGGACGAAAAAAAGAAAAAACAACAACAAGACAATCAAATCGCAGCAATAATGTGTTGTTTTATTGAATAAAAACAATGTTTATTCAATAAAACAAGCAAGACATATGAACTGATCTAATACAAACTGATTCAATAATATCGCTCATCTGAGTCCCCTTCTCTCATATGTCCCCCCTATATACGCATAAAATATGATATGCACTGCTTACAATAATAGAACAGTTTTGTCGCATACACTTTGTTATAAAACGCTAAATTTAGAAAGTCTGGCATGGGTCTGCTTGTAAGTTGTACACATTCATTTGAAAGTCTGGCATGGGTCTAGTTGTAAGTTGTACACATTCATTTGAAAGTCTGGCATGGGTCTAGTTGTAAGTTGTACACATTCATATGAAAGTCTGGCATGGGTCTGCTTGTAAGTTGTACACATTCATATGAAAGTCTGGCATGGGTCTGCTTGTAAGATGTACACATTCATTTTGAAAGTCTGGCATGGGTCTACTTGTAAGTTGTACACATTCATTTGAAAGTCTGGCATGGGTCTGCTTGTAAGTTGTACACATTCATTTGAAAGTCTGGCATGGGTCTGCTTGTAAGATGTACACATTCATTTGAAAGTCTGGCATGGGTCTGCTTGTAAGTTGTACACATTCATTTGAAAGTCTGGCATGGGTCTGCTTGTAAGTTGTACACATTCATTTGAAAGTCTGGCATGGGTCTGCTTGTAAGTTGTACACATTCATTTGAAAGTCTGGCATGGGTCTGCTTGTAAGTTGTACACATTCATTTGAAAGTCTGGCATGGGTCTGCTTGTAAGTTGTACACATTCATTTGAAAGTCTGGCATGGGTCTGCTTGTAAGTTGTACACATTCATTTGAAAGTCTGGCATGGGTCTACTTGTAAGTTGTACACATTCATTTGAAAGTCTTGTGTGACATTGGTCCCACAAATATGCGCAGGGTTCCTTTTCTTGTAATTGTACACTTTAATAACATCACATAGAACGAGCTGGGTATAAATAAAACAAAAAAGAAAAACGAGGAGTTCTCCAAAATGTGGAGATTGGAAGAAAATAGAAGAAAAACAACAACCCAGTGACAATGAAAAAAATAACAAAATTAATCATCCACTGATGACAAATTGCGTACATTACAAAGTCATTCTAATGTCAATCCTTTTGAATAGATAGTTTATTAGACCTATATGTTTCAAATAGAAACTGGACACATTCACTCCAATTAATGCGAAAGCAGAACTGTAGTTCACGGACTGAGCTTTGTCATACTTGAAACCCATAAACAAGGACTCATGCAAATACATTCATTATGTGAAAACAAATTCTCCCTGAACATCTAATGGCATCTTAATTATTCATCATTTCCTTATCTGACATCGCAAAGACACAAACAAATAAGTTAAAGAGGTTTTCAAACACACATTTATGAATAGTATTTAAGTTGTTCTTTAAATCAGATGTGGGTCTAATACCAAAATACGAACATTACAAACGAAACGAACAAAATCATGAATATTGCAAACATCTTCAATTAGTTGCTACGGCAATAAATGATTGAAAACTACAAGGAAGACAAAAGACAATTGCATGGCTAAAAAGCGAGACGGGGTGACCGTCATGTTCCCAGATCCGCTGTGTTGGCCAGAAGTTGGCTTGGTGACGGGTTGTCCTGGATTCGCTGGTTGTTGTCCTGGATTCGCTGGTCGTTGTCCTGGATTCACTGGCTGTTGTCCTGGGTTGGAAGGCTGTCCCGGGTTGGATGGTTGCCCCTGATTACCGGGCTGTCCTGGGTTGGAAGTAGGCTGTAACGTCTGTGGCCCTAGAAGTACACACACCAAAAAACAACAACCCCGCAACAAATTTAGAAGAAAAAAAGAACTACATGTACGAGTTTCAACGAGCTCCCAGCTACCACCCTCTCTTTCTCTTCCCTACTGGATCTTCGCCCTTTTTTTTTTAGCTTCCCTCCTGTTGAAATTACATAACCTATAGGGGAAGACGGGGTAAAAAGCGCATGGGCGGGTAAGAAGCCCACCCCAATTATCTCATGAAATGAAGCAAATTTCAGTCTCATTTTGCCCATGAGACGAGCGTTAATGTCTAGCATTCGTCTCATGCGCAAATTTGACTGAATTTTCTTTATTTCATGAGATAATTGGGGTGGGCTTCTTACCCGCCCATGCGCTTTTTACCCTGTCTTCCCCTACATGAACCTAGAACCTGAAAGATGAACCTATGGTAGGATAGTTTCAGTTGTAAATGTGTCTGTCTTCGTGTCTGTCTGTCTGTCATTCAGCGAGGGATACTCAATCAGTGGGTCGGGAAGGGGGTGAGGGAGTATTTTGTTTTAAAAAGAGAAACCCAGAAGGATAGTCACAGTTGTGAATCGGTGTTTTGTCAGTCTGTTTGTGAATTTCTGACAGATGAATCCACGAGGATAGTCACAGTCACGAATCGATGTCTATCCGTCCGTCTGCCTGTCTCAGTGTCAGTCGTGGCTACTCACGGGGCGGTGTGGGAGGGGCGGGGGCCATTCTCTGGCAGATGAAGCCGGTGGGGTAGTTGCAGTTGGCGTCGTTGAGCATGCCGTTGATGTTGATCTGCACGCAGCCTTCGTTGCCCTTCCAGTTGTTGGGTTCGTGACTCCAGGTCCTGCCAGAGCACAGGCACTCAGTGAGCATGCAGTCAGCCGGATAAGAGAGTCACACGTACGTGTGGGTGCACGGATGTTAGAAGAAAGTACACACCACATTCGCGTGCGTGCGCGTGCCGCACAGAGGGACATAGAACACCTTCAAGTGATACGCAGACAGATAGACACAGAGAAAGACAGACAGACAGAAGGACAGAGACCTACAGCAGCTTCATAATAGCCAAGGGACACAGACATAGACAGACAGACGCAGAGAACGACAGACAGAGAGACACAGAGAAAGACAGATACACAGACATAGAGACACAGCAAGACGGAGACACAGAGAAAGACAGACAGAGAGACACAGAGAAAGACAGATAGACAGACAGACACAGAGAAAGACAGACAGAGAGACACAGAGAAAGAAAGACATAGAGAAAGAAAGACAGACAGAGAGACACAGAGAAAGAAAGACAGAGAGACATAGAGAAAGAAAGACAGACAGAGAGACACAGAGAAATAAGACAGAGAGACACAGAGAAAGACAGATACACAGACATAGAGACACAGAGAAGGACGGAGACACAGAGAAAGACAGACAGAGAAACACAGAGAAAGACAGATAGACACAGAGAAAGACAGAGAGATAGACAGATGTAAAGAAAGAAAGATAGAGAGACACAGAGAAAGACAGAGAGACAGGCAGACACAGAGAAAGACAGACAGAAACACAGATAGACAGAGAGACACAGAGAACGAAAGACAGAGAGACATAGAGAAAGAAAGACAGACAGAGAGACCTACAGCAGTCTCATAGTAGCCATGAGACACACAAACAGGCAGACACAGAGAAAGACAGAGAGACACAGAGAAAGACAGACAAATACAGATAAAGACAGATAGACAGACAGAGTGACCTACAGCAGTTTCATAGTAGCCAGGGGATCGTCATCTTGGGGCCTGGCCCAGTGCCATTCGTTGAGCGAGCGGTCCACCAGGCTGCTCCAGTAAAACATCTGACCATTGGTCATGTTGGAGATAGTGGACACCAGCCAGTCCTGGGTGGGGTCAACAGCATGGTCAGCTTCATGATTAATCTCCATGAATATAAATCTAATCATTGTCCTTTGAGTAAATTCACTATCGCTGTCACTGTCGTCATTGTCACTGTCCCCGTTTCTCCTTCTTCTTCTGCGTTCCCAGGCCAAAAGGCCGTATAATGGGTAAAGTACGTATGTGTCCGTTTTCAGTTTTCACTGGTCTCCCCGCTGCGTACAGCCGACACATTCCGATTTCGGCGGAGCTCAAAGGAGAAAAGTTATTTGGAAGATTTTTTTGGAAAAAAGGCAGGAGATAGTAGATGACAGTAATAATAATAATAGGGGTACTTATATAGCGCCCTTCTAGGTAAAACCTACTCAGGGCGCTTTACAAATTAAACTTCACTAAACCACCATTCACACATTGAATATATTACAACTAACAAACCAGACTGCATCACTCACTCACTCACTCACGCGCACACATACATAAGCGTGCACGCGCGCAAGCATGATGCACACATGCACACACGCATACGCACTCACACACAGACACATACACACCAAACACACACGGAAGCGCACGCACGCACACACACACACACACACGCATGTACACGCGTGCGCGCGCACACACAACCATTTCGATACAGAGCTACAGTTTAGAAAAGAGGTGCGTTTTCAAGTTGGATTTGAATGCTGATGAAGAATTAGCATGTTTGAGAGACAGGGGTAGGGTATTCCATACAAAGGGAGCTTGAAAAGAGAAATTCGCCATATGTTTTTGACTGAGGGTAGCTGCAGGATACGAGTGTCAGAGGAAGAGCGGAACAGACGAGAAGGTGTGTAGAGATGAAGTGGACCTGTCAGACAGGTAATCAGGGGCAGAACCAGAGATGACAGCGAAAGAAAGCGTGGAGAGTTTGTAATCAATCCTGTCAGAAATCGGTAACCAGTGCAGAGAGCGGAGAAGAGGTGAGACATGATCAAACTTGGAACATCGGAGGACCAGACGAGTCGCATTATTCTGAATTCTTTGGAGTTTGTGGAGAAGGTACTTAGGGAGGCCAGCAAGAAGAGAACTACAGTAATCAATTTTTGAGAGAACGAAAGCACAGACCAAGGTTTTTGTTTCGTCAGTAGACAGGTAATGGCGGACAGAACTTATCCTGCGAAGCTCTAGATAAGCAGATCTACAGATGCTGGAGACATGTTGCTGAAGAGAAAGGCTTTGATCAAGAGTGACACCAAGACTGCGAACAGATGAAGAGAAAGAGACAGATGTGTTGTTGATATTTACTGAACTTGGGAGAGAGGAATGACCAAGAAATTTCTTTGGGCAGGCCAACATGAGTTCAGTCTTGTCGCCAGTAAGCGAAGGAAGAAGGCAGAGTCAAAGAGAGTGGCAGATTATAGAGGAAGTTACAAGCACATAACTTCCAGAAGGTGGGGGAACTATTTTTAAGAAAGAACCCCCGGTATCCCCACGGGGAGAGACTTGTGGAGGGGGCGGGGGCGTCCAACTCCCCGTATGGGGGCACGAGGCATCCACCGTTTGCCCCGTCCCCGTTTCATATTGATCATTATCGCCATATAAAACAACAACACGAGATTGGGAACTCTAGAAAACTCAGCAATCGAATAAGCAAGCATTATAATTAAGGAGCGAATGCTGATTTCAGGGCGGATTACCTGGTTGCACAGACCCTCCTCACCTACCCCTCCTCCACTACCCTCCCCCCCCCCCCACGTACCCCCCCAATTTTAAAAAAATCATCCTATATTTTTCCATGTCTCCTTCGACCTCTTCGCCCTTTTCGGTTGCAATAATGGTCAAAAATGACTTTGGCAACTAAATGGAAGAAGAAGAAGAAGAAGAAGAAGAAGAAGAAGAAGAAGAAGAAAAAGAAGAAGAAGAAGAAGAAGAAGACATAAACCTAGTCTATACACTGACATCAAACTGAATAAGTTGGTTGTTGTTGTTTTTTAAAGAAAAAGAAAACTACAAGGTGGCGTGCACCAAGTTCCTTCCTATAACACTGAAGGGTGATAGAGATACAGTATCGATTTGTCTGACCTTCTCGTCCTGAGTGTTGAGGGCGAACAGGTAGCCGTCCCTGCTGTACGAGGATCGCTGGCAGAAGGCGCTGGCCTCGCCGTGTGTCCGGTAAGTGGTGTCCACCAAATAGCAGCCGCCACCGTGACCCGCCCAGCCCTTGGCAAAGCAGTGACCACCCGCTGTACGGCGGACACGGAGACATGGAGGAAAGTGAGAAGAGATAGAGGTACAGGGGAACCTCCCTTATAAGACCTCACTTTGGATGATGTTTGGGCCTTCAAAAAATCATCCAAAATGAGGTCTTATAAGGGAGGGGGGTCTTAATAAGGGAGGTAATTTTAATACTTACAAAGAAGGGCAATGAGATAAGTAGGTCTTATATGGGAGGGAGTCTTATAATGGGAGGTCTTATAAGGGAGGTTCCACTGTACAATGACAATTTTAGTAAGGTTAATAATAATGATGGTGAACATTAATGGCGCTTAATCTTTTTTTTAAAAAGCCCTTATAGTAAGCGCTTACAATCATTACATACAAAATATGAAACAAAAGAGTGAAACAATAAATAAATTAAAATAAGACAACACACGCGCGTGTGTGCGCGCGCGCACACACACACACACTTTCGTATTTAAAAAAAAAGATGAGCGAATGAACGAAACACACGAAGAAGCTTGAGAGCAAAGTGCTTGACAGTATTTGGGTGGTGCCCGGAAATAAATCCAGAAAACATTTCCCACGAGAATATTGGGGAATAATACACCTTATTATGCCCACTTGTTTCAATTTCGAATCATGCCTACTAAGCCTAGTAGCTTCTCTCATTTCGATAATTATTTTACGAATCTCCCCCTAATAATAAAGACACCTGTGTTAAGTCCTTTCGCGGACATTTGTCCTCTCGCGGATACCATGACCTACAATAAGCCTAGGGTCTCATATAACCATATTATATTCTTGATCAGCATGTCACAACCTATTCAGATCCTGAATTTTGAACCGCCAGTGCAAACCTCCGCCAAGGAAGACACAAACCTGAAACGTCCTTCTTTTCATGTCCGAGCTGTATCTCATGATGTGTGGTCATGTAACATGGCGAGTAATGTTACTTGCAATAAAAAAAAAAAGAGAAAAAAAGAGTGCAGAAATAGGGTCATTTTAGACTAATGTGCACATAAGGACAAAATGTGCACGAGAGGACTTAACACACGTGTATACAAATTACACACGGTGAATGAATAAATATACAACCGAAAAAAAAGAAAGTAGGTAACTTCTTGAAAAAACTGAGCTTCCATCCCTTCAGCAAAGGCGCCATCACCTCCGCCTGACCATGCTCTACAGAGTGGTTGAGGGGTTAGTACCGGCCTTACCCCTGAAGACTTCATCACTTATCACAAATCGAGCAGACTGATAAGATCCGGACTTCCTTACTCGTCGAACCCAATCAGATCTTCAGTTAGAAACAACAACAAAGCAAAGTTCCCTCCTCAAACACCGACCAGTTCAAAAACTCTTTCTTTGTTAGAATACCAACAGAGTGGAACCATCTGAATAACAGCACCGTCCAAGCCAACTCCGTTGAGCCCTTCAAAGGACAGCTATTAATCAACCAACATCAATAAACCGCCTCTGCGCAATCTCTCCCCTTCGCAGTTATGCCAGACTACTGGATTGTAGCGACGTATTTGAAAGAAGAAGAAGGTACTGAATGAAGGCTCCTCCTTACTGGCAGAGGATTCACAGATGGTGCCCGCTTTCTGTCTCCAGCATTCCATGTCCACAAAGTTGCCGTCATAGCCCATGGCCCCACAGCTCTGTGTCGCCCCGTTGTGGCCGTACGCGTGAGGCTCACGATCCCACGTTCTGACGCACAAACAGACAAACACAAATAAATAGACGAAAATGTGTACAGACACAGACACACACACACACACACACACACACACACACACACACACTCACTCACTCACTCACTCACTCACACTCACTCGCGCTCGCGCACGCACACGCACACGCACACACTGCAAGTTATGCCAAACTGAAACGCAGACAAATTATAATATATCTGTTCCATATGTTCCGCATTATTTTCTATTCCAGCTTGCTTTTGCATGCATACACACAAAAATTAACTCATGCATCACGTGCGCGCGCAGGCATTTACACGTACACACACATATATACATACACACGCACACACACATACACACGCACACATACAAATTCCACGCGCGTGCACACACACACACACACACCACACCTGTCTCCCTCTCTCTTTCTCTGTAAATGGTCGTTTACTTACACACCTACTATCAAAAGGAGACACAGAAAAAAATAACAAAATAACAATAAGAAAGTTGGGTGACAAGAGCGACTGGTGGGAAAATTGCGGATAAATCAACTACAGTGGAACCTCCCTTATAAGACCTCCCATTATGAGACTCCCTCCCACATAAGACCTACTTCTCTGAGACATTGCCCTTCTCTGTAAGCATTAAAACTACCCCTCTTACGTATAAGACCCCTCCCTTATAAGACCTCATGTTGGATGATTTTTGAGGGAGGTTCCACTGTACTTACAAGAGACTGTTATCAGCAGGGGTATCATCAGCCCACATGTAGCTTCCAGGCATGTAGTATCGGAGACCGATCCAGTATCCAAAGTCACTCAGACGTTGACCCGACTGCATCCCCAGCCATAACTGTACACGTCGTCATCATCATCATCATCATCATCATC
>CM065686.1:32669204-32749204 GCA_017654935.2 Phymorhynchus buccinoides
AGGAACGTCTGCACACGTCACGTCCTCAATTCGTAACTCCATGGGGGCAACTCCCCAGAATGACAAAAAAACTGAAAGACGGGGGTCCAGGGGCCGCCACGGGCGCCAGCAGGGTACAGGGGCAGAGCCCCGTTGGACGATTCATGGGGGCAGAGCCCCGAGAGAGAGACGATTCATGGAGGGAGAGAGAGAGAGAGAGAGAGAGAGAGAGAGAGAGAGAGAGAGAGAGAGAGAGAGAGAGAGAGAGAGAGAGAGAGAGAGAGAGAGAGAGAGAGAGAGAGAGAGAGAGAGAGAGAGAGAGAGAGAGAGAGAGAGAGAGAGAGAGAGAGAGAGAGAGAGAGAGAGAGAGATAACGAGACAGACAGACAGTTACAATGATGGACAGAGATAGTTCGAGTCCGATAAGCCTTATAAAATAATTACATTGCCTTTGAAAACAATATGGCAACATCATGCTGTTTTCAAGTTTACCCGAAGGAGATTTCCAGGATAGAACAACCAAGTTCAAAACGCCCCAAATCGCTTGTGGCTGACTTTGGGGGGGGGGGAGGAATTAAACCCCCCCACCTGGGGTTCAGTTTCTGGTAAAATAAAAAACACTGAAATCAGTGTAAAACTGAAAGAGTAGCACCCATGCAACTCCTTATCACCTGCCTCACCTGTGGTTTTCTTCGCATTGTTAAACTGGAATTATTCCCACATATCACTGTTTCCACGCTGTACGTTTTTCTATCCGTAATACGACTAGTCCCACATATACCGTTATTCCTACAAAAATGTCTTCCTCCACATCAACATAACAGCATTATTATTATTATCAATCTGTCAATGTCACCGTTATCATAATCATCGTGCATCATCATCATCAACATATCACACACACGCACGCACGCATGCACGCACGCACGCACGCACACACACCATACTGAAAAATATCCAGATTTTAAATCACCCCAATCTGTTTGTACCTGCCAAACCCAGATAAACGCATGCGCGCGTGCACACGCACACACACACACACACACACACACACACACACACGCCCATCCAGTATATAACTACATGTGCGTTGCACATACACACACACATACACACACACTCGCACGCACGCACGCACGCACGCACACACACACACAGAGGGAATATAGGGAACAATGGTTTGTCACCGTTAAACTGGCCCATGTTGCATTGCATGCATGCTATTGTTTATAGTAGGCCTACAGTTCAAACCCGACTGAAAGCGCTTTATAATAGCAGAATTACATAAAAAATAATAATAAAAAACCCCAACAAATCTACAACTGCTCTACATGGGTGGAACCAGGCATCGGGTTGCTGGTAGAACCATGCACAGACCAAAATCTAGATCTTTTATGACCCTGCATGCAGCAAATACAAACAATTTAGTTTACATTCATTCACACAGTTGTAAAAGGGTACGTGACCTCAGATAGGTGAAGTAGCCAAAATAAAAGGTGAGGGCCAAAAATGGGTGGGCTCTGTCTTCTGTGGACGATTTATGAAGGCAGTGGCTCGGGGTACGGCCCCGTATCTCACATTCTCCAGGCTACGGGTACGGCGCTCAATCACGGGACGCATAAATTGTGCGCAAATGTCTTCAAAGGCTACTAACATTAACTCTGACATGTTCCTAACCCTATTCCTTACCAGTTAAGATGCGTTAAATACAATGGAACCTCCCTTATAAGACTTCCCATTATAAGACTCCTTCCCATATAAGACCTACTTCTCTGAGACATTGCCATTCTTTGTAAGTATCAAAAGTACCTCCCTTATAAGACCCCTCCCTTAGAAGACCTCATTTTAGATGATTTTTAAAGGTCTTATAAGGGAGGTTCCACTGTACAATGGAACATCCCTTATAAGAGCTCCCATTATAAGACTCCCTCCCACATATTAAGACCTACTTCTCTGAGACGTTGCCCTTCTTTGCAAGTATTAAAATTACCTCCCTTATAAGATCCCTCCCTTATAAGATCCCTCCCTTATAAGATCCCTCCCTTATAAGACCTTCAAAAATCATCCAAAATGAGGTCGAATTTTTTGGTCAACAAAATGCATTTTCTTATTTCGTATACAGTGGAACATCCCTTATAAGACCTTCAAAAATAATCCAAAGTGAGGTCTAATAAGGGAGGGGTCCAGTCCACTGTATATAATAAGAAAATGCATTATGTTGACGAAAAATTTGAGTAGGAAGAGTTACTATCCCTGAACATGGTCTCAGTGTTGCAAGAATGCCGTAGTACATCTAGCCACTGTGATTGATTAAAGACACACTGACCCACCACGATTAAGTCCCTTGTTTTGTTCTGGGTAGCTGTGACATACAAATGCCCCCAACTTAAATTGAGGCTGCTCTTTAAAATGATGTTTTGCTTTGAAATTGGGGGCATTAGTATGGGAGTCAAACCTGGTCAAAACAAGATTTCTTACCAGCTACAAGAGGGAAAACACATAAAACCCGTGATTTTGACACGTGATCTGGTGGGTCTTTAATGACAGTCTCTATACGGCCATAAACGGTAAACGGAAACGTTTAATGAACCTGCAGTAATGAATGAAGAAACCCCGGTCACCTGCACATCGTGGGATGTGATGGACAGCAGGCGGGCGGTGCGGGTGGAGGGTCCTCCGGGGAAAGGCGCCGTGGAGTCACACCGCTTGCGGGCCTCGCGCCACGTCACCACGTCGGGCCATGACGTAGCGTTGCTGACGTAGTAGCACAGGTTGGAGCTGTAGCTGATCGCGTCCCAGTAGGCAGGGCATAGTTCGTCTGTTTAAAATAAACTTATATTATTAATGATGTGTGTGTGTGTGTGTGTGTGTGTGTGTGTGTGTGTGTGTGTGTGTGTGTGTGTGTGTGTGTGTGTGTATGCGTGTATGTGTGTGTGTGTGTGTGTGTGTGTGTACGTGCGTGCGTGTGTGTGGTGAAACTCGCACTCTATATCCACATTCATATTAATACACAAACTGCATACGCGCGCCGTGCGCGCGCACACACATGTATACACACACACACTCTCTCTCTCTCTTACATTATAATAACACACGGACACACAATACAGAAAGTTGAGAAACACACACATATATATTCCCGTCTAATATGATGCGTTGTGGAAAGACGTTAAATAAAAGATAAATACTGACACACACACACACACACACACACACACACGCACACACACACACACACTCACACACTCATACACTGAACTGGACTGGAACCAATTTATTGTCAGATTAACTACAAAAGTTGTACTGACAAACACACACACACACGCACACGCACACATTCACACACTGGAACTGACCGGTGTGTTTCTCTATCTCACAGATGTAGGCATGGCGGTGGTTGCAGTCTTCAATGCTGGCTGCTCCTTGCACGTCCACGGCCACACAGTCCTCATAGGCCGTGTTGGTTGGCTCCCTGTCCCAGTGCTGCAGGCTGCACCGACAACATTTAACCACCACCCATAGAAGGCCCTATAGGAGTAGGGGGCCACACAGTCCTCATAGGCCGTGTTGGTTGGCTCCCTGTCCCAGTGCTGCAGGCTGCACCGACAACATTTAACCACCACCCATAGAAGGCCCTATAGGAGTAGGGGGCCACACAGTCCTCATAGGCCGTGTTCATGGCTCCCTGTCCCAGTGCTGCAGGCTGCACCGACAACATTTAATCACCACCCATACTAGGCCATACTATAGGAGTAGGGGGCCACACAGTCCTCATAGGCCGTGTTCATGGCTCCCTGTCCCAGTGCTGCAGGCTGCACCGACAACATTTAACCACCACCCATAGAAGGCCCTATAGGAGTAGGGGACCACACAGTCCTCATAGGCCGTGTTGGTTGGCTCCCTGTCCCAGTGCTGCAGGCTGCACCGACAACATTTAACCACCACCCATAGAAGGCCCTATAGGAGTAGGGGGCCACACAGTCCTCATAGGCCGTGTTCATGGCTCCCTGTCCCAGTGCTGCAGGCTGCACCGACAACATTTAATCACCACCCATACAAGGCCCTACTATAGGAGTAGGGGGCCACACAGTCCTCATAGGCCGTGTTCATGGCTCCCTGTCCCAGTGCTGCAGGCTGCACCGACAACATTTAACCACCACCCATAGAAGGCCCTATAGGAGTAGGGGGCCACACAGTCCTCATAGGCCGTGTTGGTTGGCTCCCTGTCCCAGTGCTGCAGGCTGCACCGACAACATTTAACCACCACCCATAGAAGCCAGCACTGACAACATTTAACCACCACCCATAGAAGGCCCTATTGGAGTAGGCGGCCACACAGTCCTCATGGGCCGTGTTCATGGGTCCCTGTCCCAGTGCTGCAGGCTGCACCGACAACATTTAATCACCACCCATACAAGGCCCTACTATAGTAGGGGGCCACACAGTCCTCATAGGCCGTGTTGGTTGTTTCCCTGTCCCAGTGCTGCAGGCTGCACCGACAACATTTAATCACCACCCATAGAAGGCCCTACTATAGGAGGGGCCATACACAATCGCCAGCCAAAATCTTATCACTAGTATCAGATCTGATTTGTAGACTAGCCTACTAGACTAAATTAATAAGCTTAGTATTATCATAAATGACGCCCCG
Source organism: Phymorhynchus buccinoides (assembly GCA_017654935.2). Lineage (NCBI taxonomy): Eukaryota > Metazoa > Mollusca > Gastropoda > Neogastropoda > Raphitomidae > Phymorhynchus > Phymorhynchus buccinoides. The sequence goes on from CM065686.1 coordinate 32,673,835, forward strand.
TGGGGATACTGGGGAGGGTAGGGGTGGGGGGTCTTTTGTATAAATAGTTCCCCCGCCTTCTGGAAGTTTTGTGCTTGTAATTTCCTCTAATCTGTCACTCTCTTTGACTCTGCCTTTTCCCTTTGCTTACTGTCATCTACTAGATTTCTGCCTCACCCAAGTTACCGGTCCATTTTCCTGCCTTTTTTCAAGAAACACTTTCAAAAAGATTTCGTCCAGCCAAAGTCGGACTTGCTGGGCCTAACTATTTCTTACTTAGGCGCATAACGACAGCATGACGCATATGCGCTCATAATTGACAGGGCGACCGAAGAAGAATAAGAAACCACAAATGTTTATTATAATAATAATTATATATGAAGCTAGATCTGAGATTGATCTATGATTTTACGTTTCTTCAGTTAGTTATTGCATTATTATATTCTTCAACAGTTAAAAAAAGTAAAATACCAACTCAAAACAACAAAAATCCTAAACGGGTCTAGACTAGAACAAATCAATATCCCATTTTAGCTAATTTAGATCTAGAATAACCATTCTTTTGCCTCTTTTTTCCAGCTTGCTGTTGTCGTCTGCTAGCCCAGGTACGGAACCGGAACTTAATCTTGGTCTGGGCTAGGTTACTTACTACGCATGTTAAAATGACTTACCAATCTTTACCAGAAAGCTTATATACACTATCTCTGTCTTTACATAGTTATAAGATACTGATGTTTTGGATTACATTACGCCTATAGAAACTGGATATAACTAGTCTAAGCTCTGCACGAAACTCAAACCACAACCATTTGATTCTTAAATCTGCGTTTAGATCTACTGGTTTTGCTTTCAACATACAGTAACTGTAAAATACCTCCCCACCCCACCCCCCTCACCACTTTCGTGCTGAATTAGCTTACGTTGCACAAACTTACACAACGTCTCCAGCCACCTCGTTGTTGTTCCACATGAAGGTGTGGTTGTTGTTGCCCTGCTGGTTGACTGTCAGGTCATTGAGGGCTGTCCAGTAGCTGTCACTTGGGTGCAGCACCAGCAACTTCTTGACAAAATCCTGAAGAAGGTGTCACGTAAGGTATCACGTTCATGGGCGGATCGGGGGGGGGGGGGGTACAGGGTTTCTGGAAACCCCCCCTCCCCGGCAAAAAGAAAGAACCCCCCTGTCGCCCAAAATTTACGTTATGGAAGGGTGAAACTTACTCGATTATTGGCTGAAAAAGCTATAAAATGCCAATGTATAGCGGCCCGCAAATTGTGTGATTGAGTGTTAGAAGGCAAGGTACAGGTCGTGAAAGGAGTCCCCCCCCCCTTGTACATAAGAAGTAGGCCTTCCTTAAGCCGGCGACAGACTATGTGACTGCCTCATGTGACTCGATCAGGTCGTGACGTTTCACCTCATTTGCATACCATGCTGCTCGATCAGTCTGACTCAGTCGGGCCCAGTCACAGTGAGTCAGGTGACAGGGCCGAATAGGGCGGGTTCTAAATTTCACTGATCGAGTCTGATCGAGTCAGATGGCTTGTGACCTCTTCTGTGCGGGAAACAAAATTTGGTCAACGTCACGACCTGATCGAGTCATATGAGGCAGTCGCATAGTCTGTCTCCAGCTTAAAGAAGGTACAGCGGCCCGCTCAACAAAACTTATGACGGTATAGTGAAAACTTCTGGTGGAAGCTTTTGTTCTTGTCGGTTGGCAAATCAACACACACACACACACACTCAAAAAAAAAAATCAAGGCTTGGTTTTGATTGAAAGTTGGTTGCCCGAGAGAGAGAGAGAGAGAGAGAGAGAGAGAGAGAGAGAGAGAGAGAGAGAGAGAGAGAGAGAGAGAGAGAGAGAGAGAGAGAGAGGGAGACGACACACACACACACACACACACTCTCTCTCTCTCTCTCTCTCTCTCTCTCTCTCTCTCTCTCTCTCTCTCTCTCTCTCTCTCTCTCTCTCTCTCACACACACACACACACACACACACACACACAGAGTATCCTGCTCACGTATTCTTGCTGTGTCTCCACACGCAGGAGATGACCCATGCGGTCATAGCACTCGTTGTTGGCCTGGGTCCAGCTGACCTGGCTGGCGTTGTTGTTGAACAGGTAGCAGTACATCTGCCACCGCGTCCACCCCTCTGGACAGTCCGAGATCACAGACTGACCCCTCACATTTCCTGTCACCGTGAACAAAGAAGCAGAACATAATTATAGTTCCCGAGCGAAGCTTAATTTCGGGACGTAAAATTGTTTTTGGCTGTGTCTGTCCGTCCGTGCGTGCGTGCGTCCGTCCGACCGCGTTTTCTTGAAAACCGTTCATTCTATTTCAATCACTTTCAGTACCGGTATAAAAGTTTTAGAGGATATTACCTATTGATTGTTTGCTTTGATTTTATTTCAAGGTCAAGGTCATGCTGGTTAAGGAGTTAAAACCCCAAAACACTTCATCACTAATATCTCCCGAAGTTTTGCATGTATTTCCACGCGGGTTTTTTTCAACGACGTTTTCTGATAAAAGGGCTATAACATTATTATCATCTATTTGTCTGTGCGTTCGTGCGCACATACATGCGAATCACGGGAGTCGAACACCAAGGCTGTACATATATGAAGAACTTTTGCATGGAATCGCTTCAAATTTAGTGTGGTAGTGCGGAATTGGGATAAAAATCTACCTAACTATCAATTTGGTCATATCAGGCAGCGGGATTTCTCCCTGCTTTTGTCGACTTTTAACTGCCGTGGGATTTGTACGTGCGTAAAGCGCACGGGTCAGACTAGCTTTAAGTCCCCGGCATCGCGGAGGACAGGCCATGGATAAAAGCACTATACCCATTGATGTAGGCATATAAGCGACCAGACTAACAGTAACACAGCTCAATACCAAACAATTGACAGCCGTACTAAAAATTTTTTTAATGCAAACTTACCCAAAGTAAAACACACCAGCATGAAGATAACTGGAATCATCATGATTCCTGGATCGTTTATGCTTTTTGTTGTATTCCTATTCTGTTTCACAAACAACACCGAACAGAACTACGGATCATTATTAGGATGTAGGCCTAAACTTGTGGGAACTTTTTGCTTATTTTCTTCCCCCTCCTTTTTTTTCTTCTGTATAATTATTCAGCTTGAAGGCGTTTTCCTTTTCGTTTCTGTATTCTTTTTATGCTGACGTCTTTTCTTTATATAAAAAAAAATCCCGTTGCATTCTTTTTATTTTCCAAGGCCGCTAGCCTACCGAAGAGCTGTCTCGGCTGTATATTTAGCTGCTTTGAACACAGCAATTTCTTTTGTGACATTGGGCCTAGGTCAGTTAACTGATAAGTTATCAAGTGAATGTGGACATCGTCATCGTGATATGGACAAATGGAGAGCAAGATAGGGGCTTCTATGCTTATGTGACTGTGTTGCGATCAATCTGGTTGGCAAAATCATCGATAACTCGATTTTATGTTTAGGTAGACCCACAAAGCCTGAATATACAAAGAGTTCGCAGTCCGCAGCTGACTGAAGCCGTGGTTTTTTTTTACTCCCACCCTTTCACCTACACTACAGGTAGGGATAATTGTGAACTCACTCATTGCCTCTGTATCAAAATAATAAATAGCCAACTATCCAGCAAAATCAATCAATTCAAAATTTTAAAGAATACGTGACGCAGGAACGCATCCAGAACCTACTTGATGGAAATAAAAAGGAATCTTGAAAACTTGGAAACTTGAAACACTTCCCACCTTCCAGGTGGGGAGTAAGAAAATTGGCGTCATTCTTTGCAAGGTTTGTAGGCTGCGAAGCAATCACTCTTTGTGACATTTAGGCTTTTTGGTAGGCCTAATGGCATTCAACTCAGCCAGTTGCTTAGGTGCTTTCCATTGTACCTGATTACCCTAAACAGATTTTTTTGTTTGTATTTAATAATTTTTATTCTTTCTTTTCTTTCATTCCACAATTCCTGCTTTCACTCACTCCTTCGTACCATCAATGATCAACATACATGTATATAAATGAATTTAGAGCAAATTAGAGCAAACATAATACGAAGAAAAAAGAAAACAAACATCAGCAACTCATCACCGTTAATCTAATGAAAGGGTAAAGAAACTTAATATAATCTATGATTGATAGCAGTAGTTTAAATATTACACAATTATTGATTATAAGATCCAAAAAGAAGTTTTTGGGTTTTTTCATTACAAAACAGAAACAGTTACATTAACCACAACAACAAACAATAATGGAGATCAAAGCAATAGTAGTAGTTAAATCATAGTAAGAAAGAAAGGTAACAATACAATATGCTTGAGGAAATGGGAATAAGAACACAAGATCAAAATATACACACAAAAGAGGTCACACACACACACACACACATACACACACACACACACATGCTACAGATGATATCATATAGAGTCAAGCAAGATCAAGCAAATGATTAAGCACAATGGAAGTTATTTCAAATTCCTCTTTCTTTCAAGAGAAGCATTAACCTATTATTTCTGGAAGCATAAAACATATTACATTAATTACCATCCAAATGTTGTCATACTGAAAACAGATTACATGATATTAACCACACAAGTGTCATTAGATATTAAGAAATAGATCAACAACATAAGACAATATCCACCTAAGTACTGTCAAATATTTTATTTTAATCATGAAATTATTGTTGAGTAAGGTAACCAACTCTCTTCAAATTCACTTAAGGCATAATTTAAAGAAGACATATATTTTTCTAGTTCAATTCTGTTTTTAAGTATGGCTATGAAGACCTTTAAATTTGGCTGGACATTTTGTAATTTGGACTTATATATATAAAATTTGGCCAGGAGCAAAATGAAATCCATTGGTTTATCTGTTTTTATATTTTGTTTTACTCCAAATAAAACCAGTTCTTTGTCAATTTGAAAAAAAATCACAATGTTGGCATTGTTCTTTAAGCACATTTTCAAAGCTTGTGCAAAATCTATGTACAATAGCACAGTCAAATAACATGTGTGATATGGTCTGTTCATCCATATTACAGACATTGCACAAAGGGGAATCAACAATTTTGATTCTAAACAAGTATTTCTGAGTGGGGAGAAGCCTGTGCAATAACCTGGTTTGAAACCATCTGAGCTGTACATCTGTAGTAGTTTTGTATAAAGGTGAAAAAATATATTTCCAGCTCAGGGTCTCAAACAGGCCATTCCATTTTACGACTGCTGTTGGAACAGCATCATTTGCATTTAAAATGGTTTGCACATACTTATTGCCCTTGTTAATGCAAACCCATGTTTTTTAGTCTAATATTTTATATCTATTGGTTAGGACCACTTTTAATTTTTGACAATAAGTTCGGATAGCATTAACAATGCCTTCATACAATATAAAATTAGTTGTAATACTAGGGTATTTCAGCAAGAATTGGTTATATGTCATGAAATTGCCATTATCATTCACTAAATTTTTTACAAAGTAAATATCATAATCACACCATTCTCGCGCATAAACTACCCTTCGTCCTCTTAAAATATTGATATTATAATGAATGCATTCAGACATGAATTCATGTACAGAGGATGGACAACAATTCACACACAATTTTTTATAATGTTTAACGACATCCTTCCAAAATGGGTTTTTAACATTTTCAATAACAATACTAGCGTATTCAGCTCCGAATAGTTTTAAATTTTCCAGCCTAGGGAACATGTTAATTGTAAAATCTTTCCATTCGGAATCGCAATTTAGTCTCTTTAACCAAGATATTTTCATGGATGACAAAAAGTGTTTGACATTTAGCATTTTTAACCCCCCCTAAAAGTATTGTTTTTCAACCACAGATCTTTTAATTTTACTTTGGTTACCATTCCTCACAAAAATATACAATTCCTTCTCTAAAGTTTTTAAAAAGTCTTCTGGCAGGTTAATTAATAGATGGATTATTTTTGAAAATACTAATGTTTTGATGACCGTTATTTTTCCAAAGGGTGTAATTTGTCGTTTCTTCCAAAAAGCTAATATTCGTTTCATTGCAAACAATTTGTCTTCATAATTTAGTTGTACGATAGCATCAATATTGGTAGAAAATTTAATGCCTAAGATTTTGAAAGTGCCCGGTTCCCAAACAAAGTTCTTATCACGCATATACCGGATGCCACAATTTTTCCAACTACCTATCCAGACAATTTGGGTTTTGTCAAAATTTATTTTTAAACCAGAAATATGTGCAAATCTTGAAAGAGTATATACTGTTTCCTTAAAGGACCTTTCTGACCCATCAAGGCACAATGCTGTATCGTCTGCAAATTGGGACAATAAGCTTTCTTTATCTTTAATTTTGATTCCTTTAATGTTCACATTACGGCGGATATTTCTGCACAAATTAAATACAAATAAGGGGAGGAAGGGTCCCCCTGCCTGACACCTATTTGTATTGAGAACCAAGGAGAGTATTGACCGTTAACTAATACATTTGTAGAAATTTGATTGTAGAAAGTTTTTATCCAGTTAATAATATCGGGACCAAATTAAAAAAAATGTAAACACTTTTGTAAAAAGGACCAAGACACACTATCAAACGCCTTTTCAAAGTCTACAAGTAAAAACATACCTGGAATATTTTCTTTTTCAGCGTACAACAATGTGTCATAGAGTAACCTAATATTTTCGCCAATAAAACGACCTTTTAAAAATCCCTTTTGGCTTTCGTGAATTATGCTTGGCAAAACACTTTTAAGGCGATTAGCGATGCAAGCTGAAGCGATTTTGTATGTAATATTCAAAAGGGAAATGGGACGCCAATTTTTAATAAACCGTTTAGGTTTCCCCTCTTTAGGGATACATATTATTGTTCCTCGTCGCTGAGTTATTGACATTTGACCTTTGTTGAAACTTTCATTGGTAGAACGCACAAGAAAAGAACCAATATCAACAAAGAAATTTTTTAAAAATTCAACAGTGAAGCCATCCGGTCCATGACTTTTCAAATTTTTCATATTTTTCAAAGCACTGGCTGCCTCCTGAACTGTTATTAAGCCCTCTATGGATTCACTCTCTTCCTCTGTTAAAACCGGCGCACCAGGGAGTTCATCAGTAATGTTAATATCATCTACGTCTTGAAAATTGTATAAATCTTCATAATATTGTTTTGTTTCATTAAGAATACTCTTTTGATCTGAAATTATTGGTCCACTTTCTTTTTCCAAAAAGGGTAATGATTTATCCAGGTAATAACGGCTTTCAAGGTTACAGAAATATTTGTTTACCTTTTCACCCTGATTAATCCAACGAACCTTTGAACGCATTGCCATGCCTTGAATCCTGTGATCTCTAATTTCCTGCAACTGGATTTTTAAATCTTCTAAAACTGGAATATCATGATCCTGCAAATTATATTCAAGATTACGAATTCTTTTTTTCAAGGTCCAGTTCTTGTTGAGTTTCCATCTTTTTCTTATAAGTAGCATATGAAATAGTTTTCCCCCTAATTTGTAACAATAGAGTTTCAAAAAATAGTTGCTCATTAATCTGAAAAGAGATATCATCATTAGAAATGATATCAATATTATCCAAATTGTAAGGTAGTAATGCATATTGTTTTTTTACATCCTTAATAACATTTTTTATTTCAAAAATATATTTCTTATCCTTAAGTAAACTGTTGTTAAACTTCCAAAAAGGTCTGTCACGTTTAAACTGTTCTTTTTTTTAGAAGCATAGTAACCAAAGAATGATCTGATCTGTAACCTGGGTCAGTAAGAATATCATTTGTTTCCGCCAATAATTCTTCGTTAATTAGAAAATAGTCAAGTCTTCCTTGTTTAAAGGAGTTAAATTTGCGCCAAGTATATACTCTTTTTGATGTTTTTAGGGAAATGTACCCAATTTTGTCATCATGTCATTAATCCTTTTTCTTGTCCTTGGACGATTATTAACACTTGTATAATTTCTGACACCTATCTTCATGTCCAAGGCACAATTCCAGTCCCCTGTGATGATCACATGTTCATTGGCAATGCGCTCAATATGTCCGCAGACATTATCGAAAAATTCAGGTCTGTCACAATTACTGGGCCCATATAAATTCACCAAGGTAATTTTTTTGTTAAAAAATTACACATTCATTATTATGTAACAACCATGACATGTCTGTCTGGTGACATCAATCAATTTATATTCAAAATTATTGTTAAAAAATATAGCCACCCCATTTTTATTTGTATCTGAACCACAGAGCCAAACATTGTAGCCCCAACTTGCCCTTATGAAATTTTTAGTCCCGTCACCGTCTTTTTTTTCTTTTCTGTCTGTCCCAAGGATATCTCCCGAACCGCTTGACCGAATCGCGTCAAATTTTGTGTGAAGGTGTGCCTCCTTAATATGAAGAGATCGGCACAAACCATTCTGCCGTCGTGACCTTGACCTTGACGTACGACCTTGAAAACCGAAAATCTATTTTTAGCCATATCTCGGGCACCGATCAACATAGGATGTTGAAACTTGGTATGAAGGTGGTTTGGCTCATGCCCGTTCTGATGATGGCATACCGATCAAGGTCAAGGTCAAGGTCAAAAAGATCGCTGGAGCCTGAAAATCGGAGGGTCATTTTTTTCTCCTTCTGTCTGTCCCAAGGATATCTTTCGAACGGGTTGACAGAATCACGTCAAATGTTGTGTGCTGGTGTGTCACCATGAGAGGAAGGCATCCGCGCAAACCATTTTGCCGTCATGACCTTGACCTTGGCGTACGACCTTGAAAACCGACATTCTTTAAGGGGCCATTACTCCCACACCGTTGGTGTTAGAGTCTTCAAATTTGGCATGCAGGTACTTTGGCGTATGCCCGTTCTGATGGTGGCATATTGATCAAGGTCAAGGTCATGGTCCGGGAGATCGTAGGCCTTGAAAGTGGTAGGGGTCTACAAATTGGGTTTTCAGCCATATTTTCCACATTTGTACTTAACAGAAGCGCTTCATATTGTGTCTGGCACTGTATACCCTAGAGTAGAAAACACCTGAGCATACATTATCGCCATGCTGACCTTCACCTTGACGTGTGACCTTGAAAAACGAAATTTCCTTCTTTGTGCTATATATTATTGTTCAAGCTGTATCTCGTGAACTACAAGACATAAGTTCTTCAAATGTTGTGTCAGGATGTGGATGAATGAAAATGTGTTTAACGTCCCCCAGAGAGAGAGAGAGAGAGAGAGAGGGGGGGGGGGGAGAGAGAGAGAGAGACAGACAGACAAACAGACAGACAGACAGACAAAGACACACACAAAGAAAGAAAGACAGACAGAGAGCAAAGAGGACAACTGCTGTTCCAGTTGGATGAATGAAAATTTGTTTAACGTCCTCCGCCCCGGAGCAGGCACAGAGGCAGCAGAGAGAGAGAGACAGAGAGAGAGAGAGAGAGAGAGAGAGAGAGAGAGAGAGAGACAGATAGACAGACAGAGAGAGAGAGACAGACAGAGAGAGAGACACATAGGCATACAGATACATGAGAAACATAGAGAGAGATAGACAAAGACACAGAGAGAGATAGACAGACAGACAGACAGAGAGAGAGAGAGAGAGAGAGAGAGAGAGAGAGAGAGAGAGAGAGAGAGAGAGAGAGACAGACAGACAGCGAGACATAGGCCCTACAGACAAGGGCAGAGAGAGAGAGGGGGGGGGGGGGGGGACAGAGACAGAAAGAGAGAGAGAGACACAGACAGACAAACATACACAGAGAGCCCACCCAGAGGAACGCGGCGACAGAAGATCAAATTATACCACCGGGAACGGGCAACGTTCGGTTTTACACCCCCCCCCCCCCCCCTCCCCAACTATACCGCTCTCCCGAACAAGGGCGTCGCCGAGCGGCAGACATGTCCGTCACCAGCAATGCCACGCACTTGCGACACGCCGTAGCATAATTGTCCGTCACCGTAGGTGATCGGACTTTGCAGTCGTCTGGTTTGTATTTTTGTTTTTGTCCGTCACCATAGGTGATCGGACTTTGTGGTCGTCTGGTTTGTATTTGTCCGTCAAAATAGGTGATAGGACTTTGCATGGGTTGGTTTGTATTTTTTTGTTTTTTTGTTTTTCTGTCTGTCCCAAGGATATCTCCCGAACCACTTGACCGAATCGCGTCAAATTTTGTCGGCTGGTGTGTCACCATGAGAGGAACGCATCCGCGCAAAATGTTTCGCCGTCGTGACCTTGACCTTGGCTTACGACCTTGAAAACCGAAAATCTTTAAGGGGCCATAACTCCCACACCGTTCGTGTTAGAGTCTTCGAATTTGGCATGTAGGTACTTTGGCTTATGCCTGTTCTGATGGTGGCATACCGATCAAGGTCAACGTCACGGTCCGGGAGATTGGTAGGCCTTGAATGTGGTAGGGGTTTACAAACTGGGTTTTAAGCTTTATTTTCTACATTTGTGCTTGACAGAAGCGCTTCAGATTGTATGTGGTACTGTATACCCTAGAGTAGAAAACATCCCAGCATAAATTATCGCCATGCTGACCTTGGCCTTGAAGTTTGACCTTGAAAACCGAAATTTCCTTCTTTGCGCTATGTATTTCTTCTTCAAGCTGTATCTCATGAACTAGAAGACAGAATCCCTTGCAATTTTGTGTCAGGATGTGACACTCGACGGGGTGTCGCAAGTGCGTGGCATTGCTGGTGACGGACATGTCTGCCGCTCGGCGACGCCCTTGTCTGAGTTTGTTTTTAAATGTGTCTCTTGGAGACAGTAAATGTTGGCCTCCTTCTTTCTGAGAAAATCAAACACATCTGTCCTCTTACTAGAGTAAATTGTTTAAACCGCTACAGTTAAACGAACATAATTTAAAAGAATTATCCCCTGCCATTTGGTAGGTGTGAGAAAAGAAGAAAATGTTCTGCAAAAATGTGTTATTCTATCAGCATCCCAATGAGGCCAGTACATTTCCTGCATCTGCTTCCACATTATCACATTATCAAAATGTGTTATTCTATCAGCATCCCAATGAGGCCAGTGCATTTCCTGCATCTGCTTCCACATCATCACATTATCAAAATGTGTTATTCTATCAGCATCCCAATGAGGCCAGTGCATTTCCTGCATCTGCTTCCATATCATCACATTATCAAAAGGTGTTATTCTATCAGCATCCCAATGAGGCCAGTGCATTTCCTGCATCTGCTTCCACATCATCACATTATCAAAATGTGTTATTCTATCAGCATCCCAATGAGGCCAGTGCATTTCCTGCATCTGCTTCCATATCATCACATTATCAAAAGGTGTTATTCTATCAGCATCCCAATGAGGCCAGTGCATTTCCTGCATCTGCTTCCATATCATCACATTATCAAAATGTGTTATTCTATCAGCATCCCAATGAGGCCAGTGCATTTCCTGCATCTGCTTCCATATCATCACATTATCAAAAGGTGTTATTCTATCAGCATCCCAATGAGGCCAGTGCATTTCCTGCATCTGCTTCCATATCATCACATTATCAAAATGTGTTATTCTATCAGCATCCCAATGAGGCCAGTGCATTTCCTGCATCTGCTTCCACATCATCACATTATCAAAATGTGTTATTCTATCAGCATCCCAATGAGGCCAGTGCATTTCCTGCATCTGCTTCCATATCATCACATTATCAAAAGGTGTTATTCTATCAGCATCCCAATGAGGCCAGTGCATTTCCTGCATCTGCTTCCACATCATCACATTATCAAAATGTGTTATTCTATCAGCATCCCAATGAGGCCAGTGCATTTCCTGCATCTGCTTCCATATCATCACATTATCAAAAGGTGTTATTCTATCAGCATCCCAATGAGGCCAGTGCATTTCCTGCATCTGCTTCCATATCATCACATTATCAAAAGGTGTTATTCTATCAGCATCCCAATGAGGCCAGTGCATTTCCTGCATCTGCTTCCACATCATCAAAATGTGTTATTCTATCAGCATCCCAATGAGGCCAGTGCATTTCCTGCATCTGCTTCCACATCATCACATTATCAAAATGTGTTATTCTATCAGCATCCCAATGAGGCCAGTGCATTTCCTGCATCTGCTTCCACATCATCACATTATCAAAAGGTGTCCCAACAATCAAAGCAATACTCCACTGTGACAAAAACAAGTCTGTCTGTCAATACGTTATGAACAAACTGGAAAAACCAACTCGACCCAATTTCACTCTCATTCACATCCGGCACCTAAACAGATTTTGATTGAGGATAAGTCAGTGCTCCCTAAAACTTCATGTAGGCCTAACGCGATATTAATCTGTCTCTCATTCAGCTACGGAAATTTAATATAATTATTCTGTCTTTGTGTTGTGTGTGTGTGTGTGTGTGTGTGTGTGTGTGTGTGTGTGGGGGGGGGGGGGGGGGGGGGGCACAGGAGAATGCCGCGAAAATTATGAATGGATTAACACACACAAAAATCTCTTTGACTGTCAAAAACACCCACCCCAAAACAACGTTAGAGAGTATAAATCCATATCGTCATTATGGTCCTCCCCTTATTGTGTTAGGCCCTATTGCTAATTCTCCCCTGTGACATAAACAGGACTATGCTTAAGTCTACAAGGAAAAACACCTCTTGACTTACTACACTTCTGGTGGCCTCGTACAAGCCAAAGTTATCTTTCCGGCGGAGGTTTGCACAGTGACAGTGCTGCCTATAGGTTTTGTTTTTTACTGATTGATTCGCTGGGCACCAGTTGTTCGTTTAGTTTGAACGGATTTATTTTTAAGAAAAAGTTTTCAAGATTCCTTTTTCATTTCCATCAAGTAAATTCTGGATGCGTTCCTGCGTATTCTTTTTAAATTTGAATTGATTGATTTTGCTGGGTAGTTGGCCATTTATTATTTTGATGACATAAATTTATTGTTTCTATTGTGCGTTTTGTGTTAAAACCCCCACTAAAACGTTGGGCTTTTTTGGGGGTGGGGGTGTTGTTGAATTTCTACTTCGCGTGTTCTCTTTGCTACAAATTTCGATATTATGTACGTTGGCCTACGTTGGGCATTCTGAGGGACATGTGTGTGTGTGTGTGTGTGTGTGTGTGTGTGCGTGTGTGCGGGCGCGCGTGTGTGTGGAGTTGAAATTGTTCCGATTTTGAGCGCTTTTTATTTATTTCGATGCCAGATATTTTCTGTCTTCGTCATCATGAGATGAACCGTATTGTTTATTGTTATTCCTGAGTAAAACTAAGTGTTCAATTGAGATGTGTGTGCGTTTGTGCGTGCACGCGCGTCCGCCTGCTAGTTTATATGTAGGCCTATTTTTGTTTTATATATAAAAAGAACTAGAACTTGAACATGACTATCTAGAAATAGGCCCCTATTACTTATTTTAAATTATACAGATGCTAATGTTGTAATGATGAAACTTTTGCTGTGATATGAAGTAGCCAGTTTTGTGTATATCACAGCCTTGTACGCCCTAATGTACACAATTTAGGCACAGACTCCATGATAGAGTATACGTGCTGTAATAAAGTTATTAGGCCCTAATTAGTCTTTTTGTCTGTCAGGATTTTGTTTCTTATCATTGGAGTCAAAATGACAGTTTGTTCTGTTACTATTTAAACATTGTAAGTCATGAACGGGTTGTGACAAAACTGGATTTGTTGACTAGACTCGTGTGTTGTGCTAGAGATGACCTATTACAATTTGACTAAGTCAAGGCCATCATTTTGATACAGGATTTTTATTGTTGTGCGTAGCCTCTTGAAAGTTTCTCTTTCACAAACATAAGGCAAGACCAGCATTAAAACTTCGAGAACAATTGACCGATTAGTCTCATAGTAGCCTTGTTTTTACATAGGCCCTATTAGTCTCATAGTAATGTAGCCTAATTTTGTTTTGCATTCAAGATTTATTTATATCCTTTTGAAAGGGTTTTTTTCATAAACAAAGCAAGACTAGCATGAAAACTTCAAGAACTCTTTGACTGAATGGTCTAATAATTTAGCCTTTTTTTTAACATACAATATTTGTTTGTAGTCTTTTGGAAGTTCCTCGTTCACAAACACAATGCAAGACTAGCTTTCAAACTTTTCAAGAACTCTTTGACTTGGTAGCCTGGTAATACAAGACTATCTCATAAAGTCCATGGTGGCAGTCTGCATTGTACATGTATTAGTAATTTGTGTGTGTGTGACAGTATGTATTGTTTTAATCATATTGCAATGTAGCTTGGTTGATTGTGTGGAGAGAGAGAGAGAGAGAGAGAGAGAGAGAGAGAGAGAGAGAGAGAGAGAGAGAGAGAGAGAGAGAGAGAGAGAGAGAGAGAGAGAGAGAGAGAGAGAGAGAGAGAGAGAGAGAGAACGAGCAAGTGCACCGATATACAATATTATTATTAACACATCCGTCATGTTTAAAACTTTTATTATAAAAAGTCAAAAGCTTAACAACCAAAATCCAATGTGTATGTTTTTAAAGTCGACATAAATATCTGTCTATTCTTCGTTATAAGCAGATCAACAATAAAATAAAATCGTCGTCGACAGTCTTCCTTTTCGCAACAATCACCACAGTCAATAATCAATACATAAAGCACACATAAAAATAAAATGTCTTGAGCCACCACCGTCTTTTGATTAAAAAACAGTCCGTCTGGAACTTGAAAATCCCAAGGGAAAAGAGTTTGTAAACCCAGTAGTCATTTGGTTTGTAGAAGTCCCCGAACCCAGTCATTTGGTTTGTAGAAACCTTTGTATCTTTCTGTTCTTTTAAAAAAAAATCTGCACACTTCACATTACTCTGCCCAGGACACACTTTCTTTTTTTGTAACAGAAAAAAAAGGAAGCGGGAAAAAGCAAGTAAGAAAGTTCTTAACTGGAGATGGTGGACCCGCTGTCATTGGGGATGGTGGAGGTGGAATTCATGGTGCTGGCACTCGAGTCCTCCGTCAGCCGGTACCTGGACTCGGCCAGTCCGAACCTGGACTCGCTCAGCCCGAACCTGGACTCGCTCACCCCGAACCTGGACTCGCTCAGCCCGAACCTGGACTCGCTCAGCCCGAACCTGGACTCGTTTCTTGTTGTTGCCACGCTTCGCTCCGTCTCTGCCGGTTTGCTTGCCACAGTAGGGTTATTGTTGCTAGTAGACTTCTTGCTGCTCTTTGGTTTACCCGGCATCTTCTTGCCTTTGCTGCCAGCGGGCATCTTGTTGCGTTTGGTGCCAACGGAGATCTTCCTGCGTTTGCTGCCAGCAAGCATCTTCTTGCCTTTGCTGCCAGCAAGCATCTTCTTGCCTTTGGAGCCAGCGAGCATCTTCTTGCCTTTGGAGCCAGCGAGCATCTTCTTGCCTTTGGAGCCAGCGAGCATCTTCTTGCCTTTGGAGCCAGTGGGCATCTTCTTGCCTTTGGTGCCAGCTGGGAGTCTGCCGCGTTTTGAACCAGTCAGTGTCGGGGTGCATTTTGAACCAGTCGGTGACATGCCACATTTTAGGCTAGGTGACATTCCACTTGGGCCAGCAGGTGATTTACTTCGCTTTGAGTCATCGAACGACATGAGGCATTTTAGGTCAGCGCCTTTACAGCCAGGTGGCATGACAAAGCGTTCCTTGGCCATTGCAGCAGGTACATCAGCACGTTTAGAGCCAGATGGCAGGACAACGCGTTCCTTGGGCATCAGAGCACGTAAATCAGCACGTTTACAGCCAGGCGGCATGACAAAGCGTTCCTTGGGCATTGCAGCATGTACACCAGCACGTTTAGAGTCAGATGACAGGACGACGCGTTCCTTGGGCATCACAGCACGTAAATCAGCACGCTTAGAGCCAGATGGCAGGACAACGCGTTCCTTGGGCATCACAGCACGTAAATCAGCACGCTTAGAGCCAGGCGGCATGACAAAGCGTTCCTTGGGCATCGCAGAACGTAAATCAGTACGCTTAGAGCCAGATGGCAGGACAACGCGTTCCTTGGGCATCGCATAACGTAAATCAGCACGTTTACAGCAAGGTGACATGGCAAAGCGTTCCTTGGGCATCGCAGAACGTAAATCAGCACGTTTACAGCAAGGTGACATGGCAAAGCGTTCCTTGGGCATCGCAGAACGTAAATCAGCACGTTTATAGCCAGGTGGCATGACAAAGCGTTCCTTGGGCATCGACGAACGTAAATCAGCACGTTTATAGCCAGGTGGCATGGCAAAGTGTTCCTTGGGCATCGCAGAACGTAAATCAGCACGTTTACAGCCAGGTGGCATGGCAAAGCGTTCCCTGTGCATTGGCATTTGTTCCTTGCAAGACTTTGAGGCAGCTCGCTGCGCAACAACATTTTTGCTAGATTTTTGGGCCATGCGAACATAAGTAAAGCTGGAAAGTTTCGGGCAAGAGTTTCCACGGTTGTGTTTGGATCTGGCCTCACGTTCGCTCAGCAGAGGTTTTCCCAGTTTCGACATTTTAGATCTAAAGTCCTCTCGAGTATGGGTCTGCCGAACTCTCAGCCGTCCAATCCCTTTTCCTGCTGTTCTTTTCGCATTGCCGCTTTTAGCTAGACGATTCTTAGATCCTCTGGTGCGGGCTTTCCTGAATTTTCGGCCTTTTCTTCCCAGACGAGAACGTCCGGGTCGGTTTTTTTGCTTTTTTTGCTTGAAGCGCAGAACCTTTTTGGCAGAGTTCTTAGCAAGCCTAGAGGCATTGACAACAGCAGGCTGGTTGACAGATTTTCTTGATTCTGATGCGCGAGCGCCTCGAGTCCGTTGGCCCGTCAGCCAGATCAGGCCATCCTTGATTAATTGGAGGTATGGCCATCGGTAGGTTCGCGCACGACGACCGGCGGTGCTGAGAGAGGTAGTGGAACAGTCCTGGGTATCCTTTTCAGCCTTGGGTGAACGGTAGGACGTTTTTTTGACGAACTGTTGTTCAGCCATGGTGGTCGCTAACCGCTCTCTTTGAGCTTAGCTTCAAAATGAGGCTCAACGTCATATTTTGACCAACGTAAGAGCCTTGACGTCAAATCACGAATGACGCTTTTAAGCGCACGTAATGTTATGTTGTGGAATAGGGGAAACTCCGACATTTTGAGAATCAGGTTTGAGCTTGCACACAATACAATAAGAATTAGTCTAGTAAATTAATGCACACAACAGAACCATCAATATGATGCATGTAGGCTACTTTGACCAATGTATAAAGACTGTTAGTAGAATATATATACTTTGACTGAGCCTTTCTTCCTTCCGTACAGCGACCACAGTCAGTGACTTTTGACTATTCCGTCGCTGTTACTAGTATAGTATAGCATAGTAGAGGGACTGGCTTCATCAGCCTAGGCCTCGCGGCCTATCAAACGTCCCCTTCGTACTTTTCATAAATATGGGTTGCTTTGCGCACTCATTTGATTTCAAATTTATTCATTATAATCATAACACAATTTATTAAAATTTGGACAACTGTCTAGAAGATTTTTAAATATGTTAGTATTTTGTGCTTCTTTCACTTGGACTGGAAGAGCATTCCAAACTTGTGCAATTCGGTTAGAAAGTTTTTTTTCTTTCTTAAGTTAGTATTGCTGTGTCCCATTACAATTTTAAATTCAGAATTCCTTGTTTTAATATAGTTAGATAATTGAAAGACGTTAGTAATATGTAGGCCTATGTTGTCAAGGTCATGGCAACTTTTGTAAGTCTCAATTAGGTCCCCTCTAAGTCGTCTGCCTTTTAAAGAATGAATACTTTAGGGAGATCTGTGGAAATGCGCATTGAGGTGCTGAAATATTAAAGGAGAAAGTGGACAGAATAAGAAGACAGAAAGCTTGGCCCAGCCAGCAATAGGTTCCGCTGATCGGTCCCAACGATCCCCTCCAGCTCTCCCTTTATTTCTTGCCCCATTGACACACACACAGGCTTATATGACTAGGCCTGGACCCTTTCAATCCAATTCTTGACCTGCTGACCGTTTGACTTGGCCTCATGCTAACATTCCATGTGCGATGTTTTATGTGTGTGCAGTGAAATACACTGGAGACTTTCGGACATTTTGAGATAAATATTGATATTACCTTGATATATGTGTGTGTGCGCGCGTGTGTGCATGTACGTACGTGAGAGAGCGAGAGCGAGAGCAATGGAAAACAATGAACTACTAATGACCAGGCCATCTGCCCGTGTCATGGGGTAACAATGGGAAATCCTCACAATGCAAATAGATAAACATAACAAATAGCTTAAAGATAACAGGAAATATTAGAGAGAGAGAGAGAGAGAGAGAGAGAGAGAGAGAGAGAGAGAGACAGAGACCAACCTGGTTTCCACAGCACGTCTATTTTCTGACGGCACAGCCTGCCATATAAAGACGTCTCCAGCACAGAAGACCAGCGCCTTGTCCAGCAAGATCTTGACACGCTTTCACAATAGTGGGAAGAACGCTGGAAAATGACATTCCACCCGGAAAAGTGTACGACGCTACACATGACAAGGCGCAGAAAGACACTAGGTGAAGACTACACCCTCCATGGACATGGACTGAAGAGTGTCTCCAGTGCAAAGTATCTAGAAGTAACTCTGAGTAACATCACCAACAAAGCGAACAAGATCCTGGGCTTTGTTAGGAGGAACTTGAAGGTCTGCAGTCGCAAGGCCAAAGCAGCAGCATACAAAGCTCTTGTCCGACCTGAATTGAAAAATGGTGTTTTACGTCCTCTCGGTCTAGAACAGACACATATGGGACATTTGTAGATACAAAGATGGTGGGAACAATATTGGAGGCAATGCCCGGAGGCAGTGCAACACCAGTAAAGTCCCAATTTTTTAACAATACAGATATGTGTAGCAGCAACCACGCCTCGGTTAAACCTCATCGGCTATGGTACCGCCACAAATAACTTGTCCGACCTGTCGTAGAGTATGCTAGTCCTGTATGGGATCCTACCACAACGACTCCATTGAGAAAGTCCCGAGGCGTGCAGCAAGGTGGACCATGCAGGACTACAAGCAAACCTCCAGCGTCGACAGCATGCTGCAAGAACTTGCCTGGCCTTCAGTTTGCTGCAGGGACAGAGACAGAAGGAAGGCGCGACTCACCACGATGTACAAATTCAGCAACAAACTCTCGAAAATTGCGACTAAGCACGGGTCAACAACAAACTGCCAAAAGAAATCAAGACACTAGACCAGCTCGCAGGCATACGACATCAGATCGTGCATGACACAGTAACATCAGGGAACCTTTTTCCCTCGCACGGTCCCGGAGTGGAAATGCCTCCTGGAAGACATTGTCACAGCTCCATCTCTGACATCCTTCGACTCCAGTTTCACCTGAAGTGGACCAACGTCCCAGACCCTGGAGGAGAGTCAGCGTTTACGTTAGCTGAGCTCTCAGCCACAGCCCAACACTGAAACCTTCAACAGACGCCCCTACCCCTTCATA
Organism: Phymorhynchus buccinoides; assembly: GCA_017654935.2. Classification (NCBI taxonomy): domain Eukaryota; kingdom Metazoa; phylum Mollusca; class Gastropoda; order Neogastropoda; family Raphitomidae; genus Phymorhynchus; species Phymorhynchus buccinoides. The sequence goes on from CM065686.1 coordinate 32,693,205, forward strand.
CCCACCCTCAGTTGTTTTTACCCCTATAGTTAGGGATCTGTTTGTTCTTTGTCTTTTTGGTTGGGGCCTGGACATTGCCTCTAGGGTCTGCTAGTTCACAGCATGCTGGGGACGAATGTGAAAATTAGTAGCTGCCGGCAGCTCTTTGTAGAGTATGCTGGCCCGGAAGTAGGAACTTTATTTTTGTTTGCTTCATCTCATTTTCATACTGATCCCCAGCAAGCGTGATTCACTAATTTTTGTCTTATGTCTTGTCTGCTTCTCTTTTTTCTCCTCTTCTGCTTCTTTTTTTTTAGTCACCCCCTAAAGTGTGTGCAATTACTTCTATAAAAAGAAGTTGGCCACCACCACAGAAGAAGAAGAGAGGATAAGACAATTTTTCAAACTGACATTTATACTAATGTAAATAGGCCAAAAGTGCCAATCAATGGAGAGACATCAATCATATGACATTTGAATATGCATAAACATAAAATGATGATGCTGAGTACAGTGATAAATGAGAGACGATCAGAGAGACAGAGAGAGAGAGAGAGAGAGAGAGAGAGAGAGAGAGAGAGAGATGATTTTGGTTCACATACTGATTCAGAAACAAGAAGCATGCACACATACAAACACAGAGCATTGACCTATTATTTTAATTTCATCACAGCTGATTGACATAAGACGAAACAAACATTGGAATGGATTTGGGCAAATATAAAAAAATCTATAAGAACAATTAAGAGCTCTTGTACTCCATGTGATTAAGCTGCACATTGTCTGTTTACAACAAGCTCTTATTTTTTATTCTCTTTAGCAGTAATGTTCCATATTATATACGAGTGTCTCGGAGTATTTGTCAGCAGAAAAATTACACTGACACTTTATACTAAAGCAAAAAACACACACACACAAAACAAAGCTTCGCTAATAAGGCCTCGTTATAACCTGTGTACTCATGCATTCTGAAAAGTACACATGTACTCTTTCCACTGGTTCTCACTTTAATTGTTAACTAATTTACTATCATCCCACTCCGGTTACTTTTTCAAAAATGGTGTCACTGCAGACATAATGAGGGTATTTATCATTGTGCAAAATTTGGTTATGCTATTATTTGTAGTTTTTGAGAAAATTGCTAGTTAAGGTTTTTCATGAGACAATGACCCCCCCTCCCCCCTTAACATTTTTATAAATGCTCTTTACGAGCTAAAATCCTAAACCAACAAATATCATAAAAGTTGAAAGAAAAAACGTTTCAGCTAGATGTCTAAGAATCATTTAATAAATACATGTAGAGAAATGAATTAATACATTCAAACTTCATTTGATTCCCCCCCCCGCAACTCTGCAATTGATTGTCAACCAGTCAAATAACATACATATTAAAGTACATACATCTACAGACATTACTTAGCAATATGAATTCTGAACAATGTGTTCTAAACAAACATTGGAAATATGTATTGACAACACATTTTGCAACCAGTGTATGGTAAAATGTGTATGGTACAATAAACACAAAAGCAAGTGCATACAAAGGAAGCATGCATTTACCATTGCAAGCTTACGAAATATAAACTGATCAGAACGCAAATTTGTAAAAATGTTCTCAAAAAGATGATACCTGATTCGATTGACTCAAATTATTTAAGCATGATATTTACAAAATATCGCATTTGGCACAAATGAGACACAGGCATACAAACGCACACACACATCTTCACAAAAGCCTTGCATACATGGAAGCACAAATTGGCAAAAGGTGTTAACAGAAAAAGTTATCAGTCTTTGGAGCATACTGTATGAAAAATAGCTGAAAATATCACAAAGTGCTTAATGTAACAGATTCTATACACCTATGTACACATAATCATGTGAAAACACATTTCCATACAACCACTAACACACATGCATTCTATCAAATACATACTGAGACATTGTGTCCTCCAAATAACATAACATGAATGAATGTCATCACAAGATCCAATATATCCTGAGTTTCTGAAACCAACAACATTAATCACATTTTAACAACAATAAAATGACGTAAATATAATAATGAACCTTAAAGTACCAATGACAAAAATATCATTAAGTCCTTACTAAAGATGCAAGTGATGATCAAATCATATTACTGCGCATTGAGACATGGTTGTCTCTTTTTCATTTTTCTAATGTGTGCCTGAATGTGTGTTTACCCAATTTTAAAACATCTAGATTAGCAATAACACCTGAGTACTTTTCAAAATACTAAAAGCAGCACATTAATTTGGGATATCTTCTTCTGAAGCACAAGAAGGGTACAGTAGGCACGTAGTGAAGTGAAAATGTGCATTGTAATGAAGAAAGTGAACAAGATTTCTTCCAAAAGTCATGTACGTGATGACAGTGAACATTTCTTATCAGAACATTATACACATAATAACATATTATCAAATTGGATTGTCTGTTTGTGTGATTTTGTTTTACACGAGGCTTACAAGGCGAAAGTTAGGATATAAAATGGATAAGTGAGCTTAGTTTTTTTCCCCCCCCAGCATCAGAAAAAGCCTGGGGTAGCTATGTTGGCAGTGGAGAGGCCAGGATTAAGAAGGTGGGAACAGCAGCATAAAGGAAATGTAAATTGGTTTCTTCAGGTTGTTCAACTTGAGCACCTGCAACACACATACACAGAGGCATAAACATCGACAACGCACCGATCAATCGCTAATCAACGCACTAATCAATGCACACGAGGCTGAGAATGCCCTTAAGTGTTACCACTTATGCAATGACATCCCACTCTACCCCATTCCCCTCCCACACACTGTCCTGTCAGGCAATTGCCTTCGTTGTACAATCAGTATGTATGACCTGGCTGCAGCCTGTCTTCACTCCTAATTCAAACCTGTTCCTAAGAAGAGATGAAACAAAGACTGCTGTACCTTTAGAAACACAGGGATAAAAAGGGGATGAAGAAAAAGCTACCTGTAGAATAGGAGACTCACTCCCTGCTCCGTTTCCCTCTGCTTCCTACCACCCAAACCACCCCTACAACTTTCTACCCCCCACCCACCCTCTCACCACAACTATATCATTTGTGTGTGAAATGTAATCATTTCCATCCCACTGTTGCCCACTACTCACACCATTCTCCATACCACTGCCCTTTTAAAGACACTCTTTGAACTGTTTTCACAAGCTGCAAACTCCAAAAGTTACACTACTCAACTTTTCCAGCCACTCTCAGAAGAAGTGGCTAACACACGAAACGTCTGAGTCTCCTATTCTACAGGTACCTATTTCTTCACCCCCTTTTTATCCCTGTATTCCTAAGAAGGCTGATGGTGTGTCTGCAGTGAAAGCTCTTCACTAGAAATGTTTCCACACAATCGCAATATTCATTAGATATGTTCAACCGAACTGGATGCAGCATGTCTGGAATTTTTGCAGCATGCCTTTTCATTTGCTATGGAATTCAGTATACTTAACATATACAGACCTGGCTGAAGCATGCCTTAGGCCCTAATTCAAACTTGTGGCTCAGAATTCATGTGGAGCATAATGTGGTCCAGCCCTCTTCTTTTTCTTCAAACAGCCTCCATCATCATGCTGATGGTTCTGTTGTTATACTAAAACTGCCAAGCACTGTACTGTTTGGATACATATTAACATATATAAACAAAAATTAAATGATCATATTTTTCTGACTGTAAGGCGATACTTTTTCTTTCCAAGACTCGGATCTCTGCGCCTTAAAATATGACTGATAAAATAGTAAGAAAATATAACAACAAAATCAAAAATGTGGGTAAAATCTGGGAGGTGCGCCTTATACAAAGGTGCGCCTTACAGTCAAAAAAATACGGTACACATAATGAAGAAGATTTTAACACTTTCTCTCAACCTTACAAATGTACTACTCACGCGTAGCTTTCACCAGACGTCCGTCTGGCTTCGTCAGCGCTTGCACACTGAGTGTTGAAACTTGGAATTTGGTCAATAAATGACACATGTACACACCTGGCTGCAGCTTGTCTTGGGCCCTAGTCCAAAGTTGTGGGTGAGGATGCCGGTGGTGTGAATGCGGTGACAGCCCTCCTCCAGACACTGCACAGTCAGGCAGTAGCGCACCTCGCGGTCAGGGCGCATGGAGAACGTGTGACGCTCGCACTGACGGAAACTCAGCATGGGGTCACCTGGCTTCAGCCGCTGTCCAACACAGGTTGATTTTCGTGTTTTATATTGGTTTCTTAGGTTCACACATTCACTTGTGACAGAGGATGAGAAAACTGCAAGTTCCTGACCATGTTTTTGAGTACAGGTAAAAATAAACAAACCTTAAAACTTGTCGACTTCCGAGGAAATCATACTCCGGGTCTATTCTGTACACACACAAAAAGTAAGTATGAAGTTCAAATGTTTCTGCGAACAACAGAGCACACATTTTTTGTACACATGTACATCTCTTTGTATCTTATTGCTTAACCCTTTCATCGCCACCTCTTGGCACCACAATGATTTGACAGCCATGTCACTAAAAGGCATCAAATGAGGGTCTGGTATCCAGTGACCTTATGTTCTTTATTGTGGAAGGTAAGGATAGGCCATATTGTATGCACGTCACAGAGGAATCCCCAATATTGCAGACAAAATATTTTCTCTACCCGGGTAAGTTTAATGATAAATTTTGGCTGAGGAATGGCTAGCGTTGAAAGGGTTAAACAATGATAAATAGTGTGGTGCAAAAATACACCATAAAATCAGAACATTATATGAACAGAGCAACATTTTTTGTACACATGTGCACCTCTTTGTATATTATTGCTTAAACAATGATAAATAGTGTGGTGCAAAGATACACCATAAAAGCAGGAACATTATATGAACAGAGCAAGACTGAAGGCACACATTCTACATCTGTAGATAGTTTATAGAACATGAAGAAGTACCCGTAGCTAGGAGGGTTAGAATGATGAAAACCTGTTCTCCTTTAAATTTCAACACACACCAACCTCCATAGAAACGATGTAAGTGCCGGTAGCGTCCTCTCTCACTGCCTTCAGTTCGAAATGAAATCCGTGCAAAGACAACACCTCAGAGTGGTAGTGTGGCTCCTGTATTACCAAATATATACCGTAACATCAATAACAATATAATTTATAGACAATTTGTCATCAGTACTATATAAGGACAACAGGGCACAGTGTTTGTATTGGCCACTGCAAGTAGGGTTATTATTAATGCCCTTGATGGCAAACGTTAAGCCCTTGTTGATCACTATTCAAAGGGCATTCACTCTTGCAAAAGGCAGCCATTAAGTGGCCTCAAATAGGGTTAACGTTATTGGCGAGAGTTATACCCTTGTTTGGTCAGTACTCAACCATCTTCCTTAAGGGCATTCACTCTTGCAAAAGGTGTTCTTTGCGGTGGCCAATACATGTACGGATAATGGCATGACTCATGTATTACCCAAAATACACCATATAATTACTTATAGTATATGGAAAACAGAGCACATTTGTTGGTGGCAAACCTGTTTGTCTAACAGTGTGGTTCCTGCTAAACCAAATCAGTAGCTTTAAGAGGACAACCGTGTACAATTTTTTGTACACATAATATAAAATGCATCTACTAGGTTGGGTCTGTATTATGAAATATACAAAACCCCTCCGCTCTGGACGGAGGGCTAACCCACAAAAACAAGATAAAACTAAAATCGAGAGAAAATGGAATTTTACGTCCTCTTGGTCTGAATCACACATATGGGACATTTGTAAATACAAATATGGTTGGAACAATACTGGAGGCAATGCCCGGAGGCAGTACGAAACCAGTAAAGTCCCGATTTTTGTTATTAATACAGATAGCTGTAGCGGTGACCACGCCTCGGTTAAACCTCATCGGCTATGGCACCGCCACAAGTAGTGTTATAAAAAAATAAAAATAAAATCCCCAAGTGACTTACATCATCCACAACGAAGCCCTGGCGAATCGCACAGGTGTGGAACTCACGCACTGAGTTCATGTCCCCGCCTCCCTGCAGCTGAACACAGAAGGAAAACCAAGTAAAAAACAACAACAGCTGAACACTTTTTTTAAAAAATTCAGCTATAAATAATTGTGATACCCACATTTGTTCCCTAAAGGGAGACAATTCAAAGACAGAAAGACGCTCAACAGTAAGGTCATATCAGAGAGACTCTTTGGTCAAATAATTATACGCGTTTGAGGTTTACCGACGGTCAACCTTGAGTTGCCACTTCTTTCTTATTCAAGCTGCAGCATGTTTTTGTGTGTGTCAGGTATACAAAGATGCATATGATGAGAAATAATGCCATCGACTCACCGAGTGGTAGTGTTGTGACAGAAGGGAGATAAGCCAGGGCTGAGGCAGGATGTTCATCAGTTGCATGTCCTGGATGTTACAGGCTGGGTGCAAACAACACATCCACAATAAATGTTAATACTCTAAACATGCACATTGGTTCTTTGCATTGTTGTGTGCATGCTTTTCAGACCTGTAAATATGCTTATACTTTCCATCCCATCTTTGATTCAGGGTCACAATAGTAAAAATTTTATGTTTAAAAATTATAACATCAAACAAGTCCATTTTTGCAGTCATGAATGAAAAAAAGAGATTTTGTTTTAAATACAACACCTACGATATTAAAAGTAAAAGGTCATTTGGGGGGGGGGGGGGGGGTGTGTATGTATGATGCAAAGAGTAAATAATGAGGAAAAAACACCTTTTTAGAAGTCTTTCCTTTCAGTATAACGCGCTGCTTTATATGTGACAGAAATATGCACAAGTTGTCTTCTTGAGCAAATGAAGTAAGTTTACATGACAAAGGGACCCTTGTGCTATCAGTGGTTAAAGGAAATATCAATACTGACTGTCGGTGACGCCGTGAAGTCTCAAGGACCGGAACAAGGGCAGGTAGACGCGTCCTTCGTCTGACTCCAGGAAAGACGTGGCCTTGGAAAGACTGCACAAGAGTTAATATATCCATATTCAACAACATTCCTCACGCGCACACATGTGTGTGCATGCACAGCACACACACACACACTTATACACACACATAGCTACTGTACATTCTTCATCAGACTCCAGGGAAGTCACAGCGTTGGGAAGACTTCACAGAGTTGACATATTCATACTGAACAACCATCATTGCACACACACATACATACACTTATACACACACACATAGCTACTGTACATTCTTCATCAGACTCCAGGGAAGTCACAGCGTTGGGAAGACTTCACAGAGTTGACATATTCATACTGAACAACCATCATTGCACACACACATACATACACTTATACACACACACATAGCTACTGTACATTCTTCATCAGACTCCAGGGAAGTCACAGCGTTGGGAAGACTTCACAGAGTTGACATATTCATACTGAACAACCATCATTGCACACACACATACATACAAGCGCCAGTACATGGCTAAAAGGATACATTCTTCACCAGACTCCAGGAAAGTCATAGCCTTTGAGTTTGAAAGACTGCTAACATTGTAAACATCTTGTCAGGAAAACTGTGCAAAACACTTAGATAACCCCACTCCAGTTTATGACACATACACAATCAAGTGCTGATGTTAGAAAATTCTTTTAAATGCGAATTGAAACAACAAAAAACAACCAAGTTTACAAGAAAGGAAAGGGTTCCGGAGATCAGAAGAAGTAAAGGACCAACGTGCTGAAGAACAGAACAAAAGAAGAAGAAAGAAAGAAGGAAAAGACGAATTGGAAAGGGAAGAAAGAAGGTTGAAAAGGAGTACGTGTATGTGGCGGAGGATGGGATACAGTGGGATGGGGATTCACAGTGAAAACCAAGGGGTGTGGCCTAAGGACAGGCGTGGGGTGGATGTGTGACGAGCGATGGGGTGTGATAAAGTGTTGGGTAGGTGAGGTGGAATGGAATCTAGCTAGGATAGATAGCCAAGGGTTAGGGTGGGGAGGGGGGGCTTGGCCTTTAGTGAAAGACAGGGTGGAACAAAAAACAAACAAAAAAAACGTCCCCCCCCCAAAGGATATGGATGGAATGGAGTGCAATGGAATGGATGTTGGCAGGGCAGCAGTTGGGTGAGGGGATGGGGGCGGGGATGGGGGTAGAAGAACAAGGCAGACCTGTTGAAGAAGGAGATGACGGTGGAGTGTGAGGGCATCAGCTGGATGTCTGGGTTCAGCTGCAAGAACAGCCAGTAGGCCAGCATGCGAAACACACTGTACTCGTTGTACACAAACAGCCTGGGGGAAGACAACAGATTATTCATTGCACATAAACAGCCTAAAAAAAAAATATCAAACAACCAACAAACTGTATACCATATTTTTCGGACAAACCTTATAAAGCGCACCCCCCAAATTTTACACAAAGATCTTGTTCTTCTATTTTCTTACTATATTATTAGTCACATTATAAAGCGCAAGAGTGTCAATCTGAGAAAAAAGTATCGCCTTATAGTCCGAAAAACACGGTACTACTACCTGAAAAAGAAAGGTAGCACAGAGAGCCCATAACATACAGAGAGCCCATAACATACAGAGAGCCCATAAGATACAGAGAGCCCATAAGATACAGAGAGCCCATAAGATACAGAGAGCCCATAACATACAGAGAGCCCATAACACACAGAGAGCCCATAAGATACAGAGAGCCCATAAGATACAGAGAGCCCATAAGATACAGAGAGCCCATAAGATACAGAGAGCCCATAAGATACAGAGAGCCCATAAGATACAGAGAGCCCATAAGATACAGAGAGCCCATAAGATACAGAGAGCCCATAAGATACAGAGAGCCCATAAGATACAGAGAGCCCATAAGATACAGAGAGCCCATAAGATACAGAGAGCCCATAAGATACAGAGAGCCCATAAGATACAGAGAGCCCATAAGATACAGAGAGCCCATAAGATACAGAGAGCCCATAAGATACAGAGAGCCCATAAGATACAGAGAGCCCATAAGATACAGAGAGCCCATAAGATACAGAGAGCCCATAAGATACAGAGAGCCCATAAGATACAGAGAGCCCATAAGATACAGAGAGCCCATAAGATACAGAGAGCCCATAAGATACAGAGAGCCCATAAGATACAGAGAGCCCATAAGATACAGAGAGCCCATAAGATACAGAGAGCCCATAAGATACAGAGAGCCCATAAGATACAGAGAGCCCATAAGATACAGAGAGCCCATAAGATACAGAGAGCCCATAAGATACAGAGAGCCCATAAGATACAGAGAGCCCATAAGATACAGAGAGCCCATAAGATACAGAGAGCCCATAAGATACAGAGAGCCCATAAGATACAGAGACATAAGATACAGAGACATAAGATACAGAGAGCCCATAAGATACAGAGAGCCCATAAGATACCATAAGATACAGAGAGCCCATAAGATACAGAGACATAAGATACAGAGAGCCCATAAGATACAGAGACATAAGATACAGAGAGCCCATAAGATACAGAGAGCCCATAAGATACAGAGAGCCCATAAGATACAGAGAGCCCATAAGATACAGAGAGCCCATAAGATACAGAGAGCCCATAAGATACAGAGAGCATAAGATACAGAGAGCCCATAAGATACAGAGAGCCCATAAGATACAGAGAGCCCATAAGATACAGAGAGCCCATAAGATACAGAGAGCCCATAAGATACAGAGAGCACATAAGATACAGAGAGCCCATAAGATACAGAGAGCCCATAAGATACAGAGAGCCCATAAGATACAGAGAGCTCATAAGATACAGAGAGCCCATAAGATACAGAGACATAAGATACAGAGAGCCCATAAGATTATACAGAGAGCCCATAAGATAAGAAGAGAGCCCAGTACAGAGAGCCCATAAAATACAGAGAGCCCATAAGATACAGAGAGCCCATAGGACACAGAGGGTTAAGAGAGCCCATAAGATACAGAGAGCCCATAACATACAGAGCCGGAAAACACACAGACAATTCACTGCAACAAAGAGGAGAATAAAAGTCCAGCACAGTGCAACTAATTAAACATGTACACAGCCTGAAAATGCACAGAATTTGTTGCATACATAACCACCAGCATGGTGTACTCATTGTACACACAATTCCTATAAATAAAATGGGGGGGGGGGGGGGGGGGGGGGGATCAGACTGATATTAGGCTACTATGAGGCAATTATATGAGACTTTTAAAAAAGTTTTAAAATATTTTTGCATTTGTGAAAGGAAAAGGGTTAAAAGTAAGAACTGCTCTGCTCCCAATCCTAGAACAGAAGTTCAGTATACTTAACATATACACAGCCTGAAAATGCACAGAATTTGTTGCACACAACCACCAGCATGGTGTACTCATTGTACACACAATTCCTATAAATAAAATGCAGGGGAGGGATCAGACTGATATTAGGCTACTATGAGGCAATTATATGACTTTTAAAAAAGTTTTAAAATATTTTTGCATTTGTGAAAGGAAAAGGGTTAAAAGTAAGAACTGCTCTGCTCCCAATTCTAGAACAGAAGTGCCCGCCCCCACCCCCAACAATGTGCATAAACTTGTATACTAGCTATCTTATCCCATCGGGAGAAAAGCTCGCCCTCCTTATCCTTCCTCGTCCCATAAGTTCGTTTATCTCCCATATGCTAATGCCGTGTACACACATAAGCGGATATTCTATGCGGAAACCCGTGCACAATCCATAAATTAGTGAAACAAAGAAGGGAAAAGATTTGCACACGTGCCCAAATTTCCCCTATATGCGTAAACTTTTATCCTTCTTTCTTCCACTTATTTAGAGTTTTCCTAAAAGTAGGGAACCTATGCGTCTCATGTGAACCCGGCCTAACACTTACTTGCTGGACTTGAGGATCTTCTGCAGCAGCTCCATGCTGATCTCTCTCAGCTGAATCTGCATGGACAGCTAGAAAACACACACACACATACATGTGCGCACACAAAAGAGCGACTACGCATCATTGACTTACACTGCAGTAGAAAAAAACCTTCTTCACTTGCTCTGTATCTCTTTTTTGTTTTAGCACATTTGCATCTAAGAGTACTTCTTCTTCTTCTTCTGCGTTCCCAGGCCTTTTGGCCATAATGGGTAAGGTACGTATGTGTCCGTTTTTTAGTTTTCACTGGTCTCCGCACTGCACACAGCCGACACATTCCAATTTTTGGGGAGCTCAAAGGAGAAAACATTATTTGGAAGATTTTTTTAAAAAAAGGCTGGAGAATGGGCCAATAAGTCAGAAAGACAGTAGACGATAGAAAGCAAATTGAAAAGGCAGAGTCAAAGAGAGTGGCAGATTAGAGGAAGTTACAAGCACAGAACTTCCAGAAGGTGGGGGAACTATTTTTACGAACAACCCCCCCTCCCGGTATCCACACAGAGAAATCTAAGAGTACAAAAACAATCTTTAACTACTCACACATGTAAAGAATTTTTGGAAAGCATTTGAAAACATGGTGAATTTGAAATGTGAACATGTAAACTTATTTCTAACAGAAAGCATAGTGCTATTTGGATGCGGTGATCGCTTCAAATCTGATAGTACGTTTGACCTTATTTTACTGTTGGCAATTTTTTTTATATATAAATGCAGATGTGAAGGAAAACACCCACAGTGTGAACAATTTATCCCATATTTAAAAAAGATATGAAATTGAGAAATGTATTTTTGGTTTTGAAATGTCACAAGAATTTTTTTTCACACGATGGCATCCATATTTATCTCTTTTGCATTAATTTGAATGTACGACTATACTTTTTGGTTGAAAGTGATGTAAAGTTTGAATTGTTGTTGATATGGCCACAGGTATAAGAATGTGTGTGTGTGTGTGTGTGTGTGTGTGTGTGTGTGTGTGTGTGTGTGTGTGTGCGAGCGTTAATGCGTTTTGTTACGTGTTGTGACTATTTGATTTGTAAAATGCAAAAAAAAGGAATAAAAAATAATCAAAAAATCTTGAACTACTGATTTTATTTTTAAAGAGAACTACACCAGAAAGCTCTCCTTTTCTTTGTCTGTTTCTCCATCATCTTTCTGGAAGAAGAAAATTTGTCTTTTACCCACTGCATAGAGAACAGGAGAAAAAAAATAATGAGACAAGTTTCCGTTTTATCACCTTATGTGTGTGTGTGTACGTGTGTGTGTGTGAGGAAGAAAGAGAGTGTTGTGTGCAAGCATCATGTGTATTTTACTTTCTAGTGATTCATTATTTGTTTGCCTTTAACCTTTAGCACCCTGCATTTTTTCTGACGTTCCGTATTCTGCCACTGCATTCTTTTTGAGGCGGTGAAAAACGCTTACACCCACTTGATTAAAAATGCTCCGATTTTCTCTGTGTTTTGTGTGCAGACTTGATTATTGGAATACTAATAAAGAGATGATTGAGGAAAGTTTTGATATGATGTATTTTGTTGTCCGTGTATGTTTTGTTGTTGAAAAAAAAGAAAAGAAAAGCGAAATCAACAAAGCGAAAGTGTTGACTTACTGTTTCGGCACGGTCTGAATGAGTGCCGTCTGCTTCAATGTTTGCCCACTGACTAATTAACTCATGTCTAAGATCCCTTTAACGAAATAACTCACGGAAATATCATTAAGAATATTATGAAAGGCAAAATTTTCTTTGAATTCAACCTAGTAGTCAAAATTGGTACCGAATCACAATCGCGGCTCGATTCGATATCGGATCGTCTTCGAGTCACACCGACATCGGCTACCCCCCCTTCTACTGCATTACGATGTTCTATCACCCTTTCACTGTCGATATCCGACCTAACAAAGCCTAAGAATTCATGATTTAAACAAACATCGACGCTAAATTTCCAGTAGGAAGCTTCACCAACATGAAAATCCGCCATATTTGATAGTGAACTTTACTTTCTGACCGATCAACACTTTGAAAAATTCAATACAACAATTAAAAAAGCAAATGGCGGCTTGCCGGAAGAGAAGCAAGCAGCCGAGCCTCGTTCTGAAGCTAAAGTGAGGTAGTTTCTATTATTAGTAACAGAAATAAGGTCCGCGAAGCATTGGTTTGGGGGTACCCCTCTCTGGGCGACACAGTGCGCCTGCAGTTACAGGGGAGAGAATCTGCTCGGCGACACAGTGAGCCTGCAGACATCTGCTCAGCGACACAGTGCGCCTGCAGTTACAGGGGAGAGAATCTGCTCGGCGACACAGTGAGCCTGCAGTTACAGGGGAGAGAATCTGCTCGGCGACACAGTGCGTTAAGGTTAATTTTTTTGTTCTGGATGTAAAGCGCGCTGAGCTCATGTGAGAAAGAGCACTATATAAATTCACAATGTTATTATTATTATTATTAACAATAATGATAATAATATATACAGCGCAATATCTTGCTGCATAACTCAATGCGCTCTGTCTTGTTTATAATCAGCTATGTTGCTTTAACTCATTCGCATCGCAACAATTTTGAATTATTTAAAAAACTCACAAATCACTCCAGCCATACACACAAACAAAACATACATAAAAACAAAAGGAGAAATAAAACAAGATTATGGGTTTTTACTTCAGGTTCAGACATAGGGAAGTGGTAGATCAGACTTTGTTATATAATAATAATAATAATAGACTTTATATAGAAAAACTCTACACCGAGTGGTTTTCCCACGACAAACCACTACAAAAGCAAAGTCAGAGGCAAAATTGTGGTCTAAGGGAGCGACGTGAGTTTTTAAAAGTGACCAAGCACACAGATTTACTTCCCTTGAAGCAAATGCATCAAATTGACAGCTATCTATTAATTCCGGACATATATATGAATGAGTTAATACAGTAACCATACAAACAAGACCACCAAACCCTTCAAGTTACTTCAATCCTTTTCCAAATAACTATTTTGCTGACAGAAAGACGCATTGAAACACAACTTCTCCATAGGTTTACAGGGCTAGAACTGAGGAAAACAACACACACATACAGGCAGACAGACACACACAACATCAGCTCACTTTGGGTATAAGGTTCAGTTCCAACCAACGCTCGCAAGCCAGGACAACATGTTCTTGCTGATACTGAAATCAAAACCATTTTGTTTGGTATTACGACACATAAAGACAACCAAAAATCACTCAAAAACTCCAACCAAACAAAAAAACAACAACACACACATGAAAACGACACTGACAGATCACAACATTGCAAAAAGTTCAAAACAACACATTTAAAAAAAACAACATTATTTTTTTTTTTATCACACAAAAACCTTTTAGACCAGAAGTCGAAGACACATTTTGATTTGAGAAATATCCCCAACAAAACGTTTGCCAGATTGAAATCCCATCTATCTTATTTCTACCATACACGTACATTCATGAACATACACTTGCTCTCTCACATGCACCTTGATAATGGCCAACTTAGGACGATAATTTGATCGCCAGGGGGCAGTCAAACCGGTAGGCACTTAGCGCGTGATATTCTTATTTGGGCGGAGTGAGAGAGAGAGAGAGAGAGGGAGGGGCTCATCTCCCTCTTGGGTACACATAAACATCACGCGCTAAGCCCCTACCGGTTTGACTGCCCCCTGGCGGTCAAATTATGATCCTAAGTTGCTCATTGATCCCAAACTCCTTGACTTTCCCTCATCTCCCTCCCCCCCCCCCCCCCCCCCCCCCCCCCCCCCCCCCCCCCCCCCCCCCAACAGATTCATATACACAGGCGTACAAGTTAATCTTGCTGAAACGCATACATGGACATCACACGTACAAGCATTCTTCCCCCTCTCTCTCTCTCATGCGTACATACATTAACTACCTTGGTAGCAGCCAGATGATATCTACACACTGTGCGATAGCTGATGGACTTTAACATGATCTGGGCACACCTGTAAACATAGCATTACATAGTGAGAGAGAGAGAGAGAGAGAGAGAGAGAGAGAGAGAGAGAGAGAGAGAGAGAGAGAGAGAGAGAGAGAGAGAGAGAGAGAGAGAGAGAGAGAGAGAGAGAGAGAGAGAGAGAGAGAGAGAGAGAGAGAGAGAGAGAGAGAGAGAGAGAGAGAGAGAGAGAGAAACATGTAATTATGTAAGAGAGAGAGATAATGATAAAGGATGTGAAGTATGAGGGTCTATTCAAACACAAAGTATTACATGATGCTAAAGCAGAGTGGACCAAAATAAAGAATACAAAATTACATATGGAAAGTCAGGCTTTAAAGTAAAAGTAAGCAAACATTAACATACAAAGTTAAACAATTAGAAACAGCATGTTCACTTAAATCCAACATGTTAGAAAGCAACTGCAGCCAATTTGATTCTTTTGTTTCATAAACGCATTTATAAACTAGTGGAGTTGACGATAATAACACAAATACTGACAAGAAAAGGCTCAGGAAAAAATTGTGGCTAAATAAGAAAATTTCTTAGATCACAGAATACAAGACGTGTGTGTGTGTGTGTGTGTGTGTGTGTGTAAGAAGAAAGAGAGTGCTGTGTGCAAGCATCGCATGTATTTTACTTTCAAGTGAATCATTACTTGTTTGCCTTTAATTTTCTTGTTCTCGGTGTAAACAAAGATATTCTAAAGGGGAAGATAAGCATCCGGTCTCTTTTCCCTATATGAGTAGTGAGGACAGAAACACTGGTTATGTCCCTTTTAAACAGGACACATTTTGCACGTCGATAGGCCAGTTGAATTCTCCGTTCAAATTCCAGTCTGAGTTTTTGGATAGCCTCCACTGTGAAAAGTGTACTGTCCCCACTAACGATAACTCTATCAGCCCGGTTCGCCGAGCTCTTTAAGTAATCCATCTTACCCTTTTAGAATATCTTTGGTGTAAAGCGCACTGAGCACATTATTATTAACCCTTTAGTCTCTCACAGCTTCATCTGAGAAACACCTGCCCAGCCTCAGAAATAGAAAACGAGCATTTATTTTTCTTCTGTGAGGCTTCAGCTTTCCCTTTGGGCCCATAGCACACTCACTCCCAGAAGGTGTAGGTCCAGGACTGAAACCCCCCCAACCCAACTCAAGTTTCTGATTGGATTCGAACCAAAGACCTCCCAGCCTTTTGTCCGAAACACTACTACAGTGGAACCTCCCTTATAAGACCTCCCATTATAAGATGACCTCCCATATAAGACCTACTTCTCTGAGACATTGCTCTTCTTTGTAAATATTAAAATTACCTCCCTTACAAGACCCCTCCCTTATAAGACCTCAGTTTTGAAAGTCTTATAAGGGAGGTTCCTCTGTATTATTATTATCATTAATTTGTGAAATCTGGGCTGCTTCCACATGTCGCCGCTATTGTGGCTAGAAAATACCAAATAGCATGACTTAGATGGAGGAAAAAACACACGAGAGCATAGACTCATTTCGTGTCGTTGACATGAGTGAGCCAAAAAAGAAAGCAAGCATGTACCCTTCAATGAGCTGCTTGCAGCCCAGGATGTGGGCAGCGGCGAAAACTCCGGCCACCTCCATCACATCCACATCCAGGTTGTCATGGTAAAGGTTGCCCAGCGCTATCGCCATGGCTGCACACACATACACGAACACACACATATACATGTACACTTACACACACACACACAGAGTCAGTCAGTAAGGAAATTCCTTCTGATTTCAACAACCACAGCTGCAAGATCTATGCCTTGAAACATTGTTTTAAACAATATTTATAATTTATATACAGTGGAACCTCCCTTATAAGACCCCCCCATTATAAGACTCCCTCCCACATAAGACCTACTTCTCTGAGACATTGCCCCTTCTTTGTAAGTATTAAAATTACCTCTGTTATACAAATCCCTCCCATTTAAAGACATCATGTGTCACATTCCCTCTTAGGCTTGGAAGATTTCCTAAGATTTCTTACTAGCTATAAGAGGGAAAACACGTGATTTTGACACATGATGTGGTGGGTCTTTAAGACCTCATTTTCAATGATTTTTGAAGGTTTCATAAGGGAGGTGCCACTGCATGTATATCTATTTTTGTTTTCATTCTTAATCACATCTGTTTTGTGTAGTAAACATGCCTAATTATAACAAAAAATATTACAAACTGAAATAATCACATAAGACAATGCTGAGAGAACAAAATAATGAAAGGGACTAACATTCGCATTGCTTTCTACAGTTCTAGATCATGTCATGAAGTAATGTTTCAAAACAAATTTAAGATAGGAATACAAATAAAAGCAACAACAATAATATAAACAAATGCATGTTCATAATTAGGATCTGAGGTGAAAAAAATAAAACAAATATGTAAAAATAAAAAATGCATATAGACTGAAATGGCTAAATGGAATAAAGTGCTATTGAATCATTCAAGCTGAAATGAACAAAAAAAAGCTGCTATTTAATCTCAACACGTAGCAACCTCATTAAACAAGGAAGTAAAAAGAATCAACTAATAAAAGCCATAAAATGTTGCGGTAACTGCACACCAACATTATATTTTTTAGCCCCATTATTTCACAGATAATAAATGTCCAATAAATGTCAAAGTATTGTGCAGACCCAATCTTATTTAGGACATGTCATGTTGTTTACTGCGCTGGAGGTTGTATTTTACTGTTTCGGTGATGACAAGTTGTGGGGACTGAAATGGGATATGACGACATGCTGTTGCACATCTATTGGCCACTGCAACAGCCACCTTTTGCTAGAGTGAATGCCCTTGGTAGATGCTTGAGTACTGACCAAACAAGGGTACAGTGGAATCCGCTTTATCGGCCTTCGGATAATCGGCCAAAGCCGCTTAATCGGCCAATTTCCTAATGTACGGAATTTTTTCTTCTTAAGCATGTGTTATTTTGTTCGTTTTTACGGCCAAAGCTGAAATCTTCAATTTCGCTTTATTGGCCATTTTTGCTCTCTAATTTTTCCTCTTTACCCCCCCCCCCCCTTTTTTTTGAGAGGGAGAACAACAGACAAACTGACAACACGCTTTTGACGTTTACATGGTTGAGTGTGAAGTTGGAAGGTGAGCTGTTGTCAATTGAAAGACCCTGCATGGCGTTAAAATCACTCAAGAAAACAAAATCATTGTCTTTTACTCGTGCTTCTGTCAAGTTGTAGGATTAAGAAAGTGTTCACATACAGTACACATACACTGTACTGTATGAACTCTTGTGTTTTGACAGATTTTATTCATTTCAATTTGTCTCTCACACTGGAAGTCACTTCACACTAAGAACTGACAGCTGACAGGATGGCTCGTTTAAGCGAGAGATTTTAATGAATCTACATGTACATCTGTAATCAAAATAAAATGGTTGTTTTTAACATAGCGATTCGGCTTTAATTACATGTACAGCGTATGTATCCAGACTCAAAACACCCACCCACACACACATCACAAAAAGGGAAAGAATTGGAATTTGAACTGCAACATTTAATTTTGACGTCATTGCTTTTGACTTGCATAATTGCGTCATACAGTATCTCGATGTTCGTTTTATCGGCCGATTCGCTTTATCGGCCACATTTTGCCTTGTCCCAAAAGTGGCCGATAAAGCGGATTCCACTGTACAACTCTCTCCAATAAACCTATTTGAGGTCACTATAAATGTCTGCCTTTTGCAAGAGTGAATGCCCGTTTGGATACTGACCAACAAGGGCTTCACTCTCACTGTCAAGGGTGTTAATAACCCTAGTTGCAGTGGCCAATAGTTACATCCCTTTGTGTCTTCCTAATGTCTGGCTGCTCCACTGGTGTCCGTGCAACTTCAAAGAACAATAACTCTGGAGATCGTATTCCATACCATTAGGTCATAAATACAGTATTTTACGGACTATAAGGCGATACTTTTCCCCCAGACTGACACCCCTGCAGCTTATAATATGACTTATAACATAGTAAGAAAATATGTGACCCAGCAATACAGAAAGGACATTAAATTGCTGGGCTAGTTTCTCACAATAGGCTTGAAAAGTCAAAAATCTCATTTTTGGGTCAATTTTGAGTTATGGGTATTTTCGTGTTCTCTAACATCTTATGTTTCATATTTATAAAGGCCAGTCTTTAAGTTTCTAAACGGTCTTATAAGTGCTTTAAAACAAGTAGGTCAATGCATTTTCTTCAGCTACCTAGGTTTGACTTTAGACTGTGTTTTCTCAAAATGGCTGACGCTCATCCTACTAACTTTAAATGCCATTATTAACTCTGGACCGGAAAAAGATACAAGAACGGTTCTTATATCATTAGACTCCCCGTGGGGATACCGGGGGGTCTTTTGTAAAAATAGTTCCCCCACCTTCTGGAAGTTCTGTGCTTGTAACTTTCTCTAATCTGCCACTCTCTTTGACTCCGCCTTTCCCCTTTGCTTTCTGTCATCTACTATCTTTCTGACTTACTGGACCTTTTTTTTAAACAAAAATCTCCCAAATATTTTTTCTCCTTTGAACTCTTCCGAAATCGGAATGTGTCAGCTGTGCGCAGCTGGGAGACCAGTGAAAACTGAAAACCGGACACGCATGTACCTTACCCATTATGGCCATATGGCCTGGGAACGAAGAAGAAGAAGAAGAATATCATTAGAAAGAGAATTGTCTGAAGTTTCCAATAATGCCATTTTCTCAGAATGGTCAGCTTGACACTTAATGTCCCTTTCGTGGTCACATATAAGAACAAAATCTGCTGTTTTCTCGTTTGTTTATGTTGATAAAGGCACATTCGCCGAAATTTCCAGTAGTTTTGTTTTGTCTCTTGTGAATAAAATAACGTCACATTAAAGAAAAAAAAAGAACAAATTCTGAATATTGAGTTACATTAAGGTGCGCCTTATAGTTCAACAAATAAGGTATATCATAAATCATAAGGTGCAACATTATTCTTCGCCACTCAACACGTTTTCACTCATCATTCTCGTGGAATAAAAACATGCTAACAGAAATTTTCGTCACTCAACATGCTTTTACCCACCATTCCCTTACCAAAAAACACCAACCCAAACCTACCAACACACGGTGTGACCCATCGACCTTTAACCCCACACTGACCTCTCTTGGAGACCATGGGGTCGGTGACCTCCAGGTGAAGGACGGACATTTGGCCAGAGCGTTTCTCCGATATGTGGGCCGGGTGGTCCAGCGATTTGGGCCCCTCCTCTTCTTTCTTCCCCCCTCCTCCCCCTTCCTCAGCCGCCTTGCCTGTCTCCTTGTAGTCATTGCTAGATTAAAAAACCCGGAAAAACAAAATAAAACCCAAAGAAAAAAACAACAACAAAAACAGAAAAGAATCCCAAACAAACCAGTTATAGTTTGAGTAAATGGAATGAACGAAGAATAATAACTTGGAAGCATACATGATTTTAAAGATCCATTTTATTTTTTGGGCAAAAGAAAGAACCATAAAAATAAAGCAACATAAACGTTTTATGACTGTTTATTCAGTTTATTAGGAGTTCTGTATTTGCTTCTTTTCCCTTCCATTCATGCGCTTTCTTTTGTGAAATTGAAACTGATTTAATGACTGAATGAATCAAACAAAATGAAAAACAGAACATCCAACATGTTCATGACTGGACTGCAATTATTTAATGGCTCAAGTGTGTGATGGTGCGATGGTAAGCTGACTATTTAGCTCATGACACTTTTTACAAGCAGATGTGACACAGGGAATAAGGAATATGCCTTATGATATGACAGAAAATATAATAAGAAACTATAATTACAAACACAAAATCAGAATTTTGTGCTAAATTTGGAGGTGCGCCTTATACAAAATACCGTAATTCGCGGACAATAAGCCGCAACTTTTTTTTTACCCCCCCCCCCCCCCTGCGGCTAGTACAGTGCCGCGGCCTAAAAGTTACCGAAAGTGAAAGTAAACTCAACTCAGTGGCATCCTTGATTCTGACCTTTGATCTGTGGCCTCGTAATTCTGTGGTTGATGACAAAAAATAAACTTTTAATTTCGGTATATTTTTTCACAAAGTGACGATCTGTTTCGCGGTCTCGACACTTTCGTTTTGGCAGTCAACACACCCGTGATCAAATCTAGACTCAAACGGACGCTGAGATCGTGCATCGCCACGCTTCCGCGGCTTATGTGTTACTTTTTTCAGATTTCTTTTTTTTAAGTAGGGGGTGCGGCTTATATTACGAAGCGGCTTATATCACGAAGCGGCTTGTAGTCCGTGAATTACGGTACTGTATAGTCCATAAAATACGGCAGTTGTCTAGTGTGATATAGAACTGTTTTTTTCTGTCCATTTCTCTGTCTATCCCATCCTCTTTACCTATATTAAAGCTCCGGGAGATGTGACTGTCAAGGATCTATAATGTTATATGTCTCATGTACCACATGATTTCCAGTAGTAGGCCGTGTACACACATAAGCAGATATTTCACGCGGAAACCTGTGCGCAATCCATAAATAAGTGAAACAAAGAAGGGAAAAGATTTGCGCACGTGTCCGAATTTCCCCTATATCACTGTTATCCTTCTTTCTTCCACTTATTTAGGGTTTTCTGTAGGGAACTTAATGTGAACCCAGCCTTAATGCTTCTCTCATTCTCTCCCTCTTTCTCTCTATTTATTTCTCTCTCTCTCAGTCTCACTCTTAATCAATCAATCATTTATTGTCCCCATTTCATTAAAACAAGGAAATTTGTCTTGCAATAGATCAATACAAAAACCAAAACACAATAAAATGCAATAAATGCGAACACCATAAGGTGTCTGTACACGTGAACACCCCCACCCCCACCACGGCAACAAAGCGACAGGCCAGTCACAATATAACTAGCCCATCACCGTGCCACCATAACTATAGAATTTGCTCTGGGAGATCTCAGATGTGACTGTCAAGGATCTGTAATGTTATATGTCTCATGTACCACAGGATTCCCACTAGTAATGCTTCTCATTCTTTCTCACTATTTATTTCTCTCTCTCTCAGTCTCACTCTCTGTCCAACTGTAGAATTTGCTCTGGGAGACATAGCTATCTTGGGTCTCTACCACAGGACATTAATTCTTCTAGCGCCATGCATTTTTTAACATTCTTGGTTGTTCAGTTGCATCTCAACCGACAGAAAAGGGGTAACTATTTCTTTTCTCAAGTGCGCATGTGTAATGCTTTAACTGAAAAAAAATCACTCACATAAGCTCTAAAAAATAGACAAACACAAGGCAGGGTACTTGGCAGTGAATGTTTCTGCATTTGGTGGGAGTGAAGTGTGATGTACTAGGTGAATACATTCGCCCGCCCATGGTGCTAGAAGAGCTTAGAAGTTGGCGCGGTAGTGGCGTCTCTCTCTCAATCTCTTTCTATTTACCTGCAGGGCTCCCAATCGTCCCGCAAAACAAGGGGTCCCAGGGACTCCTTCACTTACAGTATAGAGGGTCCTAGAGGCGGGATAGAGGGTCCCAGTGGCATAGCGAATGCTAAAAAGAATGCTTCTAGCGCATCCCTGGGACCCCACTTCACATTCTTTTAGAGGGTCCTTTAGAATTTTAGTGCTTCACAGACCCCCAAACGGGGGTCCCTGGGAGCCCTGACCTGTAGAATTTGCTGTGGTAGACATGTTTCTAGCGCATCCCTGGGACCCCCCTGCACATTCTTTTAGAGGGTCCTTTCGAATTTTAGTGCTTCACAGACCCCAAATGGGGGTCCCTGACCTGTAGAATTTGCTGTGGGAGACATGTGTGTCGAGAGTCTGGGCCAGGGGGCTGCGGTAATAGTTCTGCAGGGAGGGGTCCTCCCCTTCCTGGTCTGCCAGCTGCAGGGCCAGGGTCTCCGACTTCTGCAGGAAGGGCCGGTGCAGCTCCCAGTCCATGTCCATGCACTTCAGCAGCACGTCTGCAGCAACCAGATAGAGGGTGCGTTTTATTCCCTAAGCGTCCCTGTGGGGATACCGGGGGTCTTTCGTAAAAATAGTTCCCCCACCTTCTGTGCTTGTAACTTCCTCTAATCTGCCACTCTCTTTGACTCAGCCTTTTCCCTTTGCTTTCTGTCATCTTCTATCTTTCTGGCTTATTGGTCCATTCTCCTGCCTTTTTTTCCCAAAAAATCTTTCAAATAATTTTTCTCTTGAGCTCCTCCGAAGTTGGAATGTGTCGGCTGTACGCAGCGGGAAGACAAGTGAAAACTGAAAACATATGTACCTTACCCATTATGGCCATATGGCCTGGGAATGCAGAAGAAGAAGAATTCCCTAAGCTTACTGTTTACCTTTGTTTTAACCCTTTCACCGCCAATGTCACATTTATGCACCACAATGGTTTAACACCCATGTCCCTAAAAATCATCAAATCAGGGCCTGTTATCCGAAGACCTTATTTTCTTAATTTGGGGAGGTAAGGCTAGGCCTAATGTCATACATGTCAAAGAGGAATTCCCAATATTGCAGATTGTTTTAAAATCTCTACCCAGTTAAGTTTAATGGTATGTCTTGTGTGCTGAAAAATGGTTGGCGGCGAAAGGGTTAAATGAATCGATGTCCCACCTAACTTTACTCTACAAGTCTCTTAGATACTCATTTTATGCATAAGCCTAAGAAGCTTTTGCTTTATGAATTGTGTAGATTATCAGATGAGACGCGCGCGTGTGTGTGTGTGTGTGTGTGTGTGTGTGTGTGTGTGTGTGTGTGTGTGTGTGTGTGTGTATATGTGTGTGTATCATTTAACTTAAGACTATTGGCATGTTCTCCCCCCCCCCCCCCCCCCACCCTCTCTCTTATGCGTGAGAGGGAGGGGGGGGGGGGTAGAGGGGAAGGGGGACCTACAGATTGTGTGCCCTTGAGTTTTGCGTGAATGTTCTATTTTAATATTTGAACTGTGATCTTATTTATGTACTGTTTATCTTTTATTGCGTGCCACCACATATGCATTTCGGACAATAAATGGAGTGACTTGTGAGATGGTCCTCCAAAGTCGGAGTGTGGCTGCCCACGTGGCGGGGTAATCAAAAACGGTCACACACGTAATGTTCTCATCCCTAGCTGGTGCATTTGTGCCATAGTGTTCAAGTGCTTCGGCTGTTGGGATGATCCCTGGAGTCTTTAAGCCAGGGTAAGACAACAACTTAAGTGAGATGGGCTACAATCTCCAGTCCTATTGTTCTCTGGATTTCCCTAGAGTTTTAGGATATTGGGGAGGTGCGAAGGGATGTGATAATAGGTGTGTGATGACATGTCGTACGCACCGATGAAAGGGTGACCGCTGGACTCAAAATTACTGTACTTTGTGTGTGTGTTGTGTATAAGTGTAAGTGTATGTGTGTGTGTGTGTGTGTGTGTGTGTGTGTGTGTGTGTGTGTGTGTGTGTGTGTGTGTGTGTGTGTGTGTGTGTGATTCAGATTCAGATTCAGATTCAGATATTTATTGTCTTTGAAAACCGTAACAGGTTTTATATGACACTAAAATAAAATAATAAACAAAACAAACAACGAAACACTAAATGTAAGAAACAAAGCATATGAACTTTTTCATCAAACATTCTGTTCTTGTTTGTACTTTTTCCCCGAGCTACTTTAGTAACTGCTGACAATGTGTGTGTGTGTGTGTGTGTGTGTGTGTCTGTCTGTGTGTGTGTGTTGGTGAATCTGGTGTCACTTCGACCTCCTAATACTGTAATAGGCAAGGAGACGATTGCTATATCGGAAATCTGGGCTTAAATTTGTTCATAGTAAAAATGCCATACCCAAGTTACATCCATACTCTCTCAACCAAGACTTCGGGATAATTGGTTTTGTGGTAAAAATCAACTACGGTTATCTCTCCCCCCAAAAAAAAATCTGCTTAGTTTACTCCATCAAAATTATTATTTGTATGCAAGCACCAACACGTAATAATTGAACACCACTAAAGCAATTTGCACCAATGTCAACTGCAACAGAAGATGAACAATAACGACAAAACAAAGAAAGAAGAAACAGTAGAAGAATTGGAAGAGGATGATGAAGAAAAAGATCAGGAGAGGAGGAAAGAAACAAAAAGCGGCGGAATAGAAGAAGAGACATAGAACTCTTTATGGTGGACAGCTCACAAGATCTTTTCAGCTTGACTTATTCCAGTTCCATACACCATGAGCTCAAAAGAGAAAGGGCGCTATAAAAATGTTTATTATTATTATATGGTACTTATAACTGATTCATTGACAGAAAACCTGGGTATATAATGCACAAACATTTAGCTTTGATATCATAAACATGCTTGAATGTACGCATAGATCTATACTCACCTTTTTTACACACACAATTTTAAATCATATTTATAAATGAATTTTGAAAATATTTCAATAATTCTAATCGTTCCCAAAGACTAGAAACATTCTATTGGAAATTCAAATATACAGGACTTTGGAAGATGGTCAGGTAAAACATCTGTTCCTTTAAATACCCCCCACATCACGTGTCACATTCCCTTTTATGCTTTTAAGATTTCTTAACAGCTGTAAGAGGGAAAACACGTGAAAACCATGATTTTGACACGTGACGTGGTTGGTCTTTAATTACTGAGAAAAAAAATCGTGTATATAAAAGATTTCAAGCTAAATTATATAATACATTTATCCATCCCCAAAATGCTCACAGAGCTACAACTCAAGCTACAAGTCCTCAACACACACACACCCTAAATTAAACACAACAGTTTTGCACGAAGAACAAAGGAGGCTATGCATGAATATAAGGCACGCCAGTTTCTCTTTGGACATTAACTCTTCTAGCGCCATGAACCGTATTGTACGGACTACAAGGAGATACTTTTCCCCCTAGACTGAGACACCTGCGCCTTATACTATGACTGACAATATAGTAAGAAACTATGATAACAAAATATGAAATTTGGGTAAAGGTCAAGATGTGCCACCCCCCCTACATTTCTCGGTTAACCCTTTCACCGCCAACGTCGCATTTTTGCACCACAATGATTTAACACCCATGTCACTAAAAGGCATCAAATCAGGGTCTGTTATCCAAAGACCCTATTCTCTTAATTTTGGGAGGTAAGGATAGGCCTTACTTTAAATGTATCACAGAAGAACATCCAATATTACACAGATTTTGTTCTCTACCCATGTAAATTTAATGGAAATGTTTTGCTGAAAAATGGCTGGCGGCGAAAGGGTTAATTGTATTTTTCCCTTTTTGCCTTTCTTACCATACATAAAGCTGTATTTTATGAACCTTTGTAGCTAATAACCTTTTTGGAATACTAACCCTATCCCTAACCCTACCCTATAAGACGGAAAAACGCAACGAACTGTGACAAATCGCGGTGTACTGCAGTACATAGTGGGGGGTAGGGTTAGGTTTAGGGCTAGGGTTAGGGTTAGGGTTAGGGTTAGTATTCCAAAAAGAGAATTAGCTGAAAATGTTCCTAAAATACAGCTTTATGTATGGTAACAAAGGCAAAAACGGAAAAATACAATTAACCGAGAAATGCAGGGGGGGGGGGGGTGGCACATCTTTACCTTTACCGAAATTTGTGTAAAATGTGGGTCATAATCAGGTGCGCATTGTAGTCCCGTAAAATACGATACTTTTTGACGTTCTTGGTTGTCCGTTGCATCTCAACCGACAAGAGGAGAGTAACTTTTTTTTGGAGTGTGCATACGTTCCTTTAACGGAAAAATCACTTACATAAGCTCTAAAAATAGACAAACACACGGCAGGATACTTGACAGTGAATGTCTTTGCATTTGGTGGGAGTGTAGAGTGATGTAGTGGGCGAATGCATTCACCCATGGTGATGAAAGAGTTAAAGCAAAGACACTGAAAAGAAAAGACTAACATCCGGTCCCTTTTCCCTATATGAGTAGTGAGGACAGAAACACTGGTTATGTCCCTTTTAAACGTGACACATTTAGGTTAAAAACACGTCGATAGGCCAGTTGAATTCTCCGTTCAGATTCCAGTCTGAGTCTTTGGATAGCCGCCACTGTGAATGGTGTAACTACCCCACTAATGATAACTCTATCAGCCCGGCTCGCCGTAACTCTTAAGTAGTCCATCTTACCCTTTTAGAGTCTTTGGTTAAAGTCCTCAAACACTGCAAAAAGGAAATGAACTGGCATCTTGTCAAAATATCAAATAGCATTGCTCTTCACAATTTTCAATAAATCTTTCTTTTTTCTTTCTTTCATAAAACATGTTCTAAATGGTATAATAATAATAATAAACTGGTTATTTATAGAGCGCAACTCCCTTTGCAGGGTGCTCAAAGCGCTGAACAAAGGCCTAAACACTAACATACAGATAAACATATTAAAGACAAGCCAAGAATAATCAACATGAAGACAAGTATACATTAAAAATAAGTGAGACTGTTCATACAAAATACTCTTCTCCCCCCCCCCCCCCCCCACACACGCACACACGCAGCACACACACACCATATGCAGGGCAATATCATCAAGGACTACGTGGATTAGAGGTGAGAGTATGAGGTTTCAAAAAGATGAGTTTTCAGAGAAGTTTTGAAAGACTGAACAGAGGAAGAGTGGCGAACACTGTGTGGTAAGCTATTCCAGACCGAGGGAGCAGAGTACGAGAAAGAAGATTCACCGAAGGATTTAGTTTTAATACGGGGAGTGGAGAGCAGGCATGAGTCGGAGGAAGATCTGAGATGTCGGGTGGGAGTGTAGGTTTGTACAATGTCAGTGAGATACTGAGGGGCAGTTCCATTAATAGAGTTGAAGGTGAGGCATGCGACCTTGTACTGAATTCGAGCAGAAATTGGAAGCCAGTGAAGAGTGTGAAGTAGCGGGGTGATATGCTGTGTCTTTTTTGCTTTGGAAATCAATCTTGCATCTGCGTTCTGAACTTTCTGAAGTTTCTGAGGACTGCGGGCAACCAAATAACAGAGAGTTACAATAGTCTAGCCTAGACAAGACGAGAGAACAGACGAGATGAGTGGTAAGGAGGTGGCGAATGGAACTTATCTTACGAATCTGTAGATAGGCTACTTTGCAGACATTGTTCACATGTGTTTTCATTGTAAGGTTGGAATCGATAGTAACGCCCAGGTTTTTGACAGAAGGAACAAAATCAATATCCGAGTCACCTATCCTTATGGAAGATGGAAGGGACCTGTCAACAGAGAGTGTATAACAACATTCTTTTCATATATGGGCTATTAACTCTTCTAGCACCATGGGCGAATGTATTTGCCCAAGACATCACTCTACACTCCCACCAAATGCAAAGACATTCGCTGCCAAGCACCCTGCCATGTGCAGGCCTTCCAGGGACCCCCATTTGCGGGTCTATGAAGTACTAGAATTCTAAGGGACCCTCTAAAAGAATGTGCAGGGGGTCCCAGGGATGCACTATAAGCATTCTTTTTAGCATTCACAATGTTATTGGGACCCTCTAGCCCTCCTCTAGGACCCTCTATACTTTAAGTGAAGAAGTCCCTGGGACCCCTTGTTTTGCGGGACGATTGGGAGCCCTGATGTGTTTGTCTATTTTTAAAGCTTATGTCACTGTTTCTTCCATTAAAGCAATGCATGCACACTCGAAAAAAAGTAGTTACTTCCCTCTTGTCGGTGGAGATGCAACGGACAATTAAGAATGTCGGAATGTACATGGTGCCAGAAGAGTTAAATGCTCTGAATGAATTTAAATATACACAAAATGTACACTCAAATGCACACACATTACCGGGTAATCACCACAACCTCTACAATAAGTGTTACAATTTCAAAGCAAATGCAAAAAAACAGACGCCCAATGCATCCTGATACAGATCAATTTTCAACTGAATAAAGGGTTGGAACAGTAAAATGTAACAGTAAATCTTGCCACCATTTCAATGGTTAACCTAGCTCGCCAATTTGACTGCCAGGTGGCATAGCTCGAGTGGGGCTAATCCTCTCTATATTCTTAGTTGGGGATATTAAGAGAGAGGGAGAGGGAGGCCTCTCTCTCACTATGCCAAACTAAGAATATCGCGTGCTAAGCCCCATCTGGTTTGACTGCGCCCTGGCGGTAAAATGCGTGTCCTAAGTTGCTCATTACTCCCCATAATATAAAAAACCAAAGCTTGACCATACACCACTGCTGCAAAAAAACAACCTTAAAAAGCAACAAAACAAACAAAAAGTAATCAAGTATGATATCAGTACCTATACAGACGAGAAATGTGAAAGCATTAATTGCTGTGATAAAGGAAAAGCCAGGAGCAACAAAAGATGTTAAGAGTTTAGTGGCCATACCCACCATGTCTATAGAGTGGACCATAGAGAGCTGTTAAGATCACCAAATAGAGGTCAGTTACAGAGAGGTATCCCATCCCATCTTCTCTCAAAATTAAAACAAAATCGTTTAAGAGTTATACACATTCACAACCAGGCATCAGAATAGTCTGAAGTCCAATCCTCTGAAAACCGCGGTAAAAGGGCCACCAAGGCCCCAGACAATTGGCCACTGCAACTAGGGTTATTACAGCCCTTGACGGCAAGAGTTAATCCCTTGTTGGTCAGTACCCAAAAGGGCATTCACTCTTGCAAAAGGCAGCCATTCAGTGGCCTCAAATAGGGTTATTGGCAAGAGTTATTCCCTTGTTTGGTCAGTACTCAAGCATCTTCCCCCACCCACCAAGGGCATTCACTCTTGCAAAAGGTGTTCTTTGCAGTGGCCAAAAGAAGGGCAACACTGAAATCAGTTCTGAACACCACCAAAAAGGCTTCATATAGTGATAAATCACTTTAAAATGCTATTTAACACAAAGGATAACCCTCAATAAAAAGGCAAAACCTCTGACAAGCCAAGCCTGAATCCTCTGTCAGAAATTCTGAATCCTCTGACAATTCTGATGCCTTATGCAAGAGTTTCACATACACATACATTCACATACCCAGACTGTTCACCGTACAAAGGCTCTTCATATTCTTTTTCACAAAAATGGGAGTATGTAATGGTGGGTGACCTGTGAATGTGTCACAAAAGGCAACTAGTAGATACAAGTTTCATTAGCGACAGTCAGGACATCCAGGTTTTTTCCGTTTGATATGATTCTTTAATGCTTCTCTTTTAATATTTGAAGAAAAAATATCTTCTGCACAATTTGTTTTTTCTTTTCTGATTATCATGTTTCTTAGCATTTAAAAACAAAATCAGTCAAAATGGCAAAAGAAATTAACAACTTGCAAGAGTCAGTACTCTGATCAAAACATTGACTTTGAAAACATTTAATGCTTTTTAATTAAAGTATGTTTCCCTGTAAATACTTTTAACCCCTTGACTGCCATATAACGCATCACATACTGGCTTGATGACATCACTGATGACATAATCAGATGAAGAGGAATAACTCTGATATGCTGGTGTTTGCTCTAGCACAGTCAAGAGAGTTATACTCCCAGAACATTTTGCCAGATTGGCTCTATCAGTTGTCTTTTTCATGGCATGATTTGTACAATGAATTAAACTTTTTTTTTATCTGGCAGTCAAGGAGCTAAAATGTTCGAAATGTATACATTTAGCAAACCTACTAGACATACTCTCACGTGAATACTCTCATTCGAACATGCACATACTTGAATATCAATATTGCAAGCAGTACATTAACATGAAACCAGAGATGCATATTTATGTAGTTTCCGTTCATTGCCCATCACAACTCCTAGGTTTGTTTAGTTGAGATTTCAAATCATAATGATGTGAACCTTTTAAGAAAACTACATTCTACATATGGTACTTAAACTATACAATTTTGCATGGACATAAAACTTTTAACTTTGTGTCATCTTAGTCACTGACACACAACGGTCAATTTGTTGTCTACAAAAAGTGTATGACATAATGAGTTTGCAACTTTGTGCATGTAAGCATTCAGTCAAAAGCAATCTTAGCATTTCAGGCTGGGAAGCATCTAGAATGTGAACAATGGCTAATTCTGAACACAGAATCTCTTCTAACCTGTCCATCACAGCTTTATTACAAATGAAGAATGGTAAGTACGTGTAGCAAAAAAATCAGGAGCTCATTTAAGAAAGAGTAAATAATTTTGATTTCATACTGCAGAAGATTATACAGAAATCTGAAGGTAAAGCTGCCGTACTTCTAGCTTCGAAGGATTGAACACACTCACCATAGTTTGGCTGCCTTTCAGCTGTGAGAAGCCACACAAAAACACACCATTAGCTTGACATTATTAGTCAGTGACAGAGAAACAGCACTCTGTGTGTGTGTGTATTAGGCATTAGGTACTTTATAATCACAGAGGCATCTCTGTGAAATTCGGGTTGCTCCCACCTGGAGAGCGCGTCGCAGCCAGAGGCGCGACACCCTTTTTTTTTTTTGGCATGCAATTTTTTGTGCTGCTGAGGAAGAAAGGGAGGGGTGGGGGGTAAATTTTGACCAAATGACAACTTTTTCGTTGCCACTGGGTTTAACGTGTGCTAAGTGCATGGGCACACGGGACCTCGGTTTATCGTCTCATCCGAAAGACTGTGTGTGTGTGTGTGTGTGCTTGCAAATGCATATTTGCATGGTTTTTGTGTTTTTATGCATGCCTGTTCATAAATGTGCATGCAAGTATTTTTTCCTGTGCATGTGTGGTATATTTGGAGTGTTTTACACAGAGCTTCTGATTGTTGGCGCGCCTGCACCATTCACGCATATCTTTTTCAAAATGACACATGCTTACAGCTTGTAATGCGCCTGTCTGGCGCATGCCAATTATTAAGTAAGAGAGAGAGAGAGAGAGAGAGAGAGAGAGAGAGAGAGAGAGAGAGAGAGAGAGAGAGAGAGAGAGAGAGAGAGAGAGAGAGAGAGAGAGAGAGAGAGAGAGAGAGAGAGAGAGAGAGAGAGAGAGAGAGAGAGAGAGAGTAATTTGAATAAGATTTTTTCATTCTTTTTCCATCAAGTCACACATACGTCATAACAGTATATGTCATTCAGACATATTAAAAAAGGTCTTGTAAGCACAAAATCTTGTATGGTCTTTGCTTTGTGTATTCCAGATCTATACCTACATGACTTTTAACTTTTGGGCTAAGCTTACATATCCATCCAAAATTTCCCCTCTGTCTGTCTGTCTGTCTGTCTGTCTCTCACCATCTAGGCCTATAATGTGTGCCAAATACTACCTTGAATTTTTACGGAAACAAAAGTTCTATTCTGTTCATACACACACTTCCATGCGCACATTCACATATGGATATACAGCTAATGCAATGTATTGAAAGTTAGGTTTAAAGTTTTAGTAAGACATTAGTGACCCATCATTTTAGAAAATGACCCCTCATTTTCTTTAGTCAGGGGTCACACGACCCATGAAGTCTGAAAACAATCTGAAGCTCTGTTAACAGCATATGTAAATACTTAAATAGTGTGTGTATGTGTGTGCATCATGTTAGTGTGCACAGTGCATAAAACAACATATTTGAATACAGTTGTGTGTGTGTCTGTGGAGAGAGAGAGAGAGAGAGTGAGAGAGAGAGAGAGAGAGAGAGAGAGAGAGAGAGAGAGAGAGAGAGAGAGAGGAACAGAGAGAGACAGGCAGACAGACAGACACAGGCAGAGAGACAGAGGGAGAAGCAGACAAAAATAATTATAAAGATGCAGAAATTGTGATCAGATAAACACATAAAAATGACAAACATGAAAAACAAGTGTACATGAAGTAAATGTTATCATGCATTGAAAACGAAAACACAGCAAACTTTCACAGCAAAAAAACCCCAGTCAGAAGATCAGCACTGAAAATAACGAGTCCCTTATTTATTATAAACATGAACTTTTTTGTATACACTTCTGAGCTCTTTAAAAAACAATCTTTTATATGAAATTATTAACAGAAAAAAAAATTGAAAATAGAAAAAGAAAAGAAAAGAGAAAAAAAAGACACACACACACACTCACATTAAAACCCCCCACCACACACACAGAAAAAAAGGAGACTTAGGACAATACTGATGAAATCGATCAGACATGAGGAAGGACTCTTAAAGCAACAAAACAAAAACAAAGATTTATCACTCCAAAATAGAACCAAGAAACAATAGCCAGAAAGGAACACTTGTAGACTAGAAGACAACTGTGATGCATGCAGACAGACAAAAAGGCAAAAACGGATAGCGGTAGTAGCCGTCAGACAAGATAAAAAGAAGACTGGTAGACAAACATTCCGACTTTCCAGACACAGACAAAAACGGATAGTGGTAGTAGCCGTCAGACAAGATAAAAAGAAGACTGGTAGACAAACATTCCGACTTTCCAGACACAGACAAAAAGGCAAAAACGGATAGTGGTAGTAGCCGTCAGACAAGATACAAGAAGACTGGTAGACAAACATTCTGACTTTCTAGACACAGACAAAATGGCAAAAACAAACAGTGGTAGTAGCTGTCAGACACATCGTCAGAAAGATAGACAGACATTGCTCTGACCTGGACCCACGTAGCTCATGCTCTTCTTGGAGTGGTAGAGGAACAGGTCCTTGGGCGTCCTGTAGTGGGCCGACTTGGGCACGAAGGTCTTCACAGGGCCCGCAGGCTGTGGCAGGCAGCTGGACAACAGTGAACATTACCATTATAATTGTGCATACTTCTTCTTCGTCGATCGCTCAGACATGCAGTTTCCTGTCATGTTGAACGACAAACACCTCAACGGCCATTAAACTTTGCCAGCTGTAAATTATTTCGGAAAAGTATTACAGTAAACATTACTATTATAATTGTGCACACTTCTTCGTCGATCGCTCAGACAGTTTCCTGTCATGTTGAATGACAAACACCCCAACGCCCATTACATTTTGCCAACTGTAATAATTATTTCGGAAAAGTATTTTAGTAAACATTACTATTATAATTGTGCACACTTCTTCGTCGATCGCTCAGACAGTTTCCTGTCATGTTGAACGACAAACACGCCAACGCCCATTAAATTTTGCCAGCTGTAATATTTCGGAAAAGTATTTCCTTTGACGAACAACCATGGACTATATAGTCTGCTGTCATATGAGCGCAGATGCATAATAATAATAATAATAATGGGAATTTATATAGCGCTCTTTCTCACATGAGCTCAGTGTGCTTTACATTGATAACAAGAACATTAAAGGCAAACAAATAATGAATCATTAGAAAGTAATATAAACACGATGCTTGCATGCAACATTCTCTTTCTTCCTCACACACACACACAGCCTGCACACACACACATGAACGCACGCACATACACTGACAATTATACAAGAGTAAAATAGTTACAATATGAAAATTCTAAGAAGAAACAGGAGCAACACCCATGTGGGGGTGTGAGGGAGCTGAAGGTTTTCTATAAAATGAAGCTGCCAAAATTGACTCTTCATGGGGTTTTTTTAATATAAAAACTACACTTTGACAAATAAAGGTATCAAATTTGAATCAATATCTTGTATATAAAAAAAGTCTATAAAGAGAGTTCTGAAAAATCCTACTTTTAAAGTTCAACTGGCATGTTCAACTTAAAACTAAGAAAATGCATTAAAACATCCTTCAGTACCCATACACTTCCTTGGAAATGTCAAATTCTGGAAAACCAGATAGTGTTCTGGATTTTCCTGACAGAGTTTAGAAATCTGGACATTCCTGAAAAATTCCTGATAGTTGGCAGCTATGGACATGGATTATCCAATCTTACCTCTTAGATCGAGGGGACAGACAAGGATTATCCAATCTTACCTCTTAGATCGAGGGGACAGACAAGGATTATCCAATCTTACCTCTTAGATCGAGGGGACAGACAAGGATTATCCAATCTTACCTCTTAGATCGAGGGGACAGACAAGGATTATCCAATCTTACCTCTCAGATCGAGGGGGCATTTTGGGGACAGACATTGATTATCCAATCTTGTCTCTTAGACCGAGGGGGCAGTTTGTGGACAGACAAGGATTATCCAATCTTACCTCTTAGATCGAGGGGGCAGTTTAGGGACAGACAAGGATTATCCAATCTTACCTCTTAGACCGAGGGGTCAGTCTGGGGTCAGACAAGGATTATCCAATCTTACCTCTCAGATCGAGGGGGCAGTTTAGGGACAGACAAGGATTATCCACTCTTACCTCTTAGATCGAGGGGGCAGTCTGGGGACAGACAAGGATTATCCAATCTTACCTCTTAGATCGAGGGAGCAGTTTGGGGACAGACAAGGATTAACCAGTCTTACCTCTTAGACCAAGGGGGCAGTTTGGGGACAGACAAGGATTAACAAATCTTACCTCTTAGATCGAGAGGGCAGATAGGGATTATCCACTCTTACCTCTTAGACTGAGGGGGCAGTCTGGGGACCGACAAGGATTATCCAATCTTACCTCTTAGATCGAGGGGGCAGTCTGGGGACAGACAAGGATTATCCAATCTTACCTCTTAGATCGAGGGGGCAGTCTGGGGTCAGACAAGGATTATCCACTCTTACCTCTTAGATCGAGGGGGCAGTCTGGGGACAGACAAGGATTATCCAATCTTACCTCTTAGATCGAGGGGGCAGTCTGGGGACAGACAAGGACACCTCTTTGCCCTCTCTGGTCTGGGTCTCCGACCGACTGGTCGTTGGCTGATCTTGCTGCGAGGTGGTTGCCATGGTACCGGCAGTTGTCTGGGGTCTGGAGGGGAGGGAGCGACGGAAGGAATAGGGGCTGTTGGACTCTATATTGGTGCACAGTTTGGGACTCTCAGCTGAAGCACAAGGCAAGACAGAAAGAAGGGTGCACGTGAAAGATACACGAAAAAGCCACTACGCTACTTAAAGCGAAGCTGTGCAAGAGGATGCTTTTTTTTCTCAGCTTTACAAAATTGCTAATGCTACGACATAGAAAACGCATAGAATGTTATGTGTACCATATTTTACTGACTATAAGGCGCATTGTATTATAAGGCGCACCCTCCAAAGTTTACACAAAATTTTGATCTTGTTAAAAACATAATCATATTTTACTATGAGTGTGAGTGTATTTGTATGTGTATCCGCTAACGTTTGTGTGTGTGTGTGTTGGTGTATGTGGTCAGTCCGTGCAACTCAGTTGCTATGGCTTACTGAATGAAAGATGAATAATGTGTGCGTGTGAGAGAGAGAGAGAGAGAGAGAGAGAGAGAGAGAGAGAGAGAGAGAGAGAGAGAGAGAGAGAGAGAGAGAGAGAGAGAGAGAGAGAGAGAGAGAGAGAGAGACAGAGAGAGTTGCTTTGTATATATGCGTTGTTGCTGGTTTGTCCTTAAAAAGCATTTAAGTTAAATACTATTTTTGCTGTCTACTTGTTGATGAATAATTGATTGTAAAGCGCTTTGGGCTCATTTGAGGCAAAGCGCTATATAAATGTACTATTACTTACTTACTTACTTACTATAAGTCATACCATAAGGCAGAGAGGTCACAGTCCAGGAGAAAAAAGTATCACCTTACGGTCCATACAATGTGGTCGCATCAGGAATATATGATAATGACGTGAACAGAAGATATCAGGCTTACAACGGAAATAAAAGCAAAAATTGTTTCATTTAGTACTTTTGGTCTTGTGTTTAATTCACTATTATACAGCCACCAACATAAGACACTATCTCAATTCTAACATTTTTATGTTGAATAAATGTGTGTAAAGTACCAGTAAAACTGAAAAAGTATGTTACAAAAGTAAACCAATAAATAGACAATTATCATCTTAAACTAAAGTCTTAAAAGAATCAACCCCACAACATCTATGATTAACCCTTTCGCCGCCAACCATTTTTCATCCAAAATTTTCTCTCAAACTTACCTAGGTAAAGAAAAGTTGGCATCTGCACAATGAATCCCCCAATGACATGCATCAAATGAATCCTTTCCTTATCTCCCCAAATTAACAACGTAAGGATATTGGATAACTGATCCAACTTTCATACCTTAATTAGTAGCAAGGGTGTTAAATCAGTGTGGTGCTAAAATGCGACATTGGAAGTGAAAAGGCTAAACTGATTAATGCTGGCAATGCACAAGAACAAGATCTCCTTGAATTGTGTACAATGGAAGAACTCCTAAGATTGTTAAATCTAAGTTTCGTTTCTTCATTAGAGCAAAACGTTGTCTTCTGGGGAGGGGTACATCAGTTTATGAAATGCAACAAGCCTGTACGAATCAAGAAAGGTTGCTGTCCACTTTCTAATACCCACATCAAGACACAAAACCAAAACCCCCAAAAGGTATCAAAGCATCATTAAAGTAGAAATCAAAAACAGAAGTACCATATTTTTGGGACTTTGCATAAGACGCACCCCCCAAATTTAAGATTTTGTTATTAAGTTTTCTTACTATTTTATTAGTCACATTATAAGGCGCAGGGGTCTGAGTGTGGGAAAAAAGTATCGCCTTATAGTCCGAAAACTACGGTACACTGTAGTCTGAAGGCAATATTTGTTTGTTACAAAACTTCAGTATACATGTACTCAGAAATGAGAAATTGGAAAGTACAGTGGATTCCTGATAACTCTGGATAACTCACAATAATTTGTTGGTCCCAGTTTAACAATCCTTATGCTCAAAGGTCTTTTTAACTCACAATAATTTGTTGGTCCCAGTTTAACAATCCTTATGCTCAAAGGTCTTTTTAACTCACAATAATTTGTTGGTCCCAGTTTAACAATCCTTATGCTCAAAGGTCTTTTTAACTCACAATAATTTGTTGGTCCCAGTTTAACAATCCTTATGCTCAAAGGTCTTTTTAACTCACAATAATTTGTTGGTCCCAGTTTAACAATCCTTATGCTCAAAGGTCTTTTAACTCAAAATATTGTCTATCTCAAAATAAAATTTCCCCGTCCCTACGATTTTGACTCAAGCGATTTTCACTGTAACATTATTATGTGCAGATACAATATAAATGTGAATAACTATTGCATGAAGTGAACAGAATTAAGTGAAAATACTTAGATAAAGTGAATAAATAGAGGGCTTAGTAAAAGTATTTACATGAAGTGACTAAAAAGATAATCTAAGATAATTAAAGTTAAAGACACTTAAAGAAGTGAATACATGTACTGAAGAAAACCCCCACCCCAAAACAAACAAAAACAACAAGCGAATGGGGTGAAATTGCCAAGATAAAGTGAGTAAAAAGAGAATTTAGTGAAGATACTTAGTCAAGAATTAACCCCCAAAAAGGCCAAGACCAAAAAACAAAACATAACAAAACATGAACAAGCGCGGATTCGCAATCGTTTGTGGCACGCTTTTCTTTCTCTTTTACAATATGTGCGATAATTTTGGACCGACCGACAAAGTGAGTTATAGGTGGCTTGTGCCACAAACAAAAACACAGAAGAGACAAGAAGAGAAAGAAAGGTAAAGATCACACGTGCCATGCCAGCATATTGGTTCTTATCTGATGGCATTTGCAGGATCAAAGAGAGAGAGAGAGAGAGAGAGAGAGAGAGAGAGAGAGAGAGAGAGAGAGAGAGAGAGAGAGAGAGAGAGAGAGAGAGAGAGAGAGAGAGAGAGAGAGAGAGAGAGAGAGAGAGAGAGAGAGAGAGAGAGAGATATTAACAAAAAGAGCAAAATTAGAACTAAAAAGAAAATAATTATGCTACTAAAACCTGCATTACAATAACTTACAGAACAACAAACATTAGCTGTATAACAGAATACACAAATAAGAAATATTTTCTTCTTCTTTTTTATAACAAAAAGCAAACCTCATAAAAACTACACAAAAAAAAGAAGAAAGGAAAACAAAGCACACAAAAAAAAGTAAAATAGATCCAATAGAAAAAGATATGCAGAGCCAAGAACAGCTGGTCCCATTCCATGATCACAACGGTTCATTAAAAAACCAAAAACAATGCTGATTTCACACTGTTAATGTACAATGCAGTTTCAGTGCCCCCACTGTCTGGAATTCTCTGCCTGCTCATCTTCGTCACAAGCCAACTCTTTCCAGTTTTAAAAGCAAACTCAAAACCCATCTGTTTCAAAGAGCTTTTCGTCTGTAACATTGGTTTAAAAAACAAAATCAGATAGATGGTTCAATGAATGAGGGAGAAGGGTTTAGTATGTTAGTATGTCTGCGCGTGAATCAGTGAATGCACCGTGAATGCAAGCGCCTTGGGTTTAATATATATAATCAAAGAAAGGATAATATAAATGCTACATACATGTATTATAATTATTGATGATTTCATCCTCTATACCTAAGAAACGGGATGAATGGTTGAAAGCATTTTGTGTGTGTGTGTGTGTGTGTGTGTGTGTGTGTGTGTGTGTGTGTGTGTGTGTGTGTGTGTGTGTGTGTGTGTGTGTGTGTGCATGTGAGCTTCAAGCCAGTTTGAAGTAATTTATAGGGTTCAAAAACATGTTATGTAAATGCTATATATAATTATTTCATCCTCTATAACTAAGAAACGGGATGAATGGTTGAAAGCATTGTGTGTGTGTGTGTGTGCGTGTGCGCGCGTGTGTGCACGTGCATCTGAGTTTTAAGCCAGTTTGAAGTAATTTACAGGGTTAAAAAACATCAGTACTTGCTTACACAACATTTAGTTTATTATCTTGCCAACTGGCTGCTGTGTGGGTTTGCAGATTATGGACTTTCTTCAGCAGGTTTCCTAATGTGTGAATTTTAGCTGACAACCTTTTCCATTTTATTGCAGCATTTTATAATTGTAAGTTTTTGTGTGTGTTTACACCCAATTCTGTTAATGTTAGTCCTTCATGTTCACTTGGATGACCATCGGATAGCAGAGGAAGCAAGAGCTGCTCTGGAAAAGTGGGCTGTTGTGCTATAATCGTGAAGAATGCCTCGCCCAAAATAGATCATCATCATCATAATGCTCACATTATAAACTGAGCACAATGCAACTTTGTACAGAACAAACAACTAGAACCTGTGAAGTTTTGCGTTTCCCTTGGTTCTCAAATGTTCTCAGATGTGTATAAAAAACAACGTGAACAACTGCTACGATACCACCAGTAGCGTCACAACCATGCTCTCCAAGCTTCAATGGGAATCACTTGAGGCAAGAAGATCAAAACATCAGGCCACCATGATGTACAAAGTCGTCAACGACCTCATTGACATCAAAGCGGAACAGTTTCTCCTCCCTGGCAACACCCGCACTAGGTCAAATCACTCATTCAAATACAGTCAAATCACAACAAGAACAAACACTTTCAAATACAGCTTTTCCCCAGAACTATCCCAGTTTGGAATTCTCTTCCAGCAGCTGAGTCGCTCAGGCTCCCTCCTTGGTATCTTTCAAGAGGGAGCTCAACAATTTGTCTTTCTAATATTGTCCACCCCCCTCCACACACACATACACACTTTATTTTTGTTTTGTTTTTCCCACACACACTTTGCCCCCAATTAGTTTTCTTATTATTTTATTTTCCGCATTGCGCAACCTCTTAAGTCACTGTAATGTCTACTGAGACGGCGTGACATGAACTTATTGAAGACTTGAAGAACAACAAGAATCTCAGCTCACACAAAATAAGTGAAATGAGAAAAAACTGTAAAGAAAAGCAATTCGAGAACAATTACATCCAGAATACATCATGGAGGTTAGAAACTTTGAGATGGAAGAATTGTAACAGAAGACAAGAGTAAATGGTAAGGACAGTGGTATCTATTCTACATAGAGTACTG
The DNA here is from genome assembly GCA_017654935.2 of Phymorhynchus buccinoides. Lineage (NCBI taxonomy): Eukaryota > Metazoa > Mollusca > Gastropoda > Neogastropoda > Raphitomidae > Phymorhynchus > Phymorhynchus buccinoides. Next base: position 32,733,720 of record CM065686.1, read on the forward strand.
AACACTTATTAACAGTAGTTTAGTATCACCAATTTATTTCTTCTCAACATCAATACATTTCTACAACATCACATGGATAACAATTACAAATTATATCAAAAAGCTTCGCAAAAAGTATCACAGTTTTATTAAGATTGGCATAGTGCAAAACTATTTTATTTTTAATACAAATAACAAAGGGGTTAAATTGCTGTGCAGGTTTCCAGAAACAAATATTGTAGCACCAAGTCAAAAATATAAAGAATGTTGACTCCAAGTCCTGTTTACCTTGACTGCCAACAGTTGGCATCCCTGACTTACTTCATTGCAAATTCTTCTTGTTTCTGTGTTCCCCGGCCATATGGCCATAACGTGGCAGATAAATATGTGTCTGGTTTTCAGCTTTCACTGGAATTTCAGAGGAATTTCATTGCAAATGAATTGAAATGTATCTGCTTTTCAATGCCACATCACACTACTGCCAAAACAAACTTAGTGCTTTTAATGAAGACTTACAGAAATGAAAGAAGAAAAAGGTTTATTACAAATAATTAAGCTAAAAGATATGATAACACATTTCCTTCCGTTAATTCTGAATGTATTCAAAGGAATCGCTATCTAATACAATGTAAAGGCCACAGAAAGTCAGGAAGTACTATAAATGTGTATTCAGGCTATGATTTTTTTTGACACAAAGTAAAAACAAATGCACTATGACGTTTCTTCTAAAAGTAAACCCTTGTGTTAAAACAGCAACGGCAGCTTGCACATGATTTTTTTTTAACGCAATTTTAGACTGGCATACAATCTGTAATTTAGCCGCATGGCACAATCCAACACACATTAGGCACTTCATTATGGCACTCATAGCATGGCAAATGGGTTAATTCACAGCAAACACACCCAAGGCATGCAAGTCAACACCAATTCAGTCACTGGGGCATACTCATCTTAACCCTTTCACCATCAACGTCGCATGTTAGCATCACAATGGTTTAACACCCATGTTACTAAAAGGCATCAAATCAGGGCCTGTTATCCAAAGACTCTATTTTCTTAATTTTGGGAGGTAAGGACAGGCCTAATGTTATACACGTCACAGAGGAATTAGCAATATTGCAGATATTCTTTTCTCTCTACCCAGTTAAGTTTAATGGTATTTTTTGGCTGATAAATGGCTGGCGGCGAAAGGGTTAAACAATGTTCAAAAATTCAGAAGTGGAGGGCTTATCAAATGCGCTTCAGCTATGTTTGGTACGAATGTTATACCACAGGTACTGCATAAAGTAGCAACAAAACAGGTTGGACAAGGAGCATGAAGAAGGTACTAGGTAAACTTCAGTGACACACTTGGCAGACTGCTATTCAAGCTGCTTGTAAGAAGTAAACGTTTGCAAAACCGCAAACCTGCGTTTAAAAGAGAACAATTCCCCTGAAGTCGGAGTATGGCCGCCCATGTGGCGGGGCCATTTAAAAGCAGCCATACACGTAATCTTCCCACCCAAGGCCATGCGAAATGTTTACAATTGTGGCAGTGGGTGTGCCCCCAGAGCGTTTAAGATGGGGAACGAAAACAACAACCACAAAAGAGAAAAAAAACTTAACTGAAAAACCCCACCCAACAAGGTGGGGTAGACTAATTTCACAACATATATATGCGGCAGAATTTCAGCTGCCAGTAAGTTCTGTAATAGTACATCATATCTTCTGGCAATCATGCTCTTGTTAAATGGCCGCTATCTTGGCTTGGTGGGACAGTTATAAATATTTCCTTTCAAATTCCACACAGCATTTTACCTTTGAATGGCTTAACCACAGTTAGCATCTAATCTTGAATGAAAGCACATTTTGTTGTGTGAGGTTCTGATCCCAAATATAGATCTATATATGATTAAGATCAATTTGGGTAAATTACATGATCATGATTATGACTTAATGACATGGTGAAGCAAAACAAATTCCAAGATTGAATAATAGTATTGCAAGAGCTATAAAATAGACATAATGATTATTCATCAACACAGCTGTACAAGCGACAAAATACATCAATCCCACAAAGATTCGCAAAAGTGTAACAAATGGTGTGCCTTAACTTTCTGCATGCGTAGCAGATGCATACAAATTTTGGTTAATGCATTTGATAAGCCCTCCATTTCTGACAGGACAAAATGAACAATATTAATGGAGTCATCCCCAGACACATTCCCTCGAGATCATGATCAAACAGTGCAATACAGAAGACAAATGTCAAATAATTTTAAATAAGGCAAAACTTCAAATCATTTTAAATGTGATAAAAACACCAAATTGATAAGTGAAAGAATTAAAAGAGTAATACTCCAAATAGGCATAAAATATACACAAAATCAGAAATAAAATAATAATAATAATAATAATGAGACTTTACCACTTTGACATGTTGAAAAAGAATGCTAAAAAATTGCCAAATGATAAAAAACACCCCCACCCCCCACTAAAATGGAGCCAATCCTTGGACATGTATGAGGCATAAGTATCAAAACTACGAAGCAAAATATAAAACGATACAGAACTGGGTAAAACAGTATAAGTTACCATACCCTCTTAACCGATCTAAAATGTATTATGCTTTTAGGACATTCACAGAGAAGCACCGCTCACTACAGCAGAATGCTCAACCTCCTAACCCACCCACCCACCCTACCCAGCTCAGCTCTGATCCACCCTACTCTCACTCAAATAAACCGTTGAAGCCTCCGCGACAATCTCCATATACCCAGGCTTCGAAGGGGATGGGGGCGTGAGAGGGGGCCGCAAGGAGGTCTGAGCCCAGGCGCTTTTGGGGTCCGGCGGGGAGGGGGTGGGGTCCGTACCGGTGATTATGCGGATCATGGAGCTGTTGTAGGGCATGTTGATGGCCTTGAGGGCCTGGGCGTTGCCCAGCAGGTCGCTGTACAGGGACTCCGGCAGTCGCCAGCGGTTGGTGGACCCCACCTGGTGGCGCTCCCGGCAGCGCGGGAAGACAGGGTGCTGCGGAGACGCACAATAAATAACATTTTCTGGCACAGACATTTTGTAGGAATAAAACTATATATAAACAAGAGGCAAAGCCTTCAAGGCTCACTCAAACAGGCACATGTGGGACAACAAAGATTGAGGGGCGTCTCTAAAGTACAAGATTGCCAATACAATTTTAAAGTACAAATGAAACTATCGTTAATGGATATATACAACTAAAGAAAGAAAAATAAAAGCGCCTGTGCCGAGAATCGAACCCGGAACCATTGGCATGACAGGCAGATGCTCTACCAATGAGCTGTTGAGGCTTTCAGTGTTGATGAGTTTCTCAACTCATGTTGCCCGTTGAATACTCTCTAACCTACTAATCTAAAATGTTATCTGTTTGTTATCTGTTACAGTGTTGTCGTTGTCTTAAGTATTTAATTATTCAAATCATTATTGTTTGAAAGCTTGCATAGACATCTACCGTGCAAAGTTTGAACAATGTATGCCTTCTATTTCCTGAGAAAATGCCAACGTTAAACTTTGGAGATTAGACCACAGATGCAACACACACACACACATCCGAACAACTATCATATTATAGACTCACTTTGAGTTAACTTCGTTAACACGAGTGATCCAATAAAACAGGAGTTTACCATCCCTTTCCACCCTATCCCTTCCTCTCCCATTGAAACATTTGTTTACTTTCACAGCAAAAAACTAACATCAGCTATAAATATTGAATAGGGAAATGAATAAGGGGAAGGAACTTCTCATAATTAACTCCCTTTTACCAAAGTCATTGATGGCACCTATTCGCCTAGCAAAGTGAAAGTAGCAGCCACAAGAATACAGATCCAAGTTCATCCTCGTTCATTACGAGAAGTTTCTTCCCCTTAGTCATTTCACTATATACTCTCTCGTAGCCTCACTGTTTCGTCATTGAATAGGGAAACTTGAAAAACGAAACCAGTTTTATGACCGCCATGCACTAAAACCGTATCAAATCTCACAGGCCTACCTTCTTTTGAAAGGTGTGAAAAGATTTATTGTGAGCATTAAAAATGTGGGGTTTGAATCAGGAAAAGAACTGCTTACAATTTTACTGGAAGGAATATAACATGAGTAAGAATGTACGTAGACCGAATAAATGTTTATAAGGGAAAATATTATGTGTAGTCAAGCGACCTAACTGAAACATGAACTCACGTTATATCCATTGATGTTAATGGGTAGATCAAAGACATTCATCAATAAAATGAAGGTGGGCAAGAGAGAGAGAGAGAGAGAGAGAGAGAGAGAGAGAGAGAGAGAGAGAGAGAGAGAGAGAGAGAGAGAGAGAGAGAGAGAGAGAGAGAGGACGGGAGAGAAAGAAAGGGAGAGAGAGAAGAGATATTAAAAGAGAGGGATCAAGGAAGAAGGTATGTTTTGAATACATTCTCTCTTTCTCTGTCCGTATTAGAGAGAGAGAGAGAGAGAGAGAGAGAGAGAGAGAGAGAGAGAGAGAGAGAGAGAGAGAGAGAGAGAGAGAGAGAGAGAGAGAGAGAGAGAGAGAGAGAGAGAGAGAGAGAGAGAGAGAGAGAGGCTGACAGACAGACGGACAAGCAGACAGTTACAGACAGACAGAAAAGATTAACTTGAGAGAGAGAGAGAGAGAGAGAGAGAGAGAGAGAGAGAGAGAGAGAGAGAGAGAGAGAGAGAGAGAGAGAGAGAGAGAGAGAGAAAGAGAGAGACTGTTTGATCTGTGCATGCATGTGTTACTTAATCCACATATGGAATTACTTATTAGCCAACACAGACGCCCACTTCCACCCCCAAGGCCTATTTACACAGTGCATGCAAGCTTTACCTCTAATCTTCTTACTCCTGGGAACATGTCAACCCCTATTTGTTCCGTATGCAGGGTCATAAATCGTACTATCCCCCTTCTTTAGTCTTTTTGCGATAGCACGTTTAGGCAATTACCCCTCCATGGGTTGTCAGAATTAGAACGGATTGCATTAGTTTTCACACCATTTCTTTTCCCCGTGGGGATTTTTTTATAAATAGTTCTCCCACCTTCTGGAAGTTCTGTGCTTGCAACTAATCCTCTAATCTGTCACTCTCTTTGACTCTGCCTTTTCCCTTTGCTTACTGTCATCTACTATCTTTCATCCTTACCGGTCCATTCCTCTGCCTTTTTTCAAGAAACACTTTCAAAAGGATTTCCTCCAGCCAAAGTAGGACTTGCTGGGCCTAACTATTTCTTACTTAGGCGCATAACGGCAGCATGACGCATCTGCACAAATAACTGACAGGAAACTGAGCGATCGAAGAAGAAGAAGACACCATTTCTTTTCTTTCTTAGACTTCAAGTTCTTCTTTCTACTTCTCTTCCTCCTCTTCATTGTCTTGTTCTCCAAGCTCCTATTTGTGTTTGTTCTTCTTCATCTTCTTTTTCCTCGTCTATCACTTCGTTATCTTATTCCTCCTGACCTTTTCTTCTTTATTCATTTTCCGGCAAAAATGCAAATTAACAATAACACTTGCCTTTCTCACTGCAGATTCAGCTCATAAATCTCATTCGTTTTCTATATATATATATATATTATATAAAACTATATATTATATATCTATAATGATTTACGCATTGGACTGTAGAGGGGAAGTATTTTTTTTTTATTTTGATCTTGTTTTTTTGCTCCTTTTTTTGCCTGCTTTTTGCTCCTTTTGCTGTTTTCTTGTTTGTCTGTGTTGATAAAGGCGCATTCGCCGAAATATCCAGTAGTTTTGTTTTGTCTCTTGTGAATAAAATAACGTCACTTTACACTTGCCGTGTAGTTGTTTGTTTGTTGTATGTTCCAGTAACGTTGCAGTCTGTTTCAGGTTTTTTTATAGATCTAAAGTTAACTTTCATTCTTTTAAGCAATAAAGAATATGCTAATAGTGGAATATAAAGGAATAATATAGTGGAATATAAAGGCGTGACTAAAAAACTGCAATAAACCAAGACGTTGAGGGTGTGTGTTGAATATCCATCTTAGCCCATTTTCCTTTTCCTTTTTTAATTTTATTTATTAAAACTATTCACACAAATTGAAACATTCTGTTAGAAACAAAAGAGGGGTTGCAGTGACGTCCCGAGGCCCCGGTCACAGGACATTGACCTATTAACACTGAAAATGGTCCTACTGTGTTCTCCCCTGTCAGGACAAATGTCTGATTAAAGTTTTAACATTGGCACGCTTTGGCTTATTGATTTAGACTGCAAGAGCCAGGACATTGTCCTACTGATTTCTTTTGTCTCAGGACAGTTTGTCCGATCACTTTTCGATTCTCGGTACATCACTGGGGTTGACAGGGAGGACACACACAGTGATACACACATGCGCACACACACACACACACATTCTTAAATTAGGTTTCCCAAGTCCGCCCCCCCCCCCTCCCACCCCCCCCCCCCCCCAAAAAAAAAGTTGTGCTGCTTTTGCGGCGACGTTCTCTCCAGGTGGGAGCAGCCCGAATTTCAGAGATAACTCTCTGTGACTAGAAAATAACAAATACAAAAAACAAAATGCCACGCGCGCGCACACACACTGGCCTCTTCTTGCCACACACACACACAAATGGTACGAAAGCCTTTAAGGAGGGTAGAGGTGGACTTGGGGTATGTGGAAGGGTAATAGGATGGTGGTGGTGGTGGTGGTGGCGCTAATGGAGACAGCATGCCAGCTTGCTTCCACCTGCGCTTGATTGCTTTAAACCTACCTGATACCTGTATCCTTCATTACACCTGCCCAGAGGCACACACACACACACACTAAAACTCTCACACTCATTTCCAAGTTCACGCCTTGCATACTTTTCTGCACACAGACACGCAACACAGACACATCATGCAAAAAGTAAAATACACACACATTTCCGAGTTCACTCTTTGCATACTTTTGTGCACACAGACACGCAACAGAGACACAGACACATCACACAAAAAGTAAAACTCACACACACATTTCCAAGTTCACTCTTTGCATACTTTTGTGCACACAGACACGCAACAGAGACACACAGACACATCACGCAAAAAGTAAAACTTGCACACACATTTCCAAGTTCACTCTTTGCATACTTTTGTGCACACAGACACGCAACAGAGACACACAGACACAGACACATCACGCAAAAAGTAAAACTCACACACATTTCCAAGTTCACTCTTTGCATACTTTTGTGCACACAGACACGCAACAGAGACACACAGACACATCACGCAAAAAGTAAAACTCACACACATTTCCATGTTCACTCTTTGCATACTTTTGTGCACACAAGACACGCAACAGAGACACACAGACACAGACACATCACGCAAAAAGTAAAACTTACACACACATTTCCATGTTCAACCTTTGCACTTTTGTGCACGTGCGCACACACACACACACAACCAGCATGGAGGACCATCAAGATGGGATTACTGTGCAATGGTGTAGACTACTGTCTGCACTGCTGCTTTACTCATGTAAGCCCTGTATTTCTATTAGACCTGACTGTAACCTGGCCCTGTATGTTGATGTTATGGCTTAATAACTACAATAATAGTTTCTGGTATCCCGACATTACCTTGAAAGGCTTGAGTCACGCTTTGTTATGTCTTGGTTGTATGTTTGCCTGTGAGCTTTGTTTTCTTACTCAAAGTTCACTCTTTGCATACTTTTGTGCACACAGACACGCAATAGAGGCACTGTGCAGACGCATCACACAAAAAGTAAAACTTGCACACACATTTCCAAGTTCACTCTTTGCATACTTTTGTGCACACAAACACGCAACAGACACATCACACAAAAAGTAAAACTTGCACACACATTTCCAAGTTCACTCTTTGCATACTTTTGTGCACACAAACACGCAACAGACACAGACACATCACACAAAAAGTAAAACTTGCACACACATTTCCAAGTTCACTCTTTGCATACTTTTGTGCACACAAACACGCAACAGACACAGACGCATCACACAAAAAGTAAAACTTGCACACACATTTCCAAGTTCACTCTTTGCATACTTTTGTGCACACAAACACGCAACAGACACATCACACAAAAAGTAAAACTTGCACACACATTTCCAAGTTCACTCTTTGCATACTTTTGTGCACACAAACACGCAACAGACACAGACACATCACACAAAAAGTAAAACTTGCACACACATTTCCAAGTTCACTCTTTGCATACTTTTGTGCACACAAACACGCAACAGACACAGCACACAAAAAGTAAAACTTGCACACATTTCCAAGTTCACTCTTTGCATACTTTTGTGCACACAGACACGCAACAGACACAGACACATCACACAAAAAGTAAAACTTGCACACACATTTCCATGTTCAACCTTTGCACTTTTGTGCACGTACGCACACACACACACAACCAGCATGGAGGACCATCAAGATGGGATTACTGTGCAATGGTGTAGACTACAGTCTGCACTGCTGCTTTACTCATGTAAGCCCTGTATTTCTATTAGACCTGACTGTAACCTGGCCCTGTATGTTGATGTTATGGCTTAATAACTACAATATTAGTTTCTGGTATCCCAACATTACCTTGAAAGGTTTGAGTCACGCTTTGTTATGTCTTGGTTGCATGTTTGCCTGTGAGCTTTGTTTTCTTACACACAGTGTTGTTAAAATACTTTTTATTAATTTATTTAAAATTATTATTAAATTTATACCAATGAGTAGCATAAGCATGCTTTGAGCAAGAGGACCTACAAACATGCAGGCTAGCATGGCTTGTTAGCAAGAGTGTTTGATCTCTCTCTTCTGTTTTTTCTCTTCTTTATGTGTGTGTGTGTGTGTGCGTGCGTGTGCATAATTGTGTGAGTATGCATTACATGAATGTCCTTGCGTCTCCATTTTTCCCATGCGCATGAGTGTTCATGCCCCCCCCCCCCCTTGCAAACAGTTCCACAAAAGGCTAGTTCTAGTTAACACCTTTCCTTTAACAAACATGGTCACAACCCTCCCCCTAGACCCATTGACAATACCATCATTTTTCTAAAGGAATAATTTATTTAAAGCCCCAATCCACCCCACTCAACATGGTTTCCCTCACCCACACTCTTGTCAACAGATAACAGATCATAGTTCAGGAGGTGGTGACCAACACAATAGGCATTGTTCTCTAGTAGTAGTACCCACTGTTATGGAAGATTTAGAGTTTCAAAAGGTCTGAGTTACAGGTACTTTTTTGGCAGCGATTTAATGCTAAAAAAAAGAGATGATTTTGACAAAAAAACAAATGCTTGTGGCAAAATAAAAGACCATCTAACCCTAACCACGGAAATAACCAAGAAATAGAGCAGGAGGGTGTAAATCTACATATTTGCCGAGAAATCGATGTACAAAGCCATGCACTTATACTATTTTTTTGCTGGAACCATTCCTTTTTTTGGTTGATAAATTTGAAGTCTACTTTTTTCCCCAGTGTATCTTAATTAACTGTAAAAGTTTACATGAAAAGCAACTGTGCATGACACACTACCATCTCCTTTTATTAAAAACAACAAAACATTGTCAAATGACAACCCCTCACTGATTTGAAAGGTTACTGGTCTCAGAAAATATGAAATATTTTATTAATTGTCCATAAAATGTCTCTTACCGGTACAATACAATGAACAAAGTTTTACTGGTGATTTATTGGCAAAGCTTTGGACCTATTACCAATGAATGTGTTTACTGAAGTAAATGAAATAAAACGCTTTGCATACGTAGGTGTGGGTAGATCTCCGGTTAACTGAATTTGAAGTCAAAATGATTAGACATGCACATTGAATAGTTCTGTAGGCTAAGCTTCTCATCTTCATCAAGGACCAAGGTCTAACTCTGCAACCATTAATATACACAAATACCTCTACGATACAGGTACAGTGAAAATCGCTTAAGTCAAAATTGAAGGGACTGAAATTTTATTTTGAGATAGCAAATATTTTGAGTTAAGAAGATATTTAGCATAAAGATTGTTAAACTGGGACCAAAAACGTATTGTGAGTTATCCAGTGTTCTTGAGTTTTCTGTTTTTGAGTTATCAGGATTCTACTGTATATTTATACACAAATAAAGATTTGCATAATACTTAGGTTCATGAAAATTGAAACAGATGGTGTACCATACGCCTAAAGCATTCAGAAGCAAGAGAGCAGTCCAATTCTTTAACTGGATGGTTAGTTCCAAGAGCTGTTCAAGGGTTCTTCACACCTGTCTACCTGAGGGCTCTTTGTTTGAAGTACAACAGTAAACTGTGGGGCCCCTGGTATAATGCAGTAATTGGGTTTCTGAGCACACAGTACTTGTCATGTGACAGCAAACACTGATAAGCTTGCTCATACTCTAGTGGAATTACAAAACCTGCCAGAATACATGTCAAAGTTTATATATACTGCTGCTGTTGAAATTGTGTAGTGGGTAGGGCAGAGGACACAATCAGAAATAAGAGGGCTATATCTTGAATAGGGTTTAGACAGGAGAGACACTCACAAGATGAGAGAGAGAGAGAGAGAGAGAGAGAGAGAGAGAGAGAGAGAGAGAGAGAGAGAGAGAGAGAGAGAGAGAGAGAGAGAGAGAGAGAGAGAGAGAGAGAGAGTTCTTACAGACAGGCAGTGATGAGAGAGAGAGAGACAGCAGAGAGAGAGGTAGAGAGAGAAGAGAGAGAGAGAGAGAGAGAGAGAGAGAGAGAGAGAGAGAGAGAGAGAGAGAGAGTTCTTACAGACAGGCAGTGATACAGAGGTAGGCAGTGATGAGAGAGAGAGAGAGAGAGAGAGAGAGAGAGAGAGAGAGAGAGAGAGAGAGAGAGAGAGAGAGAGAGAGAGTTCTTACAGACAGGCAGTGATGAGAGAGAGAGAGACAGCAGAGGGAGGTAGGAGAGAGAGAGAGAGAGAGAGAGAGAGAGAGAGAGAGAGAGAGAGAGAGAAGAGAGAGAGAGAGAGAGAGAGAGAGAGAGAGAAGAGAGAGAGAGAGAGAGAGAGAGAGTTCTTACAGACAGGCAGTGATGAGAGAGAGAGAGAGACAGCAGAGAGAGAGAGAGAGAGAGAGAGAGAGAGAAGAGAGAGAGAGAGAGAGAGAGAGAGAGAGAGAGAGAGAGAGAGAGAGAGAGAGAGAGAGAGAGAGAGAGAGAGAGAGAGAGAGAGAGAGAGAGAGAGAGAGAGAGAGAGAGAGAGAGAGAGAGAGAGAGAGAGAGAGAAGAGAGAGAGAGAGAGAGAGAGAGAGAGAGTTCTTACAGACAGGCAGTGATGAGAGAGAGAGAGACAGCAGAGAGGTAGAGAGAAAGAGAGAGAGAGAGAGAGAGAGAGAGAGAGAGAGAGAGAGAGAGAGAGAGAGAGAGAGAGAGAGAGAGAGAGAGAGAGAGAGAGAGAGAGAGAGAGAGAGAGAGAGAGAGAGAGAGAGAGAGAGAGAGAAAGAGAGAGAGAGAAAGAGAGAGAATATGAGGACAAAAAGATAGGCAGACATACAAACAAATAAAAACAAGAGTTTAAGACATAAATTAGAAAGACGGAAGCACAGAGAAAGCTAGACCAGCGCATAACAGTACTGATAAAGTAGTATTAACGAATACACTCAAACCGGCGATTCTGATAGGCCTGGTAAAGCTCTATTGATCAGCTAATCTCTCTCAAAGACCCCTCCTGGTTCTATCTCTGGGGCTTTGGGCGCCAGATCAGAGCGCAGTGCCAAGAATGCCCGACGCTTAAAAGGGGAATTCAAAAGCTTGAACCCATTCGCATTACAGTGGCAATAGGCTTTGGAAAGCCAGCTAACCCTTTCAAAAGACTGTTTAAAACTGTTTCTTTTGCTCTTGGGTCAGATGCTTCGAAAAGCTTGTTTACCCTGTCAAAGATTGTTGAAAGTGATTTATTTCTCTCTCTTTACAATGCATTGGAGGGTTTTCAAAAATGATTGGTTTCTTTCCCACTGTAGACTTCACTGGTGGATGTCAAGAAATGCCAGCAATACATTAAAGTGAAAGGGGAAGCATACGTTTAGGATTGGTTGTGATGTTTATGCCTCTGTCCACACATGATTTGCATGAGTGGTGGACACTGAAATATTAGAGTAAACATACAGCAAGCGGGACTATGCTTTAACCCTTTCGCCGCCAATGTCGCATTTTTGCACCACAATGATTTAACACTTGTGTCATAAAAACTCTTGAACCAGGGTCTATTATTCAATAGTATTGTGTTCCTAAATTTGCGCAGTAAGGATTGCCCCTATTCTAAATGTGTCACTGAGAAATCCCACAATATTGCAGATGAAATCTTTTCAGTAACCAAATAGATTTTATGGAAATTTTTGGGTCAAGGATGGCTGGCGGTGAAAGGGTTAATGCTATGTGACTGATAAAGAATCTTCTCGAGAAGTTCGACTGGAAGACAGGCTGAAAAACAAATTGATGTGTGTGTGTGTGTGTGCTTGTGTGTGTGCATATGCATGTGTGTGTGAGCACAAATTTATACACACGTGGCAATAAGTGTCAGGACTCCCAATCGGCCCTCAAAACAAGGGGTCCCAGGGACTCCTTCACTTACAGAATAGAGGGTCCTAGAGGTGGGATAGAGGGTCCCAGTGGCATTGCGAATGCTAAAATGAATTTTTCTAGTGCATCCTTGGGACCCCCTGTACATTCTTTTAGAGGGTCCTTTAGAATTTTAGTACTTCATAGACCTCCAAATGGGGGTCCCTGTGAGCCCTGAGTGTGAAAAGAATTGGGTTTAAAAAATGATCTTCACTATAATTATAAAGATCCATTATCGGGAAGAAACAGGATATGCTGAACAGAAGAAAAAAAAAATCATTAATCGTCATCATGATTAGCAATCATCATAAATTGTTCCTTTACGTCAGCACCAGGTGATATTGTTTAGACTGAGAACAAGCCATTGCCAACTCCTGTCACACCTCCACAGGGTAAACCTGTCACACACAAGTGAGTGCCCCTGTGGCACTGGCACCCAGACTCCTGAGCATATCCTCCAGGACTGTCCTACTTACCACATTTCGTGTCAAACCTGGCCGGTGAGAGTGGAGCTCCAGGAGAAGCTGTGGGGACCATTCCGACAAAGGCAGACTTCGCCATAGGGACTGGACTAAAGATTTAAACATGGCCACTGGGAACGCAGAAGAAGAAGAAGTTCATTTAGTGTTACCTTCTCTTTCCCTCCTTCCCTATCCTCTCTCTCTCTTACACACACATCCCGCATTCTGTTGGTGTAGAAGGGAAACTGTCAGATCATGGACAAATATGTCAGAATGATTGTTATCAACATGATGAAGACTTACTCTCTCCGGAATTCGTCCATCTTTGACAACTCCGCTGAGAGCTGAATAGGGCGCATCCTGGAGTGACCTGTCAACATATAAATGAACTTGATAGCAGTTTTTATTATTATTATTATTTACTTGTACTTATAAAAAAAAGAAGAAGTTATTTCAAGTGCCTATGGAGACAGCAGCTGAGCCAAGACATTTTTTAAGAAATCACCATATCAAACAGATTTGATAGCAGTTTTTATTATTATTATTATTATTTACTTGTACTTATAAAAAAAAAGTTATATCAAGTGCCTATGGAGACAGCAGCTGAGCCAAGACAATTTTTAAGAAATCACCATATCAAACAGATATTTGCAAATATCAAAGTACCAAAACCTGATTCAATGTTACAACATTAGCCAAGGGGCAATGAACATTTTTTAGGCCATTTATACTATACAGTGGAACCTCCCTTATAAGACCTCCCATTATAAGACTCCATCCCATAAGACCTACTTCTCTGAGACATTGCCCTTCTTTGTGAGTATTAAAATTACCTCCCTTATAAGACCTCTCCCTTATAAGACCTCATTTTGGATGATTTTTTAATCAGATGTCCCATATGATCTTTTAAGATCGGGAGGACGTAAAACATTAATTATTATGATGATTTTTGAAGATCTTATAAGGGAGGTTCTACTGTACTGTGAACACAGTGAATGCACTAGGAATGTTTAAAACCAGTCCCATCATCAACAATTCCCACAATAACAGGTGTCAAAACAAGTCCCTGAGAAACAAAAAAGAGTGAAAACTACAGAAACTCACAATGTCAAACTCAAAGCTCCTAGTCCTAGCAAAAAAAATAATTCAGTCCCTGGGACTGACAAGTCAAAATTCTTTCAGTATTTTGATTCTGCAAGCAGTATTTTACTGATACTGTGATAGAATACTAGTTAACTAGGTTACTGAAACAGTCGTGCATAAACTAAATTAAAGAAACGAGGTCAAGCAAAATACACACATTACTGTGAGTGACCCAAACCATGTCAAGCCCCAAACAGTTTTTACGCCATATAAATCCAGCATCGATGATGAATACTACTCTCAACTGTCAATTCATTTGTCAGGGCCACAGACGGACACTAAGACTATGTACCCAACCATTTAATTATGGGACCTAACATTTCCATTACTGGGCACTAGTTCCAGATAATGTACAGTCATAGCAATACTCAAGGTATTAGTTACAAGTGATCAAACATGATTCAAACACCTGGTTACGACAATGAACCTGTCAGTAAAATGCTAACAATAACATTTATATATAAATCAATCATGATTCAATGTTCCCTGTAATATTTTTCATTATAAATATTAATATGGCTGCAACATACCAAAAGCAATGAGATTGTGCAGTGCAGCTAGCTAATTACATTAGTGTAATACAGCATATCAGTTAAGTTACTCTTTTCAACTAGTCATAGTCTACCTACCAGTACCAGTATCACATATCAACAAAACATAGCCACACTAGTTCTCAGCTCTGGCAGAAGGGATAAGGAAACTTGAGGAAAATTAGCATTTGGCCTAAAATCTGCATAAAAAAGTTTCAAAATCAAAGACAACAGGTTCTTAAAAACAAATTTTATAGATGTTGCAAAAAATCTTTATAATACCAGACCTGCCTACGGATGGAAGTTCAGTTTAACGTCGCATATCGGCTTTCGCCATGTACGACGGGCTGAACAAACCAACCAAGGTATAAACAAAAATTTATGTTCCTGAATCACTGTCTTAGCCAAAAGGCCGAGAAGCGATCAGAATATGACCTGCCTACCCCCAATTTCTTTTTTAGGTACTCCACAAAATAAAATGAAATACACTGGAACCTCCCTTATAAGACCTTCAAAAATCACCCAAAATGAGGTCTTATAATATAAGGGAGGGGTCTTATAAGGGAGGTAATTTTAATACTTACAAAGAAGGGCAATGTCTCAGAGAAGTAGGTCTTATGTGGGAGGGAGTCTTATATTATAAGTTATAATGGGAGGTCCTATAAGGGAGGTTCCACTGTACATCATATATACATAGATAGCATATAACTATATAGTTATAGTATATAATAATTCATCATTTCAACACAGGAGGAATCTTGAAATGGAACTCTATATAAAGTAAATAAACTCTAACAATAGATGCAACATCTATTTTAAAG
>CM065686.1:32759204-32766704 GCA_017654935.2 Phymorhynchus buccinoides
CCAGAACACGAAGGCCCAGCAGAAACCCCACTGCTCTCTGCGGTTTGTTTGTCGCTTGATTCCAGTTCGCTTTGATCCGCGTTGCAATGACTGTCACACTTAGGAGCAACAGGCCCACCACAAACATCTTTCTCACGTTGTCCCTCAACACTCACTTTGTCTGCTTCAGTGTCAGTTGTCAAGCTTTTCTCTTCATCAAGAGTGACGGACCGTTCATCTGTTTTCTCAGTCAGGTTAATTTCTCTGTTTTGCAAGTCTGCGGCAGGCTTAGACAGAGTGGAAGTAGGCCTAGGCGGACTGTCACAATTAAAAAACACAAAAACACCTGTATTGTTAAAAATTCGGGACTTTCCTCAGGGCATTGCCTCCAGGATATCATCCGTATCTACTAATGTCTCATATATGTGTCTGTGTTCCAGACCGGAGGACGCTAAGCAGATTTTCATTGGCAAAAACAAACCAGAAGGGGAAGATGAAGAATGGCTTGTCTTTTCTTGTTTCTGATTTCTATACATCTCCGCTCTCTGTCTGTCTCTGTTCACCTGTGCGGGAGAGTGCCGAAAAGCCACACTTTTCAAGAGGTTTGTTACCTGGGTTTGGACGGTCACACTACGAAAGCACGACTTTCACTAGCGTCAACTTTGCACGACGACAGGGACATTTCTTTCAGCAACGAATTTAACACTAGTTGTAGCGCACGTGGAATACCTCCCAACGCCATAATTGAACAGATTCTTTCTGGATGACAGGGGACATTGAAGACATTCGTAGAGACCGAGTGACAAACCCGTTGTTGGCTGCCATTACAAGGGACGTCACAGAGAGAGAGAGAGAGATTTTTCAGAGAGGAGAGAGAGAGAGAGAGAGAGTGTCCATCAGTGTGAGTGTTTCAAGTTGGTTGCGAAAGTGTACTGTAGATTATGTCATTCATTCTTTTGGGCGTGATTGAGAAATTGACTGAGGGATCAGGGAAGGGGGGTGTTGGTCAATGCAATGTATACTTTTTGTTCATTGGGTTTACTATTCATTTTAGTGATTTCTGTAAAGCGCTTAGAGCTTAAAGATTAGGCGCTATAAAAGGGTCTTAAAAATAAAGACATTCGTAGAGAGAGACCGAGTGACAAACCCGTTGAGAGAGAGAGACAAGAGAGAGACCGAGAGAGAGAGAGAGAGAGAATTTTGCTCGTGTTCTCGTGTTTGCGTGCGCATGTGCGAATACGAGATGTGAGCGCCAATGATTACATTTCTGATGCATCTTTTGAAAATGCATCTTGTTTTAGCAGATAAGTTTTAAAAGATGAAAGTTTTAGCTTCAAAGACTGAAACACAAATTGCAAATCCAAAGCAATGTTCTTTGTTTTCCCCACAAAGTTTGAATGTTACGAAAAGAAAAGATCAGGGGGCCGTTTCACAAGGGCTAGCGTTACGTTGCGCTCGCTCAAATCGGCAAAAACGGTCTAAGAAACACCCTTCGATGGCCGATAGTTCGCGTGGCGTTTTGTTCTTGCCAAACACTGAGCAAGCGGCGAACTATTCGGAACTAGTAAGGGGTGAATACATTTCTTGTTGTTGATTGGTCCATTAAAGTTTGTTGAATTTTTGTGTGTGGACAAATCAGACAAGAGCTTGTAATATTCTTCCGCAAACTGGGTCGAGTTTCTATAACGGTCGCTGCGCAAATAACGCTTATGCCAAACGGGGCCTAAGAAACACTTTAGAAAACGTTTGCGGAAGAATATTACAAGCTCTTGTCTGATTGGTCAATTTTTTGTATTATTTCAACCAAACTTTAATGGACCAATCAACAACAAGAAATGTATTCACCCCATGCTAGTCACGTGATAGTTCGCCAAGAGATACTTTGGGAGTAGCCACAAAACGTTTTTGGCAAACGTCGGCGAAAGAGGTGTTTCTTAGTACCGTTTTTTGCCGATTTGCGCTCACGCTACGTAACGTTAGCCCTTGTGAAACGGGCCCCTGTCAAATGATAAGACACGTGGCACAGGCAAAGGTCTCTGTACACGTCAACATTATTTACGATATATTTTTATATCCCCATGGCAACACAGTGATAGCCCACTCTTCAATATGACTTACAGCTCACTGTGTTGCCATAGGGAAATAGAAATATCTTGTGAATAGTGTTAACGTGTACACAGACCTTAACAATAGGGGAAGACGGGGTAAAAAGCCCATGGGCGGGTAAGAAGCCCATGCCAATTATCTCATGAAATGAAGCAAATTTTAGTCAAATTTTGCCCATAAGACGAACGTTAAACATTAACACTCGTCTCATGGGCAAAATTTGACTGAAATTTGCTTCGTTTCATGAGATAATTGGCACGGGCTTCTTACCCGCGCATGGGCTTTTTACCCCGTCTTGCTATACATGTCAGGGTTTTACAGACGGAAGGAAGCCACAGACAGAAAATGGGTGCAAAAGCTAAATGGATGGTAGACTATGTACGTGGTCGATAAAAAGGGCCAAACGCTGTGGTGGTGGTAGTAATGATGGTAAGAAGTGTGGGAGGGGGGTTGCTGTTAGATCACCATTGTTTTGTACATGTCCATAATCTAAAGGCAGTTTGTTTTCTCCATAACTTGTTCGAAATGAAATAGCAAAAAACTTCCACGCACTGAAAGGATATGGCTCCAACCCACTTGCGTGCGCATCTCGACCCTTCCAACGGAAGTGTCGCCATCTTAGTCCTTATTTGTGTGTAAACAAAGTGAAAATGTTATCTAAATGTGTAAAGAAAACATCCAGATGTTATAAATACAGTTTAGATAAGTTTCGAATTGGAACAGCCAAATACGCAGCATCGATCTGGCATTTTTCAAAAAAAGGTAAGGACTAAGAGAGAGCGGAGAGAGAGATAAGACAGAGAGCGACTCCTTGTGGCCGGATATGACGACACGTGGGTACCAGCCATAGACACCACGGAGAAGAACAACATCGACATGTATTGTTTTCCTGGTTTCAGAAACGACCCAACTTTCTGAGCCAGTACAAAAACCCTTGCTGGGTCGACTGGACCAACGAGTTCGCTCTGCAGACGCTGAGCTGTATGCCTTACTTCCACGTGCTGGGGGTGGACAAGTCCGGCACCACGGACCTCCACTCCAGGATGGCCCAGCACCCCCAGATTCTCCTCAATGGCGGGGGCATGGGCAAAGAGACGTATTACTGGTGCTGGCTCAAATACGGTGAGTCCATTTTCATCACCACCAGCTCCAATGTAGAGTGGCACAATGGTAGCGCGTTCGCTTCGTGTCAAGTAAACCCGAGTTCGAACCTGGGTACAGGGGATTTTTCCTCTCACTTTGCACTAGGCCTTGCGGTCTGTACGTGGAGTCTTTCGGATGAGATGATAAACCGAGGTCCCGTGTGCTCATGCACTTAGCACGCGTTAAACCCAGTGGCAACGAAAATGTTGTCACTTGGTCAACATTTACCCCCCCCCCCCCCCCGTTCCTTCCTCATCAGTCACACACACACACAAATAAAAATTGGGTGGCACGCCTCTGGCTGCGACGCTCTCTCCAGGTGGGAGCAACCCCGAATTTCACATAGACGCCTCTGTGTACCTAACCTTTCTTTGGACGACGATGATGATGGGTATTGTTATGATATTGCGCCGTCGGCAGCGCCTGGCAACAGCATAAGAGCGGCGTCACAGAGCTGTATCTGCCCCTGTCACAACTGGTGTTCCATGTCCCATCCTCGGATTCGAGGGACAACCATGATTTCCATCCATCCATCCATCCCATCCGTTAATGTGGTGTATTTGTGTACGTGTTTGTACGCATTTGCATAATGTGTATTTAATTTTTTTTTGGGCGTATGTGTTCGATTGCACGAGCATTGTAGGCGTATGACAGGGAAATTGTCTGTCATACGTCTGTTGTAAGATGGAACTTGTTTTATGCGCGCATGTGCGTGCGTTTGCGGGCGCATGTGTGTGCATGCGTGCGCACGCGTGTGAAGGTATTATGTTTTGTGTGGGCTTGGGTGATTCCATGCGTGTGTGCGTGGGTGGGTGTGTTTCAGGTCAATGGATGAAAAGGGCAGGCAAAGTGACTCCATTCGGCAAATACCTACGATACTTCAACAAACCCAAGGCCTTCATTGCTGAAACCAAGGATGACACGGGATTCCACCCACTTGTTACAGGTGTGTGTGCGCGCGCGCGCGCGCGCGCGCGCGCGCGCGCGCGTGTGTGTGTGTGTGTGTGTGTGTGTGTGTGTGTGTGTGTATGTATGTGTGTGTGTGTGTGTGTGTGTGTGTGTGTGTGTGTGTGTGTGTGTGTGTGTGTGTGTGTGTGTGTGTGTGTGTGTGTGTGTGTGTGTGTGTGTGTGTGTGTGTGTGTGTGTGTGTGTATGTATGTGTGTGTGTGTGTGTGTGTGTGTGTGTGTGTGTGTGTGTGTGTGTGTGTGTGTGTGTGTGTATGTGTGTGTGTGTGTGTTTGTGTATGTGTGTGTGTGTGTAGGGGAAGACGGGGTAAAAAGCCCATGGGCGGGTAAGAAGCCGATGACAATTATCTCATGAAATAAATAAAATTTCAGTCACATTTTGCCCATGAGACGAGTGTTAATGTTTAGCATTCGTCTCATGGGCAAATGTGACTGAAATTTTCTCTTTACCCCGACTTCCCCTATGTGCATGTGTGTGTGGTCGCGCGCGCATATGTGTGTGTTTGTGTGTGTTTGTGTGTGTGTGTGTGTGTGTGTATGTGTGTGGTTGCGTGCGCGTATGTGTGTGTGTGTGTGTGTGTGTGTGTGTGTGTGTGTGTGTGTGTGTGTGTGTGTGTGTGTGTGTGTGTGTGTGTGTGTGTGTGTGTGTGTGTGTGTGTGTGTGTGTGTGTGTGTGTGTGTGTGTGTGTGTGTGTGTGTGTGTGTGTGTGTGTGTTTGCATGCGTACGAGTCCCTGTATTGTAGGCCTACATTTCATATATTAAGAGGGACTATCCACTTTCAAATCAAGAATTGACATAATTTGACCGACCCTCATGGGTAAGATCAGAAACGTGTCTGTCGATTTTTAACGAAACGTAAAGAAAACAGTGCCATACATGAAAGACACACATCGTTGTAGCTCCATTGTGGATTAAAAAAAAGAGTCCCATCACTAAAGACCACACATAAGTTATCCGCAAAATCCGGCTGTAAGTATTAGTAGGCCTAATACTGCACTCCTCTTTCAGACATTGGAGTCTGTATTCTCTTCTTCCAGTGTTTGAATCTGAACGAAACGTGATTATTTTTTTAAAGGTGAACCCTGACGGATGAGTTTTTGCAAGGGAGACGTCGAGATCACCAGAAAGACAGCCTTTTCAAGGATCTGAACACTCACTTTGCTCTGGTTTCCTGTAAATCAAACCGTAAAAACGACGATTCCTCCTTGGCGGAGATGCCGGAGAGAGAAGCCATTTTAGATGGGGTGGGTGGAGATCAATCCCATTGTGGTTGAAGCGTTTTTCTTTTTTGTAGTGCAGTAAAAAAGAAGAAGCTATTTCCTTTGTTGTGAGCGAAACTCCTTTCAATAAACTGCATAAAATCAAAAAAATAAATCAATCAAAAGGCTTGTACTGCGAACATTTCGTGCAAACAATTTGGTCTAAACTCAGGCGGCCATTGGAAAAGAGACGGCACACGCCTTCTCTTTGGGTGAAATAATTTGACTTCCAGCACCTCCGCCAAGGAGGAATCGCCGATTTGACGGCTTGATTTCTGGGAAACGAGAGCAAAGTGAGTATTGCAATTTCTGTAAAGGGTGTTTTCCTGGTGATCTGGACGTGTTTCTTACAAAAACTCATCCGTCAGGGTGCCCCTTTAAAACAAATGTCAATAGAAAGAAAAGCATAACACTGAGCGTTTAAGGCACAGACCCCCACATAATCTGTAGACTGCATCATTTTCCTTGTTTTTGCTGTTGTTGTGTGTATAAATCAAAAGGGTAATAATTGACGAAGTGGGCCTGTTAGTAAGGATTTGTATTTAGACGATTTGTGGAATATTGTGAAAAAGCAACACAGCAGCATTGCTTCCCAGTTTATTTTGGATCCCGGAGTTGCCAGTTTAGTCCTCCAATAAATGGAATGTTTTTGTTCACATATATAAAATAAATATACAAAGAAACAACATGAAAGGGACAAAGGACAAGGACAAAGAAGAAAGCAAGGTCAAGCTGGGATGTCAGGTCATGCCACGTCACGTCTCAGGCTCTGTAAGACCTCATTAAAATGTATGGGTTTGTGAGGAATGCGAATACAGTGGAACCTCCCTTAAAAGACCCCATCTCACCCCGTTATTGGCCACTGCAACTTGGGTTATTAACGCCCTTGACAGAGAGAGTTAAGCCCTTGTTGGTCAGTATCCAAAAGGGCATTCACTCTTGCAAAAGGCAGCCATTCAATAGGGTTATTGGCGAGAGTTACGCCCTGTTTGGTCACTACACAAACATCTTCCAAGGGCATTCACTCTTGCAAAAGATGGTCGTTGCAGTGGCCAATAAGACTCCCTCCCACTTAAGACCTACTTCTCCGAGACATTGCCTTTCTTTGTAAGTATTAAAATTACCTCCCTTATACACCCCCCCTGACCATTTAAGACCTCGTTTTGGATGATTGTTCAAGGTCTTATAAGGGAGGTTCCACTGTATAATGCATTATAAAGACTTTGTGTTGTGGTTTCCTTATGCCACTGCTGTGCAATCCCTTTTAAACACTTGAATTGGAATGGCGCTTATAAGTAATACTTTACTGATTAAAATATACATTTATTAGTAATAATAATAATAATGGGAATTTATATAGCGCTCTTTCTCACATGAGCTCAGTGCGCTTTACATTGATAACAAGAACATTAAAGGCAAACAAATAATTAATCATTAGAAAGTAAAATAAGCACGATGCTTACACACAACGTTCTCTTACTTCCTTACTCACACACACACACACACACACACACACACACACACACACACACACACACACACACACACACACACACACACACACACACACACACGCACACATACACACACATGCATGCGCACACGCACACTCGCACACAATTAATTATACAAGAGTAAAATAGTTACAACATGAACATTCTAAGAAGAAACATAGAGACCACATTCACATTCCCAATCAAGTTTGAATACAATACTGCAACTTGAAATAAAATCATACTGCCATCGACATACCAATTACATGACTAATTATAATAGACAAATTTTGCAAAAACAAAAATACCCTTCTACCTCATTTACAAGCATTTAAAGTTTACAAGACGTAGACATTCTACATACAAAATACGAATAATAAAATAATTGTAAATACATTTTTTACAAGATTTCTGCAATAAAACGGACCCCCTAAGACTAGCGTGCTTTGATCCTTTCGATCTCAATATAGAGAAAGCTGGTTTGATGGCAAAATAGGACACGTGAGTATGACCACGCCCTACAAGTTTTCTTGTTGACGTCCATAAACGAAC
>CM065686.1:32781704-32794204 GCA_017654935.2 Phymorhynchus buccinoides
AATGCGCTTGTAACAAAAGAACTGTTTGAAGAGAAGAAGGTGTCATTTGTCTCGCACGATCAGTTGAACTGCAGCCATCTCAAGGATGGTGTCCATCCATCTTTCTACGGTTCCAGCATCCTGGCAGCCAGTTTGGGGAGACATCTGCGGCGTCTGCTCTGGTCGAAGCCAAGGAAAGCAGCAAGAGTCCCACATCAGTCAGGCAGATGGTTTCACCCTCAGAGACCAGGTCCTCCCCCAGGACACCCTCGGTTCTTTGGTGCTCAGGACCCACGGTGGAACATGTACGATGTGCTGC
This sequence comes from Phymorhynchus buccinoides, assembly GCA_017654935.2. NCBI lineage: Eukaryota > Metazoa > Mollusca > Gastropoda > Neogastropoda > Raphitomidae > Phymorhynchus > Phymorhynchus buccinoides. The sequence goes on from CM065686.1 coordinate 32,782,003, forward strand.
AGAGATGGGGATAAACAGCAGTTGACACTGATGAGTTCATCTGAAATGTTTGATGTATTCTTCCCCAATCGTGTAGAATTTTCTTGCGGTGGTTTTTTTCCCCCTCTTGTGTCTGTCTTTGAAATATTGTGATTGACAGAAAAGTGTTCCGTATCTAATGTGATTGTTTTACTGTCATTTATTTTTAAAGATATAATTGAGACTTACTGCCATTTTGATTTTGTTAGTATTTCTTTGAAAGAGTTAATTATCTTACAAATTAGTTATTATTATACAATATTTTGTGTTAAAAATTAGTTCATGTCATTGGGTAACAACTTTCGTGTTTTTCAATGGAATTGTCGATCAATCACCACAAACTACGACCATTTAGTACAACATCTTGCTGATGAAAAGTATCATGTTTTAAGTCTCCAGTCACTGAATGTTAAGAAAGAAAAGCTTCCTAAGTTAGATAATTATTATTTCCCTCCTATCATTCAAAAAGAAGACACTAACGGGAAAATTAATACAGCCATTTACGTGTATACAGGGGTAAATTACACTCTGTGCCCTAGCCCTGTTCCACCAGATTTACCTAATGTACATTCCTGTGCTGTGACAGTTCAAATTGGTAACATCTTATTAACTGTCATTTCTGTATACTTACCAAAGGGACCAGATGATAATAACACTGAATGGATCCGTACATTTCAAGCAGATAAAGGTAAAAAAAGTACTCATAACAGGAGATTTTAATGCACACGCCCCATTCTGGGAGAAGAACTGTGAAAACATTACAAGCAATCGCTTTATTGAAAATATTGTTGATTCATCCTTATATCTTCTGAACGACGGTCGAGTAACACGTATTCCCGATAATCCTAATCACAGGGCAACCGCTATTGACCTGACTCTTGTATCTCCCAATCTAGCTCCAATTTGTGAATGGAATACTTTAAAGTATAGCCTAAATAGTGACCACATTCCAGTTATTACCAGTTTTGAGTTTACTAATACGGGATCCACAGATACAACAGAGGAAAAAATCCCAAAATATAATTATAAACTTGCTGATTGGGATAAGTTTTCACAGCAACTATCAACATTTCACTTTGGTGACATAAATGATAAAGACGTTCATGAGTTGTACTCTATATTTACTAATGCAGTTCTTAGCGCTGCTAATGAGTCTATCCCTATGAGTAAATCAAAGAAGTCTCATAAACATTCTGGTAATATCTGGTGGAATGAAGACTGTGAATACGCTAGAGCAGAAAAATGGACAAAATTTGAAGATTACATAAAAGAACACTCTCTCCCAAATCATATAGAGTCAAAAAGGGCAAAAAATAGAGCAAACAGGGTTAATGCACAGGCAAAGAGACAGTACTGGTCATCTTTTTGTACGAATGAAGTTTATAGCTATAAAGATATGCAAAAGGTATGGGAAAAAATGAAAACCATGAAGAACGGAATACATTTACCGCAGTGTCCAATAAAACTGGAAAATTCAGATCTACCTTCTAATCAAGAAAAAGCAGAAGCGTTTGTTGATATGTTTGCAAATTACAGTAGAACTACTGGATTATCTGCTGAAAATAGACAATATAGAGAAAATGAAGAGAAAAATAAGACCACAACAGATGAAGATAATAACAAGCCCACAATAAAAAGTTATGTGAATGCCGATATTACTCTAGATGAAGTTAAAGAATGTATTCTACATCTTAGTAAAAACAAAACATCTGTTGGATTAGATGGAATATCGTATGAAATGTTAAGGCATTTACCACATAATGTCATCAGTTTTTTACATGTAATTTTTCAGAAATGTTGGGCTGATGGAGAAATGCCCCTTATCTGGAAACATTCAATTGTTATTCCTATACATAAGCAAGGCAAGCCCAGGTCTGATAGAAACAGCTACAGACCCATCTCTTTGACGTCTCATGTATGCAAACTTATGGAAAAAATCGTATTAAATAGATTAATTCATGTCTGTGAAAAACAAAGCATTATACCTAATAATCAAGCAGGTTTCCGAAAAGGCCGGTCTACTACAGAACACCTAGTAAAACTCACGACACAAATCAAGCAACAGTTTGCAAGGCGAAAAAATATTCTTGCAACCTTCTTTGATGTGAAAAAAGCTTACGACCAAGTATGGCACTATCGACTATTACAAAAACTTCAAAATCACAATGTTACAGGTAATATGTATAACTATATAGAAAATTTCTTATCAGATAGATTTATACAAGTAAGAGTTGGAAGTACATATTCAAATCCCAGAGAACTTCAGATGGGTCTTCCACAAGGTTCTGTTATTTCACCTATCTTGTTTAATATATTGATAGCAGATCTACCAAATAATATATCTAAAGACACAGTCTTAGCTCAGTACGCAGACGATATCTGCATGTGGATGAAGGTAACAATGAAGCGTAAAACTCCACTTAGATCCTTGAACTATACCAAAAAACTATATCAACGTGAATTAGATAAAATAAATACATTTATGAAAGAAAATGGTTTAACTTTATCATTAGAAAAAACACATATAGTACTTTTTAATTCGGGATGCAACCCAGAAAAACTTCCAGTTTTTACCATCAATGGCACAGTAATCAATTATACGCAGAGTGTGAAGTTTCTGGGTGTTTTCCTTTCATCAAAACTTACTTGGAATCAACATATAGATTACATATTAAACAAAGCAAGAAAGGCTTTAAATTTTCTCAAAATTATAAGTAAACAGCGTTGGGGACAAGATACAAAAGCGCTTCTATGTCTTGCTAATTCTCTTGTACGATCTCGATTAATTTATGCTCAGGAAATTTTCTTTAGTGCTCCAAAATATTTGTTAAGCAAACTACAATGTATCGATTGTAAAGCTTTTAAACTGGCACTTGGGGTACCAACCCATGCTTATAATCTAGGATCATATAAAGAAGCAGGTATTCTACCTCTCGATGAATATCGAAAGCTTTCTGCTGCAAAATTTGTATTAAAATCAACAGTATATGACACATTTTGTAAAGAAGAAGTTAAGTTAGATACTGAACATGATTTTGTTAAAAGAGCTAAAACAATTCAATCTTTGCAACCAATTAATTCCTTTGTCTCCGATATTATTAATTGTAAAGAATTAAAAAATAAAGAAATTGCAGCTAAGCCATCTTTTTCGCCAGTACCGCCTTGGGAACAAATTAAACCTGCTTTTGATATTGATCATACAGATGTTAACAAAAGTCAATCTCCAAACATATTAAAAAACTTAGTTAATTTACATATGGAAAGTTGTTATAGTGGATGCATTAAAATATACACAGATGGGTCTGTTCTTCAAAATGGGAATACAGGAGCAGCATTTATAATACCCTCGTTAAAAATAGAGAAACGATATTATATAGGTAAATATTATTCCATTTTTACTGCAGAATTGTTAGCTATTTTAATGGCATTACAATATACCGCAGAATTACCTATAAATGCTTGTAAAATATTACTTTGTGTAGATTCGAAATCAGCATTACAAGCTATTAAAGGTCAAAATGTTAACATACGCCTTGAAATGATATTAGAGATCAAACATTTAATTAATCAATTATCGAGTAAAGACATTAGTGTAACTTTTTATTGGGTTCCCTCCCATTGTGGAATATACTCAAATGAATTGGTTGATCGAGCAGCTAGAAGTGCAGCACGTAATTCCGAGGGAACGATTCATCTTAATGTGAATTTAGATCTGCATGAATATTATAAACATATTGAAAAATTAACCAAAGAAAATTTTGACAGCATGTTAATGACTTCAGACAGTCAATATTCACGCTATTGTATAAAAGGCTCAAGTACAATGAATTCCTACTTAATTTTAAAACAGCTCAAAGATACAAGTTTAAGACAAATCGTATCTTTGATGCTTAAACTTCGTTTAAATGCTTTTAAAACAAAATTTTCTAAAGATGTTAACTGTATATGTGGAAATCAAATATCTATAAATCATTTGCTCCTATATTGTCCTAGAATTAAAGAACAAATCAACAAAACTGATGGTGAATTGCTGAACCATCAAACGCCTTTAACCATTGAAAAAATATTAAACAACTTTAATCTCCTTAAACGTTTTTCAGAAATCCTGCACATAAGTCCTGTTGGTATTTTTCTTTGAGTTACTAATTAATTGTTGGTTTAAATTGTGTTATTATATTTTTGTTGTTAGCCATTTATAAATTAAGACACACTTGTTTAACTTCATGTTACATAAGTCAGTTTGAAATGTTACTGTATGTCTCCCACTTCCTCCCATCTTATATATTTGTTAATGTAATTTTTATATGCACTCAGTTAGATTTGTATGAATAGATGTGTAGGGAAAACACATAATAATACTACCATCCACGCACTCACACACACTCTCACTTCAATACTTTTTATTTTATTTTATTTTTTTATAATTTTTTATTTTTATTTTTATTTATTTTGTTTTTGTCTAATATCACTTGCGGGTGAACAGACGTTAAACTAAAGAACGAACACACACACACACACACGCACACACGCAATACCCAATCCTCCACAAACAATAAATGTGTGGTTGAAGACCACCGCTACAAACAATACCTATCCTCCACATAACATAAATGTGTGGTTGCAGACCACCGCTACAAACAATACCTATCCTCCACATAACATAAATGTGGGGTTGCAGACCACCGCTACAAACAATACCCAATCCTCCACATAACATAAATGTGGGGTTGCAGACCACCGCTACAAACAATACCCAATCCTCCACATAACATAAATGTGGGGTTGCAGACCACCGCTACAAACAATACCCAATCCTCCACACAGCCATTGAGAATCATTTTGTTGGATGTAGGTTTAATTTTACTTCCGTCGTTTGAATGAAAATGGAGTTTTACGTCCTCTTGGTCTGAATCAGACACATATGGGACATTTGTAAATACAAACATGGTGGGAACAATACTGGAGGCAATGCCCGGAGGCCGTACGAAACCAGTAAAGTCCCGTTTAAAAAAAATTAATACAGATAGCTGTAGCGGTGACCACGCCTCGGTTAACCCTCATCGGCTATGGCACCGCCACAAGTCATCACAATTGTCGTTTTCTTTCCCGGCTTTCTTATATGCCTAAGTTCCGGTTCTTATGCCTTTGTTTCCGTGTATAGAAGTTATTATGCCCAGCTCCAATGTCGCATTTATGCACCACAATGGTTCAACACCCATGGTTCACCACAACGAACACCCAGATAACAGGCTCTGAGTTGATGCCTTTTAGTGAAAGGCATCAAATCAGAGCCTGTTATCTGATGTCCCTATTTTCTTAATTTTGGGAGGTAAGGATAGGCCTAATGTTGTAGATGTCACAGAGGAATTCCCAATATTGCAGATTTATTTTCACTACCCAGTTAAAATTAATGGTATTTTTTGACTGATAAATGACTGGCGGCGAAAGGGTTAATGCGAGAGACGAACACCCTTATTCTCTTTATATACACCCACAACTTTTAACAACTGTATATTAAACCTAATCATACAAGCAATATGTCAGTATTACGAGCATTCTCGATCTCTAAAAATGTTAACTCATAAAACCTAACCCCCCAAAACATCTGACCATAGAAATAACACTACAGGGGTATATCGATTGAATAGTCATTTTCGTAACTACGTGTATGTGACAAACACGAGAATGGAAACAAATAGGATGGAGTACAGACGATGGAAAGCTGGTAGGATAGAGAACAGGGAGAGGCAAAGAGGGGTGTGAGGAAGGGAGAGGGGATGAAGAAGATGGACTCACGGGCAAATTGATGTAGGTGTCATTGCTGAAGACACACTGTCGTGTGCTGTTCTCCCTCATACAGTTCTCCATCATCGACACTGCCTTGGGTACATCCACCCGGAATTTGTCGGGTGTCCACCCGTACCCCAGGAAAATGTAGTCAGAATACAGTCTGTGACATTGAAATCTAGAATTTATGGTTTAAATCTTCTAGCGGAATCCATCTTTTCACGTCCTTTGTTGTCTGTTGCATCTCAACCGACAAGGGGGAAGTAAATATTTTTTTCGAGTGCACTTGCATTGCTTTAACGACAGAAACAATGACAACAGCTCTAAACGTAGCCAAACACATGGTAGGGTGCTTGGCAGTGAATGTCTTTGCATTTGGTGGGAGTGTAGAGTGATGTCCTGGGCGAATATATTCACCCATGGTACTAGAAGAGTTGAAAAAGAAAACAATGAAAAGGCGGATATCACAGCTAGCTGTAACATTAGTACAGCCATTCTGTTGCAAGGTGGCAGATTGCGTACGAAGTCCTGCTGGTTGCAGACAGTAGGAGAAAGGGCCACGCAGTCTTCCTCCCTCACCATGGGTGTTAGTGGACTTGCATGCTGACAGGACGATGTACGGCGACATGGATCATCTCCACAGTGTTGGCCTCTGAGTCAACAAGACCGCAAGTGCCCAGTGGATGGGGAGCGGAGCTTCATCTACTGGGAGGGAATCATCCGCCCGCAGAGACTGTTCGACTTGATTGTATGTCTCCTGACCGTGTGTTGACGACACCAGCCACCCCGGTATGGAGCAGGTCGCCCGGTGGTCCTGAAGACAGCCTTGGAGGAGAGGGTTGCTCACCAACACCAACGACAAGAAAGCGGATCACAGGAGACCAACGACAACCTTGGGCTGTCTCACAATGCTCCACCGTCTCCTGCCGCGACGCCGATGCTGACTCCACCTCCAGCATCAACTCCACCTCCAGCATCAAGACAGAAACAACATCACGACTCGGACTCCGTCTGAATGATCCTGTAACAGACGGCGAACCCCAACGTTCAAGGGTCCGCAACGTTTCCGGAATCAACCACGACGGTTGCTACGTCTCGACTTCTGTCTCATCGGTATCATCTTCATCTACAGGAAGACAACGTCTTCACGAACTTTGTTCTCAAGAGGCAACGCCTAATATGACGTTAAGTTCACCATCACCGCTGTACAGGTGTTTCTTCAGGTGAGGGGTCCTCTCTCTCTCTCTCTCTCTCTCTCTCTCTCTCTCTCTCTCTCTCTCTCTCTCTCTCTCTCTCTCTCTCTCTCTCTCTCTCTCTCTCTCTCTCTCTCTCTCTCTCTCTCTCTGTCTCACAGGGATTGCGGAGGATGACGATGAACCTGGGTTCTTTGTACAGGTGTTTCATCAGGTGGGGGTCCTCTCTCTCTCTCTCTCTCTCTCTCTCTCTCTCTCTCTCTCTCTCTCTCTCTCTCTCTCTCTCTCTCTCTCTCTCTCTCTCTCTCTTTCTCTCACCTGTCCACAGGGTTGTGGAGGATGACGATGAACCTGGGTTCTCTGTACAGGTGTTTCATCAGGTGGGGGTCCTCTCTCTCTCTCTCTCTCTCTCTCTCTCTCTCTCTCTCTCTCTCTCTCTCTCTCTCTCTCTCTCTCTCTCTCTCTCTCTCTCTCTCTCTCTCTCTCTCTCTCTCTCTCTCTCTCTCTCTCTCTCTCTCTCTCTCTCTCTCTCTCTCTCTCTCACCTGTCCACAGGGTTGCGGAGGATGACGATGAACCTGGGTTCTCTGTACAGGTGTTTCATCAGGTGGGGGGTCAGCACCACAGGTTCTTTCAGCCCTCGGTTCTGGGGGATCAGCGGCCAGGCCCGGAAGTCCCATAAATCCATGGGAGTGCCGTCCCCTTAAAATGGCATCATCATCTTCGTTGTCGTCATCGTTTTCGTTCTTGTTGTCATGATCATTATCATCATAGTTTGGCGTTGTCTTTGTCATCATCGTTGTCGTCGTCATTATCGTCATGGTTTAGCGTTGTTGTCATCATCGTCATTGCATTCTTGGTATTTTATCTGACTATCTGTATTTGCGCGTTTTAATGAGTGCACTCAGTACGCACACAAAAACCCCCCAATGTTATTCACTCACTCACTCATTTCTCTCTGTTCCGTCTGGCGCTTGAGGCAACAGCAGGTGATCTCCATCTGACTCTGTCTGCTGCTACTTTGAGGGCTGCTGCCCCCCAAAAATAGTCCTTTGCCCCTCAGCTATATTCCATTGTTCTTCTCCACGTTTCGTTTGGCTGCCCTTGGTTTCTTCTCCTCTGTAGCGTCTAGCGTAGAGCCACTCTGGGTAGTGAGTCTGGTGACATGCGGCAGACGTGTCCCAGCCATCTCCATCTGCGCACCTGGATGTTCTCGCTCAGAGTTGTATCTGGTCTCGCTCAGAGTTGGTGCGGAGGTCTTCGTTTGAGATGGTGTTGGGCCAGAAGGTCTTCGGGATTCTTCGCAGACATTTGGTCTAAAGCACTCCCAGCTTCCGCTGGATTGTGGCAGTGGTCTTCCTGCATTCGGATCCGTACGGGAGAACGCTGAGGGCGTTGCTCTCGAAGATTATTATCTTTGTGTGGATGCCGAGGCCGGCAGTTTGCCAGATGGGCTTGAGCATGGCAAAGGCTTGGTTCGCTTTGCTGATCCTGGTGTTGATCTCTTTATCGCAGTCGCTGTCTTGTTGTCATTTTGCTCCCCAAGTAGGTGAATTCCTGCACATCTTCTAGAGGTTTGCCGTTCACGGTGACAGGGTTGTTGTTTGTTAGGCATATCTAAATTTGTAACGATTTGTTGTAGGCATGCTGCATGCCCAGGAAAGAAAGATAAGGTTACATTTTCACTAATGAAGAACATCGCCCCATTTTGATAGCTCAGATATGCATGCTTATTCTTAATACACACCTGTAACTAGTGGGTGGAATCCGTTGGCATCCACGTTCTGTACGATGGTGGACAAAGGCTTGTCGAAGGAACGGAGGTATCTGCTGAAGGATATGGGCTTGATGGTATTCTTCATCCATTGACCTGTGCAAAAACAAAGGCTTGGTATTTAGCAAACAGTCTGTCTTTCTTGTCTGTCAATCGATTGATATGTCTGAATGACCATTGCATGCTTACCATACCTGACCATTTTGCCCAACCCTCTACCGGCAAAAACAAATCTTACCCTTTTGATCAAACAGGTTTTTCATACTTGGTCCAGCACCAGTAATACGCCTCGCTGTCCAAACCTCAGCTAGCAAAGAAGAAATGTTACACTCTAACAGCCTTTCGACCACACACGCTTACCATACTTGGTCCAGCACCAGTAATACGTCTCTTTGCCCAACACCCGGCCATTGAGGAGAATCTGGGGGTGCTGGGCCAGCCTGGAGTGGAGGTCCGTGGTGCCGGACTTGTCCACCCCCAGCACGTGGAAGTAAGGTAGACACCGGAGCTTCTGCAGGTCCTCCGACCAGTCCACCCAGCAGGGGTTCTTGTACTGCTTCAGGTACTTTGGCTGAGTCTGCAGAACAGAACACAACTAACCGGGTGAAGGCCACAAGGTGCTGTCATGAAAGGAACAAAGAAGGGGGGTAGAACCATGACAGAACACAACTAACCGGGTGAAGGCCACAAGGTGCTGTCATGAAAGGAACAAAGAAGGGGGATAGAACCAGGACAGAACACAGCTCACCGGGTGAAGGCCACAAGGTGCTGTCATGAAAGGAACAAAGAAGGGGGGTAGAACCATGACAGAACACAACTAACCGGGTGAAGGCCACAAGGTGCTGTCATGAAAGGAACAAAGAAGGGGGGTAGAACCATGATGGAACACAACTAACCGGGTGAAGGCCACAAGGTGCTGTCATGAAAGGAACAAAGAAGGGGGATAGAACCAGAACAGAACACAGCTCACCGGGTGAAGGCCACAAGGTGCTGTCATGAAAGGAACAAAGAAGGGGGGTAGAACCATGACAGAACACAGCTCACCGGGTGAAGGCCACAAGGTGCTGTCATGAAAGGAACAAAGAAGGGGGGTAGAACCAGGACAGAACACAGCTCACCGAGTGAAGGCCACAAGGTGCTGTCATGAAAGGAACAAAGAAGGGGGGTAGAACCATGACAGAACACAGCTCACCGGGTGAAGGCCACAAGGTGCTGTCATGAAAGGAACAAAGAAGGGGGGTAGAACCAGAACAGAACACAGCTCACCGGGTGAAGGTCACAAGATGCTGTCATGAAAGGAACAAACAAGGGGGATAGAACCAGAACAGAACACAGCTCACCGGGTGAAGGCCACAAGGTGCTGTCATGAAAGGAACAAAGAAGGGGGACAGAACCAGAACAGAGCACAGCTCACCTGGTGAAGGCCACAAGGTGCTGTCATGAAAGGAACAAAGAATGGGGATAGAACCTTCTGTCTTTGACCACATTAATTTATGTATTTAGTTTATTATCAGAAGACTTCAAAACCCGTCGATTGCAGTGGATTTGTTTCTCGTTGACATGTCAGTTTACCAAAAGCAAAACCTGAAAATTAATGTTTAGAATCCTTCTACATGTACTTTGATACGGTTCTAGCTAAACCAACAAGGGGATAACTATTCAACATATTCTGGCCCCGCATATTCTGTCTCTGCTTACCTCCCCAAAGACAGAGAGTGAGAGGGACACTTGACACTTGACAACGTTTAATATTCAAGACTTTTGTCCGTAGCATAGCATAGCATAGCACGTGTGAATAATTGTGAACAAAGTTTAAACTACCTTTCCTCTTTACTCACACACTCCGTTCTCTAAACCGAGAGAGAGAGAGAGAGAGAGAGAGAGAGAGAGAGAGAGAGAGAGAGAGAGAGAGAGAGAGAGAGAGAGAGAGAGAGAGACACACAATGACAATGACAATTGTTTATTCATTAAGGCATTTGCCCCTCAGAGAGAGAGAGAGAGAGAGAGAGAGAGAGAGAGAGAGAGAGAGAGAGAGAGAGAGAGAGAGTCAAAGAGTATGATGCGAGCAAAAGAGGTGTATTTGGTGAGTATCGGTGACTATTTTGGTTCTTTTACAACAACATTGTCAAGGTTTCTTTAACAAAACCAAAAAACCCAATGATATTTTATAGAATGATGATGTGATAACAATGTTTTAAAAAAAGTTATTATTAAACGGGTATAGTCAAGTATGGCATGCTCAGCTCTTACTTTTGTTAAGGGGGTAGACCTAGCCTAAGGCTGTGTACAGAAAATACGCGGAAGTTCAGCACAGAAACCCCGTGAATAAGTAAAAGAAAGAAGGAAACTAGAGCGTTAAGACGCTAGAGAACTAGCCGTGTTTTTCGTGTCCAGTGACCTTGACCTTTGACCTATGACCTTGATTTTCGAACTTGGTCTAGATATCCTTAGTACCTATCCGCAAGCAACGTTTGAGTGTTCCAGGTCCCTGCGTTCAAACGTTATCATGCTAGGTTATCGGCGGCTATTTTCGGCGCCAATGACCTTGACCTTTGCCCTATGAACTTCATTTTTTAGCTTGCCCTAGATATGTTTAGTAACTATACGCATGCACAATGTGAGCGTCCTAGGTTCCTCCGTTATCGTGCTAGGTGTTCGACAGCGTTTTCGACTCCAGTGACATTGACCTTTGACCTGTGACGTTCATTTTTTAATTCGTTGTAGATATTCTTAGAACATAAAAAAATAAATTATCCGCATGCAAAATTTGAGCGTCATAGGTCCCTCCGTTCAGTCGTTATTGCGCCAGGTGCTCGACAGCATTTTCGGTGCCAGTGACCTTGATCTTTGACATATGACCTTCATTTTTAAACTTGGCCTAGATATGTTTAGTACCTATCGGCATGCAAAATTTGAGCGTCCTAGGTCCCTCCGTTATCGTGTCAGGTGTTCGGCAGCATTTTCGTCTTCTACGTCACAAGTCTAAAATGTTCTTGATTACATCCCAAGATGAAATTCGATGAACGAGACAACATCAAGCCAAGCACTTCAAATAAATATTTTTTATGTCAATTGCGGCTTCAGGTGACTTGGAGACGAAAAAGACATAGCCAAAACAGGTGAGAGAACCGCATTCTTCAAACTACAGTAGTCAACAAAAGCGTATTTCCCCTGAGAGCCGATTTGAAACGATTTGTCAGCAACAAGAGTTGGCCGTGTGTCTCCTACTCATTCAAGTCATTCCGGCCATATATGTCCGGAATTAATAGATAGCTGTCAATTTGATGCATTTGCTTCAAGGGAAGTAAATCTGTGTGAACACCATACCTTGGACACTTCTAAACTCACTTCGCTCCCTTAGACCACAATTTTGCCTCTGACTCTGCCTTTGTAGTGGTTTGATGTGGGGGAACCAATCTGTGTTAAGAGTT
>CM065686.1:32799204-32804204 GCA_017654935.2 Phymorhynchus buccinoides
ATGTTAGTTATTGATATCAGGTTTCAACAATCCTTTTCTACACTAAAACCAGCTTCAAACCCTCTCAGCACCTGTCGTAGCCAATAAATAAACGAATCAATAAATGTTAATGTCACGAACTGACCAACATTCATATTATTGCTAGCAAATGTACAGTTGTCTCCTTTCACATTTCTAGCAAATGCATAAGGCTGAACCAACGTGTCTGTTCCCCGCATCAACTTCAGCTTGTATTTCTCTATTTGGCATTTATTGCACAACATACAATTATCAACTAGAAAGCACTGACACGCTTCAAACCTCCGCCAAGAGACAACTCCACTGTAGTTTATTTAGGCTACAGCTGGCCTACCATATAGATTGCAGCTGTTTTTTAATATCGCTTCTTGCATCTTGGTGATAATCCGAATTTGGATAATAATTCTCCGAAGAAAGAAAAGGTTCTAGGACAACTACCCCCCCGGACAAGTACCCCCCGGACAACTACCCCCGGGACAGTCACCCCCTGGACAACTACCCCCCTAGGACAACTACCCCCGGACAAGTACCCCCCTGAAAACATACATAGTCCAAAAAAAGGTGAAAAATACTGTTGTCCTGATACCGTGTATGGTGTGCAGTTGTGTGTGTGTGTGTGTGTGTGTGCGCGCGCGTGCGCGTGTGCGCGCTCTAATTTCTTTAACAATAATGTTTAAAAAATAATGTGTGGGGGGTACTTGTCCAGGGGGTAGATGTCCCAGGGGGGTACTTGTCCAGGGGGTACTTGTCCGGGGGGTAGTTGTCCTGATACCAAAGAAACATATGTGGACAAGTAAACATGACAAAAACACATGACTTTCTCGGCGAAAGTAAAAATAATAAAAAGCAGAAAAAAGCAGACAAAATGTAAAGACGTGTTAAAACTTAGTCATGTCTTGGGGGGTAAATTTATTTATAAAAAGGGCGGGATTTGAACTAACATAAGGAGACATAATGGTTAGAAACTATTGCCTTTAACTTTAAGATGCCACTCAGACAAGTCGCCACTGACGGATTTTGAATTGTCATTGCATTTTGTAGACGAGAATAGCAATGGAAAACCAGATGACGCCTTTGTCTTTGGTCACTGCGCTGTTTCTTAGTGTTGCAGCCTTGGAAATTAGCCGGACTTTGGGGACCTTCCTCAATGCCAACTGTCCTGAAAGTCCAAGAGACCGAGAAAATGGGGATGTTTTCTGGGCAAATCATTTTGTTTGTGTGTGTACGGTACCTCATTTGATTGTTACTCGCGAACCAAAAAAAAAGCCACCACTTCTAGCAAGCGTTTGGTTGAAACTAATGTTTCTAACAAATGCACATCGCAGAATACATCACTTGTTGCACGAGTACTAGATTGCATAGGCAATTGAACACTTGAAATTTGTTTTTAAACTTTTGTTTTCTTTCTTTTTCCCACAAACATACATATACAAACATTATATCTGGTGCATAGCTGTCGTACAAACATAAGCTTACAGCATCATGTTGGTGCATTTGTGCTGCGGTGTGACATCAGTGAAACAGCACACTACGATAAAATACACACATGACATCGCTTACATCTACAACATCCTGTTATCCATTGTTTCCTGGGCAAGTCATCTCGATTTTATCAATTCCTTCCCAGTTTTCCAGAATAGCATCTGGCTCATCTGCTGTCTGGTAGCAATAGTCGACACGATTGATTAGCGCATGGAGCCTAGAATTAATTAAAGTGTTCCCCCCCCCCCCCCCCCCCCCCCAAGGGAAAACTCGTTTATTTGCAAAAGTCTTATTTTCCCCCCCCCCATTGCCCCCAAGGGAAAATCTCGTTTATTTGCAAAAGTCTTATTTTCTATCAACATTTTTGTGTATAATGGGTTTGTCATCTTTTTCATTGCCTCCAATGCCTCTGTTACAGTAATCTTACTATCACTGTCTGCCTCAGATAAAGTAGGCCCTTCCACACGGCTATTACCATCAACATTAAGGATGTCATCTTTTTATCTTCCCTTGATGTATAAACATTTGGAAAGATCGAACGAACTTCAGATTTTATCCTGTTCTGATCGGTCAGATTATCTGTTCTGATCCATCTCGTCATGTTTTTTAAAACCCTTTCACCGCCAATGTCGCATTTATGCACCACAATGGTTTAACACCCATGTCACTAAAAGGCATCAAATCAGGGCCTGTTATCCGAAGACCCTATTTTCTTAATTTTGGGAGGTAAGGATAGGCCTTAATGTCATACACGTCAAACAGGAATTCCCAATATTGCAGGTTTTTTTTCTCTACCCACTTAAGTTTGATGGTATGTTTTTTGGCTGAAAAATAGGGGAAGACGGGGTAAAAAGCGCATGGGCGGGTAAGAAGCCCACCCCAATTATCTCATGAAATAAAGAAAATTTCAGTCAAATTTGCCCATGAGACGAATGCTAGACATTAACGCTCGTCTCATGGGCAAAATGAGACTGAAATTTGCTTCATTTCATGAGATAATTGGGGTGGGCTTCTTACCCGCCCATGCGCTTTTTACCCCGTCTTCCCCTAGCTGGCGGCGAAAGTATATAGCTTGTATAGCTTTTTTCCGCTTTGTGGTACATTACTACAATAGCTTTGGTAATTATACACACAACTTGGGCACAAAAGCACAAACATTATATGATAGATTGGTCACTACGAACTGAAACATCACATCTGTTGCATTACCAAAAGACAGACAAGCTACATGTACCGTTTTCTATTCATTGTTAATTGTATATACAAAAGATCGTTTTAATTTGGTTTCGAATACTTACGCAATTTCTAGGATCGTTTTCCACAATGACTGTACACACAAGTTGTGCTTCTCTCTTTTTTTCTTTTTTTTTTTAATAACAAAATATCTCACTTTTTGTGCGCTTTGTTTGTTGTTTTTCTCCACTGCTAGAAAGGGTGTACAATTCTCACAGTATTTTATTTTTCCTGCCAGCATAGCACACATATACACTGGTGTTTTATCAAGATGAACACTGAATGATGCAAAGACAATTGGAGTCACATATAAGATGACCATACGACAATATTACACTACTGCATGCAACAGCCCTAACTAAGGCATGTGCGTTTGGTATATCCAGACCTAATCTTCGTGCCCATCGATTCGCACCCACGGTGAAATGAAAACGAAAAAAGTGACACCCTAAGGTGCTGATGGGGTTGTTTCTTTAATTTCCCCGTGCATCGATTCGCACTCACAGTGGCTATATGCACGGCAACTGAGATCAGAGAGACAGGGAAAAAAGAAGAACAGAGAAAGTAGGATGTATGTAGGGGGTGGGGGGAAAGGTATAGCAAGTACAAAAAGATTACCCCCCCTGGGGATACCGTGAGGTCTTTTGTATAAATAGTTCTCCCACCTTCTGGAAGTTCTGTGTTTGTAGCTTTCTTTAAATCTGTCACTCTCTTTGACCCTGCCTTTCTCCCCTTGCTTGCTGTCATCTGCTATCTTTCTGTCTTCCCGGTCCATTCTCGTGCCTTTTTTTTTTTTTTCAAGAAACACCTTCAAAAAGATTTCCTCCAGCCGAAGTCGGACATGCTGCGCCTAATTATTTCTTACTTAGGCGCATAACGGCAGCACGACGCATCTGCGCTCATAATTGACAGGCAACTGTCTGAGCGATCGAAGAAGAAGAAGAAGAAGAAGAAGAAGAAGAAGAAGAAGAAGAAGAAGAAGAAGAAGAAGAAGAAGAAGAAGAAGAAGAAGAAGAAGTAGAAGAAGAAGAAGAAGTAGAAGAAGAAGAAGAAGAAGAGAAGAAGAAGAAGAAGAAGAAGAAGACGACGACGACAACAGGATTAGAGGAAGAGGGGACGAATATGTAAGCTTACATTAGTTAACCCTTGCACCGCCAAAGTCGCATTTTAGCACCACAGTGATTTAAGACATATGTCATTAAAAGGCATCAAATTGGGGTCTATTATCCAAAGACCCTATTGTCATAGTTTTGGGAATTAAAGGTAGACCTTATTTTATATATGTCACAGAAGAATCCCCAATACTGCAGATGGATTTTGTTCTCTGTCCAGGTAAATTTAATGGAAATTCTGGGCTGAAATATGGCTGGCGGTGAAAGGGTTAACCCCTGTCCACGTTCGCCAGACTGACCCAGAGGACCAATCCAGTGAACAGACGGTTCGTAGCGGATGAACGAACACTCCGCAATCACCGACACCCCCCGACCACACACCAGACCAGGCCGAGTAAAGTAAAGACAGTTACTGTGACAACATAAACATTTTATCTTTCACTCATACACGCAGACAACTACACATCCTAGAGGATGAGATAAGGATGGGGATGGGGGACAAGAACGGGCCTAATGGCCTACTTAGGACGATACTTTGACCGCCAGGGGTCAGTCAAACCGGTAGGGGCTTAGCGCGTGATATTCTTAGTTGGGCGTAGTGAGAGAGAGAGAGGGATATGAGCCCCCCCCCCCTATCTCTCTCTCTCTCTCTCTCTCTCTCTCTCTCTCTCTCTCTCTCTCTCACTACGCCCAACTAAGAATATCACGCGCTAAGCCCCTACCGGTTTGACTGACCCCTGGCGGTCAAATTATCGTCCTAAGTTGCCCATTACTTAGAAGAAAGGCTGATGCAGATTTCCCAAACCGACCTCCCAAAGGTACCCAAACTAACCCCTTCTCACATGCCTAACATGACGGCTAGCGTCAATTTGAGCGAACATACTAAAAGCGCGAATACTTTCCGTATGCAAAATGCGAAAATGTTTGAAAGTCAAAAAGTGCGAACCCCTTCCGTTTTGCCAATGTCTCCATGCCCCCTGTGTGTGTGTGTGTGTGTGTGTGTGTGTGTGTGTGTGTGTGTGTGTGTGTGTGTGTGTGTGTGTGTGTGTGTGTGTGTGTGTGTGTGTGTGTGTGTGTGTGTGTGTGTGCGTGCGTGCGTGCGTGCGTGCGTGCGTGCGTGCGTGCGTGCGTGCGTGCGTGCGTGTGTGTGTGTGT
>CM065686.1:32809204-32831704 GCA_017654935.2 Phymorhynchus buccinoides
TCAAGTTTTCTCTCGTTTTCTCTCTCTCTCTCTCTCTCTCTCTCTCTCTCTCTCTCTCTCTCTCTCTCTCTCTCTCTCTCTCTCTCTCTCTCTCTCTCTCTCTCTCTCTCTCTCTCATCTCTCACACATACACACACACGCGCGCGCGCGTGCGCGGCTAACATCACACCAGCCGTGAGCTCTCTTCTTCGTTTGACAGTCTCCAATTTGACGGATTATTACAGTAAATAATCTTTTCCTGTGCAAGTAACATGTCCAACAACAGCAAAACTCGACATGGGTAAAGTTATTTAGTTTTCAGAAACGATTTGAAAGGACAATATAGCACGAGATCCAACAACCTTCTTCACACATCCACACGCTAGAGAAAACGAAACAGGAAGAACCTCGTACCAAACAGAGAATCTGACATGCGCAGTGCAACTCTAACACACTACTAGCGAAGTTACCGATCCTTTCCTTGCCTTTCTACATCTCTGGTTTCGTCAACAGACCGGTTAGACAGGGAAGGCGCAATAGTGATAACGGAGGTGATAAAAACGGGAGATAAAGAACACACCAAATACTAATGAGGGTAGTTGACACACGGGAGATGGGACCGGAACGGGACGATTGCAAGACAATAACCGTGTCACAGATAAGAAACCTCTCTCTCTCTCTGTGGTCTAAATGATTTTTTTTATTAACAAGCAAAACATATACACCAAATAAAATGAACATGAATGACGGCAGCAACAAGCTTAAAGCTTATAGTGTGCCTACTCAAAATAAGTCACAGATATGGCGGCTGGCAATCACAGACTGAAAAATCACACATTTAAGAAAAAGAAAAAAAAGGTTAATTTTGAACATTAGAAGCATAACAAAGAAACGAAATAGAAAAAAATTCATCTTCTTTGATAACAGAAACAATTTAAGCATAAGAGAAAATAACTTCTCTCTCTCTCTCTCTCTCTCTCTCTCTCTCTCTCTCTCTCTCTCTCTCTCTCTCTCTCTCTCTCTCTCTCTCTCTCTCTCTCTCTCTCTCTCTCTCTCTCTCTCTCTCTCTGACAGATTGTAAGAATAGGCATCGCCTAAAATCTTGTTCCTTGTTAAATAAAGTTTTTCAGTGTTCAGTGTTCTCGCTCTCTCCCTCTCTCTCTCTCTCTCTCTCTCTCTCTCTCTCTCTCTCTCTCTCTCTCTCTCTCTCTCTCTCTCTCTCTCTCTCTCTCTCTCTCTCTCTCTCTCTCACGCGTAAAATCTTGATCCTTGTTAAATAAAGTTTTTCAGTATTCAGTGTTCTCTCTCTCCATCTCTCTCTCTCTCTCTCTCTCTCTCTCTCTCTCTCTCTCTCTCTCTCTCTCTCTCTCTCTCTCTCTCTCTCTCTCTCTCTCTCTCTCTCCTCTCTCTCTCTCTCTCTCTCTCTCTCTCTCTCTCTCTCTCTCTCTCTCTCTCTCTCTCTCTCTCTCTCTCTCTCTCTCTCTCTCTCTCTCTCTTTCACGCGTTCCTGTCGCGTAGAGCACTCATACTAGCCAAAATGGCAAGATGGCACCAGTTACAGTCAGATTACGAAGAAAAGATTACGTTTGCAATCAAACTAAGTTGTTCAAAAAATTATTAAAAAAATTATTAAAAAAAGATAAGTAATCATCATCAGTTAAAGTTTCGGAAACTGTTTGGCTAAACGTTTTCATATATATTTGTCAGAATTCCAGTAAGGCTGTTTGTAAGTCGGAAGAAAAGGTTAAAAAAAGAGAGGATAATTGTTGATTATAAATGAAGATTGTTTTCGACAGAGGGATAACAAAGCTAAAGGAACGTTGCCTGAAGGCGCTTTACTCTAGCGCACAGATTTTCCCGACTGCTCTGGGAAGGCAACCAAAATCGTTGCCCGGACAGTAGCGCTTGGAACGAACAACACGCTCTCCTTTAGTGCCACTAGTCAACGGTAATGCAAGTTATTGAAATATGTCAAAAGAGATTGTGCTTTCCATCTCGAGTAATAAAAAGGCACTGAAAATGGTTAACTTTCATTAAAAAGAAAGAAACAACAACAACAACAACAACAACAACAACAACAACAACAACAACAACAACGACAACGTGACACCAGTTAGACAAATAATTGTCGCATTAAAACCCTTTCAACGCTAGCCATTCCTCAGCCAAAATTTACGCATTAAACTTACCTGGGTAGAGAAAAGATTTCGTCTGCAATATTGGGGATTCCTCTGTGACATGCATAAAATAGTGCCTGTCCTTAACTCCCAAAATTAGTGATATGGGTGTTAAATCATTGTGGTGTCAAGAGGCGACAGTGGCGATGAAAGGGTTAAAATTAACCGATGTCGAAACTCACAATGCAAACCCCATTATCCTTCGTTCGCAAAATGAGAAATTCAGAATCCAATTACAACCTCTAACTGTCTTGCCATCTTCACAGGGAACAAAACCCTAACAGTAACAATAACCGAGCTCTGGTAGCTGTCACAGAGCTCTCGAAGCCATCCTGGCAAACAAATGCAAAAAAAACGCGTTTTGTTCAAGTACGTACAAAACGATACGCTTAAACAACCCCACCCAGCAGGTCTCAACGTAACTTGTGTCCGCAAAGAAAAAACAGTAGGGTCTACGGAACTGTTGATTTTTTTATATTGTGCTGCGCTGGCAGTAACAGATTTGAACTTGGATTAAGTTCTCGATCGATATATGAAGCCAGGTGTGACCGCGATTACCGCTATTAATTAATACCAAAATATAAACTACGAAATCCCCAAGTACATTGCGTTGGGCATAGGCGCTCGACTGGATTCCTGAAAGATTCCACTTAAGACTTAAGGGCCTGCCACACACATACCAATCGTATCTGAATGCGATGCGATTTTGACGATGTGAGTCATGAATCGCGTGAGATGCTTCGGTAAAGGTCAAGATATGGCACCCCCCCTGCATTTCTCAGTTAATTCTATTTTTCCGTATTTTACCATACGTAAAGCTGTATTTTAGGAACATTTTCAGATAATTACCTTTTTGGAATACTAACCCTAACCCTAACCCTAGCCCTAAGCCTAACCCTACCCACTACTATGTACTGCAGTACACCGCGATTTGTCACAGTTGTGGTTCGTTGCGTTTTTGAACTTTTTCCGTCTTATGGGGTTAAGCTTAGGGCTAGGGTTAGGGATAGGGTTAGTATTCCAAAAAGGTTATTAGCTAAAAATGTTTCTAAAATACAGCTTTATGTATGGTAAGAAAGGCAATAACGGAAAAATACAATTAACCGAGAAATGTAGACCTTTACCGCTAATTTCACGTGAGTCAGGACTCACGTCGTCAAAATCGCATCGCATTCAGATACGATTCGTATGTGTGTGGCTGCTGCCCCTTTAGACTGAGCGGATTAGACTTTGAGGCGTGCTTTATGTAGAGAAAACTAGACTTCTTGCGAGTACCAGTTATTTGGATGCGCTATTAGTATTACTAGTGTGGATGCGATTGAGAAAAGAATGGCTTTACGATCAGAACGGTAGTCTCTTTCCCACATGATGTTAATTCAAAGGCTGATAAATAATTGGTGAGGAAAAACAGGACGGTTGTTATACAGAGGAACCTCCCTTACAAGACCTCCCATTATAAGACTCCCTCCCATATAAGACCTACTTCTCGGAGGCATTGCACTTCTTTGTAAGTATTAAAATTACCCCCTTATAAGACCCCCTCCCTTATAAGACCTCATTTTGGATGATTTTTGAAGGTCTTATAAGGGAGGTTACACTGTACTATCTGTGGTGCACTATGTCGCATGAAAAAAGGTAGCTCGTAAAAATAAGTAGCTCGCTACCTATGACAGTGTGTATTTGCGACATTGAGCATGAACCACAAATTTCACTTTTTTCTAGGGTTAGGGATAGGGTTAGGGTTAGGTAAATGGTTAAAGTACAGAAAAAGTGAAATTTGTGGTTGTCGCAAATACAGACTCTCATAGTAGCAAGCTACTTATTTTTACGAGCTACCTTTTTTCATGCGACACACTAGGCCTATTGTGTCGTTATTGCTTGGGTTGTATCAGTCCAATACTCTTTCTCTCTTTTGATACTTTTGTATGACCTAACTTGATTTGTTTATTACTATCATATTATTACTGATAATAATAATGCCGAGGAGTGTTATGATTGCATGATGTGACATTTTTTGGGTGGTTTTTGCCTGTACTTTAAATTCCCAAAGTTCCCCATCCTTATCCCCCTCTATGCCCCTTCCCCCCTCCTCCCTCCATTTTCTTCTCATTTCTGCATGTACATATTATTATTTAGCTTTCTTGTTTGAATTACTTTAATATCTCCCAGGGATGGGTGAAAAAAAGCATGTAACTTGCTTATCTCATGTTCCCTGGTTATATAACATTTCGTTTTCGTTTTTCGTTTCTCTCTGTCTGTCTGTCTGTCTGTCTGTCTGTCAGTCAGTCTGTCTGTCTGTCTGTTTCTCTCTCTCTCTCTCTCTCTCTCTCTCTCTCTCTCTCTCTCTCTCTCTCTCTCTCTCTCTCTCTCTCTCTCTCTCTCTCTCTCTCTCTCTCCTCTCTCTCCCCACATTGCACAAGGACATCTGTGTTGTTTATAAGCTAGCTAGCGACAAGACCTACTTAACAAACATGAAAAGAAGTGGTCCAAAATATATTAAGGGGGGTCCTTGCCAATATCCTAATTTTCACAATAACGAATTTAAAACATTTGTTTTTGTACCGAGCTGTTATTTACAAACGCTTACATAAGAAAACAAAGGAAAGTAATGGGCGATACTCTTATTTTCTGCAAAACTGTAGGCAATGCTTTATTCAATTTATTTCTTCTATTTCATTTATTGATTTATTTGCAAATTTATTTATTGATTTATTCATTAATTTATTTCTTTATTCTGGTGATTTTCATTACGACCCCGTTCGGTATCTGTTTACAAAATGCATTGCCATAGCAAATCAGACTCAATGGGAGTACCTTTATATTGCTGACGATTTGAACAAATCAATATAATGGACGTTGTGGACGTGTAGAACAATTCGGCCAATTTTCGTAATGACCGGTTCGGTTGCTTAGGCTTGGGCAATCGGAGCACAATTCTTCATGAAAAATTAAATTCACTGGGAATACGTTAGCATGGCTTGTCATTTGCGTGAACTGGCATCACGGGCCTCATCTTCGAATCTACCAATTTGTGTTAGGATAGGTTCATTATTTTTAACACACAAATACGCATGTCTTTATGCATGCTATTCCATCGGGCTGCGCTAAAAAATTTTTTTTTTTTAAAATAGTGGAGATGCCTTGCCTAGGGTACATCCCATTGTCATTAATAAAAAGCAAACTGACTGAGTGTACCTTTATACGGCCTGCCAAACGGTTAAGATAAAATATCAAACATTGGGGGCATTTGGGATTTTTTTTGGGGGTGGGGGGGGGGGTGGGGGGCATTTTTCACTACGATCAGTTCAATAGTCTCCCTGTGGGGATACCGGGGTGGGTCTTTCGTGGAAATAGTTCCCCCACCTTCTGGAAGTTCTGTGCTTGTAACTTCCTCTGATCTGTCACTCTCTTTGACTCTGCCTTTTCGCTTTGCTCACTGTCATCTGCTATCTTTCTGCCTTACCGGTCCATTCTCCTGCCTTCCCCCCCCCCTATAAATTCTCAGCCGAAGTCGGATATGCTGGGCCTAACTATTTCTTAGTTAGGCGCGCATAACGGCAGCATGACGCATCTGCGCTCATATGACAGGGAACTGTCTGAGCGAACGAAGAAGAAGAAGAAGAAGAAGAAGAAGTTCAATAGTCTAGTAGCGTGAAAAGAGTGGAACGCGTTTGTGTGTGTTCAACAATCAAACAGACTGAGAGGCCCCTGCTCTTTGTAAGGACTGGGCGAACACAAAGAGTCTTTGAAAGACCGAGAGCACCGTTAGCTAGCTTACAAGGCTTCTGATACGATTTTTCCCTTTCACGCTCAACACAAAACAGCATTGGCACGACTTTTAGTACACTATTGAATGGGGTGGGTGAATTGACAAAATGTAACCTAATCACATGAGCAGTACCCGTGGAGGTGTGCTTGGCACTTGGCTGCCTGTTTTCTGTTTGGAAAGTCTTGGAACCAATGCACGGATCAATCGCGTGTGCTGTTGTGAATGCAGCATGTGGACCATCTTTTGCTTTGTGATTGATAATATGGCAGTGTGAACCGCACAAGATCGTGATTTTTGGGAGTGTCTTTTTTGTTTGTTTGGACCGAAGATTTGTACCTTAGAGTTAAAAGAGAGGTGCTAAGATTGTGGTAGAAATCAAGTTAACCCTTTCACCGCCAAAGTCGCATTTTAGCACCACAATGATTTAACACCTATGTCACCAAAAGGCATCAAATTGGGGTCTATTATCCAAAGACCCTATTGTCTTAGTTTTGGGAAGTAAGGATAGACCTTATTTTATATATGCCACAGAAGAATCCCCAATACTGCAGATGGATTTTGTTCTCTACCCAGGTAAATTTAAAGGAAAATTTTGGCTGAAATTTGGCTGGCGGTGAAAGGGTTAAAATGTGTGTGGATTTTTCATTTTTTTTCCATTTCCGGATGAGACAACGCGTGCATGCCTTGAGTGTGTGGCACGTTTTTAGTAAGACTGTGTCTGACAATGATATTATTTACTTCTGTTTACTACTACTACTACTACTACTACTACTACTACTACTACTACTACTACTACTACTACTACTACTAATAATAATAATAATAATAATAATAAAAGTATTGTTGTGTTAACAAGAATAACAATTACAGCAGCTTGTCCACAACAGCGGCATCGTGCTCACGCACGTATGCACACACGCACGCACGCACACACACACGCTCGCACGCACACACCGCCCCCCCCCCCCCCAAATACACGCGCACGCACGCACACGCACACGCACACACACACACACGCACACGCACGCACACACACACACACACACACACACACACACACACACAACAAACAACAACAAACAAGCAAACATCACCACCAACAACACACACAATTTTATCGATTGAACTGTTCCAAACACCTCAAACAAAAAATGTGGATCGTATTCTGGTGCTAAAGATTTTTGACGAATGAAGTTCTTGGCAACTAGGGGAGGACTGGGTAAAAAGCCCATGGGCGGGTAAGAAGCCCATGCCAATTATTTCATGAAATGAAGCAAATAAATTTCAGTCCAATTTTGCCCATGAGACGAACGCTAAACATTAACACTCGTGGTTGGTTGGTTGAGTGGAGGTTTTACGTCCTCATGGCGGAAAGCCCTTAGGGACAAGTTGTTCTGGTGCTGGGTCGATGTGGAGATGGCCGCAAAGCGGTTGATGGTCATGAGGAAGAGGGTCTGGGGATGAATTCGTGGAGGACGCTGGGTGTCGTCGTGGTGGAGTTGGTGTCTTTGACGTTTGTCCGGTGGTCATCACGGTGGTGAAGGTTCAGGTTGAGGTGTCGTCGTTGGTGAAGTCTTGATCGGTGGTGGTTTCGGCGGCTAGGCTGGCTCCTGGTTGTGGTCTGGTCCGGTGAATCAGTATGCTTGGGGTGGGGTGGGGTGGGGGTGGGGGGGGGGGGGGGGGGGGGGGGGGGGGGGGGGGTACCGGCCCTGAGACCCCTACTCGCAGCGCCCCCACCGATAGCCTTTTATATACCCTTGAAACGTACAAATGATACTTCTATACCAAACGCAGCAGTAGTTGTCTATGCACACGTTGCTATCAGCCGAAGAGACTGCAAGTGGGATTCAATGTGCATTGATACAAAACGACAACCAACGTCAACACAGCAACAAATACTACATCGTGTTTACTAGGAACGGCTAAACGCTAAGCATTATATTTCCAATATCAGCACAATGTAATGTGAAATATTGTACGGCTAATATCTGTCGGTTGTGGACAGAATACAAAGTTGACCGTAATTAAAAAAAAGTAGAAAAAAGAAGAAGCGAAAATCGGTCAATTCTGATAAGAACAACTTACAACAAAAGCGAGAAAAAACATATTGATTGATAAGCTTTTGTACTTCAATATTATCAATCTATACATTTTGCAAGTATTAATTATAACCCTTTCGTTCTGTCGGAGAAAAAGCATTTTGAAATAATCATATCAATAACAAACAAAAAAAGTAGAATTAGGCCTAAAAATGTTAAGAACGCTTACATTGTGGCTTGAAAAGTCAGCAGCAAACTAAACAAATGGAGATGTTCTGGGAATGGATTGGTGAAGAAAAAGCGGAAATGGACGAACTTTCACCACGACTTTTGTGTGGAGGTCTTCGGAGAAATTGAGGAGTGACTGTGCGGCTCCTCCGTGGGTGAGGATGCTGCGGGCGTTTCGTCACTGCAAGACTGCATGGTGGCCTCTGGTGTCACAACATTTTGTGATGAAGATCAGACATTGTGAGATTTGGAACAGAGGTTGATTGGGGTGTTCGAGCTTGCGTTTTTAAATCAGGTAAGACTCGTAATTTCAACAACAACAACATACAGTAGTGTGTGTGTGTGTGTGTGTGTGTGTGTGTGTGTGTGTGTGTGTGTGTGTGTGTGTGTGTGCGTGCGTGTGCGTGTGTGCGTGCGCGTGCGTGTGTGTGTGTGTGTGTGTGTATGTGTGTATGTGTGTGTGTGTGTGTGTGTGTGTGTGTGTGTGTTAAATGTGCACATTTCTAAGTTGATGAAATGAATTTTAATGATAATATTTCGGTTGGTGTAATTTCGTTTCACACGTTTGATTAATTGATGTAATGAATTTTAATGATAATATTTCGGTTGGTGTAATTTAGTTTCACACGGCTGATTAATGTTCTTTCAGTTATGTTGTATTCCTGTCATGTTGTTGCACCTAACCTGAATTTCTCTTTTGGAGACACTAAAAAGTGTACTTGAACTTGAACTTGAACTTGAGTTATACGGCGCTAAATCTTGATATAAATCAAATCGAAGCGCACACGCAAGTTAGCATTCATAATACATTCAAACAAAAATGCTATGCATAAACAAAAACACACACGTTTGCCACGAATGGAATACAACAGAAACAGACCTAAAGGCAAGAAAGAGAGAGAGAGAGAGAGAGAGAGAGAGAGAGAGAGAGAGAGAGAGAGAGAGAGATGAGAGAGAGAGAGAGAGAGTGTGGCGGGGGGGAGATAGAGGTGAGCTTCAATGACGGGGAAACAGGTGGGTTTTGAGGTATGATTTGAAAGCAGAGAGGGTCGATCGCTGACGGAAGGAAAGAGGAAGTTTGTTCCAGGAGGTCGGTCCTGAGACAGCAAAAGAGCGCTGACCGACAGACGAAAGCTTATACCTAGGGATCTGGAGAGATAGAGGGTCGGAAACTGAACGTAGTGTGTGAGCTGGCGTATGAATGGAAATATTGTCTCAAAGGTAAGATGGAGCAGCTTTATGGATAGACTTACTAGAGAAAATGGTGTTTTGTTTATACTCAATTCTGTCTGCGACAGGTATCCAATACAAAGAAATCTCATTGACATGTTTGTGCGTATTAACCAGCGGGCGAAGCTGGTTACTGTTTTCAGGGCTGTGTGTTTGTTCCTGACTATCTATCTATCTATCTATCTGTCTATCTATCTATCTATCTATCTATCTATCTATCTATCTATCTATCTAATTAGCAGGAAAAAAAAGAAAACACAACAAATGGAAATAACTTAAAACATTTATTAAAATTGCAAATATTTCGAGACCATGTCTCTTCCTCGGTGCAAAGCTTCCAGCAGTAAGAAAGGCAAGACTAAAAATAACCCACGAAAAACACACCGGAAATGTCATACGCGCGCACGTGCGCGCGACATCGCAATAATACTGTATATACCGATGTACAAGTAGTGCCAAAGAGGCCTGCCAGCGTGAGATATAAAACAATATCCAGAGATATTATTTGCATATATTAACCCATAGGGTTAGTGTAGACGCGCGTGAGAAAAGGTGTAGGAATACACCATTGCTATTAGAAACTTGACGTCACAGTTATATATCTCACGGCTTGACATAGCATTACCGTCTTGCAACGCGAGCTGTTCCTACCAAACCCAGAATTTGACAAGCTGTGCAGAGCTACCCCTAGGATTCATTCAGCGCTGACGACAACATTTAATGCTAGTACACAACGAAGATTCATGGTTCGAATGAATCAACAGTACCAGATGTCACATATCTACACAAACCATTCTGTGCGTGCCACTTGAAACATCTAGCCATGGATCTAGGCTAGGCCTAGGCTACTCAACTCCATGACCGCGTCGATATTAGCAGACGATTCGAGCTGTGCAATTTTGGCACAGGGAGAATCCATGTTGATAATGTAGAGGCAGTACTGTCGCAAAACAGCTCCAATTCGTCTTCAGTCCGGAAATAAAAATGAGCCGACTCAACCTGTGCGAAGAGCTACTGCACCTTCATTAAAAAGAAAAGAAAAAAGAAGCGTGTTTTCCGGGCCTGTGATTGACGTTCTTGTCAAAGCTGACTCCCCTCTTTTTCACAGTGTGCTGAAA
This sequence comes from Phymorhynchus buccinoides, assembly GCA_017654935.2. Taxonomy (NCBI): domain Eukaryota; kingdom Metazoa; phylum Mollusca; class Gastropoda; order Neogastropoda; family Raphitomidae; genus Phymorhynchus; species Phymorhynchus buccinoides. The sequence continues at coordinate 32,819,745 of CM065686.1, forward strand.
TTGACTCGCTCTCGTTATGTGTACGTTTTATTGTTGGTGTTTAGAAGTTAAAATAACAGCAATTGTCGTTAGTGTTTCAGTTCGTTGCTTCTGTTTGTGTTTTTCTTTAAACATTACGTTTTGTTACCACATCTTATGAAGTACATTTGTGTTAACATTTTCTATTTTGTTGATCTATATCCTTTGTGCAAGAATGCGTGTTACAGTGTGTGTGTTGCGACCACTGTTGCGAAAAATGGATGCGTTTTCATTTCTTCATTTCGCTGCAGATCTGAGCCTGTTTCTTTTTCTTGCTTTTCTGTTGATACATATCTGTATATATCCGTTATTCTGATTTTGGAGTGAGATATTGCTTTTATCCTATCTCGAGAGGCTTGCTGTTTATCACACGAAGTCTCCGACTTCGTGTGATAAACAGCAAGCCTCTCGAGATAGGATAAAAGCAATATCTCACTCCAAAATCCTAATAACTGATAGTGCACGCTAACGGGTGTATGTGTGTGTCTATGTGCCTTACGTTTGTGTCAACATGCAGGTGCGTACGCCTCCAATAATCATCGTGAGAAAACGTGTATGATTCGGATTATTAACAAAATTTAGACAAAGATTAGTAACAAAACATTAGGCACAGATTAATAACAATATGTGGGCAAAGGTTATTAAACAAAATGTAGGCACAGATTATTAAAAACAAAACATAGGCAAAGATTATTAGCAAAATGTAGGCAAACTGAAGGAGTCGACATTATTATAAAATGTAGGCAAAGATTATTGAAAAAAATGTAGGCAAAGATTATTAACAAAACATAGGCAAAGATTATTAACACAATTATAGGCAAAGATTATTATTAAAAACAAAATGTAGGCAAACTGAAGATGTCAACATCATCATCAACGGTTACAAGTCAAGAAAATGTCAAACTGTAGGCATTAATTAAATACAACGAAACTTTCCCTATTATGCTAATTAGATTACCTCCAAGCTAATCTGCCCTCATGCCCACAACACTTTACCCCCATCGTCTCTCTACCCCCGTTCGCCATCAATAGCCCCGCTTTCCATTTGCCCCCCCCCCCTCCCATCCCACCCTACCCCCCTCTATCCCTCTGCTTCCTTCCCCTTTGCCCATCACACTGCCTGCGGGGTTTGAGAAAATAATAATAATAATATTATTCGAAATCACCTGATCAATAATTCGATTTCCTTCAATATTCATTTGCCTGCTGGTTTTCATCCATTCCTTCCACCCATATACTCTCTATACCTCGAGTTGTTTTGTCCTCTCTCTCTTTCTGTCTCTCTGTCTCTGTTTCTCTCTCTGTCTGTTTGTCTGTGTTTTTCTGTTTGTCTGTCTGTCTGTCTCTCTCTCTCTCTCTCTCTCTCTCTCTCTCTCTCTCTCTCTCTCTCTCACACACACACACATACGCACACACTCTCTCTCTCCGTCTCTCTCTCTCTCTCTCTCTCTCTCTCTCTCTCTCTCTCTCTCTCTCTCTCTCTCTCTCTCACACACACACACACACACACACACACACACACACACACACACACACACACGCGCGCGCGCGCGCACGCACACACACACACACACACACACACACACACGCACGCATACACACACACACACACACACACACACACACACACACACACACACATACACACACACACACACACACACACACACACACACACACACACACACACACACACACACACACACACACACACGCACGCGTGTAAACTATGTGTTATGCGTGCCTGTATAAGTGTGTGCGTTTGCTCGGGTGTGTGCAACGATGCGTAGTGTGTGCGTGCATCTTTCTCTTGTTTTTTTCTTTGCCCCCCAAACACCCCCCCCCCCCCCCCCACAACACCCAACCATACAAGACACTGTTTGTATGTCTCCCTAGCCGTCTGTCTCTGTATCTGTTTCACCTCCATTCAGCAGTGTTGTTCTTTTTGATGGACCTTTCCATGAAGTCCCTCCCCATTAGGCTCATGTTTCATTCAGTCTTTTCTGCTTTCACCCTCTTCCTCCCCACACCTATCTTCGTTTTCCCGTGCGCATGCGCGAGTGCGTGCGCGCGTGTGTGTGTGTGTGTGTGGTGTGTGTGTGGTGTGAGTGAGTGAGTGAGTGTGTGTGTGTGTGTGTGTGTGTGTGTGTGTGTGTGTGTGTGTGTGTGTGATTGCGCGCGCGCGAGGCGTGCGTGTGTGTGTGTGATGTGAAATTTCGAGAACCGCCTTGGTTTTGGTCAAAGTACACGTTGCTATTTCCCGCTCTGTCCCTACACACGACACAGCCACACGCTAGCAATACTATGACTTGCGAGACACCGAGTTGGCATGGGGAAAGAGCGGGAAAATAGCAAGCTGCATTGCGATCATTACATGAAGAGTATTTACGCTCGCTGCTGATGAACAACTTCACTGTAGGCTACATCCTTTTACCCTCCACGGTCTGTGAGTGTGTCTGTGTGTCCCCTGACACTTTCACATCATAAAGGCTTTGACTGGTACGGATCCATTGTTGGCGAGAGCCTTTGGCAGTGCACACATTAGACGCGGTAGTGTGACGTATACTGAAAGCCATAAATAAGTAAAAGAAAGAAAGAAAAATAAAAATCATGTGTTTTAATACATAATAATATATTTGCATTGTTTAAAATTTTGGGACCTTTACTGGTGTTGTACGTCCTCCGGGCATTGCCTCCAGGATCGTTCCCACCATCTTTATATCTACTAATGTCCCATATGTGTCTGTTCCAGACCGGAGGATGTTAAACAGATTTTGATTCAAAAAAAAAAATATCTGTTCCGGACAGTATTGTTCCCACCATATTTGTATTTACAAATGTCCCATATATGTGTCTGATTCAGACCAAGAGGACGTAAAACTCTATTTTCTCTCCAGACCGGAGGATGTTAAAACAGATTTTGATTCAAGGAAAAAAAATACGGATTAGGGGACATACGGACACGTGCGCTTATTTTTTGCCCTTCTTTCTTTTACTTATTTACGGATTGCGCATGAGATTTTCGCGTCTACTGTGTACGCAGCCTTTCTCTGTTTTTGGAGCCTTTGCTGAAAAGCGTTTGTTTTGGAAGAATCTGTGGTGGTGGTCTTTGTCTTGAGGGACTTTGCCTTTCGTTGAGGAGCTCAGTTCTCTTGAGTTGGACTTGGCGTCTGACTGACTGACTTCTGGTGGAGAGCTTGCTTTCATTGTAAGTTTGTTTGTGAGTGTGTACTTTCATTGACATCTGTTTTTGTTTTTTTCTTTTTCCTCGGAATGAGAGAAGTATTGCACGCGCACACAAAAGATCACAACGCTACGTAAAAGCGGTATTAGAGAATGGAATGGAAAAGCAGAGAATGGAACTGAACAGAACGAGAGAGAACGAACGAACGAACGACTTTTTTGTTTTATTGAGGGAAAAAGAGTAAGCACACAATGGGCTTTTTTACATCTTGCCCTCAAACAAACATGCAAGAAAATCAATATATTCAACACAAAAATAATGAAGAAGCGTGCAAAAAGTAATCATCGAAGAATAATCCATGAAGAAGAAAAAAGAGATACAACAAAACCGTCTATCTATCCCCCCCCTCCCCCCCCCCCCCCCCCCTCCCCCCTCTCACACACACAAAAGGAGAGAGAGAGAGAGAGAGAGAGAGAGAGAGAGAGAGAGAGAGAGGGAGAGAGAGGGAGAGGTAGATAGATAGATAGAGAGAGAGAGAGAGAGAGAGAGAGAGAGAGAGTGGAGAGAGAGAGAGAGAGAGTAGATAGATAGATAGATAGATACAAGAGAGAGAGAGAGTAGAGAGAGAGAGAGGGGGGGGGGGAACACATGAAATAAGGTAAATACAAAACTTGTTTATAATTTAGCAACAACAAAGTAGATAATATGCATACATGTCAACATATCAAAAGTGGAAACATATTTGAAACTAAGAATGGGGTTAAAGCAACATTGCTTGTATGTTTCAACATAAGATACTTATGGTACTCTTTTTTTAAAACATTAATGCCCGAGTACGATCAACCGTTACAATTAAAGTACACATTAAAGGAAGATGAAATAGTATTCCATAAGCAGCCACCTGAATATACAAGACTAGATTTTAAAAGGTCAACTCTTGGAAGAGGTAGTTTTTTATTTAAAAAAACATTACGGACAAGGTTAATTTCAAATTTATTTTTTAATGTTGGAGGAGCATTATCGGACATTAATCTAAACATAAAAATTGCTTTGTTGTACACAAGCTTCCATTTTAGAGGTAGAATTTCTAAACGCTGATAATCAGTAAGTGTAAGGGAAGAGGATATCAGAAGGATCAATTTCAATGCACGTCTATGCAAACTGCATAATGGTTTTACATTTTTCTCGCTTGCCAGATCCCAAATTGTAGAGGCATAGTTGATGTGTGACTGGATATAAGCATTGAAAAAAAGTTTACGACTCTCTAAATCAAGAAAATGCTTTATCCTGGAAAGTTGATAGCCTTTTTTTGATACTTGCTTACAAATCATAGATATTTGATGGGACCATGAAAGGTTGTGATCAACAATAAGTCCTAACATTTTATGATAGTCAACCTCTTCCATGATTTCACCATTGATATACAGGGATTGAGAACCAAGGGTAAGATTTTGACGCTTTTGTCTGGTGGTGATAAGTAAGTATTTACATTTCTTGGGGTGTAGCTGCATGTGATTAAATTCGGACCATTATATTAGTCTGTTAATGTTATCTTGTAAAGAAATAAAAAACGTTTTCCACTTTACTGTCACAGGAGTGTACTGTAGCATCGTCTGCAAACATTTCACATAAAGTCGTTAGATATAATGGTAAGTCGTTAATATATATTGAGAATAATATAGAACCAAGGATGGAGCCTTGGGGAATACTGTAGTTGACAGGCATAGTAGAAGATTCGCATTCATTTAAAGAAACTCGCTGCTTTCGGTCTGATAAAAATGATGTTAGGAGTTCTATGGTATTGTTAGTAATGCCATATATCTTCAGGTTTTTTTAGTAAAAGATTACGATCGACAACATCAAAGGCTTTCATAAAGTCAACAGCAAGAACACCCGTGATTTTGTCATCGTTTATGTTAATAAGCCATTGGTCTACTAGGTTAGTTAGGGCCGTATGACATGAATGGTTAGCTCTAAAGCCCGATTGATTTGGATGAAACAGACCAAAAGAGTTAAAGTGATTAAGAATATGTTTATTTATGTGGTGTTCCAACGGTTTAGACAGCACCGACAGAATAGAAATGGGCCTGTAATTAGAAGGATCTTCATAGTCACCCGATTTGTGGATAGGTATAATTTTGGCTACTTTAAATGCTTCAGGAAAACGATGTTTAGCAATACATAAATTGTAAACATAGGTCAAAGTTTCAGTTATTGCAGGAGCTGACAATTTCAATATTTTAGAATCAAAAGAGAGAGAGAGAGAGAGAGAGAGAGAGAGAGAGAGAGAGAGAGAGAGAGAGAGATATCCAATCCAATCCAAAACGTTTATTGATTAGGCCTTTTCTGCCCGTATCAAGTAGGGTGTGTGTGTGTGTGTAAGCATAACGACAAATATAATATGGTGACTACAAAGCACAAAGAGACATAGGAAGGTACGTTGGGTTGGGTGGGAGAGGGGGAAGGGGTTACTAACAAATACATATAATAACATTTGCAACGTTTGCAATGATAGTGATTACAGACATAAAGAGACATAGCAACGAACGTCAGGGTGTGGGGGGTGGGGGGTGGGGTGCGTGTGGGGGTCGAACAAATATACATAACAAAGGCAACAACTAATGTGTCAAAATCTATTGTGTGAAAATTATGTGGATATGACAAAATGAAAGCAAAGTGTACAAACAGTTTAGGCAAAATAGCTTGGGTTTTACATACGAATACTCACGACAAATTAAAGTAATTGTGTACAAAGTGATTTAAGAGGGAGGGGGTGGGGGGGGACTCTTGGATCTTTGACAAACACAATAACACCAAACACACGATGTTAATAAATAAAGCATCGCCATTGTAAATAACGCTCAAAACATCACAATCACTCGCTTCGCGAATATACAATGCTCCTTCTGTGGACTTAATACATAGTAAGCCATCAGCATAATCATTTGATTTTTGGACAAAGGAATTAATTGAAATGCTCGTGCCTCGACGGCGAGACAAAGACAAAATGCACGCGTTTCAGTACAATGCTGCACAAGCAATGGGGAAAAAAGGGGTGGTGTATGACTTAATGTACATGTTCAAAATACCTTTTACAAACGTAGGTCCTATATTCAAGAGCCAACCAAAAAGAACAAACAAACTTTAGTAACAGAAGAAATGTTCTGGATATGAATATTATCTATCTTCGAGGAAACGATATGCATATGGAATTACATATTTATATAACTGTGCACATACAATGAGTTCATAATGCTGTACAATACATTTTAAGCATCTTTAGTTCCGCTGTTTCTTACAATAAAGGATTTAGATAAAGCTTAGTATACGCTCTTGAGTCAGAGAGAAGTAAGGTGAGTTTGAAAGCATTGGGGTGGTTGTAATACTTTTTTAGGAATGTAGGACTCATAGGCAAGAGAAATTTAGAAGAGAGAGAGAGCGAGAGAGAGAGAGAGAGAGAGAGAGAGAGAGAGAGAGAGAGAGAGAGAGAGAGAGGACGGGAGAGAAAGGGAGAGAGAAGAGATACTAAAAGAGAGAGATCAAGGAAGAAGGTATGTTTTGTATGTTTCGAATACATTCTCTCTTTCTCTCTGTCCGTATTAGAGAGAGAGAGAGAGAGAGAGAGAGAGAGAGAGAGAGAGAGAGAGAGAGAGAGAGAGAGAGAGAGAGAGAGACAGACAGAGAGACAGAGACAGACAGACAGACAAGCAAGCAAGCAAGCAAACAAAAACAAACCCAAACAACAGCAAACACAAAACGGAACTGAATTTATAAATTGCAACGATTCAAAGCAGGCTTGTACAAAAACACCAAACTATTGTCTAAAATCAAATTGATTTGATTCTTGTTTGGTAACATATGATCATTGATTGATTTAGGGGCAGGTTATTAATTAAGCGATGGATGATTTACAAATGGAATCTACTGAAGACGATCCATTCCAATTTAGTCGATTCTGGCATTCCTTTACGTAATTCTTCATCAATATACAATTATACAATTAATAAAAGAAAATGCGCCCTGGTTTCCACCTTGGCCTAATTGTGTATTTTTATGTCAAAGTTTTATATATATATATATATATATATATATATATATTATTTATAATATTTTTTTTTTTTTTTTTACGCCTGTACTCCTAAGTTGCACAAAACTTGTTATCGTCACGCATGCAATAAACACCAGGGACTGGAATCACATTGACATTGTATGAGACGTACATCATGTACCTTAGAAATTGCTTTATCGTATCTGATCGCTTCTCTGCCTTTTGGCTAAGACAGTGATTCAGGAATATAAATTTTTGTTTATATCCTGGTTGGTTTGTTCAGCCCGTCGTACATGGCGAAAGCCGATACGCGACGTTAAACTGAACTTCCACCACCTTAGAAGTCCTTTTAAAGACCCACCAGATCACGGGTTTCACGTGTTTTCCCTCTTATAGCTGGTAATAAATCCTGTTTTGACCAGCTTTGACTCCCATACAAATGCCCCCAAATTCGAAACGAAACATCATTTTAAAGAGCAGCCTCAATTTGAAGTTGGGGGAATTTGAATGTGGGTCACAGCTACCCAGAAAAGAACAAGGGACTTAATCGTGGTGGGTCACTGACCCAGCAAGATTAAGTCCCTTGTTGTTTTCTGGGTAGCTGTGACCCACACTGCTCTTCAAAGTCTGTCTCGTTTTCAATTCGAGGGCATTTGCATGGTAGTCACATATCTGATCAAAATAAGATTTCTTACCAGCAAAACCCGTGATTTTCACTCATGGATGTGGTGAGTCTTTAACGTCTTATTAAATCCTACTACTTTAGAGGGACTTCTGAGATATCACGGTGATAAGTCTCATACTATCTCAATGTGAATACAGGCCCAGAACAGGTAGTTTGAGCTTACATTTTCTGTATTTGGTATATTCTAGTCACAGAAACTTATCTATGCAACTATCTTATAATGCAAAGGTAGTTCTTGATTTATAGTTCAAATCTCCAAACAAATTACTTGAGACTAGAAGAAATAAAAGCAGCAACACCGTTTATTAGTACACATAACGAGAGCTAGAGAGAGAGAGAGAGAGAGAGAGAGAGAGAGAGAGAGAGAGAGAGAGAGAGAGAGAGAGAGAGAGAGAGAGAGAGAGAGAGAGAGAGAGAGAGAGAGAGAGAGAGAGAGAGAGAGAGAGAGAGAGAGAGAGAGAGAGAGAGAGAGAGAGAGAGAGAGAGAGAGAGAGAGAGAGAGAGAGAGAGAGAGAGAGAGAGAGAGAGAGAGAGAGAGAGAGAGAGCGCACTATTATGTATCTTTATTTATTAACAACATTTTCTCTTTATGCCATAATACTAAAGAGTGTGCACCATCTGTCGAAACCTACAAGTAAAACTGTATGGCATCCCTTCCCAACAACCTCCTCCCCCTCTCTCTCCCCCCTCCCCACTCCAACGCGAATGAAATCGATATTAGCGTTAAACAAAGGCCCACCTACAACCGAAGAACTGGGATTCTCTCGCAAAATTGAAACGACATTATTACTGTAATTTTGGTCACGTTTTTTTTTTTAATGTCTGACGTCACTGGTTGTTAATCTCAGTGTCACATTTAATACAGCAGCACTTTATAGCCCGTTATAATATTATCTTGATTTGCCTGCGGCATTCGGGGCATAGAACATTTATTATTCGAGTCATATTTTGAGGAAAAGATCAGCTTAACTTGCTTGATTATGAATCAGCATAATCTCCTTTACCATCTCCCTCACCAATTCCTTTTTATTTTTCTTCTTCGCCCCTTCCTGACGGAGTCCCTCAAGGATGTGCTTTGGAACCCACGTTGTTCATTCTTTATACTTCTTTGTTTCTTTCTTAGCATTTTAGCTAAATGTTACAAAACCGCCTCCACTGTCACCCTTTGTGAAAACAGATTACCCCTCCTATTAGCATTAACTGATAAAGGGGGCAGGGCTCACAGGGACCCCCATTTTGGGGTCTATGAAGTACTAAGATTCAGAAGGACCCTCTAAAAGAATATGCAGGGGGTCCCAGGGATGCACTGGAAAAAATCTTTTTAGCATTCGCAATGCCACTGGGACCCTCTATCCCTCCTCTAGGACACTCTATTCTGTAAGTGAGGCAGTCCCTGGGACCCCTTGTTTTGCAGAACGATTGGGAGCCCTGAGGGGGTGAATCTTAAATTTGAATTATACTTTAAAAGTTGAACGATTATTCAGACGGATTACATGGATACCAACATTACTTTTTTCTTTTTTACCTCTAGCACAGAAGTTTTATTTCTGCCTTTGTCTGTTTTCTGTTTATCTGCAAAAAATACAAATAAACTAAGAATGAATAGATTTAGATATGCTAGTTTGGGGGTTAACTGGCGTTATTGCTCAGACACAGGAATGAGTGAAAATGAAAATCTGCTTAACCTCCTCCGGTCTGAAACAGACACATATATGGGACATTAGTAGATATAAAGATTGGGAACGATCCTGGAGGCAATGCCCGGAGGCTGTGCAACACCGGGAAAGTCCCGATTTTTTAACAATACAGTAAATGTATGTTCCCAGACACAGGAATTGAAAGAAAATGTGTTTTATACCCAGAGCACGTAATTCTTTCTTTGGGTGCTGCTTGCATATATATGGAATATTCTGGTCATCAGCAAACTAGGTAGCCAACTCATTAATTAACAGAGAGGTTGGTCACCCATTGTTATGGGTACGAATTCCATAGGCTCTACTTGTCATAATAAATAACGAACAACTTTCCAAAGCGCCTTGGTGCGTTTGGGTTAAGGTCAACGGGATCCGTGTGTTAATGGGAGCCGTCATTGGACGAACGTGGTGGCGCCCTCGGAGGAGGACCTCACTCGCTTTGCCTCCGCGATTAAGACATTGCCGTCAGAAGGGGGCTTAGTAGGCGGTGTCCTACATATGTTGGCTCATACCCAGGCTCCACTGAACTCCGCCAAAGTGACTCATCACAAAGACCTTCCAAGAAGGTCTTTGCTCAGATCATCAGCAATGCAGTGGCTGTTGTTGATGGTGAGATTAGCGTCCAATCGGTCAGAGACCCTTATGGACGCCATTCCTGAAGATTGGATCTTCTTGTTGATGAGGTGATGATGGTGATGATGGTGATGAGGAAGGGTCGCCTGGGTCGTACTGGTAGCTGCCCTGGTGTAGGCTTGGTGAACCGACATGAGTGTGTGTGTGGGGTGTGTGTGTGTGGTGTGTGTGGGGGGGGGTGTATGTGGGGGGTGGGGGTGGGGGTCGGGGTAACGGTCCTGAGACCCCTACCGCAGCGCCCCCACTATCTGGTTGTCTTGTCTTGTCTTGACTTGTCTTCGTGAACCAGGATGTGTGTGGGGAGAGGGGGGGGGGAGGGGCGGTAACTAACGGCCCGGAGGCCCCTACACGCAGATCTCCCAAGCGGTGGCTGCTTCTGGACGACCTTACATTGGACGCTCCCCATAGGGACTGCCGGTTTCGGGATCTGCGACCCGGACAATCTAGGGTGTGGTCAGAGGCAGGGACTCAGAAGGAGCGGCATGAGAGCAGCACTAGTAATGTCACTACTGAGGTGACTCATAGACGATGCCACCAACAAAAAATAATTGGAGGTATAGAGATGGAAAGCTATAGATGACATGGAGAATGAGACTGAACATGATAAAGGAAGTAATTGTGAAAGAGGAGGAGGAAAAATAAGTTTTCAAAAATGTGGAAAAAAACCTGTCCAAAGTGTAGACAATTTGCGCTTTTATTCTTGTTTCTGTGTATTTACAGAAAATGTACTTTGATGTCTACCCAACAGCCCTCCCCCCCATCTCTATAAATAAATAAATAAATAATAATAATAAATGATAGCATTTCTATAGCGCCTTTTTATAATTATTTTACACTCAAGGCGCTTACATTCACGGATACACCCGCAGTCACACAAAACATTATTATCTTCAGTATGCCCTTTTCTTTTACTCCCATCTCTGTCCAACTCTCGTTTCATTTGTCTCTTTGTTTATTTGTTTGTCTGTCTGCTTCTAATGAAAATAGGGACAGACACATATACACGCAAATATACTCCAGATAGATAGGCCCGATGTGTGCATTAAATTACAATGATTAAATTGCAATGATTAAATTGAAATTATTAAATTGAAATTATTAAATTGAAACTATTAAATTGAAATTATTAAATTGAAATAATTGAATTGAAATTGTGTGTGTGTGTGTGTGTGTGTGTGTGTGTGTGTGTGTGTGTGTGTGTGTGTGTGTGTGTGTGTGTGTGTGTGTGTGTGTGATATTGTTAGATGAAACCTTTGGAAGATCATGTATAAGGATAGTGAAAAGAATTGGAGCAATAATAGACCCCTGGGGAATTCCAATATCGATACTCTTAAACGATGAATAACATGTACCAATTCTAGTACAAATAAATATCCAAGACAAGAAACATTTAACGAATTTATACATTGTTCCACTGATTCCAATATTGTGTAGCTTATAAAGCAAACGTGCATGCCACACACTATCATATGCCTTTCTAATGTCAACACATGTAGCAAGTGTACTTTTTCTACGATAAATTTGTTTTTTAACATGACTTGTAAGTTTAACTAGATGATCAATCGTGCATCTTCCTTTTCTGAAACCTGCTTGGTTATTAGGAATTATTTTATTCTTTTCACAGAAATGCAGAATACGCTTTTCAACTATTTTTTCTAATATTTTACCAGCTTGAGATGTTAATGCTATTGGTCGATA
>CM065686.1:32836704-32857596 GCA_017654935.2 Phymorhynchus buccinoides
TACTTATGCTCATCGAAAGTAGCACCGCATACTCGTCGTGTCTGTTGCAGTGTCTGTATTACGTATGTTTATTATTTTCTACGCTTTAAAATGACGATTCATGTGCTCTGTTTAGTATATAATTCTTTCCATGCGTAAGGATTTTTCTACGCTTTAAAATGACGATTCATGTGCTCTGTTTAGTATATAATTCTTTCCATGCGTAAGGACTATACCAAAAGGGTTTTTTTCATCGTAGCGGTGCCGTAGCCGATGAGGTTTAACCGAGGCGTGGTTACCGCTACACCTATCTGTATTGCTAAACAAATCGGGACTTTACTGGAGTTGCACTGCCTCTGGGCATTGCCTCCAGTATCGTTCCCACCATCTTTGTATTTACAAATGTCCCATATGTGTCTGTTTCAGACCGAGAGGACGTAAAACACCATTTTTCATTCATTCATGCGTAAGGACTACCTTTACTGATATGTCCAACCACAATGTGGCGGTACCATAGCCGATGAGGTTTATCCGAGGCGTGGTTACCGCTACACATATCTATATTGATAAAAACTCGGGACTTTACTGGTGTTGCACTGCCTCCGGGCATTGCAGCCAGTATTGTTCCTACCATCTTTGTATTTACAAATGTCCCATAAGGACTGCTGGTAAAGGTAAAGATGTGCCAAACCCCCATTGCATTTCTCGGTTAATTGTATTTTCACCGTTTTTGCCTTTCTTACCATACATAAAGCTGTATTTTAGGAACATTTTTAGCTAATTACCTTTTTGGAATACTAACCCTAACCCTAACCCCTAGCCCTAAACCTAACCCTAACCCCCCACTATGTACTGCAGTACACCAGCGATTTGTCACAGTTGTGGTTCGTTGCGTTTTTCCGTCTTATACGGTGGGGGGTAGGGTTAGGGTTAGGGCTAGGGTTAGGGTTAGTATTCCAAAAAGGTTATTAGCTAAAAATGTTCCTAAAATACAGCTTTATGTATGGTAAGAAAGGCAATAACGGAAAAATACAATTAACCGAGATAGGTAGGGGGGGTGGCACCGGACTGGTTTATGAATGCAACTAATACTTGTAGCGTGCCATAGCCGATGAGGTTTAACCGAGGCGTGGTTACCGCTACACCTATCTGTATTAATAAAAAAATCGGGACTTTACTGGTTTCGTACTGCCTCCGGGCATTGCCTCCAGTATTGTTCCCACCATATTTGTATTTACAAATGTCCCATATGTGTCTGATTCAGACCAAGAGGACGCAAAACACCATTTTCGTCGATACGCAAGGACTGCAGATATGTAGAAATGACACCTGAAATGTTACTTTATGTCCAAGCATTTTTTTCTCCTTTAAAATATGTGCGACAATTTTGCGAAATGTGCGACAATTTTGGACCGACCGACCGACCGACAAAGTGAGTTATAGGTTTGTGGCTTGAGCCACAAGCAAATAGTGCACCAAGCATGTCCCTATAAAATATTTTGGCTGCATGTTCTACATAGTATTTTGAAATATATTTCTTCCATCAGATTAATTGTAAAAACTTTCTTCGTTGAGCGGTATCATGAAACATATTTAGCAGAAAATGTTATAAAATAATTCACTTAGTATCGCAAACATAAATACAATCGCCCATGAGTGAAAATCTAGCAATTTCTACTGAATACAACTAAATTAGTCACAAACTACATCATATTCGTGACTGTTATTTATGAAAAGTTACTTATGGTGAACTAAAGTTGGGCTGAAAAAACTTCTGAAAAAATAGATGAACTAAATGTTCTTCCCGAAACAGCTGTGCGCCGTCTTGGCATAAGCATGGCGTCGCATTGAAGTAGTTCACTGCTTAGATTTATCCCAAGATGGCGTCTATGACAACAACCGATATCCAGTGATATAGGGGAAGACGGGGTAAAAAGCGCATGGGCGGGTAAGAAGCCCACCCCAATTATCTCATGAAATGAAAGCTAAATTTCAGTCTCATTTTTGCCCATGAGACGAGCGTTAATGTCTAGCATTCGTCTTCATGGGCAAATTTGACTGAAAATTTTTCATGAGATAATTGGGGTGGGCTTCAGGACCCGCCCATGCGCTTTTTACCCCGTCCTTCCCCTAATAGTAAATGACCAGCACCTGTTTTTAGGCATTATGCACTGCAGCAATAATGCTCGCAGCTAAACACGGCATGTTTAAACACAAAGCAGTCCTGATTATTAAAACACACAAAGTCGGGACTTTCCTGGTATTGCAGTACCTCCAGGATCGTCCCGTTATCTTTATAGTTATTACTGTCCTACATGTACCTGCTACAGGTCGGAGGACGTGAAAGGGACTTTCATTAACTCTACAAGGGCAGCTAGCTCTATCCGTATGATCTTGATGAATAAAATCAACAACAGCAACAACAGCGGGACTTTTCCTGGGTATTACAGTACCTCCAGGATCGTCCCGTTATCTTTATAGTTATTACTGCCCTACTTGTACCTGCTACAGGTCGGAAGACGTGAAAGGGACTTTCATTAACTCTACAAGGGCAGCTAGCTCTATCCGTATGATCTTGATGAATAAAATCAACAACAGCAACAACAGCGGGACTTTTCTGGTATTGCAGTACCTCCAGGATCGTCCCACTATCTGTATAGTTACACATTCCTGCATGTACCTGTTCCAAGTCGGAGGACGTTAAACGCACTTTCATTCATCAGGCAATAGGCCTATGCATGTTCAGCTCTGACCATCTAAAGCAGCCTGTTATGTAACTGTGCGATTTGAAAACACTTGCGACTTCTTCTTCTTCCAGTAATATCCACCTGCCGTTTGTAGGCAATTATTGACATATACAGGGGTTCAAAGACGAAGATGCGCAGCACGGGATGAGATAGGATTTGAGAAATACATCAGATAATAGAAAAGCGTTTGTTGTTTACAATGATATTACAGGATATGAAGAGAGTAATTTGGTTGGGTATTTATTTTATAAGTTCAGATAGGTATTAAATATTAGGACGTGGTCTAGCTGTGATCAAAATTGATTGCATCGGTAATGCTCATAATTATCACATTGACTCTGCCTTTTCCCTTAGCTTTCTATCATCTACTATCTTTCTGACTTATTGGCCCATTCTCCTGCCTTTTTTCACAAACATCTTTTTTCTCCTTTGAGCTCCTCCGAAATCGGAATGTGTCAGCTGTACACAGCGGGGAGATCAGAGAAAACTGAAAACCAGACACATACGTACCTTACCCATTATGGCCATGACTCTGCCTTTTCCCTTTCCCTTTGTCATCTACTATCTTTCTGACTTATTGGCCCATTCTCCTGCTTTTTTCCCCCACAAAATTCTTCCAATAATGTTTCTTCTTTGAGCTCCTCCGAAATCGGAATGTGTCAGCTGTACACAGCCGGGAGACCAGAGAAAACTGAAAACCGGACAAATACGTACCTCACCCATTATGGCCATATGACCTGGGAACACAGAAGAAGAAGAAGAAGAAGAAGAAGAAGAAGAAGAAGAATAACATAACAAAGCGCTTAAAAGTTGACCCCAAAATCGATCGAACGACTGAACTGGCGATGTTACATTACATTGAAATGTTAAAGACCCAGTACGTCACGTGTCAAAATCACGGGTTTCACGTGGTTTTCCCTCTTATAGCTGGTAAGAAATCTTATTTTGACCAAGTGTTGCTCCCATACAAATGTCCTCATGCACGAAAACGAGACATCACTTTAAAGAGCAGCCTCGATCGTATACGAGGAAAGTCTGAATGTGGGCCACACCGACCCAGAAAAAACCAAGGGACTTAATCCAGCCGGCTCTGTGGGTCTTTAAAAAGAGAACTAAAACACTCAAAGCATGGCGGTAGTATGCTGGACAATCTCCCCGGAAGCCTTATTACATGTGCAGTATGCTGTTGGTTTAGCTACACCAAAGACTGTACAGGGGAAGATAAACATCCGGTTCTCTTTTCCCTATATGAGTAGTGAGGACAGAAACACTGGTTATGTCCCTTTGAAACGTGACACATTTTACACATCGATAGGCCAGTTGAATTCTCCGTTCAAGTTCCAGTCCGAGTTTTTGGATAGCCTCCACTGTGAATAGTGTACACGTCCGCACTAACGATAACTCTATCAGCCCGGTTCGCCGAGCTTTTAAGTAATCCATCTTACCCTTTTAGAATATCTTTGACTAAACTAAAGACAATGGCAATAAGACAGACAAGCGGCCGTTTTCCCCTATATGAGTAGTGAGGACAGAAACCCTGATTATCCCCCCCTTGAGCCATGAACATCAGTAGTAATCTAACACTGGTTGCTACTGTTTCATAGATTTTCTGGCAGTATTTTCAGCTTCCTTATACCTTTCTTTGTCTCATGAAAACAGAAAAAAGTTTTGCCTAAGCACTCAAATTTGAATTTGGTAATTTAAAAGAAAACGTAGATTCAAATTCCAGTCGTTGGCTGGAGCCGCCATTGCCAATGGGATCACGAACGATAACCCTATCAGCTCGGTTCGCCGTAAATCTTCATTTTTTTAAAAATTCCCATTGATTAAACTACACCCAGGCCTTAATCTTGTAGACCCTATTTCAATGAATGTTTGCCCTGTGGGCTAACGTTTTCACCCCAGTAGGTGAAAGGATAATACAATCTTCAATCTACTTACTCTGCCGTTCTCTATGAACTTTCTCGGACATTTTCTTGTTGTTATTGCCCTCTTGGTGTTTCTCCACTTCTTACTGTCTTGTGTGGTGTTTCTAGTTCTAAAAAAAAGAAAACTTTTCTATTCCATCCCAGTAGATTTTTGTTGCGGCTTTTTTTTAAATTTTCCATTCGTAAACTTTTTTTAGCCAATTTTTTTTTTCTTCGTTAAACATTTTAAAACAGATCAAGCCATGGACTCAAGCGTGAGTAAGCACTATTTGTGTTGTTGTTGCTCGGCAGTGCACTTTCGCAGCAGTTAAGTGGGTAAGCCCTACTTTCGACATAAGCATAGCTTGTCATTGTCTTACACACTAACCGATTTACGTATGCAACCGCGCGCGCGCGCAGACACACAAAAACATATCCACACAAAACCTTGCGAACATCTACATACACACTTAATCCATACACACTGTTGCACACACACACATGGAACATGCGAACATTTACATACACACTTAATCCATACACACTGTTGCACACACACACATAGAACATGCGAACATCTACATACACACTTAATCCATACACACTGTTGCACACACACACATAGAACATGCGAACATCTACATACACACTTAATCCATACACACTGTTGCACACACACACATAGAACATGCGAACATCTACATACACACTTAATCCATACACACTGTTGCACACACACACATAGAACATGCGAACATCTACATACACACTTAATCCATACACACTGTTGCACACACACACATAGAACATGCGAACATCTACATACACACTTAATCCATACACACTGTTGCACACACACACATAGAACATGCGAACATCTACATACACACTTAATCCATACACACTGTTGCACACACACACATAGAACATGCGAACATCTACATACACACTTAATCCATACACACTGTTGCACACACACACATAGAACATGCGAACATCTACATACACACTTAATCCATACACACTGTTGCACACACACACATAGAACATGCGAACATCTACATACACACTTAATCCATACACACTGTTGCACACACACACATAGAACATGCGAACATCTACATACACACTTAATCCATATACACTGTTGCACACACACACATAGAACATGCGAACATCTACATACACACTTAATCCATACACACTGTTGCACACACACACATAGAACATGCGAACATCTACATACACACTTAATCCATATACACTGTTGCACACACACACATAGAACATGCGAACATCTACATACACACTTAATCCATATACACTGTTGCACACACACACATAGAACATGCGAACATTTACATACACACTTAATCCATACACAATTTCACACACACACACACACACACACACACACACACACACACACACACACACACACACACACACACACACACACATGTAAGCATAAATCTGTACATCGTACACTGATTTATTAATAAAACATATTTGCCTAGGTGTGTGTGAGCATATGCGTGCGTGCATGCATGATTAGAGAGCAAGTCATCTGTCAAACCAACACTGATCGATAATCCTGTATAATAGTTGACAGCCCCCAGATCAGACACCACGAGACCGATGCAATGCGGATTAAAGACAGCAGCTGTTTCAGTCATCGAGTCATCTGATTGTCTCTGAACCAATTAAATCACAATCCGTCCGCATACGCACTGCGTTTGAATAGGTAGCCAAGTAATCAACGCCTAGGATCGATAAACAAAGACTCGTTCGACTGGTTGGTTGAACATAATACTTTATTTATACATATCTCAGAGTGTGATGATCACTGTATGTAAGAACAAAGATGCAATCAATTATGGTGTGTGTTTTTGAAGAAACGATGGGAATACTATGATATACTATGTTTCTGCTGTGTGGATTGTATGTGCATTTGTTTTTGGTGTGCCGTCCTCCTTCCCTACAAACTACTGTTACTTCTGCTGACCAATAGATATTGTGAATTCGTAAGGTTCTGGAATTGTATATTGAAACGACTTATTTTTTTTAGAGAAACAAGCGCGGATTCGCAATCGTTTGTGGCGTGCGACAATTTTGGACCGACCGACAGACCGACCGACCGACAGACAGACCGACAAAGTGAGTTATAGGTTTGTGGCTTGTGCCACAAACAAAAACACCCCAATCAACAAACAAACAAACAAGAACAAAAACTCGTAGAGTTTACTGACTATTAATTTTATTTCTGGAATAGCTTAGGTTAGGTTAGGTTAGGTTAGGTACGGTACATTATAGTCACAGAGGCGTCTCTGTAAAATTCGGGTTGCTCCCAACTGGAGAGCGCGTCGCAGCCAGAGGCGCCACAAATCAGAAACATAGAATGCAGTTGTTTGTGACATTCGTATCCAAATCAACATTAATGTTTCTGAATGTGTCACGCGCACATTGGGCTAACGCAATGCGGTTACTTGAATGTGAATAATGATAATATGATTATACTGTTAAAACAAGCTTAAAGGTGGACCCTGACGGATGAGTGTTTGCAAGAAGCACGTCGAGAAGACACAGAAAGACAGCCTTTTCAAGGATCGGAACACTCACTTTGTTCTGGTTTCCTAGAAATTAAGCCGTCAAAACGGCGATTCCCCCTTGGCGGAGATGCCGGAGAGAGTAGGATGGGGTGGGTGGAGGTCACTCATTGTGGTTGAAGCGTTTTCTTTTTTTGTAGTGCAGTAAAAAAAAAAAAAAAAGAAGCTATTTCCTTTGTTGTCAGCGAACTTCCCTCTTCCCCGTGGAGAAAATCCGCCCGTTTGTATAAAATTTAAAATAATTAAAAATAAAAAGGCTTGTATTGCGAAAATTTCGTGCAAACGATTTGGCGGCCATTAGAAAAGAGACGGCACACTCCTTCTCTTTGGGTGAAATAATTTGACTTCCAGCGCCTCCGCCAAGGAGGAATCGCCGATTTGACGGTTTGATTTCTAGGAAACCAGAACAAAGTGAGTGTTCCGATCCGGCTGCGAAAAGACTGTCTTTCTGGTGATCTCGACGTGTTTCTTGAAAAAAACTCGTCCGTCAGGATCCACCTTTAAGTACCAACAGCTGCGAAACATAGTGGTAGGCCTAGTGAAACTAGCACAGTCGGCCGGCCCTACACACGGTACTGAATGGCATCGTCATTAAGAAGCGGCCGCAGACAAAAAGGGATGTAAAATAACCAGCCAAGAAAGACAACAATCGAACAAAAACAAACTCAGGCACGATACTACAGGTTGTAGGATGGAAAGTAACCGGGAAACAAGCGCGAAATCGCAATAGTTTGTGGCACGCGTCGTCTATTTTTTACCACTCCAATCATGACATCACCTCCCCTGGCTTTTCAATAATTTTAAATCTGTAAACCAGAATGTTATCTCTGCACCATTTCGTAACTTTTTATATCTTTTGGAAAACATTTAAAACTAACTATGTATCCTACTTATGCTCATCAAAAGAAGCACCGCATACTCGTCGTGTCTGTTGTAGTGTCTGTATTACGTATGTTATATTATTTTGTACGCTTTTAAAAGACATCATTTTAAAGAGCGGCCTCAATTAATTTATTTCGAAGTGTAGCCTCGATTTGAAGTGCGACAATTTTGTCAAAATGTGCGACAATTTTGGACCGACCGACAGACAGACAGAAGACAGACAGACCGACCGACCAGACAAAGTGAGTTATAGGTTTGTGTGGCTGAGCCACACAACAAAAGTACCAGGGGAAAAAAAAAAGTAAACAACTGAATTTGAGTAAATGGCTGTATGTGTGCTGTGCGTGCCGTGTGTGTGTGTGTGTGTGTGTGTGTGTGCGTGCGTGCGTGCTGCGTGTGCGTGTGTGCGTGCGCGCGTGCAGTGTGCGTGTGTCGTGTGCGTTCGTTCTTTAATGTAACGCCTATCCACCTACAGTGATATCAGACACCCACAAAAATATTTAAAAAAATGTATGTGTGTAGCCTGTAGGTATGTGCAAATGTCCTTTTAAAAGGGTGTTTGTGGGTGTGCTGTAGGAGGTATGTTAGTCTATGCAGGCATATAATTTACATGAGTAAATAGGGAGAGCGGGTATGTGAGTCTGGAGTAGGCCTACATGTATGAATGTGGCCCTATGTAGTGAAACGTCTTAACTGCGTGTGGGCGTGTGCGTGTGCGCGCGTGTGTGCATGCGCCTAACAGCACGCCCATGTTTGTTTTAGTATGTGAGTGTTTTATATATCATTTGTTTGGGGTGGGTGGGGGGTTGCATGCACCCACTTGCATGTTTGGCAGGAGTATGTTTATTAGGTGTGTGCGTGTGTGTATGTGTGTGTGTGGTGTCTTTGTATGCGTGTATGTGTCGGGGTGTGTAGTGTGTTTGTGTGTATGTGTGTGTTTGAGAGAGAGAGTGAGAGAGAGAGAGAGAGGAGAGAGAGACGGAGAGAGAGAGAGAGAGAGTGGGGGGGAGGAGTGTGTGTGTGTGAGTGTGTGTGTGTGTTGTATGTATGTGTGTGAGTGTGTGTGTGTCTCCGTGCGTGCAAGTGTGTTTTGTGTGTGTGTGTACGTTTGTGTGTACATTTGTGTATGCGTAGGCCAATGTGTGTGCTTCAACATAGGTGCAAATAACACTTTATAACAGCATTTTCTATTCATTATGAGAGCTAATAATGCCTTAGTTAATATAATAACATTACTATCCTGCGTGCGTTTGTGTGTGGTGTGTGTGTGTGTGTTGTGTGTGTGCGTGTAGCGTGTGCGTGCGTGTGCGGCGCGCGCACGAATGCTTGTGTGTGCGTGTGCGCGCGTGAGCGTGTAGGCATGCGTGCGTGCGTCAATGTGCTCCTTGTGGTTACACTTTTTAACTGAATTTTCTATTCATTATGAGAGCTAATAATGCCTTAGTTAATGTAATCACATTACTTATCCTGCGTGTGTTGTGTGTGGTGTGTGTGTGTGTGTGTGGTGTGTGTGTGTGGTGTGTGTGTGTGGTGTTGTGTGTGTGTGGTGTGTGTGTGTGTGTGTGTGAATGCTTGTGTTGTACGATATGTGCGCGCGGTGAGCGTGTATGCATGCGTGCGTGCGTCAATTGGCTCCTTGTGGTTATGCTAGATTACTTCTACACTTATATTAAGATCATAACTTTTATGTGTTACTTTTTTTCCTGTTGCTTCTTTTAACTTTTTGTTGTTGGTTAAGATGCGCATGAGAGGCGTCGCACATTTGGTTGTGAGGCACATAGCGCTATATAATCGATTTTCACTAGTATTATTAGTACATTGATTATCCTTGGGTTAAAGTAAGTAGTTTTCCAGTTTGCGCGATGTCCCATGTCTCTCCCCTGTGCTGTTACGATCTTGTGTGTATGTTGTTGTTGTCGTCTCTCTCTCTCTCTCTCTCATTTCGTTGTTCTTCTCTCTCTCTCTCTTCGTCTCTCCTCTCTCTCTCTCTGCCTACTCGCTTCCTCGCTCACCGGCTCTCTCTCATGACGGTCCTCTGTTGTGTGTTGTTTGTTGGTCTTTCTTCTCGATCTCTGACACTGTCTTACACCCTATAGTGGTGTGTGTTGTCTATCACTATGTGTGCCTGTTATGTACTCCGTCTGTGTATTCTGTCTCTCTCTCTTCTCTCTCTTTCCCTCTCCGCATGCTCTCTTAGAAAAGACTGCTTCTCGTTTAGTTTGGCAAGTGTAACACTTTCTTGAAGCCCACATGTAAGCCTACGTTTAAGACGAAAATCACTGGAGAACAGGGTTCACACCCAGACGATCATCCAGGGCTGGTCGGATTTCCTAAGAAACATCAAGATGGGTTAGAGGTGGGATATTTGAATAAGCAATGCCAACATAAGATGCCTCTTCTTCGGCAATGGACATCTCTCGCTAAATCTAGCCATGTTTTATCTTTCTATGCAATTCTCACCGAGACAATGATTGCGAGTAATATTGATGACTAAATACATTAATGGGTTGTGCTGCAGAATGTTCTTAGTCTTCGTTAGTCTTTTTTGATAGAAAAGTATCCCATGTCTAATATTAGTTGTAATTGGTTAACAGATGGTCTGGCTCCTCGCCTAGGTATTATCGCGTTTGGGTGTTATTTGTTCCCCTCACCCACCCTGATTCGTTAGGTTCTATATAAATATGTTGTTGATACTATAATTTTGATGTGCGTGCAGTTAATGTCGTATGCATATTATGTTTTGATAAAAACAAATATAGGTGACTTGACCCCTTTGTATTCCTGAGGGCATACCTGCCTACAGGGAAAATGCTACTGCTGTTCTCACATACCCTTGTCCGCATCTCTTCTGCGTCTCCTCCGTCTCCTCTAGCTTTGTCTCTCTCCTCCGCTCATTTTTGTCGTGTCTACAAACACTGCTTTCTCGCTCTGCTGTGTCGTCTTAGTTTTACTGGTCTACTCTTTCTCTCTCTTCTTTCTGGCTATTCTATGTTGGGTTTCTGATAGCACTATTGTGTTTGAATGTCGTTACATCTCATCTTGTTCATACTCTGTTCATTCTGTCCTCAGTGTTCTCTCTCTCTTTTCTCTCTCTCGTGTTTGTCGCGTAGTTTTCGTGTCGTTCTTCTCTGCTTCCCCTTCGCACGTTCATCTCTCTTCGAGGTCTTGCGTCAAATTCAGTTTCTACTCGTCTCTGTCGTCTGGTACGTTTCGATGTGTGTGTGTCCTCTATCACTATTTGTGCATGTCGTCTCTCGGTGTGTCTCTTCTTGTCTTCTCTCTCTCATCGGGCTCTCCTCTCTCTCTCTCGTTCTTCTCTCTGTTAATTGCTGCTCACTCCTGTAATCGCGGTCAGTCTCTCAAATCGACTGCTCTTTTCTCTCTGTCTGTCTGACTGTTCTATGTTTTGTTGTGTGTCTATCACTATGTGTGCATGTCTGTCTCTCTGTGTCTCTCTCCATGTCTCTCTCTCTCTCGTCTCTGTCTCTGTCTTTCTGTCTCTCCTCTCTCTCTCTCTCTTTCTCTTAAACGTCTGTCTGTCTGTATTTGTGGGTTGTCTACACTATGTGTGCAGAGATAACTGTCTTCTTTACAGATCTCTCTTCTCTCTGAGTTCCAGGGGAGGTCTCTCATGATCTCTTCTCCTCTTCAGTAAAAATAAAACGCATGTCTCTCTGTCTCTTGCTCTCTCTCTCTTGTTTCTCTCTCTCTCTCCTGCCTACAACCTGTAGTGTCGTGCCGGACGTTTCTTTTTGTTCAATTGTTGTCTCTCATGGCGACTTATATTGTGTGGCTTAATGTCTGCGGCCTCTGTCCTATCTCTCGCTCTCTCTCGGGTCTTTCTTTTCTCTCTCTTCTCAATGCAACTCTCTCTTCTCTTCTTCCTCTCTCTCTCGCAGCTGTTGACGTTCTATGTGTGTGGATCTCTATCCGAGTGTGTTGTTTTGTCATGGTCTGTCCTTTTGCTCTGGATCACCAGTTCTACTTTCTCTTGCAAGGATCGGAACTCCTCTCTTCTCGTCGACGCTCCTATCTCCTAGAAATCTGCGCAGCTCGCGCGCCGCGCGCGCTCGCTGGCGGGCGCGCGCGAGGGTGGGTGTGGTGGGTGGGTGTGTCGTGTGAGCACGAGGTGGGCAATGGCACGGTCTCGTTCTACGGGGTTCTGGCGCGCCGCTTCCACGATACATTGTCGCAATGCAAGATCTCTCTATTCGATTTCTCTCTCTCTGCTCTCTCTGTCCTCTCAGTCTGTCTGACGTCCTATGTGTGTGTTTCCACTCACCATGTGTTGCATGTCATTGTCCTGCTCTTTTTTTGTACTGCTATACTCTTCTCTCTCTCGCTTCTCTCCACAATCTCTGTCTCTCCATCTCTCCATCTCTCTCTCTCTCCGCTCTCTTTCTCCCTCTCCTCTCTCTCTCTCTCGTGCGTGTTGACGTTCTAATGTGTGGGTGTCTGCTATCACTATGTGTGCATGTCTGTCCTCTGTGTCTCTCTGTCTCTGTCTGACTTCCTCGACGTCTCTCTCTGCTCTCAACTCATCACGTCTCTTCTCTCTCTCCTCTCCTCTACTCGTCTCATCTCTCTCTCCTCATCTTCTCTCTCTTCTCTCTCCTCCCTGTCTCTCTGACATGTCGGACGTTAACCTATGCTGTGTGTGACACATCAGAATCACTAATGTGATTGCATACGAATGTCTCTCTGTGTCTGCTTGTCTAGGTCTCTGATCTCTCTCGGACTCTCTCTCTCAGGTCGCGATCTCCAGTTCGCTCTCTCTCCTCTCTCTCTCAGACGCTCTCTGACTGTCTCTTTACAGTTTGTCTGACGTAACCTATGTGAAGTGTGTCTCTATCACATATGTGTGCATAGCTCAGAAACTCTCTGTGTCCTCCTGTCTCTGTCTCTGTTTCTCTCTCTCCTCTCTCTCCTCTCTATCTCTCTCTCTCTCTCTCCACTCTCTCCCTCTAACTCTCTTTGTCTCTCTGTCTGTCTGACGTTCTATATGTCCAAAATTGTGGCTCTATCACAAATGTGTGCATGTCGGTCTCTCTGTGTCGCCTCCGTCTCTGTCTCTAAGTCGTTTCAATATACAATTCCAGAACCTTACGAATTCACAATATCTATTGGTCAGCAGAAGTAACAGTAGTTTGTAGGGAAGGAGGACGGCACACCAAAAACAAATGCACATACAATCCACACAGCAGAAACATAGTATATCATAGTATTCCCATCGTTTCTTCAAAAACACACACCATAATTATTTCATCTTGGTTCTTACGTACAGTGATCATCACACTCTGAGATATGTATAAATAAAGTATTATGTTCAACCAACCAGTCGAACGAGTCTTTGTTTATCGATCCTAGGCGTTGATTACTTGGCTACCTATTCAAACGCAGTGCGTATGCGGACGGATTGTGATTTAATTGGTTCAGAGACAATCAGATGACTCGATGACTGAAACAGCTGCTGTCTTTAATCCGCATTGCATCGGTCTCGTGGTGTCTGATCTGGGGGCTGTCAACTATTATACAGGATTATCGATCAGTGTTGGTTTGACAGATGACTTGCTCTCTAATCATGCATGCACGCACGCATATGCTCACACACACCTAGGCAAATATGTTTTATTAATAAATCAGTGTACGATGTACAGATTTATGCTTCTGTGTGTGTGTTGTATGTGTGTGTGTGTGTGTGTGTGTGTGTGTGTAGTGTGGTTCTGTGTGTGTGTGTGAGTGTGATTGTGGATGGATTAAGTGTGTATGTAAACTCTGTCTCGCCTATGTTCTATGTGTGTGTGTGCAACAGTGTATATGGATTAAGTGTGTATGTAGATGTTCGCATGTTCTATGTGTGTGTGTGCAACAGTGTGTATGGATTAAGTGTGTATGTAGATGTTCGCATGTTCTATGTGTGTGTGTGCAACAGTGTGTATGGATTAAGTGTGTATGTAGATGTTCGCATGTTCTATGTGTGTGTGTGCAACAGTGTGTATGGATTAAGTGTGTATGTAGATGTTCGCATGTTCTATGTGTGTGTGTGCAACAGTGTGTCTGGATCCTAAGTGTGTATGTATGGATTAATGTTCGCATGTTCTATGTGTGTGTGTGCAACAGTGTGTATGGATTAAGTGTGTATGTAGATGTTCGCATGTGCTATGTGTGTGTGTGCAACAGTGTGTATGGATTAAGTGTGTATGTAGATGTTCGCATGTTCTATGTGTGTGTGTGCAACAGTGTGTATGGATTAAGTGTGTATGTAGATGTTCGCATGTTCTATGTGTGTGTGTGCAACAGTGTATATGGATTAAGTGTGTATGTAGATGTTCGCATGTGTCTATGTGTGTGTGTGCAACAGTGTGTATGGATTAAGTGTGTATGTAAATGTTCGCATGTTCTATGTGTGTGTGTGCAACAGTGTGTATGGATTAAGTGTGTATGTAGATGTTCGCATGTTCTATGTGTGTGTGTGCAACAGTGTGTATGGATTAAGTGTGTATGTAGATGTTCGCATGTTCTATGTGTGTGTGTGCAACAGTGTGTATGGATTAAGTGTGTATGTAGATGTTCGCATGTTCTATGTGTGTGTGTGCAACAGTGTGTATGGATTAAGTGTGTATGTAAATGTTCGCATGTTCCATGTGTGTGTGTGCAACAGTGTGTATGGATTAAGTGTGTATGTAGATGTTCGCAAGGTTTTGTGTGGATATGTTTTTGTGTGTCTGCGCGCGCGCGCGGTTGCATACGTAAATCGGTTAGTGTGTAAGACAATGACAAGCTATGCTTATGTCGAAAGTAGGGCTTACCCACTTAACTGCTGCGAAAGTGCACTGCCGAGCAACAACAACACAAATAGTGCTTACTCACGCTTGAGTCCATGGCTTGATCTGTTTTAAAATGTTTAACGAAGAAAAAAAAACTTGGCTAAAAAAAGTTTACGAATGGAAAATTTAAAAAAAGCCGCAACAAAAATCTACTGGGATGGAATAGAAAAGTTTTCTTTTTTTTAGAACTAGAAACACCACACAAGACAGTAAGAAGTGGAGAAACACCAAGAGGGCAATAACAACAAGAAAATGTCCGAGAAAGTTCATAGAGAACGGCCAGAGTAAGTAGATTGAAGATTGTATTATCCTTTCACCTACTGGGTGGGTGAAACCAGTTAGCCCACAGGGCAAACATTCATTGAAAGTAGGCGTATCTACAAGATTAAGCCTGGGGTAGTTTAATCAATGGGAATTTAAAAATAAGAGTTACGGCGAGCAGGGCTGATATAGGGTTATCGTTCGTGATCCCATTGGCAATGGCGGCTCCAGCCAACGACTGGAATTTGAATCTACGTTTTCTTTTAAATTACCAAATTCAAATTTGAGTGCTTAGGCAAAACTTGTTTCTGTTTTCATGAAGACAAAGAAAGGTATAAGGAAGCTGAAAATACTGCCAGAAAATCTCATGAAACAGTAGGCAAAACCAGTGTTAGAATACTACTGATGTTCATGGTTCAAGGGGGGGATAAATCAGGGTTTTTTGTCCTCACTACATCATATAGCGGGGAAACGGCCGATTGTCTGTTATATTTTGCCATTGTCTGTAGTTTTAAGGCAAAGATATTCTAAAAGGGTAAGATGGATTACTTAAAAGTTCGGCGAAAAACCGGGCTGATATAGTTATCGTTAGTGGCGGCGCCAGGGGGTTTGTGGATGTGGGGCGGACGTGTGTACACTATTCACAGTGGAGGCTATCAAAAAACTCGGACTGGAATTGGAACGGAGATTTTCAAAAACTTACTGGCCTAAAACATATCGATGTGTAAAAATGTGTCACGTTTCAAAGGGACATAAAAAACCAGTGTTTTTCTGTCCTCACTACTTTCATATAGGGAAAAGAGAACCGGGATTGTTGATTCTTCCACTGTACAGTCTGTGGTGTAGCTAAACCAACACGCAGTACTGCCAACATGTAAATAAGGGCTTTCCGGGGAGATTGGTTCCAGCCCTACTACCGCCATGCTTTGAGTGTTTTAGTTCTCTTTTTAAAAGAAACCACAGAGCGCACGGCTGGAATTATAATCCCTTGGCTTTTTCTGGGGTCGGTGTGGCCCACATTGCAGGACTTTTCCTCGTATACCGATCGACGGCTGCTCTTTAAAGTGATGTCTCGTTTTCGTGCATGGAGGACATTTGTATGGGAGCAACAACTGTGGTCAAAATAAGATTTCTTACGAAGGCTATAAGAGGGAAAGAAAACCCGTGAAAACCGTGATTTTGACAATACGTGACGTACTGGGTGCTTTTTTAACAATTTCAATTCAAATGTAATGTAACATCCGCCAGTTCAGGAGTCCCGTTCGATCGATTTTGGGGTCAAAACTTTTAAGCGCGCTTTTGTTATGTTATTCTTCTTCTTCTTCTTCTTTCTTCTTCCTTCTTCTTCTTCTGTGTTTCAGGGTCATATGGCCATAAATGGGTTAAGGTACGTATATGTCCGGTTTTCAGTTTTCACTGGTCTCCCCGCTGTGTACAGCTGACACATTCCGATTTCGGAGGAGCTCAAAGACAAGAATAATAGTTATTTGGAAGAATTTTGTGGGGGGGGAAAAAGGCAGGAGAATGGGCCAATAAGTCAGAAAGATAGTAGACGATAGAAGGGAAAGGGAAAAGGCAGAGTCATGGCCATAATGGGTAAGATAATTATGTATGTGTCTGGTTTTCAGTTTTCTCTGGTCTCCCCGCTTCTGCGTACAGCCGACACATTCCGATTTCGGAGGAGCTCAAAGGAGAAAAAAAGAGTTTTGAAAAAAAAGGGGCAGGAGAATGGGTCAATAAGTTCAGAAAAGATAGTAGATGTGCAAAAAACAAAAAGAAAAGGCAGAGAAAGAAAGGGATCTATTATGAGCATTACCGATGCAATCAATTTTGATCACAGCTAGACCACGTCCTAATATTTAATACCTATCTGAACTTATAAAATAAATACCCAACCAAATTACTCTCTTCCTATCCTGGCAATATCATTGTAAACAACAAAACGATTTTCTATTATCTGATATCTTTCTCAAATCCTATCTCAGGAAATAAAGAAAATTTAGTTAGTAATAAAAAAAATCAAATGGTATTTATGTCATTCCCAATTTTCAATGCTTGCTGTTAGACGTCAAATGGATGTGTTCAGGCATCAGAAGAACTCGCAGAGTCCATTCCGCGGACGAACAACACTCGCCATGAATCGGCTGCTCGACATTGAGTCAGACCCCACAAATGCATAGTCCGTATTGCCTGATGCATGAAATTGCGATCATTCGCTACCGGATTTCTCGCAGGCAAAGAATGGGACATATAGAAAAAAAAACGAAAGTGGGAACAAATCAAAAAAGAACAAGAACACCAGTACAGTCCCCGCTGTTTGGAAAAAACAATGATTTTAAAAAAAAAGATCAAAAAAAAAAAAAAAAGCTGCCAAAGTAGTTTTCAATGATCATCGTGTTTTTTTCTTCCCCCCCGTAGCAGGTACGATCATGATAGTAATAACTCTAAAGACAAATCTACGATCATTTTATTACTGGTAAAACCCAAGCACACAATCACTTGTCATCAAAAACAACTCCTAAAAACAGTGAAAATTGATGAAGAACAAGAGCTAGGTGCCCTTGTAGAGAAAAGTAAAGTCCCTTTCACGTCCTAAGACCTGTAGCAGGTAAAGCTAGGAAAAAAAAAAACGATAACACATGGCCCCGGCGCGCCGCCCCCTGTGGCGCCCGCGGCCCGATTTTTTCGTTTTTTTCCGTCCCGCCTGATGTGTGTGCAGTACCGATGGGACTTTTTTGCTTTTTGCATTTCTGTTGAGTATTATGTTTTTTTTTTTGCAGTATGGGAAACAAACAGGTGCTTAGTTTTTTTTTTTTTAGGGAATTACCATTGAGAATAAGCATCTTGTGGGTAAGAAGCCCACGATGAGACTGAAAATTTGCTTCATTTCATGAGATAAAATTGGCATGGGCTTCTTACCCACCCAAAGGGCTTTTTACCCCGTCTTTCCCATCAAGTTAGGATAGTAAGTGAAAGTAGAGTAGCGTTATTCTCTTTTTTTGTTCGGTTGGTTGATACGGGTCAAACGATGAAAGTTATTATTAATTAGTTTTAAACCCGAAGAGATCTTTCATACATTGGACTAGTTGGAACATGACAGCCACCATTTTATACAGTTTAGATGCTTCTTTGTTAAGTTAATTGTGCGTCTAGCCACAAACCTTTTTTTTACTTTTCTTTTATGCTTTTTTTATATTCTTTAATGCACATTTCGCATTATTTTCATTAACAGTTTTCACTAATGACCACATGTTTTATAATATTAATAACAATGTTGGCTCTGGCCCTGTATCTTATTATTACATGTTATTGCGTATCGACGGAACATATGAGAGCGTATTAATAGTCTGAAATCAGACAACACAATGGACATTGGTACAATACAAAATACGTTGGGAAAAAAATATGGTATTTTTGCCGAGGGCAGTTTGAAACCAGTAAAGGTCCCAATATTGGACAAGTACATTACACGATATTTATTTGGGGTAAAGGTCCAAGCCCGGCCACCCCCCCATTGATTATGGCACTATCTCGGGTATTTTTTAATTTTTTTTTAATACTTAAGTGTGTTGCCACCCCCCCTGCGGTATGTCGTTTTTTTCTGTGCTGTTTGTTTATTGCGTTTCTTAACCATACATAAAGCTGATATTTAGGAACATTTTTAGCTAATAACCTCTTTTGGAATACTAAACCCTAACCCTAACCCTAGCCCTATCCCTAACCCCCACCCTATAAGACAGACAAAACACAACGAACCACAACTGTGACATAATCGCTGTGTACTGCAGTACATAGTTGGGGGGTAGGGTTAGGTTTAGGGATACGGTTTTGGATAGGGTTAGTATTTCCAAAAAAGGTTATTAGCCTAAAAATGTTCCTTAAAATACAGCTTTAATTGTTTGGTAAGAAAGGCAAAAAAAAAAACGAAAAAATACAATTAACCGAGAAATGCAGGGGGTGATGGGTGGTGGGCGGGCACATCTTTACCTTTACCAGCCGACTTATGGGACATTGTGAAATAAAAGTCTGTAGGAACAATACGTGCCATGCCCGGTGGCAGTGCAACACAGTAAGTAAAGTCCGAGTTTTTACAATATGAGATATGTGTAAGGGTGGGTATGGAACAACGCCAGGATAAACATCACTAGCTATGGTACCGCCACATGGTGGTGGACATATCAGTAATAGGTAGTCCTTACGCATGAATGAATGAAAAATTGGTGTTTTACGGCCTCTCGCGTCTGAAACAGGACACATAGGGCATTTGTAAATACAACAGATGGTGGGAACACGATACTGGAGGCATGCCCAGAGCAGTGCCAACTCAGAAAGTCCGATTTGTTAGCAATACAGATAGGTGTAGCGGTAACACGCCTCGGGTTAAACCTCATTCGACTACGGACCCGCTACGTGAAAAAAACCCTTTGTATAGTCCTTACGCTGGAAAGAAGATATACTAAACAGAGCACAATGAATCGTCATTTTAAAGCGTAGAAAAAATCCTTACGCATGGAAAGAGTATATACTAACAGAGCACATGAATCGTCATTTCTAAAGGTAGGAAAATACTAAACGGACGGTAATACAGGGAACACTGCAACAGAACGAACGAGTAACGAGTATGCGGGCCACTTTAGAATTGAGCATAAGTAGCGATAAATGTGTTTTAAAGTTTCCAAAAGATATAAAAAGTACGAATGGTGCAGAGATAACATTTGGTTAAAAGATTAAAATTATTGAAAAGACAGGGAGAGTACTTAGTGTAAAAATAATGATTGCAGTGGTAAAAATAGACCGCACTTCAAATCGAGGGCTGGCTCTTAAAGATTTTCGTTTTCAATTGTCGCACGCCAACAACGATGCAGCGCGCGGCGCGCGCGCGCGCGTGACTACCTGGGGGAATTTGTGTGTGTGTGATGGGTTGTGTGTGTGTGGTGTGTGTGGGTGTGTGTGTGTGTGTTTTTATGTGTATGTTGCAAGTGGCTCATGTATGTGCATGTCATGTGAAGATTGACAGAGAGAGGCAGATGAGGGACGAGGAGAGAGGAGGAGATGAGAGAGAGCGAGAGAGCGGAACCGCGAGAGACGGAGGGAGAGAGAGAAGAAGAGAGGAGAATGAGAGAGGAGACGAGAGCGATGGGAGAGACGAGATGGGGGAGAGAGAGAGAGGAGAGAGAGAAGTCATAAATGAGCCTAGCTTGATCAATCGTTTGAAATTAATAGGACCGTAGGACTCTAGGAGACAACAACAAAAGTGTGCGAAGAACCATTCCATATGCGGGCCTACCTACTTTGTAAGGGTGGGGGCATGCTTCCCGGAAAAGTTTAAATCCGAGAAGCAAAATAGTGCCATCTGGGCATGAAATAAAGGACTATGCCATACGATCATACCCTATTGACACACGTTTGGAACCATTAAGTAAACAGCATGCTGTCACACTGTCCTACAAAAGGGAACGACCATATACACACTACAAATAACGTGGCAATGTCATCATATATTCCTCCTAATGACAAAACAAATATGTTGAAAATATTTTAGGACAAAACTGGTTCTGCATGCTCCCTAACCCCCCCCCCCCCCCCTCCCCACCCCCCTAGGCTCCGGCCCTGAATAGCCCAGGGGATGCGGCAGCTGATTTGGTGTGTGGGGGGGGGGGGGGTGGGAACTCAAGCTGTTCCG
>CM065686.1:32858096-32863096 GCA_017654935.2 Phymorhynchus buccinoides
GAAAGCACTGGTTCCCGGCCAAAGGTCTACTGTTTTATTACTAAAAAGACCTCGGATAGTAGCAACTCGGTTATAATAAAAAACCTGCTATAGTAAAGTTACTTTTGGTTCCCCACAGGACTGGCTCCTCGGTTACAATAAAAACAAAAAAAAAAATCCTCTTCCTGACCTTTGTAAATACGTCACCAATGTATGCGTCACAGTCTCACCACTCCCTCCACCCACCCATAATAACAACTGGGTTATAATTAAAATTAAAAAAAACTCCTATAGTAAAGTCATTTGTGGTTCCTCCTCCTTACAATAAAAAAAAAATTGTCCTCTTCCTGACCTTTGTAAATACGTCATCAATGTATACGTCACAGTCTCACTACTCCCTCTACCCACCTTCATCAACGAAATTGAAAGGCACTCAAAAACATGTTTCTTTCCCCTCATTATTTAGTGGAAAAAAAATGAATCCGAAAAAACTATATATACAGCCGAATCCACTTATAAGAAACTCGCTTATAAGAAAACTTGCTTACAATGAAGCAAAAAAAATTCCCTGCCGAACTTCTTCTTTCTTATCAATGATCAAAACTGGGATATAAAGAAACTCGCTTATAAGAAAACTCGGTTATAAGCAAGCAAATTTTTTCTTTCATCCGCAATGGAAACTTGGATATTAGAAAATTATGTCATACAAGCGAGTTGGTTTGCAGTTCATTTTCTTATAAGCGAGTTCTATAAGCGAATTAACATTGACAACATTTTCTTAAAGACCCACCAGATCACGTGTCAAAATCACGGGTTCCACATGTTTTCCTTCTTATAGCTGGTACAAAATCTTGCTTTGACCAGGTTTGACTCCCATACAAATGCCCCCAAATTGAAAACGAAACATTTTAAAGAGCAGCCTCAATTTGAAGTTGGGGGAATTTGTATGTGGGTCACAGCTACCCAGAAGAAAAGGGATTTAATCGTGTTGGGTCAGTGTGTCTTTAAAAGTGAGTTGGACCTGAACTGAAAGGATGTTCCGAGAAAATTGAAGTTGTTCCAAAAAGGGAACGTTTACCTCATACTAATTGTGTCACAGACATTCTAAACAGTACAGGCACTTGATTACAAGACTAATTGAGTTCTTTTTGTTCCTTTATTCCATACTTTCCTTCAGTATTCTGTGCAAAATAAATGTTGAGCAGAAGAAAAATATATGAGTACTTTTGTGTTGGTGGTAGAGAGACTGTCCATCCTTACATTTTCAGCAGCAATGGCAGAGAGGAAAAGGCAATCCATTTCTTTAAGAAGATAAATACAAATAACTGAATATGTGGACGAACATCCACATAAACAAAAGCAAACGATCGATGAAAAGCTGTATGGGTGGACAGTAAATGGTAATAATTCAGTACAAGAAAGGTGAAGGGGTACGCATTTGATAACAGTAAAAAGACAAAAAAAGACTTCTTAGTTAAGTTGTTGTAGGCACCTTTAAATCTTCTTCTTAGTAGACTATTTTGATTTTATGATGCAAGACATGCATCAAATTAGGAAAAAGGATTTTCTCTTCGTTTTGTTTTTCTGTTCTTCTTTTCTTTTTCTTTTCTTTTTCTTTTCTTTTTCTTTTCCCTTTTCCCCCATTCAATTTGTTTATAAGGGAAAAAACTTCAAAATGTTTTCTTATATCTGAGTTTCGGATATAAGAAAACTTGGATATGGTAATAAGCAAAACATCATCTCCCTTCGATTTTCTTATAACCGAGTTTTGCTGTATTTTGATTTTATGATGTAAAACATGAGTCATTGGTCGCAAGTTTCCTTATTGTCCATTGGCATTGTACAAACGCAAATACAATATTGTCTTCCACTGTGTAAAGTAAGTTATACATCCAAATTAGAATATTGATTAAAAACAAGAAACAGAAATTTACATTTAAACAAATATGTTACTCTCACACCACACCCAATCATTCATCTGCTCTCCGCTATCTTGCTCGCTCATCATGCAACTCACACCACGTGTGCCTTCATTTTTGTTTTTAATTTTCTGTTCTGTTCTTTCTTTTTTTCCTCCGTTGTTTTTTTCTTTTTTCCCTTTTTTTCATGCACCAAATTAGGTAAAAGCATTTTTTTTTTTCGTTTTATGTTTCTGTTTGTCTTTTATTTTATTTTTTTTCTCTTTTTCTCTTTTATTTTTTCCCTTTTTTCCCATTCAACTCGGTTAAAAAGAAAAAAAATCAAAATGTTTTCTTTTATCCGAGTTTTGGATATAAGAAAACACGGATATAAGAAAACAAAAAAATTATCTCCCTTCGATTTTCTTATAACCGGGTTTTGCTGTAGCATCATGAAA
Source organism: Phymorhynchus buccinoides (assembly GCA_017654935.2). Taxonomy (NCBI): domain Eukaryota; kingdom Metazoa; phylum Mollusca; class Gastropoda; order Neogastropoda; family Raphitomidae; genus Phymorhynchus; species Phymorhynchus buccinoides. Next base: position 32,860,432 of record CM065686.1, read on the forward strand.
ATGCGATATTTTATTGCAGGCATGATAATCTATTATCAGGCATAATGTCTGTAGGCATAATGTTCAGTAGGCAAAATGTCCGGTGAGCATGGTGACCATAGGCATAATGTCTGTAGGCAAAGTGTCTGTAGGCGAAATGTCCACAGGCAAACTGTTCGGTCACGGTGCGTGTGTGTGTGTGTGTGTGTGTGTGCGTGTGTGCGTGTGCGTGTACGCACATGTGTGTGCATGCATGAATAGATTCAAAGGCGATTCTGGAAGTTAGAGGTTGTACACTATATGCTTTTACAGCTAGTTTTGTTTTGTGCACAGGGAAATATACTGTGTCTAAACCCAATCACCTTTTTGGACATCAAACCATATGAGGAAGGGGTAGGATGGGTTTATATTTAGTATTTTACGGTAGCTTTGACTTTGAAAAACGTCATCGGATAAGATAAAAAATATCATCAAAACTTTACTATATCCGAACATCGTTTATAAGAAAAACCTGTTATAGTAAAGGAAAAGCCTTGCTCCCCTGCACTTTACTATAAGCGGGGTGTACTGTAGTAGAAAATGTTCTTGACTAATGCACTTAGTAGGCCCTATCGCAAAATTGCCCATGAGTAAAAATCAAACAATATTCACTGAATATAAATAATGTTGTCACATACTACAACATATTCATTACTGTTATTTATGAAAGGTAACTTATGGTAAACTAAAGTTGGCTTGAAAAAACTTACGAAAATATAGATAAACTAAATGTTGCTCCCGAAACAACTGTGGCAAGCCATTGTCCCCATTATAAAATCAGCCTATTTTCAGTAGTTTTCAGATTGTTTTAGTGTTGCTGTTTGTGAATGTATCGTCTTGAAATAAAGTGCACATAAAAGACGAAACTTTGATCTTTTGAGTCGTGTATCTGGTGTGTTTATATAAGGCCTGATTTTCTTTTCAACGAATTTTAGACATACACCAGGTGTAGGTGTCGGACGATGACGTTGTCACAATCCCGATGATCGGAAAAATCCGCGTAGTCACTTCGCGCTGTTAGCCACAAATTTCCATCACTTGTAAGCATTTACAACGGTCACAGTTTTATTCACCAGTTAATTACCTTCCGTTTGATATATGCTTGACCAAATTAACATGAAATAAACTATAGAAAACTTTACATAGTTTGTTTTGAAGTGAATTTCTACCTAAAACCCGACACGAAAATCCACGCAGCAGACATCCGTTGGATAGGGCTAATTTTACTCTATCTTGCTTCTTGGGCCGTTTCTGCTGTGACGTCACAGAAATTTGTGGCTTTTCTGTTGAAGATAGGTGTTCGTTTGGCCAAAGAGTGCATAGTGGATTCCCTGACAGATTGACGAACCCACCTCCCCAACAGCCACACATGAACCCACCTCCCCAACTGCCGCACACGAAAACCCACCTCCCCAACTGCCACACACGAACCCACCTCCCCAACTGCCACACACGAACCCACCTCCCTAACTGCCACACACGAACCCACCTCCCCAACTGCCACACACGAACCCACCTCCCCAACTGCCACACACGAAAACCCACCTCCCCAACTGCCACACACGAACCCACCTCCCCAACTGCCACACACGAACCCACCCCTCCAACTGCCACACACTAACCTACCTCCCTAACTGCCACACACGAACCCACCTCCCTAACTGCCACACACGAACCCACCTCCCTAACTGCCACACACGAACCCACCTCCCTAACTGCCACACACGAACCCACCTCCCCAACTGCCACACACGAACCCACCTCCCCAACTGCCACACACGAACCCACCTCCCCAACTGCCACACACGAACCCACCTCTCCAACTGCCACACACGAACCCACCTCTCCAACTGCCACACACGAACCCACCTCTCCAACTGCCACACACTAACCCACCTCCCCAACTGCCACACACGAACCCACCCCTCCAACTGCCACACACTAACCTACCTCCCTAACTGCCACACACGAACCCACCTCCCCAACTGCCACACACGAACCCACCTCCCCAACTGCCACACACGAACCCACCTCTCCAACTGCCACACACGAACCCACCTCCCCAACTGCCACACACGAACCCACCTCCCTAACTGCCACACACGAACCCACCTCCCCAACTGCCACACACGAACCCACCTCCCTAACTGCCACACACTAACCCACCTCCCAAACTGCCACACACGAACCCACCTCCCCAACTGCCACACACGAACCCACCTCCCTAACTGCCACACACTAACCCACCTCCCTAACTGACACACACGAACCCACCTCCCCAACTGACACACACGAACCCACCTCCCCAACTGCCACACACGAACCCACCTCCCCAACTGCCACACACGAACCCACCTCCCCAACTGCCACACACGAACCCACCTCCCCAACTGCCGCACACGAAAACCCACCTCCCCAACTGCCACACACGAACCCACCTCCCCAACTGCCACACACGAACCCACCTCCCCAACTGCCGCACACGAAAACCCACCTCCCCAACTGCCACACACGAACCCACCTCCCCAACTGCCACACACGAACCCACCTCCCCAACTGCCACACACGAACCCACCTCCCCAACTGCCACACACGAACCCACCTCCCCAACTGCCACACACGAACCCACCTCCCCAACTGCCACACA
>CM065686.1:32873096-32885862 GCA_017654935.2 Phymorhynchus buccinoides
GACAGACAGACAGACAGACAGACAGAGATATATTATATTATATCTAAGAGAGAGAGAGAGAGAGAGAGAGAGAGAGAGAGAGAGAGAGAGAGAGAGAAAGAGAGGAGAGAGATGGGGGAAAGAAAGGGGGGGGGGAGGAAAAGAGAGTGGCGTACATCATGAAAGAAAAAAAAGAATTAATTAAACAACAATAAAAAAAAAAGGTTCTTATTTGTTTAAGAAGGAATATTATGGTGCAGTATTTCTGTTGATTCAAACTGGAAATAATCCCAGGTTAATTAAACAATAACATTCTAGCCCCCAAGAACCAACTTGTGTGGTTTTCGCTTCTGCTTTATAAGGCCTGTCCGCTAACCACACAAGGGAGGGGATGCTTAATCTTCTTCCGTTATTGCAGCCACCAGTGTCATCGTCACATCTTCACTGTTTGCTGGGTGTGGGTGCTACCTGGGGCTGTGAAATTATGACAAGTCTGAATACAAATATAACATAAAGACAATTGACTGTAGAGTGCACAAGCATGGAACTTGCACCCGCGAATATAATACAAAGAAACAGACGCACAAATATAACATAAAGACAACTGACTGTAGAGTGCACAAGCATGGAACTTGCACCCGCGAATATAATACAAAGAAACAGACGCACAAATATAACATAAAGACAACTGACTGTAGAGTGCACAAGCACGGAACTTGCACCCGCGAATATAATACAAAGAAACAGACGCACATTCTCATATACACGCTGAGACTCGTACTCCGAGGCAAATGCGCACACGTAACATTATATAACTAAACAGACACACACACACACACACACACACACACACACGCATACACACACACATGCACACGCACGCATGCGCACACACACGCACTTTCACACACACGCGCACGCACGCACGCACGCACGCACGCACACGCGCGAACATACATAAACGCACGCACGCACACATTCACACAAACACACACACACACACACACACACACACACACACACACACACACACACACACACACACACGCACACAGACACAGACACACACACACATACAGACATTCGTTCATACACATACATACATTCAAAAACACAGACTCGCACCCTTAAACAAATGGGCGAACACGAAAGCACCTATATTAAAAGCAATGTAGACTATACACAACCTCACACAGACACACACGCGCACGCACGCACGCACATGCCCGCACGCACGCACGCACACACACACACACACACACACACACGCACGCACGCACGCACGCGCGCACGCGCGCACGCACGCACGCACGCACGCACGCACACACACACACACACACACACACACACACACACACACACACACACACACACACACACACACACACACACACACACACTTAATTTAATGCTATAGAAGTATTTATTCATCCATATTTTGCAGGGAAGCTCGGAAGGGAAAATGAGATGGCGACGCTGCCTGAAGCCCAAAGTGATTCTGCTGGTGGCGCTCCTGGCGAGTGCCGTGATCTCCACTTTGCTGACTTTCCGCAAAGCCTCCCCTCACCACCATCCCCAACTGGGGGACCCCCAGGACGCCTTAGCCCGCCCCGCCATCAGAGATGACGTCATAGGGCTACGTCACGAAGAGGTCGACGTCAGCAACTACCTGAACTGCGTGGATCCTGAGGGGAAAGGCGAGATCCAGGATCTGTTGTGTATGGTGAGTGTTATTTAAAGTGTGTCGACGAATGTCGGTGTGGTTGGGATAGGACGCCATTTCCAGAATTATTGTTCTTTGCGTTTCTCTGGAAGTTTCTATATAGACAGAGACTGTGTACAGAAATACGAGCAACTACCATGCGGAAGACCATCCGCAATCTGAAAAATATATCTGGAAGTAGGAAATATAAAGGAGTGAGCACATACATGCAGAAACCCATCCGCATGTCCCATACCATTATTTCTTTTACTTTGTTGTTATTGTTGTTCCCTGGCTTAACGACTCCAGGGATCATCCCAACATCTGAAGCACTTGAACACTTTGGTACAAATGCACCAGCTAGGGATGAAAACATTACGTGTGTGACCGTTTTTGATTACCCCGCCACGTGGGCAGCCACACTCCTACTTCGGAGGATTTTAGACTGACGATGTTACGCCAGGAGCTTGTCATGACTTTTAAGACAATCCCCGCACAACCATCCAGAGCATGACAACATTTTGATGTAGCCTTGGCGTTCTAGCTTATGTCAACTGGTCTGACACAGCCTCATGCCAAGGTATCCTTTTTACTTTTTTTGCGGATTGTGGATAGGTGACTGTACGAAAGATGCGCATACATGTGCAGACAGTAATTATTGTTCTTTGAATTTGTTCTTTGTTATTGTTCTTAGGGAGACGCAAAGAGGGATGTAGTAATATACATGTGAGGTAATGTTGTTAGATTTCATTGCATTGAAGTTGTATTACTGTGGTGGTCTGGGACGGTATTCACGTTGAGATAGCATGAGACTTAGCATGATGCTAACTTAGAAGCTCTTCCAATGTCCTATAGGATTTAATAGGACTTTTGGAAGAGCTTCTAAGTTAGCATCATGCTAAGTCTCATGCTATCTCGACATGAATACCGTCCCTGGTCTTTACTATCTTATGAACATGGTAACGTGGTGTATGGTAAAGTGGTGTAAAGTGTATCGAACGTTTTGTACATTTACCCTAATCATGTTTTCATACTGGTTGTTGTTTGTTTCTTTTAAAATAGTTAAGCTTTTACGAGCTTTTGCTATATGTTTCCCAGATGAATTTTCGATGTAAGTTTGGATGTAAAAAATACACCAAGAAATGTTGTTACTTTTGAAAATCGTAGGTCAGTTCCTTCAATATAGAAACTTGGTAATTTTCTTGGTGGATCTTTTGCGCTGAATACCATTATATATGATTTAAAAAACCAAAAACCCCCAGATATAGCCATTTTCTATCTTGAAATTGTTTTCAAAATTAGATTAATAGAAGGCTTAAAATGTGTTTCAAATGTTTTCTGTATCTTTACATCCATCCACGTTCAGATGTCGTCAGCATACCGCACCACGTTAACATACTTTGAAAATGTCTTCGGTAGGTTGGTCATAATTATATTAAAAGAAATGGGACAATAATAGATCATTGAGGGACCCCCATGTGTTCTTAGAGCTGAATATGAATGTTTTACCTTTGTCTGAATTGTGCTACAAACACATCTTGTTTTTAAACGTATGAGTACACTGTCAGTTATTTATTGTGTTCTTTTGGCAAACTGACGTGTCAACGAGAAACAAATCCACTGCAATCGACGGGTTTTAAAGTCCCCTGATAATAAGCTAAATACATAGATTAATGGGGTGAAAGACAGAAGGTTCTATCCCCCTTCTTTGTTCCTTTCATGACAGCACCTTGTGGCCTTCACCCGGTGAGCTGTGTTCTGTTCTGGTTCTACCCCCTTCTTTGTTCCTTTCATGACAGCACCTTGTGGCCTTCATCCGGTGAGCTGTGTTCTGTTCTGGTTCTACCCCCCTTCTTTGTTCCTTTCATGACAGCACCTTGTGGCCTTCACCCGGTGAGCTGTGTTCTGTTCTGGTTCTATCCCCCTTCTTTGTTCCTTTCATGACAGCACCTTGTGGCCTTCACCCGGTGAGCTGTGTTCTGTTCTGGTTCTATCCCCCTTCTTTGTTCCTTTCATGACAGCACCTTGTGGCCTTCACCCGGTGAGCTGTGTTCTGTTCTGGTTCTATCCCCCTTCTTTGTTCCTTTCATGACAGCACCTTGTGGCCTTCACCGGTGAGCTGTGTTCTGTTCTGGTTCTATCCCCCTTCTTTGTTCCTTTCATGACAGCACCTTGTGGCCTTCACCCGGTGAGCTGTGTTCTGTTCTGGTTCTACCCCCCTTCTTTGTTCCTTTCATGACAGCACCTTGTGGCCTTCACCCGGTTAGTTGTGTTCTGTGCTGGTTCTACCCCCCTTCCTTGTTCCTTTCATGACAGCGCCTTGTGGCCTTCACCCGGTTAGTTGTGTTCTGTTCTGCAGACTCAGCCAAAGTACCTGAAGCAGTACAAGAACCCCTGCTGGGTGGACTGGTCGGAGGACCTGCAGAAGCTCCGGTGTCTACCTTACTTCCACGTGCTGGGGGTGGACAAGTCTGGCACCACGGACCTCCACTCCAGGCTGGCAAGGCACCCTCACATACTGCTCAACGGTGGGGGGCTGGGCAAAGAGACCTACTACTGGTGCTGGACCAAGTATGGTAAGCGTGTGTGCTCAAAAGGCTATAAGAAGATAAGATTTTTTCTTTCCTAGCAGAGGTTTGGACAACAAGGCCTGTTACTGGTTCTGGACCAAGTATGGTAAGCGTGTGTGGTCAAAAGGCTACAAGTAGAGATAGGTAGGGGAGGTGGCACATCTTGACCTTTACCGGATTTAGTTTGGCAATGGTAAGCATGCGAGGTCAGACAGACAGACAGACAGATCGACTGACAGACAAGAAGGACAAAGAACTGCTGGATAAATGCCAAGCCATATGTTTCATGCACAGGTCAATGGATGAAGAAAACCATCAAGCCCAAATCCTTCAGCAGATACGTCCATTTCTACGACAAGCCTTTGACCACCATTGTACAGAACGCGGACGCCAACGGATTCCACCCACTAGTTACAGGTGTGTATTAAGAATAAGCATGCATATCTGAGCTATCAAAGTGGGGCGATGTTCTTCATTGGTGAACACTTAACCTACCTTTTTTTCCCTGGGTATGCAGTATGTCTAACAAACAACAACCCTGTCACCGTGAACGGCAAGCCTCCGGAAGATGTGCAGGAATTCACCTACTTGGGCAGCAAAATGACAACAAACAGCGACTGCGATAAAGAGATTAACACCAGGATCAGCAAAGCGAACCAAGCCTTTGCCATGCTCAAGCCAACCTGCAAAACTACGGGCCTTAGCATCCACACAAAGATCAAAATCTTCACAAGCAACGTCCTCAGCGTTCTCCTGTTATGTAATGGATCCAAATACTGGAAGACCACCGTCACCACTGAGAGGAAGCTGGAAGAGTTCCATACCAATTGTTTGCGAAGCCCTCGGAGGAGGACCTCACTCATGCTGGCTCCGCGACTAAGATAATAGTGTCATCGGTAGGGGGTTTAGTAGGTGGTGTTCTGAACAGGCTCTACTGAACTCCACCGAAGTGACTCGGCAGCAGTGCAGTATCTCCTCGGTTGATTGCCTCCTGACGGCCTAACATAGATTCGCTCCTCTTGGACTGCTGGTCTCGGATTCTGCGACCTGAGCGTGCGGAGGTGTGGCTGCGAATTGGGACTCGGAATGACCACCGTGGGAGCAATGCCACTGTACGGCCCAGAAGATGGGACAGCAAAAAACAAATGTCTGTGAGGAATCCTGAAGATCTTCTGATCAAACACCACCTCAAGCGAGGACCTCCGGACCAGAGCAAGGAGTTACAACTCTGAGCGAGACCATCCAGGTGTGCAGATGGAGACGAATAGGACACGTCTGCCGCATGTCACCGGACTCCCTACGCTGGATACCAAGGGGGAAAAGAAATCGAGGGCGGCCAAAAGAAACGTGGAGAAAGATTGAAGAAGATCTGCTGAGGAGCAAAGGACTATCTTTGGCAGCAGCCCCCAATGTAGCAGCAGACAGAGTCAGAAATGGAGATCACCTGCTGTCGCCTCAAGCGCCAGACGGAACAGAGAGAAATGAGTGAGTGAGTAAGTGAGTGAGTAAGATTGTTTTTGTGTGTGTACTGAGCGCATTCATTAACACACGCAAATACAGACATTAAGTTAAAATACCAAGAATGCAATGCTGATGACAACAATCATGACGATGATGACGACGACGACGACAATGATGACAAAGACAACGCCAAACTATGACGATAATGATCATGACAACAACAACGATAACGAAAACGAAAACGAAGATGGTGATGCCGTTTTAAGGGGACGGCACTCCCATGGATTTCTGGGACTTCCGGGGCTGGCCGCTGATCCCCCAGAACCGAGGGCTGAAAGAACCCGTGGTGCTGACCCCCCACCTGATGAAACACCTGTACAGAGAACCCAGGTTCATCGTCATCCTCCGCAACCCTGTGGACAGGTGAGAGAGAGAGAGAGAGAGAGAGAGAGAGAGAGAGAGAGAGAGAGAGAGAGAGAGAGAGAGAGAGAGGAGAGAGAGAGAGAGAGAGAGAGAGAGAGAGAGAGAGAGAGAGAGAGAGAGAGAGAGAGAGAGAGAGAGAGAGAGAGAGAGAGAGAGAGAGAGAGAGAGAGAGAGAGAGAGAGAGACGCTGAAGGAAATGTGAAAGTTTCTTTTTGAAAAAAACCAACAACTAACAAAAATAAACATGCATTTTAACACACGCTAATTATAAAGCAATGACCATTATTTTTTACAATGGTTTTTTTTCTTCATGAAAGGCTATTCACGCATTTAGCAGTTCCACATGGTGATACACAAACAACATTTTTGAAAATTCATGTCCATGAACAAGTGTCTGGCTATGAATTTCAGATAGCAGAAAAAGGCAACTGATATTTTGGGAGCCTTCGTTGAAATTGCTAATTCGCTTAAGATGCACCCAACCTCTTTCGGTCAAAAGGTCTTTAGGGCAATTGATTATTGTCCGCGGATCCGGTGCGTTGGTGAATGGGTGTTCTCCAGAGGACATGCAGTACCCCAAGGCTGCAGCACAGAAAACTTTGACTAAAGGGCCAGAGAGAGAGAGAGACAGAGACAGAGACAGAGAGACACAGAGACAGAGAGAGAGAGAGAGAGAGAGAGAGAGAGAGAGAGAGACAGAGAGACAGACAGAGACAGACAGAGAGAGAGACAGAGAGACAGAGAGACAGAGACAGACAGAGACAAGGAGACAGAGAGAGAGACAGAGACAGAGAGACAGACAGACAGAGAGAGAGAGAGAGAGAGAGAGAGAGAGAGAGAGAGAGAGACAGAGACAGAGACAGAGACAGAGACAGAGACATAGACAGAGAGAGAGAGACAGAGAGAGATAGACACAGAGAGATATACGCATTGGTCTTCGTTGTGGCATAGAACTAGGCGTTCATGAAATTTGAATGAGTTTGAAGACATGCTGAGGACTACCTGGCACGAATTTGTCAGGAAATTAGGAAGTGTCATCCCGAGCGATTGTAGCAGAGTGTTCACCTGCTCAGATGTGGCGATGTACGGTTGATCCACCTCTTAATCAATGATGTGTTCAATTATTTCGCTGAAGTAATTGCTTGTCTAGGAGATAGTTTTTGGAAGGTACACGTTGATTTTGTTTTAGAGGGTTAGTTCTTTGCACAAACTGCTGTAATTATCTTGCATTTAAATTAAATAAAGGGTATGCAGGTTGTTGGTTTTTGTCTTTGCAAGTGTGTGTGTGTGTGTGTTTATGTGTGTGTGTGCGCGCGCGCACGCGCGCGCGCGCGCGTGTGTGTGTGTGTGTGTGTGCGTGTGTGCGTGTGCGTGTGTGCGTGTGTGTGCGCGTGCGTGTGTGCGTGTGTGTGTGTGTGTGCGTGTGTGCGCGTGCGTGCGTGCGTGCGTGGTGCGCGCGCGCGCGCGCGCGCGTGTGTGTGTGTGCTTCGTGCATGCATGCGTGCGTGTGTGCGTACGTGCGTGTGTACGTGCGTGTGTGCGTGCATGCGTGCGCCTTCATGATAATGACAGGTCTGTCTAGTCTTCGAAGGGTTAAAGGTGGACCCTGTCGGATGTGTTTTTTGCAAGAAACACGTCGAGATCACCAGAAAGACAGCCTTTTCAAGGATCGGAACACTCACTTTGCTCTGGTTTCCTAGAAATCAAACCGTCAAAACGGCGATTCCTCCTTGGCGGAGATGCCGGAGAAAGAAGCCATTTTGGATGGGGTGGGTGGAGGTCACTCATTGTGGTTGAAGCGTTTTCTTTTTTGTAGTGCAGTAAAAAGAAAAAAAGGGAGCTATTTCCTTTGTTTTGAGCGAAACTCCTTTAGATAAACTATATAAAAAAAAAAAAATATAAAAAAAAAAAAGGCTTGTATTGCGAAAATTTCGTGCAAAACGATTTGGTCTAAACGCAGGCGGCCATTAGAAAAGAGACGACACACGCCTTCTCTTTGGGTGAAATAATTTGATTTCCAGCACCTCCGCCAAGGAGGAATCGCTATGTCACAGAAGAATCCCCAATACTGCAGATGGATTTTGTTCTCTACCCAGGTAAATTTAATGGAATTATTTGGCTGAAATATGGTTGACGGTGAAAGGGTTAAAAGCTTGCACAAATGTTGTAAACTAGGGCGTTTTCATCAAATCAACACAAACATTTACCACCACCACCACCTCAAAAAATGAAAAGAAAACTTCTTAAACCCGTCCATTTTGCTGTTGAAAGCATTTGGATGTTAAAAACCAATAAGATGAACGAGCAATAGTTTGTTTGCTTTGTTTGTTTAAGTCTCCAAAATGGCTTCTCTATCCGGCAACTCCGCCAAGGAGGAATCGCCGTTTTGACGGTTTGATTTCTATGAAACCTGAGCAAAGTGAATGTTCCGATCCTTGAAAAGGCTGTCTTTCTGGTGACCTCGACGTGGTTCTTGCAAAAAAACTCATTCGTCAGGGTGCCCCTTTAAAGCTTTAAAGAACAGTCTTCGGAATGACATTCTGATTATCTTCGTTCGAGTTTGTTGATGTTTGTACGCTTCCTTTGACCTGTTTATGGACGAATAGTTTTCTTTTTATTCTCGTTTTTAAGCCATACATTCTGTCTTGCAATGTCACAGACTGTATTCTGACTACATTTTCCTGGGGTACGGGTGGACACCCGAGAAGTTCCGGGTGGATGTACCCAAGGCAGTGTCGATGATGGAGAACTGTATGAGGGAGAACAGCACACGACAGTGTGTCTTCAGCAACGACACCTACATCAATTTGCCCGTGAGTCCATCTTCTTCATCCCTCTCATTTCCTCTCACCCTCATTATCCCCCGCCCTTCTCCCAGTCTTCTCTGCCCTTTCAGTTTCCCATTGTCTGTAGTCCTTCTTGATATTTCTCATGTTTTTTTATACTTACTTTTATTATAAAAAAAAAGAGAAGAAGAATCACTCCGTCAAGCTACCCTGGTAGTGTTATTTCTAAAGTCAGAAAATTCTGAGGCTAAGTTTTATTGAAGAAGGCAAATCAATAGAAAACTAGAGCGAAAAGACGCTAGGCCACCAGCCGCGCGGCACATTTTCGGCTCCGGTGACCTTGACTTTTCATCTTTAATTTTGGCCTAACTAGGGCCCCTACGTATCTACATGCAAAATTTGACACACCCCTAGGTCTTTCCGTTTTAGCGTTATTTTGGTAGCATACATAGATAGATAGTCAGGAGCGAACAAACAGACTGCCCTGAAAACATTAACCAGCTTTCGCTACACGGCTGCTTAACATGCTCATGTGAGCCTGTGACAACAGGTGAAAAGTGACAACCAACAGGTATGTTCAGAGTGACGACCAACAGTGATTGCACAGAATGCAAGATCTAGCAGACACAACTGGTATTTTTTGCTTCAATTTGGTGTTCATATGTGATAAAGTATTGATCAATGCATTTTGGTATCATTTTTGCAAAGACATCCACATGAATTCCTTCAATTATTTGAACAAAAACTGTTAGTTGTGACACAGAAAATAATTTTTGTGCAAAAAATATTTTTTTTTATTGACTGTGATGTCTTTTTAAAACGCCAAGTATAGCCTTCTTGTAAAATGTCCAGTGAAATCCTTCCCTATTATGGTTATCTTGCATTATTACTGTTGGTTGTCACTGTGGACATACGCCATCAAATTGTTTCATAATACACCCTTCTATGTCATGAAATTATTTTCAAGCATGAAAACTGCAGTGAAATAACCCAACTGCAGCATCATAAGCATTAAAACTTATTTAGCTGCACAGAATCAACCTTTACAAGGCAAACTGTGGGTGGACATACTTTTTGCAGTTGGCGGACACACACCAAGTCTTTTGCTCATCAAAGACACAATTTAAAGAAAAGTATGTTGTCTTTTGGTGTACAAGATTATTTCATTAACATCTTTAGAGGAGACACATATAAAACTTTCAATTTCAATTGTATGACTGTATTTGAGAGGTCCAAACTGTTGGTTGTCACCCGGACGACCTTTTGTCACAGGCTCCTGTAGACCGCAATACACGAATCAAATAAAATGTCCGATACAAAAATAAGATATTTTATCAGATCCGTGTACAGGAGGAGACTATGCATAATTATAGCGAACATATTAACTAGTAGGATTTCAGACAGTAAGACACGTCAATCATGCCCGACAAAATGCCAACACCAGACAGTAAAACAAAGACATTTTTCTTTATTATTAAAAAAAATAAAAATATATATTCAGTTCTCAGTGCGCTCTCCCAGTTCCGTCGAGTACATAGCCTTCATAGGTTACTTCGACGTAATAGTACCAGAACCAGAACATCGGATATTAGTGAATCGAATCGAATGCAGGGTAGCGCCAGCTTTGACCAGGGTGGGTACATAAAGAGAACAATGATGCTTGACTGCCAAGACCAACGTTGGTGAACCTAATACCAGGTCTACCTGCTACATCGAAGACTACAGCACCAGAGCTACTTGTCCCTAAGAGCAACTGCTATGAGGACGTAAAGCCTTCTACTAACAACAACAACAACAACAAAAGCCTGATTGCCGCAATTGAAGCTGGCCATAAAGTTGCTTCTGAGCGTTACAGGCTTGTGTGATTAACTTGATTATAAGCTATGGAGTATTTTCCACAGGTCTTCGAACGTGCGTTCTTTGGTTATGCATTAGATTCCCATTATATCATATGACAACCGTTTGTCAGTAATCAAGTCAAAACTAAGAAAAGGTACAAGTGGACCTTAAAATGTGAATTTATTGCTCAAGGATTAGGACATCAATAATTATTGATTCTTGGAATATTGATACACAAAAACGACCAATGACTTTAACATGATTGGAATAATTATGTATGTCACTGACAGATGCGGATCCACATAGGGATGTACTCTGTGTTCCTGAAGGAGTGGCTGGCGGTGTTCCCCCGTTCCTCCTTCTACATCCTCCGCACTGAGGACTACCACAACAACATGAAGCAGGAACTGTCCAACATCTTCAAGTTCCTGCATGTTGGTGAGCTATTGAAATCAGTAGTTATATGTGTGTAAGTAGGACTACCACAACAACATGAAGCAGGAACTGTCAGCATCTTCAACGTTCTTCGTGTTGGTGAGTGAATGAGAGAGAGAGAGGGAGAGAGAGAGAGACGAGAGAGAGAGAGAGAAGAGAGAGAGAGAGAGAGAGAGAGAGAGGAGAGAGAGAGAGAGAGAGAGAGAGAGAGCGAGCGCACAAATATCAAACAGTGTTAAGAATGGGGGGAAAATACCGAAACAGGGGAGATCACAAACCATTGCTTGTCCTCTACTTTTGAAACAAAGGGAAGCAAATCACAAACTGATTTTTGTTCTATGTTAGGGTTTCTTTCACGGTTATGCCTCTTTTCTTGTTGGCTAATAATAAGAAATCCAGAAAAACAACCACGATAGCAATGCCGTTTATCTTTTGTTAATATGCACATTAAGTTGGGTCCAAAAGTAAAGATAGAGCTGTACAATAGTTGATGTTCCTCGGACCTGGAAAACAATGATACAGTGTTTGACGAATGGCTCTCAAACCAGGATCTATTTTCATTGCCTGTAAGTGCTGCAACCAAGGGGATTCGTTGGCCTTTCGGGACCTTCCCCGACGCCAGCAGCTCCCCTAAAGTCCTTTTGACTAGTGAGTAGGGGTGCGAAGACAAGAAATAGTAATAGAAAGCAGAGGAGAAAGCAAAGAGAGAGAACTGATCTTAATGTAAGAACAATATATCTGCGCAGACATTTTGCCGGATCACATGATGCAGGAAATCCTAAAAGAAAGAGAGAGAACTGATCTTAGGTATATAATAACAATATATCTGTGCAGACGTTTTGCCGGATCACATGATGCAGGAAATCCTGGACGAAAGAGAGAGAACTGATCTTAATTTAAGAACAATATATCTGTGCAGACGTTTTGCCGGATCACATGATGCAGGAAATCCTGGACGCGGACAGGCGGCACGAGACCAAGGCGAAGAAGAAGGTGGCGGACATGTTCCCGGACACCCGGGCCATCCTGGAGAAGTTCTACGGCAGGTACAACGAGGAGCTGGCCGTCCTGCTGGACGACCCCAAGTTCCTGTGGATGGACAGTAGTAAAGCTGGGGAAGAGAGAGTGAATGTGAAAAAGGACGGGGAGAGTAGTGGCGGTGGGAGTGGTGCCAATGGCGGTGGTGCTGGTCAAAAGGGTTAGGTTGAGAATGAGAAGGGGGGGGGGGGGGGGCGGGGCGAGAGAAGATTGAAGAGAGAGAGAGGGCAAGGCGGAAATATATATTTTTTGGTGGTGGTAGGGGTGTGCTGTGTGTGTGGTGTGTGGTGGAGGGGGGAGTTGCAGCTGACTCTCGCGAAGAATATGAGTTGAATGAATTTGCAGGTGTGCCTTGTGTGTGTGTGTGTGTTTCTTTTGTGTGTGTGTGTGTGGTGTTGTGTGTGTGTGTGTGTGTGTGTGCTGTGAGAGAGATGAGCGAGGAGAGCGCCGCGCGCGCGCGCGCGTGCGTGAGAAGAGCGCGCCACGAGGAGCGCTGCGCGCGCGCTTGTTCCTTTGCACGTTTCTGTCCGCCC
>CM065686.1:32888862-32891362 GCA_017654935.2 Phymorhynchus buccinoides
ACCATTCCATTATGTATGTATCCACATATAATGTGTATCTTTTAGTGTGTATTATGTGTAACTTTTGCTCCTATTCATGCATGCTGAATGTCGATGTCTTTGTTATTCTGGCACCTGAACAAAATTTCTCCTTGGGAGATAATAAAGTGAATTTGATTTGATTTGATTTGATTTATTAACCCTTTCACCGCCAGCCATTTTTCATCCACAGATCTCCATTACATTTTCCCGCGTAGAGATCAAAATCTATCTGCAGTATTGGGGATTATTCTGTGACATAATTATATAAAATAAGGTCTATCCTTACTTCCCAAAACTAAGACAATAGGGTCTTTGGATAATAGACCCCGATTTGATGCCTTTTAGTGACATAGGTGTTGCATCATTGTGGTGCTAAAATGTGACTTTGGCGGTGAAAGGGTTAAAAGAAAGAAAGAGAGAACACAATCATTAACCCTTTCGCCGCCAGCCATTTCGCAGCCCCCCAAAAAGCCTTTATACTTACTTGGTAGAGAAAAAAAAAATTCATCTTCAATATTAGGGATTCTTCTGTGACACGCACAAAGTAAAGCCTATGCTTACAGGACATAAATTAATAAAATAGGGTCTTTGGATAACAGACCCTGGTTTGATGCCTTTTAGTGACGTGAGTGTTAAATCATATTGTGGTGAACAAATGTGACGTTGGCGGCGACAGGGCTAACATAATCAAAATCTAGATTCACAATCAATGAAGGATAAATGAAGCGTGGGGATGTTCCGTTATTAACCGTGTGTGTGTGTGTGTGTGTGTGTGTGTGTGTGTGTGTGTGTGTGTGTGTGTGTGTGTGTGTGTGTGTGTGTGTGTGTGTGTGTGTGTGTGTGTGTGTGTACGTGTGTGTGTGTGTGTGTGTGTGTGTGTGTACGTGTGTGTGTGTGTGTGTGTGTGTGTGTGTGTGTGTGTGTGTGTGTGTGTGTACGTGTGTGTGTGTGTGTGTGTGTGTGTGTGTGTGTGTGTGTGTGTATACGTGTGTGTGTGTGTGTGTGTGTGTGTGTGTGTNGTGTGTGTGTGTGTGTGTGTGTGTGTGTTTGTGCAGGCGAGCGTGAGTGTGTGCGTGTTAATGCGCGTCGGTGTGTTTCTACGTTATGCGCGCGTATATGTCTATCTCACCTGTTTGAATTTGAACCACACCCACGTACTGTGATTTTTGTGTTACGCTATTAACATCAATGATAAAAACAAAACAACAACAATTAGAAATCATACTCTAAGGCTACATCGTTATCAGTGAGTTCATAGATGTGACGAGGGAATGTTTTTGTTTTGTTTTGTTTTTTATATTTATCTTTCTAGAAATTCAATAACTCGGAGTGTTTGTGTGTATGGGCGCGTGTACGCGCCTTTGCAGATGATTATTGCAAGTTTTATATGTCTGGAATTGTGCACTGGTATGCTATTTCAAACCAATATGTGTGAGATATTGTGCATTGCCGCAACAGAATTGTGATTATTTTCTTGTGCCCCTAGTTTTTTTGGGAAAATAAACTTGATTTGACTTGACTTGCTAAAGGTGAAGCCTCTAGGGGGAGACTTTTAAAGTGTTAAATTTTCAATGTGACATATTTTCTCTAGGGTGTGGGAGATGAGCGACTTCCCGGACACTTTTCATCTAATAAATTTATATTTTTGCCCGGGTTCTGGCTCGTATGATGGAAGGAAATACAAGTGGTAGATTTGCTCTAAATGGCAGACAGAGAGAAGTAGGTTTTTACATGACCATTACAAAACTTCCAATCTCATCAGTCTGACCAAAGGGTTCAGAATTATTTGTACACTTGCATTTTATTTACTCACAAATCTGCATAACAGATTCAGAAGCAATAAGAAAGCAGCTCAACGGCGTCAAAACAAAACATGTATGAAAAGGGAAATCCGAAAGGATTATACAAAACTTTTGTCTGTCTGGAAAGTTTAGCCCCCAAGCCGGAAGGGTCACTTATATTATCAAGTGTCCTGGTTAAGTTAGGGTTATTTGCACGGTCCCAAGGACTTAGCTGAAGTAAGTTTCCTCTGTCGGGATCGGTGAGTGCTGGGGTGACTAGGCTGGCTCTTCAGGTGAGAGGTCGCCCAGTTGTCCTGGATGAGGCTTTGCGGGATGGCACGGCACAGGCGTGGTCACCTCGCAGTTTCTGGGTGCGGTGGCGACTTGGGTGCGGCACCGTCTTGTTGCTTGTGAGTCAGGGATTAAGCTTTCTGACCACGATGCCTTGCTGAGAATCACAGGAGAATATGGGTGTAGATCTCTATGGATTAGAGATATGGGCTTCAGCCGACGGGGATTAGTGGATCCCAACCGGCTAGAAGGCTGCCCTTGTACAATAGCACTATGAAAAATAACATGAATTTCAGTTGTCAAACTGAAATAAAACATGAAAGGTGTACTGGAATCAACTGTTATGATTCAGTAGCAAGCTAGCTCAAAATCTATGATCAAGCCAACAAGTAAACATCAAGTAATTA
>CM065686.1:32901362-32903862 GCA_017654935.2 Phymorhynchus buccinoides
TTTGTTTTTCTAGGCCTTTTCTGAAGCCTTCTCTAGTGGTCTATGAGTGGTAAAGGCAATATGATAAAACGAATGTTATAACAGTTTCACTCAGCTAAAGTACAGGCTCACCTCGGAGCTTTCGGGGGCGTCACGCTCCCGTCGTCAGCGTCGTCTGCTGAGAGGCCACTGGCGGTTCAGCGCACACGATCGTGAGTACAACTCAAGGCTGCACCCACGGCGCATGACTGAACCAGGGAAGAATAAGCCGCGGGCAAGGTGTGTCTCCCACGGTCCCGGTTCAGTGTGGGCTTGGCGGCCGCGATGTAGATGGCCTCCTTCACCCCTCTCTGGAACCATCTGCTGTCTCGGTCCAGCACAGAGATGTTGTCGGGTGAGAACCGGTGGTCGTAGTTGGCCATGTGGGACTCAACCGGTGACGACTCCCGTCTGTGCTCCGTGACTCTCTTCCTGAGGCTCCTTTCTGTCTCCCCAATGTCGACCCCCCTTGTCACAGTCTCCGCAATCAATGCGGTATACCACAGGCAATAATAGTAAAGGCAATAGTTTGTAAACATTAGGTCCTCTTATGCTGGTTCCAAATCCAGTCCCCTTTCCCAGTTAATTTCACCCCCAGGTATGATGAAAGAAGTTTTAACATGTCTTTGATTTTTTGGTTAAACTTTCGCTGAAAAATTCATGTTTTCTGTCCCTGTGAATTTGTCTGCCGGTCTTTCTCCTTTTGGAGTAAATTCGGATTCTCATTGAGATGCAAGAATCGATATTAATTTGTAGCCTAAATAAACTACAATGGGGTTGTCTCTTGGCTGGATGTTCGCACTGTACCGGTGCTTTCTATTTGATAAGTGTATGCTGTGCAATAAATGTCAGATAAATTAAATGCATGCTACGCGCTGGTTCAGCCGTATCATTTGCCGCAAATGTGAAAGGAGACGACTTTATATTTTTTTTAGCAATATAGTACGAATGTTGGTCAGTGCATGAGATTATAACATTTATTGATTCATCTAGGTATGGCAACAACAGGTGGTGAGACGTTCCAAGTTGGTTTGTGTGGAAAAGGACGGATAGAGGTAGTGCGCGCGCGCACACACACACACACACACAGGCACACACACGCGCACACACACACACACACACATACACACACACATTGCACACACACACATACACACACACACGCACGCACACACACATACATACACCCCCCCCCCACACACACACACACACACACACGCACACACACGCGCACACGCACACGCACGCACACGCACACGCACGCGCACACGCACACGCACACGCACACACACACACACACACACACACATACCACATCATAATGCATGCTGAATTCACATCAGTGCCCTGTATTCCCGAAGATCGTTGCAAACTATTAAAACTAATCTATGAACAGAAAGGCATTTCTAAACCAAGAACAAACAGAGAACGAGAGAGCGAGAGAGAGAGAGAGAGAGAGAGAGAGAGAGAGAGAGAGAGAGAGAGAGAGAGAGAGAGAGAGAGTAAGGGAGATGGAGAGAGATGGAGAGAGAGAGAGACAAAATGAGTTACAAATGATTTGTAGAGAAAGAGAGGGAGATGCGAGAGCGAGCGAGACAGACAGACAGATAGGCAGATAGGTGGATACAGAGAGAGAGAGAGAGAGAGAGAGAGAGAGAGAGAGAGAGAGAGAGAGAGAGAGAGAGAGAGAGAGAGAGAGATTGATTGATTGATTGATTGATTGAATTTTATTTATAGAGGGTAATAGAGTAAGCAATAACATGCTTTTTTACATCCAGCCCTCTGGACAGAATACATATATAAAAGTAGAAAATGGAAAACGAAAATAAACACATACAAAGTAATATAAAGCATGCAAAAAACATCCCTATATTGTAACACATCAATAACAAAATCAAAACCTATTATTATTAACTATACTCATTATTAACATTCAAAATGTGTGAAGTAAGCGCATACACACGGGAAAATAAAACCCAATCCTACTTTTCACACTCATCTTTAAACATTCAAAAATAGAGAAGTGCACAAACATAAAAAAAACCTCAATCATACTTCATATATTCATTAAAATGTACTTATTTGAAAAGAAACCCATGCACATAATAAGTCAAACATAATATTACTTTACCTACTCATCTTAGCATGCACAATTTAAAATGTAAATACATGTACCCATGGCAACATGAAACCTATTCCTACATTACATTATTCATTTTTAGCATGAACAAATTAAAAAGTAAACACACACTCGTAACAAAAGCAGACCAAGTCATATTGTTTGCAAGCGAATACACATATTAAAAAGTAAATACTACTCATAACGAAATCAAGCCTAAACCTACTTTCTAGTCCTCGTCTTTAACATGCACATAAGTAAAACTTAACTCATCACAAAATTAAGACTAATCCTATTTTACATACTCATAACATGTAACCTACACATTTTAAATTTAAAGCCGATACACATAATAAAATCAAG
>CM065686.1:32913862-32921362 GCA_017654935.2 Phymorhynchus buccinoides
TTATTCTCGTTTTTAAGCCATACATTCTGTCTTGCAATGTCACAGACTGTATTCTGACTACATTTTCCTGGGGTACGGGTGGACACCCGAGAAGTTCCGGGTGGATGTACCCAAGGCAGTGTCGATGATGGAGAACTGTATGAGGGAGAACAGCACACGACAGTGTGTCTTCAGCAACGACACCTACATCAATTTGCCCGTGAGTCCATCTTCTTCATCCCTCTCATTTCCTCTCACCCTCATTATCCCCCGCCCTTCTCCCAGTCTTCTCTGCCCTTTCAGTTTCCCATTGTCTGTAGTCCTTCTTGATATTTCTCATGTTTTTTTTATACTTACTTTTATTATAAAAAAAAAGAGAAGAAGAATCACTCCGTCAAGCTACCCTGGTAGTGTTATTTCTAAAGTCAGAAAATTCTGAGGCTAAGTTTTATTGAAGAAGGCAAATCAATAGAAAACTAGAGCGAAAAGACGCTAGGCCACCAGCCGCGCGGCACATTTTCGGCTCCGGTGACCTTGACTTTTCATCTTTAATTTTGGCCTAACTAGGGCCCCTACGTATCTACATGCAAAATTTGACACACCCCTAGGTCTTTCCGTTTTAGCGTTATTTTGGTAGCATACATAGATAGATAGTCAGGAGCGAACAAACAGACTGCCCTGAAAACATTAACCAGCTTTCGCTACACTGCTGCTTAACATGCTCATGTGAGCCTGTGACAACAGGTGAAAAGTGACAACCAACAGGTATGTTCAGAGTGACGACCAACAGTGATTGCACAGAATGCAAGATCTAGCAGACACAACTGGTATTTTTTGCTTCAATTTGGTGTACATATGTGATAAAGTATTGATCAATGCATTTTGGTATCATTTTTGCAAAGACATCCACATGAATTCCTTCAATTATTTGAACAAAAATTGTTAGTTGTGACACAGAAAATAATTTTTGTGCAAAAAATATATTTTTTTTATTGACTGTGATGTCTTTTTAAAACGCCAAGTATAGCCTTCTTGTAAAATGTCCAGTGAAATCCTTCCCTATTATGGTTATCTTGCATTATTACGGTTGGTTGTCATTGTGGACATACGCCATCAAATTGTTTCATAATACACCCTTCTATGTCATGAAAGTATTTTCAAGCATGAAAACTGCAGTGAAATAACCCAACTGCAGCATCATAAGCATTAAAACTTTATTTAGCTGCACAGAATCAACTTTTACAAGGAAAACTGTAGGTGGGCATACTTTTTGCAGTTGGCGGACATACACCAAGTCTTTTGCTCATCAAAGACACAATTTAAAGACAAGTATGTTGTCTTTTGGTGTACAAGATTATTTCATTAACATCTTTAGAGGAGACACATATAAAACTTTCAATTTCAATTGTATGACTGTATTTGAGAGGTCCAAACTGTTGGTTGTCACCCGGACGACCTTTTGTCACAGGCTCCTGTAGACCGCAATACACGAATCAAATAAAAATGTCCGATACAAAAATAAGATATTTTATCAGATCCGTGTACAGGAGGAGACTACGCATAATTATAGCGAACATAACTAGTAGGATTTCAGACAGTAAGACACGTCAATCATGCCCGACAAAATGCCAACACCAGACAGTAAAACAAAGACATTTTTCTTTATTATTAAAAAAAATAAAAATATATATTCAGTTCTCAGTGCGCTCTCCCAGTTCCGTCGAGTACATAGCCTTCATAGGTTACTTCGACGTAATAGTACCAGAACCAGAACATCGGATATTAGTGAATCGAATCGAATGCAGGGTAGCGCCAGCTTTGACCAGGGTGGGTACATAAAGAGAACAATGATGCTTGACTGCCAAGACCAACGTTGGTGAACCTAATACCAGGTCTACCTGCTACATCGAAGACTACAGCACCAGAACTACTTGTCCCTAAGAGCAACTGCTATGAGGACGTAAAGCCTTCTACTAACAACAACAACAACAACAAAAGCCTGATTGCCGCAATTGAAGCTGGCCATAAAGTTGCTTCTGAGCGTTACAGGCTTGTGTGATTAACTTGATTATAAGCTATGGAGTATTTTCCACAGGTCTTCGAACGTGCGTTCTTTGGTTATGCATTAGATTCCCATTATATCATATGACAACCGTTTGTCAGTAATCAAGTCAAAACTAAGAAAAGGACCTTAAAATGTGAATTTATTGCTCAAGGATTAGGACATCAATAATTATTGATTCTTGGAATATTGATACACAAAAACGACCAATGACTTTAACATGATTGGAATAATTATGTATGTCACTGACAGATGCGGATCCACATAGGGATGTACTCTGTGTTCCTGAAGGAGTGGCTGGCGGTGTTCCCCCGTTCCTCCTTCTACATCCTCCGCACTGAGGACTACCACAACAACATGAAGCAGGAACTGTCCAACATCTTCAAGTTCCTGCTTGTTGGTGAGCTATTGAAATCAGTAGTTATATGCGTGTAAGTAGGACTACCACAACAACATGAAGCAGGAACTGTCAGCATCTTCAACGTTCTCCGTGTTGGTGAGTGAATGAGAGAGAGAGAGGGAGAGAGAGAGAGAGAGAGAGAGAGAGAGAGAGAGAGAGAGAGAGAGAGAGAGAGAGAGAGAGAGAGAGAGCGAGCGCACAAATATCAAACAGTGTTAAGAATGGGGGGAAAATACCGAAACAGGGGAGATCACAAACCATTGCTTGTCCTCTACTTTTGAAACAAAGGGAAGCAAATCACAAACATGATTTTTGTTCTATGTTAGGGTTTCTTTCACGGTTATGCCTCTTTTCTTGTTGGCTAATAATAAGAAATCCAGAAAAACAACCACGATAGCAATGCCGTTTATCTTTTGTTAATATGCACATTAAGTTGGGTCCAAAAGTAAAGATAGAGCTGTACAATAGTTGATGTTCCTCGGACCTGGAAAACAATGATACAGTGTTTGACGAATGGCTCTCAAACCAGGATCTATTTTCATTGCCTGTAAGTGCTGCAACCAAGGGGATTCGTTGGCCTTTCGGGACCTTCCCCGACGCCAGCAGCTCCCCTAAAGTCCTTTTGACTAGTGAGTAGGGGTGCGAAGACAAGAAATAGTAATAGAAAGCAGAGGAGAAAGCAAAGAGAGAGAACTGATCTTAATGTAAGAACAATATATCTGCGCAGACATTTTGCCGGATCACATGATGCAGGAAATCCTAAAAGAAAGAGAGAGAACTGATCTTAGGTATATAATAACAATATATCTGTGCAGACGTTTTGCCGGATCACATGATGCAGGAAATCCTGGACGAAAGAGAGAGAACTGATCTTAATTTAAGAACAATATATCTGTGCAGACGTTTTGCCGGATCACATGATGCAGGAAATCCTGGACGCGGACAGGCGGCACGAGACCAAGGCGAAGAAGAAGGTGGCGGACATGTTTCCGGACACCCGGGCCATCCTGGAGAAGTTCTACGGCAGGTACAACGAGGAGCTGGCCGTCCTGCTGGACGACCCCAAGTTCCTGTGGATGGACAGTAGTAAAGCTGGGGAAGAGAGAGTGAATGTGAAAAAGGACGGGGAGAGTAGTGGCGGTGGGAGTGGTGCCAATGGCGGTGGTGCTGGTCAAAAGGGTTAGGTTGAGAATGAGAAGGGGGGGGGGGGGGGGGGGGGGTGAGGGGCGAGAGAAGAGATTGAAGAGAGAGAGAGGGGGGCAAGGGGAAATATATATTTTTTGGTGGTGGTAGGGGTGTGTGTGTGTGTGTGTGTGTGGAGGGGGGAGTTGCACTGAATCTCTGCGAAGAATATGATGTTGAATTGAATTTGCAAGGTTGTGTGTGTGTGTGTGTGTGTGTGTGTGTGTGTGTGTGTGTGTGTGTGTGTGTGTGTGTGTGTGTGTGTGTGTGTGTGTGTGTGTGTGAGAGAGAGAGAGAGAGAGAGAGAGAGAGAGAGAGAGAGAGAGAGAGAGAGAGAGAGAGAGAGAGAGAGAGAGAGAGAGAGAGAGAGAGAGATTGTTCTATTTGCGTTTATGTAAGCACTTTCTTTTGCACAGCAGTGTGAGTGTAAGCGCGTGAGGTCTCTTGATAAAAATTCTCTATACACGTGTTCATACGCTTGTGTGAGTGGACGTGTGTACGTGCTTGTGCGTGGGCGTCGATAGTTGGCTTAAAATTTATAAACAGTCATATCAATGCTATTACGAGTGTATCAAATGCCATGTTTGTTTTATTTATGTGAGCCATAGTGTCATTGCTGCTTAGAATCATTCCAAAACTCTCGAACAAGGAGAAAAAAAAATAATGCCTTTAAAATCATGAGACTGAATAGTCAACATAAGAATTTGAAAATGTATCGATGACTTAACTTAAATTATGGAAATAATATATAGTACGTTTTAAAGTCTAACATTACTATGAATTGTATTTAATTGTTAACGATTTATATTTTACTGTGATATAATTTTTTTTTAGGTTGGTGCAATTAAGAATCCATCCTTTTTTCGTGTCTTTGAGGGTTTGTTCCCCTCAGAGATTGATAATGAAAAGATAGTTCAAGAGAATGAAGACATTCATCTAAGAGATTTGAGAATATTAACTAGGATTGGTTACATGTTTTCTTGTATATATGTCAGGGCCAACAATAATATTTGATATTTTTTAAAAATATACAACAGAACCATCAAAAAGATGATGGCGGTTGTTTACTGCAAGTAGAAGAAGAAGAAGAAGAAGAAGAAGAAGAAGAAGAAGAAGAAGAAGAAGAAGAAGAAGAAGACAGTTTGTGGTTCGAACCCGCGTAGGGTAATACTTATTGATATTTTACATTATTTGCAATCACACTGAATTCCTTCCAGCATGTTTATTTCAAGTTTAAAAATTTTTTGGAAGTGTATTCATGTGTATTTTGACGAATTTACACTGGTTTAAAAAAAGAACAGTTACTTATTATTAGTTATATCAATAGGCGTAATGGTTTTAGTAAAAAAAAAAGTATCGTCTTTCAAGCCCGTAAAAGAAGACAAATGCGCCTAAAATATAACGAGCCTTGTAAATTCTAGACGTTACAGGAATTGTTTTGTTCAGTGTTTGGTGGAAACTGTCTCAAACGTACATTATTACAGGTAGGCCTACTGTTAAACAATGGGCGAAGTACTGTCGTTGTCGTTTTAAGAACGGTTGTCAAGTCTGTTGCTGATATACGGAGCATCATGTAGCTATATTGATTTTTGTGAATATAATTTGGAATATGAAATCTGTTACGATGTTTTGTTTGACTTAGAACACTGTGCTGTCGTGAAAATCATTGAATGGATTTGTAGGGGAAGACGGGGTAAAAAGCGCATGGGCGGGTAAGAAGCCCACCCCAATTATCTCATGAAATGAAGCAAATTTCAGTCTCATTTTGCCCATGAGACGAGCGTTAATGTCTAGCATTCGTCTCATGGGCAAATTTGACTGAAATTTTCTTTATTTCATGAGATAATTGGGGTGGGCTTCTTACCCGCCCATGCGCTTTTTACCTCGTCTTCCCCTAAGGTTGATTTGCTCTAGTGGTTTACTTCGTGTCATGAATTATTGTTGATGACATTTTGTTTAACATTACCTATTTTATTCTGCCTCCTGTGGTGAACACTGAACACTGCCATTATCGTCTGGTTGTGTTTAACCCTTTCACCGCCAATGTCGCATTTTAGCACCACAATGTTTTTTTTTAACACCCATGTCACTAAAAGGCATCAAATCTGGGCCTGTTATCCAAAGATCCTGTTTTCTTAATTTTGGGAGGTAAGGATAGGCCTAATGTTATATATGTCACAGAGGAATTCGCAATATTGCAAATATTTTATGTTCTCTACCCAGTTAAAGTTTAATGGTATTTTTTGGTAGAAAAATGGCTGGCGGCGAAAGGGTTAAACTATGATGACATTAGTTGTACAGAGCGAATTGTTTGTTTGGCTTACATTGTTTCTATTTTGTGTGGGGACCATTGTCTATGACTGTCTTGATGTCTCTATAGTCTATAATTTGCGGTATATGGATCATCATCATTCTGTGCCCCTGTCATGAGAAATAAGTACCTACCGTGAAATAAGTACCCTTCAAAAGCGCACTAGAGCCATTCTTCTTTCATGTGATAAATAAGTCAACTATTATTTAAAATATTGATATTTTTTAAGTGCTCAATCTACACGGAAAGAACCAAGAAATAGAGCGGGAGGGTGTAAATCTACATTTTTGCCGAGAGCTCGATATACAAAGCCATGTCACTTAGTTTCGCATTTTTCAAAATGGCGGACGATATAAACAACCATCCGTGCAAACAAATATAAATAATAATAAATATTAGAAAAATATCCCTGACTTCTCGGTATTTCATGATGAATCTTCTGTTCTTCCTGCATGCCACAAGACACCTCTAAATATATTGAGGGGCGAATCTTTCTCAAACAGCAAACAATTTGACTGAAGAAAAGAGTATTTATTTCATGGGTAAAATATTTTATGCAACACCCCGTCTACATTTTACAATTTGTATGTGTCTCTGCGCGCGCACGTGCACGCGCGCATGTGTGTGTATGTATGTATGTGTGTGTGTGTGTGTGTGTGTGTGTGTGTGTGTGTGTGTGTGTGTGTGTGTGTGTGTGTGTGTGTGTGAATCTGCGTATTCCCGTGTCTTTTGTGTTCCAGTCAGTTATATCCATACTTTGTTTTTGTTCCAGTCCATGCCTTTACATGCAATTGTTTTGTATGTTTGAGTCATTGTGTCCACACCCCAAATTGGGTTCGTTTTCTTGTCCTAAAATCATGCTTCATTTTCTGTTTGTCATTGGTGTTTACATTTCATTTGCTTTGTGTTCTATTCTTGGTCATCTCTTTATTGTGCCCCCATACATTTGTGTCCCAAATTAGATCATTATAGGCACACACGCTCTAGCGTTTCCTTTGTTTTATATTATCGCCATGTTTATTTAATGTTAGCACAGAGATAGAGTCACAACGACAGTGGTTCACATCTGTAGGATTAACAAAGAGCTAGGGGCATAAAGAATAGAACGTATCTGTAGGATAACGAGCCATGGATCTCGTCCGTAAATTGACATTGATTAAAAATGAATAGTATTATTTTGTAGGTTAAAGACGTCACGTGTCACATTCCCTCTTATTTCATAAGATTTCTTACCAGCTGTAAGAGGGAAAACACATGAAAACCGTGAGTTTGGCACGTGACGTGGTGGGTCTTTAGCACAGAGAAAGGGTAACAAAAATGGATCTCATATGTAAGTTAACATAGATGTAGGGGTACAAAGAATGGATCTCATCATGTAGGTTGATATATAGGTAGGGGTACAAAGAATGGATCTCATCATGTAGGTTAATATATAGGTAGGGGTACAAAGAATGGATCTCATCATGTAGGTTGATATATAGGTAGGGGTACAAAGAATGGATCTCATCATGTAGGTTAATATATAGGTAGGGGTACAAAGAATGGATCTCATCATGTAGGTTAATA
>CM065686.1:32926362-32936362 GCA_017654935.2 Phymorhynchus buccinoides
TTATTTTTTACAATTTTTTTTTTCTTCATGAAAGGCTATTCACTCATTTAGCAGTTCCACATGGTGATACACAAACAACTTTTTGAAAGTTCATGTCCATGAACATGTGTCTGGCTATGAATTTCAGATAGCAGAAAAAGGCAACTGCTATTTTGGGAGCCTTCGTTGAAATTGGTCGGTAAAGAAGTTCATTCGCTTAAGATGCACCCAACCTCTTTCGGTCAAAAGGTCTTTAGGGCAATTGATTATTGTCCGGTGCGTTGGCGAATGGGTGTTCTCCAGAGGACATGCGCGAGTATACCCCAAGGCTGCAGCACAGAAAACTCTGACTAAAGGGCCAGCCACACGTCCACTAAAATCGCACGACTGTACGATACGATTCGATCACGTGGAATCGAAGAACAAAATGTGATTGGCGCATCGAGGCCCACGTGATCGAATCGCATCGTACAGTGGTGCGATTTTAGTGGACGTGCGGCTGACCCTTCCTGATCCACCAGATCACGTTTCAACTTAACGGGTTTCACGTGTTTTTCCTCTGGAAAGAAATCTTGTTTTTGACCAGGTCTCACTCTCATACAAATGCCCCCAAATTCAAACCGAAACATCATAAGTTGGGGACAAGTGTATGTGGGTCACAGCTACCCAGAAAAAAACCCAAGGGACTTAATCGCGGTGCGTCAGTGTATCTTTAAGAGTGACTGACAATCGCAGCAGCAACGAAATACGAAAACTGGAAAGAGAACCGCCAGCAACCAACCGTCTAGCTTCCAAGCTTCATTCAACCCGTCGGTTCTCTCGATAGCTATAGTCAGTAAGACACGAATACTCTCTCTCTCTCTCTCTCTCTCTCTCTCTCTCTCTCTCCCTCTCCTCTCTCCTCTCTCTCTCCTCTCTCTCTCTCTCTCTCTCTCTCTCTCTCTCTCTCTCTCTCTCTCTCTCTCTCTCTCCCCTCCCTCACAGAGTCTGAAGTGTGTGTGTGTGTGTATGCTCGCGCTCGTGTAAGCCTATGCATATGTTTGTATGTGCGCGAGTATACATGTGTGTTTGCATATGTGTTTGTGTGTGTGTGTATGTGTATGTCTGTGTGTATGTGGGTGCACATGCTTACATGTGCTGCGTGTACGCAAGCACGCACACATACGCGCGCGCGCGCGCGCGCGCGTGTGTGTGTATGTGCGCCCGTGTGTGTATGTGTGTGTGCGTACATGTGTATGTGTCTCTGTGTGTATGTGTGTGTATATGCATACCCACCCGGATTTGTATGCCCGCGTGTGCGCACTCATGAGCAGCCTATGCATGCATACCCTTCAATCTGTATGTGTGTTTGCGTGTGTGTGTGTGTGTGTGTGTGTGTGTGTGTGTGTGTGTGTCGCGCGTGTGCGAACATGCCCACCAGTTAATTGTGTGTGTTCGTGCGACGTGTGCGTGAGTGTTTGTACTAATTGTGTATGTGTTTATGGGTGTGCGAAGAGAGAGAGAGAGAGAGAGAGAGAGAGAGAGAGAGAGAGAGAGAGAGAGAGAGAGAGAGAGAGAGAGAGAGAGAGAGAGAGAGAGAGAGTGTGTGTTTGTGCGCGTATCTGAATGTGCATTAATGTACGTTTACACACGTCTTTGTGTTGCGCCTGCGCGCGCGTATGTGCATGTGTGTGTCTGTGAGTGTGTGCATGTGTGTGAGTGAGTGTGTGTGTTTGTGGTGTGTGCGTGCGTGCACGCGTGCGTGTGTGTGTGTGTGTGTGTGTGTATGTGTGTGTATGTGTGTGTATGTGTGTGTGTGTGTGTGTGTGTGTGTGTGTGTGTGTGTGTGTGTGTGTGTGTGTGTGTGTGTGTGTGTGTTTGCCTGTATGTGGTGTGATGAGCGTAGACGTATGTATGGGGCCTTTGAGCGCGTGGTGTGCGTTTCTTTGTGCATACGCGTGTGTATATATATGTGTGTGTGTGTGTATACGCGCGTGCGTGTGCTTGTGTGTATTTATGCCTTTTTGCGCCTACCAGTGTGAATGTATGCTTGAGTACGGTAACACGCAAACCCGTTTGAATCTGTGGTGCGCGCGAGCGCGTGCGATACATTTGATATAGGCTGTAAAGACAGGCGAAAACAATTACTCCTTCCAGATTGTTGACTACCGTGTTCCTTATGCCTAATTAGACACAACAAGCAACCAGCCATTAAAATCAAACACACATAAAACGTTCCCTGACACTGGGAAAATCCCGTGGATCATTAAGGAGGTAGAATGACAGAACTGGAAACATGGAGGCAGGTGTTCTTTCCCTCATCCAATCTTCCCCCCGTCCCTTCCCCTCCTCCCCCCCTATCCCACCCCCCGTATCCACTAAGCCCACCCCTCCTCCTTCACTGAGGAGTGTCAAGTGAGACAGTCTTTTGGGTGTGGCTAAGTGGACTTCGTGCTTCTCTTGCTTAGTTCTACTCACAGTCTGGCATGCCTAAACCTATTATTATTGAATAGGGAATGCTAAAAGCAAAGAAAGGACAAGGAAAGAAAGACCATACAAAACAAAAAAGATACAAAACAAGATAGCGACAATGGTTATAGAACAGTGGATTGTTTTTACTTACGGCAAATGATTTGATTAAATTTACAATTTCAACAATGCAAGAGAAACAAAAATAAGAACATGCCCTCTGTTTATAACTGTTGTTTAATTTGTCTTCCCCCCCCCCCCCCCCCCCCTTTCAGCTGAACACTTGTTCATTTTATGACTTGCATTTTTGAATTTTCTAAACTGGTATTAGGTATTAGGTACTTTATAGTCACAGAGGCCTCTCGGTGAAATTCGGGCTGCTCTCACCTGGAGAGAGCGTCGCGCCAGAGGCGCCTCACCCAATTTTATTTATGCAAGCGATTTTTGTGTTACAGATGAGGAAGAAAAGGGGTGGGTGGGTAAAATTTGACCAAATGACAACTTTTTCGTTGCCTCTGGGATTAACGTGTGCTAAGTGCATGGGTACACGGGACCTCGGTTTATCGTCTCACCCGAAAGACTCCACGTTCAGACCGCAAGACCTGGTGCAAAATGAGAGGAAAAAACCCCTGTACCCAGGTTCGAACTCGGGTTTACTAGACACAAGGCGAGCGCGTTACCTCTGTGCCACTCTGTTCCAATTGCTCTGATTTTAATCTGGGCCTGTATTCACGTTGAGATAGCATGAGACTTAGCATGATGCTAACTTAGAAGCTCTTCTGATAAAGATAGTATAATCATGCTACCATAATGGGTTTTTTTTTTTATCGGATATACAGAATTATAGACATGAGCTTGTTATCTTTATGTATTGTCGTACTTTTTCAGCATCTGTACTCTTTTGGAGATGCTTAGATGATGGATAACAACCATGGCTTTAAACAATGGGCAACTTAGGACGATAATTTGACCGCCAGATGGCAGTCAAACCGTTAGGGGCTTATCACGCGATATTCTTTGTTGGGCGTAGTGAGAGAGAGAGAGGGTGGGACTCATCTCTCTCTCTCTCTCTCTCTCTCTCTCTCTCTCTCTCTCTCTCTCTCTCTCTCTCTCTCTCTCTCTCTCTCTCTCTCTCTCACTACACCCAACTAAGAATATCGCGTGATAAGCCCCTAACGGTTTGACTGCCCTCTGGCGGTCAAATTATCGTCCTAAGTTGCCCATTAAAACAACAAAACCAAAACAGAAGGGTGACACAGTGTTGCTGTAGTGAATTCAACTTATTGTGCTGTCTACACCAAAGACCATAATATGACCATAATTTATATTATACACGATCTTTGTTTACACACACACGATAGAGTAAGCAGTCTGATCAGAAGTACCATTGCTTTCTCTACGGTGGGAATTTCGTTAGATTTTTTCAGTTAGAAAAAAAATGGAATCCCATTTTAGGGAAAACAATGATATTGCGCTAAAAAACACCCACCCACAAACACCAACAGGCCTTTTGTATAAAGATGACGGGGCCAAGAGACTGGCTAAGACAACAAGAAAAAAACGAGAACAACCAAACCATTGTTTAAGTGTTTTGAAAACAAAGTGAAGTAACAGAAACATGTACATTGATATTAATGTTACCCTCCGTACATCTCTTGTTCCCTGTATATCAATACAGTGGTGAATCAGTCAGTCGCGAAGGAGTGGTTCGAAATGACTGTGTTGGGGGGCGAAGCTCCCCAGAAGCTGATGATAATTCGAATGTAAAAGACTAAACAAGGATATAAAGGTAAAACTCTGGCTCGAAATTACATGAGGTCTTGAATTTTCCCCTACCTTTTTTGTTTGTGGCTCAAGCCACAAACCTATAACTCACTTTGTCGGTCGGTCTGTCTGTCTGTCTGTCTGTCGGTCGGTCGGTCCAAAAGTGTCGCACATTTTGACAAAATTGTCGCACATTTTGACAAAATTGTCGCACTTCAAATCGAGGCTACACTTCAAATTGAGGCCGCTCTTTAAAATGATGTCTTTTAAAAGCGTACAAAATATTAAACATACGTAATACAGACACTACAACAGACACGACGAGTATGCGGTGCTTCTTTTGATGAGTATAAGTAGGATACATAGTTTTAAATGTTTTCCAAAAGATATAAAAAGTTACGAAATGGTGCAGAGATAACATTCTGGTTTACAGATTAAAATTATTGAAAAGCCAGGAGAGGTGACTCAAGATTGGAGTGGTAAAAATAGACCGCGTGCCACAAACTATCGCGATTTCGCGCTTGTTTTTTTAGAGGATCGTCCGGAACCCCGGTAAAGCCCCATATCTGCCTTTGCAATAGACACCAATCTTTGCTTCCAACCCACCCTTACAGAAGCACGCAAATCTACAAAAGGCATCGCCAACCCTTGCCACCGCAAAGAAGTTGAGTTTTGAGTTGAGTTTTGAGTCATCAATCGCTGAACGAAAAGTATCAACATATGAATTATGCTTCAAAAAGGTGCCACGCTATGGGCGTTCGGCATCTTTTTTTGTACTTGATATCGAGGGGTGAATGCCAGAACTGCCCATCTGTGCTCTTTATTCCTTTTGAGATAGACCGTTCTGGCAGGCACCCCTCGAAAATTGATCAAGACGAACGAAACATATCCGAACTTTTATCATCTGCAGTTTTGCTTCAAACGTAAAGTGTACCCTTCTTTGAGCGCTTAAACCATCAGGCCTAAACAACTAATTTTCACTTTTAAAAAAAAATCAGCATAAATATCTTCTTTATTAATCTCCATGTTCTCTGTAGAATCAATAGAAACCAACCTGTGCCTGCACGTCCAGTCAACTCTCACACAAGCATGGAAATCTACGTATCCCACTTATCTTTCCAAAGTGTGTTTTATGTAGGGGAAGACGGGGTAAAAAGCGCATGGGCGGGTAAGAAGCCCACCCCAATTATCTCATGAAATGAAGCAAATTTCAGTCTCATTTTGCCCATGAGACGAGCGTTAATGTCTAGCATTCGTCTCATGGACAAATTTGACTGAAATTTTCTTTATTTCATGAGATAATTGGGGTGGGCTTCTTACCCGCCCATGCGCTTTTTACCCCGTCTTCCCCTATATTCAAATGTAGTTGAATTTTTTTTTCTCACAGTTTCAGAAATTAGAACCGGGGTAAACCGTGCGCTCTCTGAAAACCATTGCTGTCTGCTGCACTTAGTTTGTTTTCACAGCTCAGTACAAATATAAAGGTAGAAAAAGGTACTTGTGGAGGGGAGACACAACTGTTTCGAGTCATAGAATCTTCATCGGGGGTTTTCACAGATTAGCAATGAACAGATCACAGACCGCAGCAAAACCGATCAATTCCAAACAGTCATCGGCCCTGCTTACGTGCCATTGTGCCCCCGTCTCTATGTGTCCCCCGTCTTTATGTGACCCCCGTCTCTATGTGTCCCCCGTCCCTATGTGTCCCCCGTCTCTATGTATTCCCTGTCTCTATGTGTTCACGTCTCTATGTGTCCCCCGTGTCTATGTGTGTCCCCGTCTCTATGTGTCCCCGTTTCTATGTGTGTGTCCCCGTCTCTATGTGTCCCCGTCTCTATGTGTCCCCGTCTCTATGTGTCCCCCGTCTCTATGTGTCCCCCGTCTCTATGTATTCCCTGTCTCTATGTGTCCCCCGTCTCTATGTGTCCCCGTCTCTATGTGTCCACGTGTCCCCGTCTCTATGTGTCCCCGTCACGTGTGTCTCTCTCTATGTGTCCCCCGTCTCTATGTGTCCCCGTCCCCCGTCTCTATGTGTCCCCGTGTCTCTATGTGTCCCCCGTCTCTATGTGTCCCCCGTCTCTATGTGTCCCCGTCTTTATGTCTCTATGTGTCCCCGGTCTCTATGTGTCTCTATGTGTCCCCGGTCTCTATGTCCCTGTCTCTATGTGTCCCCCGTCTCTATGTGTCCCCGTCTTTATGTGACCCCCGTCTCTATGTGTCCCCGGTCTCTATGTGTCCCCCGTCTCTATGTGTCCCCCGTCTCTATGTATTCAATGTCTCTATGTGTCCGTCTCTATATGTGTCTCAGTTTCTATATGTTCCCGTCTTTATGTGTCCACCGTCTCCCGTCTTTATGTGTCCCCGTCTCTATGTGTTCCCCATCTCTATGTCTCCCCGTCTCTATGTGTCCTTGTCTCATATCTCTCTGTGCCTTTGTTTATTCCAACCCTACCCCACCCCTACCCTACCCTTAGCTCAAGCTCAAACTTTAACCCCTAGCCCTATCTCTAACCTTTATCCTCATCCGCGGGGAGATATTGGCGGGGACACATAGAGACGGGGACACGGGACACATAGAGACGGGGACACATATAGATATAGACACGGGGACACATAGAGACGGGGATATAATATAGACGGGGGACACATAGAGACTGGGATATAATATAGACGGGGGACACATAGAGACTGGGATATAATATAGACGGGGGACACATAGAGACGGGGATATAATATAGACGGGGGACACATAGAGACGGGGATATAATATAGACGGGGGACACATAGAGACTGGGATATAATATAGACGGGGGACACATAGAGACGGGGATATAATAGAGACGGGGGACACATAGAGACGGGGACATAATATAGACGGGGGACACATAGAGACGGGGATATAATATAGACGGGGGACACATAGAGACGGGACACATAGAGACGGGGATATAATATAGACGGGGGACACATAGAGACGGGGATATAATATAGACGGGGACGAGACGGGGACACATAGAGACGGGGACACATAGAGACGGGGATAATATAGACGGGGGTGGTGACACATAGGACGGGGACACATAGACATAATAGACGGGGACACATAGAGACGGGGACACATAGAGACACATATAGAGACGGGGACACATAGAGACGGGGACACATAGAGACGGGGACACACAGAGACGGGGACACACACTGGACACATAGAGACGGACACACATAGAGACGGGGACACATAGAGACGGGGGACACACAGGGACGGGGACACATAGAGACGGGGACACACAGAGGGGGACATACAGAGACGGGGACACATAGAGACAGGGGACACATAGAGACGGGGACACACAGAGACGGGGACACATAGAGACGGGGACACATAGAGACGGGGACATACAGAGACGGGGACATACAGAGATGGGGACATATAGAGACATACATAGACGGGACATACAGAGACGGGGACACATAGAGACGGGGACATAGAGACATAGAGACAGAGATGGAGACAGAGATGGAGACATACAGAGATGGAGACATACAGAGACGGGGACATACAGAGACGGGGAGATGGAGACATACAGAGATGGAGACATACAGAGGGGGACATACAGAGACGCGGACATACAGAGATGGAGACATACAGGGACATACATACATAGAGACGGGGACATACAGAGATGGAGACATACAGAGAGACATACAGAGACGGGGACACATACAGAGATGGAGACATACAGAGACGGGGACATACAGAGATGGAGACATACAGAGATGGACACATAGAGACGGGGACGAGATGGACACATACAGAGATGGAGACGAGATGGACATACAGAGACGGAGACATACAGAGACCACATACAGAGATGGAGACATACAGAGATGGAGACATACAGAGATGGGGACATAGAGACGGGGACATACAAGATGGGACATACAGAGACGGGGACATACAGAGATGGAGACATACAGAGACGGGGACATACAGAGATGGAGACATACAGAGACGGGGACATACAGAGACGGGGACATACAGAGACGGGCACATACAGAGACGGGGACATACAGAGACGGGCACATACAGAGACGGGGACATACAGAGATGGAGACATACAGAGATGGAGACATACAGAGACGGGCACATACAGGACATACAGAGACGGAGACACATACAGAGACGGGCACATACAGAGATGGAGACATACAGAGACGGGGACATACAGAGATGGAGACATACAGAGACGGGGACATACAGAGATGGAGACAGAGACGGGGACAAGAGACGGGGACACATAGAGACGGGGACATACAGAGACGGGGACACATCGCAGAGATCCCATCTTCTCCATCCGTCCAACGGCCACCAACACAGAAAAGCCACTGTGGGTGGGAGTGGTGGTAAAACTGTACGTGAATCAAAGCTTCTGTTGGCTGCTGGAAGAACGGAAGGAAAGAAGGAAGGAGCGAGGGAGG
This sequence comes from Phymorhynchus buccinoides, assembly GCA_017654935.2. Lineage (NCBI taxonomy): Eukaryota > Metazoa > Mollusca > Gastropoda > Neogastropoda > Raphitomidae > Phymorhynchus > Phymorhynchus buccinoides. Next base: position 32,935,033 of record CM065686.1, read on the forward strand.
AAGGAGGGAAAGAAGTAAGAAAGGAAAGAAAGAAGGAAACAGAGGCGTCTCTGTGAAATTCGGGTTACTCCCACCAGCTGCAGGCTGGCAGCTGGAGAGAGCGTCACAGCCAGAGGCGCGCCACCCCCTTTTTTTTTTTTTTTGCCTGCGATTTTTGTGTGACTGATGAAACTGACTCATTATGTTTTGCAATGTGGAGAACTGGCATTGTGCACCCTCCTGCTGGCTAGTCCAGATTTTAGACGTGTCCCAAACTAGAACACACACTTTTTAATATTCTTTCAAACCAAAACGGTTATGGCATCAGTCCAGGTCGATTGGGGTATGTCAAAATAGCGCCCTCGGCGAACTCTCAAGCATTTTCAACTTTCTACATTTGCTCCCCCCCCCCTTCGGCCAAAGCTCCACATAAAATAATAGGAAAAGTCACAAGGGACTAAGTCGGAAAACTAAGTGGATAGGAGACCAACTGAACTCTGGAAAAGTCTATTTTTCTGGCAAAATGTCCCGAGTAGTGTGTTCACTTGCGTTGTCACAATAAAATAGGGGGAAATCGGGTATCAGTGCTTGGACGGCAAATCAAAAAGGCCTTTGGGAAAAAGGATGCTTATTTTTCAATCCGCAGTGATAGCTCTTCTCTCTGGGAAAGGAACTGGGGCCCTGGAACCAGCTTTTCAGTAAAACGTCAAGGTGACTATTTGTTTGAGGCATTTTGCTACTGCTCTGTTTTCTGTAGAAATGTACTAATAATTTCTCATCCAGAACATACAAGCGGCTATTTATTGCTTGGTTTCTGGATCATTGTGACAGATAGATGTTTCATCATCAGTCACGATGTCCTAGATGCCATCTGACTTCTCGCCATCAAATATTTTGTGTAGTTTGGGTACTTTATTCAAACCTACCCCATCTCTGCTCTTAAGTAAATTTGTGGGGCACTCAACGGTCATAACGTTTCCACATACCCAGGTGTTCTGGCAAGATTTTATCAAGGCTTTCTGACGAAATGCTCATGTTTTCCACCGAATCAGCGATTATCCAGGGATCATTTCCTACAAGAGGCTTTGCACTGGCTATGGTTTTAACAGTCACAACAGTCATTTGATGATTGTAACGGTCACTTTCTTCTAACGTTCTTTTGCTTAACTGAACATTCTTCAGCCCGCTGTAAACTTTTATATCTGACCGTGAAAGGTCTAAACAACAATTTATAAACATCTAATACCTGTGTTTGAATGTTTGTCCTTGAGCATAAATGCACACATTTATAGATAGAAAATCTCGGCAATAAAGAGATGTTTGACAGCTTGGGATCAACGTTCACCTTGGT
>CM065686.1:32941362-33028862 GCA_017654935.2 Phymorhynchus buccinoides
ACATTAGCCTAAAGTTGGGGCGAATACTAAAGTGAGAGTAACAATTGCACGAGGAATTATTATCTACAGTAATGGAACATTATGATTATCAAAACGAGGAATGATTATCTACAGTAATGGAACATTATGATTATCAAAACTAGGAATGATTATCTATTGTAATGGAACATTATGATTATCAAAACTAGGATGATTATCTATAGTAATGGAACATTATGATTATCAAAACTAGGATGATTATCTATAGTAATGGAACATTATGATTATCAAAACTAGGATGATTATCTATAGTAATGGAACATTATGATTATCAAAACTAGGATGATTATCTATAGTAATGGAACATTATGATTATCAAAACTAAGAATGATTATCTACAGTAATGGAACATTATGATTATCAAAACTAGAATGATTATCTATAGTAATGGAACATTATGATTATCAAAACTAGAATGATTATCTATAGTAATGGAACATTATGATTATCAAAACTAGAATGATTATCTATAGTAATGGAACATTATGATTATCAAAACTAGAATGATTATCTATAGTAATGGAACATTATGATTATCAAAACTCGGAATGATTATATATAGTAATGGAACATTATGATTATAAACAAATAAGAATGTTTGTCTACAGTAATGGAACATTATGATTATCAAACCTAGGAATGATTATCTATAGTAATGGAACATTATGATGATCAAAACTAGAATGATTATCTATAGTAATGGAACATTATGATTATCAAAATTAGGAATGATTATATATAGTAATGGAACATTATGATTATCAAAACTTAGAATGATTATCTATATTAATGGAACATTATGATGATCAAAACTAGGAATGATTATCTATATTAATGGAACATTATGAGTATCAAATCTAGGAATGATTATCTATACTAATGGAACATTATGATTATCAAAAATAGGAATTATTATCTATATTAATGGAACATTATGATTACTAAAACTAGGAATGATTATCTATACTAATGGAACATTATGATTACTAAAACTAGGAATGATTATCTATACTAATGGAACATTATGATTACTAAAACTAGGAATGATTATCTATACTAATGGAACATTATGATTACTAAAACTAGGAATGATTATCTATACTAATGGAACATTATGATTACTAAAACTATGAGATAAATACACTGGCTCTTAACGCTACAGCCAGGACTCTTGGAGAACGTTCCTTCACTTTTCAGGCTCCCTCCACTTGGAATAAATTCCCTCTACCTCTCCGTTCTGTCAGCTCCCTTTCTTCATTGGAGTTTTCTCTCAAAAACATTCTCTTCAAATCATAGCCTGCTTAGTCTGCTTGCGTGTGTGTGTGTGTGTGTGTGTGTGTGTGTGTGTGTTTTTTTTTGTTTGTTTTATTACTTTTAGTCCCTTCTGTGTGCCTGTGTCTTTGTGCGTGGTTGTGGTTTGTGTGTGTGTGTGTGTGTGTGTGTGTGTGTGTGTGTGTGTGTGTGTGTGTGTGTGTGTGTGTGTGTGTGTGTGTGTGTGTGTGTGTGTGTGTGTGTGTGTGTGTTTGTGTGTTTGCGTGTGTTTGTGTGTTTGCGTGTGTGTGCGTATGTGTGTAATAAGAAATGTTTGACATTTGTATATTTCTACTGCTTTGGGGGGTTATTAATTTATTTGTTTATTATTGTAAGCGCTTAGAGCTTTTTTAAGAATAATCGCATATAAATGCTCAATATCATTATATTATTATTATTATTATTATTACTTTGCCATCGGGGACCTTCTCCAACGCCAGTTGTTCTAAAGTCCTCCAGCCGAGACCTCTAGCATAGCAGTCGCCTCTTCTGCTATCGGGAAGTTCGGACGACTTTTACTGGCACACACACAATCAAAATAATCTGTCTCTTCTGAACTTGTAATTTTGTTTTAGCTTTTATTCTCCACACATGCAAACGTTAAAAGTAGATCCCTACCCATATTTTGGAATCAGGTGTTTCGACCATATCATTCTATTATTTGGTGTTTTTTTTTTATCTCCTGGTATGTTATTTTTCAGTATATTTTCTAAAAGTGCGAACACGTATTTAAGTTCGTTTTCCTTACAAAACAAACAAACAACATTCTTCCGTCTTTAAGTTTTGAGCGCCCTTCATAATATTTTTCTTTTCAACGGGTTTTTTTTTAATAAATCGTATCCTCTCTCTCTCTCTCTCTCTCTCTCTCTCTCTCTCTCTCTCTCTCTCTCTCTCTCTCTCTCTCTCTCTCTCTCTCTCTCTCTCTCTCTCTCTCTCTCTCTCTCTCTCTCTCTCTCTCTCTCTCTCTCTCTCTCTCTCTCTCTCTCTCTCTCTCTCTCTCTCTCTCTCTCTCTCTCTCTCTCTCTCTCTCTCTCTCTCTCTGACTATGACTTCCATTTCACTTCATTGTTCTATTCGACTCAGGGTTTTGCAGCAGCATGATTGACATAGTTATGGTGACACTCAGCCCTGAGGTTATCTGTACGGAGGCACGCCAGTGGGAGAAGCCAGCTGCAAAGCAGCGCCGAGTAACTGCTAGTACCTAACAAACGCCCCATGCCCCTACTTTGAGAGCAATAACTGCTCCAAAGGGAGGGTGGACATTTACAAGGTACTTTACAAGACATATATTATTATTGCTCAGTTTCGAGTTGGAACATGGATAAGAATTCAAGGAACCTAACCATACAAAAACAAAACCCACAAAAAAGCCAAACATTTAGATACGATGTTTTGATGGGTCAGGGGCGACGTTAGTGCTATTCTATGCACTCTAAACTTATCATCCTGGGTATTTGACCAAGACGAGGGCTGAAAGAAGTCTCTGTTATGTATCTGACTTTGAGCACAGCTGAAATGATGAGGTTCCATCTTGCCTGGTACCTTACATTGCAATGCATGCTATGCAATAAACTGGGAACTGGCTAGGAACTGGCATCATCCGAAAGGTCAGGTGGAACATGTTTTTGGTATAAATGCTGATGACGATGATGATGATAAGGTTGGTTTAACGTCTAATTAGGCGTAGCCTCTTATAGACAGTGAAGGGTTGACTGTTGCGAGTTTCTTAAGCGTACTCCTGCATTCCAGCATTTTATTGTATTGCTTTCTAAAACATTTACTTTGTTGTTTTCTTGTTGTTTCTGGAACATAGCAGAAGGTTGACAATATGTTCAAACATACTTGCTTTAAATAAGCATTTGCGTTGTGAAGGAGTGGCTGTGATGTTGATTCAGTGTCGTCGATCGGTTTTACGGATAAACCAAAACGGTGCGCCCCTGTTCGCATATTGCCGTTTCGCATACTGCCGCTTCGCATAAAGCCGATTCACATACTGCCGCTTCGCATACAACGCTTTGTGGACATGGCATTTCGCATAAAACTCAGAAAGTAAGGGATAGGTTAGGGATAGGGTTAGGGATAGTAAGAAAGTAACAGAAAGTCACGTAGAGTGCATTAGAACCTGCAAGAGTGCATAATATGCGAAATGGCAAACCCGTTTATGCGAACTGCCAGGTTTTTTTGGAAGAGACACTCGATTTGCGCCCGCGGCTCTGATCAAAGGATTATGCGAAACGCATTATGCGAACCGGTGGGCACCCAACCAAAACATTACCAGGGCTACTTGTAGGCCCAGTCTTCCTTTCAACAATGACTTCTATGGGATCCTTATCGACATCTGTGCATCCGAAGATTCTGATATGTGATAATAAATGATGATGGAATAGCTTAGCTGGGTCAACGAGTGCGCATGTTTGTCAATTATTCGTTGACAATGATGAATTGTTTTTATTTAAAAAGTCAAAAACAAAGAAGAAAAAAGTGATGCAAATTCTCCAAAGTAATTGTTCATGAACAAATCAGTTTCCATAGAAGGCACTTTCTGTGAAGCATGAAGCTCAAAGCATACCTGCTTTCTCTATTCACTAGAACATGCAGACTGCGCATGTGTACATTTATGATTCAAAGGTAGCATAGATTAGGTCACAAGGTCTTATTTTTATTGTTCCAATATCAGCCATTTTACCGTTATGAAATATTTGTTTAAACTTTTCAGTCACTTAACAGTGTATGCTTTGTTCCTGTTGACCTCATGTGTTGCAGGAACAGTCCAGAAGATCGGGCTAACCTATTCGGGGGTCAATAATGGATTATTGGCTGTTTGTCAACCTTACCAGGCAGCTATTATCAGCAGACAACGGACACAGGGATTATGGACAAACTATGACAACGTATTCTTATTCTTGAGGATGTTGCCATGCTTGTCCCATGAACACTGTGTCTGCTGTGATCTAGGCAGAGGGGCCTCAGTGGGCCTAATAATGCGCAGGAGAACGAGTAGTGTGAATGATTACAGCATTACGATAATGCCAACAAATGTTTATAATATCAGTTTGTAAAAGACATCAGGGTTGATTTATTCTTAACCCTTTCACCGCCAAAGTCGCATTTTAACACCACAGTGATTTAACACCTATGCCACTAAAAGGCATCACATTGGGGTCTATTATCCAAAGACCCTATTGTCTTAGTTTTGGGAAGTAAGGATAGACCTTATTTTATGTATGTCACAGAAGAATCCCCAATACTGCAGATGGATTTTGTTCTCTACCCAGGTAAACTTAATGGGAATTTTTGGCTGAAATATGGCTGGCGGTGAAAGGGTTAATGTGATTCTCTAAGTCATTCCATAATTTACAACCCGAATTGGTTAATGATGTCATAAAAAGATTAGTTCGTATGTCCTAGATGCGTATGGTTTTTGTGTGTGTGCTACGGACATCAGCTACGGGAAACAAGTTTTAGAGATGGGTAGCGTGTGTGTAGGTGCACTATTTTGTACATAAAATAGCTTAATTATGAAGTCATTTGAAGCTGAAAGGCAGAATATCAAGTTATTTTTAAAATAATTTGAAACTAGGAAGATGATTATAAGGAGAAATATTTTTTGTGATCGTCTATATAGACTAACAAGCGGTTTGATGGGGGAAAAGAGGGCCGATTGTCAATTTACCTATCCTTGTTGATTGCGTTGATCCTTGCTCACAAGTCTTTGCCCATCCTTAGCTCTTAAGGGCCAGCCACACGTCCACTAAAATCGCACGACTGTACGATACGATTCGATCACGTGGCCTCGAAGTGCGAATCGCGTTTGTTCTTGGAGATCACGCGATCGAATCGTACCGTACAGTCGTGCGATTTTAGCGGACGTGTGGCTGGCCCTTTTACCCAAACGCTGCATTCGTGCTCGGAGACGGAGAGGAGAGCGCTACCACGACGCCACTCTCACGGACCGAGGTCCTAGGCTAGGGTGGTGGGTCTGTCACAGCATGGTGAGAGGTGGGGGTGAACAACTACAGAACCTGCTTCTTCTGCGTTGAAGGCAACCTGACACCATCCTGCAGCCTCTTGTCCTGCAGGCATTGAAATCCAATGGTCAATGCGTCATTGTCCAGGTCGACTATGCCAGATCCCACCAAGCCAGGGTCATCGATGAGTTCCTGCCACAGCTGTACGTCACCCGCATGGACTGACCAGCGCAGCCTGTTCACCAGATCTGATGCCAGTTGGACATCTGTGGTACTTGGATCGCCGTTTTATAGACGGAACAAAAAACCCACCCCACCCCCCTCCACCCCGAGCATAATTATACTATGACCTTAACCACCATTTCAAGTCTCTGCGGAAGAGCCATGCCATAGATGACGCTCAGCACACAGGTTGGGTCATTGGAGCATTTCCTTGCTACATTCAAGCAAACGGAGGACACACAAGACTGAGGGTCCTTTCATTTATAGCTATATATCTTCTGTTTGAAATGAATAGTGTTAATGCAATTTAATAATAATCTTTAGTTTATTAAGTACAAACATTTCGACAATCTTCCTTATTGTCTGCTTGTGTATTGGCCCAAAATTGGGAGTGACTTTTCAACCGGCCTTTCGATTGTTTTGAGCAGTATGTTATTGTTGTTATGAATGAATTTGTCGCTAAATCTGATGCTTTGTATTATTGATTAACGACGTTGTGGCAGCTGTTTTTCCGCAGTCCACCATGGCCTCATCTGACACACCATATAATGACAAAGAAATGGCAACTTCTGCAGTCCAACAAAGGCAGGTTCCAACATCAAGAGTACAAGAAACTGATGTCTTAACCAAAACACCTCGGATCGGAATAGCTGTACACAAGACAAACAGGACCAAGAGCATCGTATCCATTAATAGCGTTGATTTAACTGAATGCATCAACAATCCCAACATCTCAGAGATCACAGTCAAGGGGTTAACAGGTCACCTCTACTTTTACAACAGAAATGGATCAGGTTATAAACCTACGAAGTGTGCTGTCATCATTGAAGTTCCGCGTAACAAAGTAGTGCACTTCCGATCAACTTTGTGCTCCTTTGTCTTGCTAAATATATTTGAGTATATGAACGAAGGAAAGACTAAAACCAACGTGTTTTTTTGTCAGAAGAGAAAGTCAAGAAACCTGTCCATGTATAGCCTCACGAACAAAGTTTATATGCCTTTTATCTATATAGAGGAGCAGTTTCATCAGATGAAGCTGTCTTTGTGGTTCTCCACTGCAAACGCGTCAGAAAGACCTGTCCTGAAAGTGAGGTTTCTTTCTTCGTCAAAGGGTAAGTAGGAGGCCTACTACGAGAAGAGTTGTGTCTGCTTGCAACACGCGCACACGCACATGCATACACAAACACACACACACACACACACACACAAGCGCACACGCGCACACGCGCGCGTGCACACAGCTTAGCAAAATGGACAAGGGATACATTTCATAGACATTCATAATTTACATCCCAAACAACATAAACCGGAGGAGTTGGGTCATAGGTATGTGATGCATTATGTGGTAGCACTACCCAATAAATCCCCACACAATAGAAGAAGAAGAAGAAGAAGAAGAGGAGAAACCATCCGGTATGTAGCCTAAAGCAAACAGGATGTTGGTCCCCAAAACGCACATTTCAAAACTTGGGAGGTTCAACAAGTCTGAGCACTTTAGTACCCCAAACGTCTTCCATAAAATCGTTTAGATCTTCACTTCTAAAAGAAACGCAAATTAATTACATGTTTCCTCTTAAAGAAAGGGTAAAATAAATTAAACACTTACGTTTGAATGTGTGGGCATTGAAAAGTGGAGTTATGAGAGTCCGTGTTTTGGGGCGAATGTGTCCCTGGTCTTTTGATTAGACGCAATAGGGCAGTTGCCACGAACGTTCGTGCTGTAGATTAGGCTACACCGTTGCCCGTGGTTGCGTGCACTCGCTTAGTTAAAGCCTTCATTTAAAATCAAGGTCGATGACTCTAAAATAACTACAGTAATTTACGAAATTGTATATAATGCAGTTTGTTTCCTTTGTAAATCAAAGGACTGTGGGGCAAAAGTGTTCTGACATTTGTTTGTTTTTATTTGTTTTTTTTTTTTTTTTTTCTATTGCCATCATTTGTGGGCCTAATTATGCATTTCCTATCCAATTCGATCGAGGAAAAGATGAAAGCAGGTATGTGTCATTTTATGTTGGGAAGGAACTGAAATGTATTGAAGTAGGGATATTATGAGAGTAGAATTGGCTGTGTCGGAACAAACTAAATGGACTGGTCTCTTCTACAGGCTATATACAGTCACCTGGCTGGGATGGATTTGGATTTCATTCGCCCTCCGTCCGAAGCTGCGTTTCATTGTCTATACCGCAAGGGAACGTTGTTTTCCTCAGTTTTCTTCGCATATCTCTGAATTTTAGTGACTTCGTAGTCGTTTTCCCAGGGCAGTGTATCTATTTTATGACTATGGCTTCTTTGCAACAGACCTACAATAAACACAGCCATCAGTTCACACGCAGATCGACCAATGTTCTTCCTGAAGCTTTGTTGTTTCCACATTCACCTGGTGACAGAAAAGACCTGGACACCATTTTATCCGTGTATTTTTACAGCTACGATATAAGTCAAGGCTCTGGTTTGAAACAGAGGTTCTCCTTCTTTCCCACAACGTCGCCTCCCCGGAGAGTGTCCTCATCACAGACAGGACAGCCAGGCCCGTGGAACTGTTCCAAGGCTGTGTGGCCTGACCTGTTCCAGCACTTCCCCTGTGACCTGGTGCCCCAGTGTCACCAGTCAGAGGACGAGGCAACCTGCCCTTATACATCAGACAAATGTGGGCTGGACCAGGTTTGCTTCCTTATTAATATTATAGTAAGGACCGTAAGGATGCCTTTGCCTGAGTATAACGCCAACATCAAACAATGTGATACATCTGATGATATTCCTGATTACTTTGATCTGAATTAACCATACATTCAATCCTGGTCAGGAGCCACCATACCCATATACTCCAATAGAAAATTTGAATTTTTAATCTATATATCCGTCTGGCTATTGCTAGTGTCCCCCCGCCAGTGTTTCTTTTCAAATCATATCTGCTGGAAAATGAAACAAAAAATTGTGATGGTTTACAGGTAGAGGTTGGAGGTCGATGTTACAGATACATTGGGAGAGATGTACGATCCTGGATCACAGCGGACAACGAATGTCGCCAACTGGACAGCTCTCTGGTCAGTCTGGAGACCCCTGAAGAATGGGACAAGGTGTCCAGCTTTCTTTCCCGTTACCAGGATTACCCTGTGTGGATTGGGTTGAGAGGAACAGCTTGGGCCACACGAAAGACCTTGGAGAACGCAATGTAGGCCTTATGGCTGACTTCTAATCACTCTCTCTCTCTCTCTCTCTCTCTCTCTCTCTCTCTCTCTCTCTCTCTCTCTCTCTCTCTCTCTCTCTCTCTCTCTCGTACTTATACTGTACCTTGAAAAGTATTACTGAAATGTATCTGTGAATCATTGTATACTACATGTACTTATGCACTAATAATTGTTTATATATGTGAGTGTTTAATTAATTATGATCGCATTTATTTGCCTACTTATCGATTTGTGTATGTATGTATTTAGTTATTTGGCTATTCATTTAGTTTTTGGTTTGAAAAGTAGTCAGGGTGGGTATTTTTTAATGCGTTTAAATGCTACGCCAGGTCGTTTGCACATGTGTTCATCAGTGAAGTGTGTATCTTATGCATCAATGTGTATAAATATTATTTTAAGAATAGGCGGAGAGGATGGGTGTTAGAAAGTGTGTGTGTGGGTGTTAAGGCGTTTGGGAGAAATTGTAGGTTGGTTTCCTTATCTGTAACGTAATGGCTTGGTGTCAAAACGGACTATCTTTAGATAGTCCCCTGACATATGATATTTATGCGAGGTGTAACGACATCAACGATTGTCCAGAGCATGAAGAGGAACTGTGGTGCAATGTAAGCAGATGTCCTGACTTATTACAAAATATTAATAACTTGTATCAAACAATGACTGCAGAAATATAAAAAGCATAACCCCCTCTCAATTCTCCATTCCTTGTTGGATTGTCGCTGTTCTGATGGTAGCTGTTTCGGAGATCGCCATTTTGACGCTGTCGCTATTAAGACTGTCGCTGTTTTGAACCAGTCGCGGTTTTGATGTCGCTGTTTTGATCGTCGCTGTTTTAACAGTTGCTATTCTGCCCGGACACCGTAGGTGCATTAACTAATGGTAGTTCCAAATATTGGGTCAATAAAGGTCAGGGTCAAGGTCAAGGACGTGGATCTTGGGGGCAGGGGGGGGGGGGGGGGGGGGGCAGTGTTGGACTAATGTTGGTCCAATGGTGGTGTTCATATGTGTTTGCTTTATATGTGTTTGCTTTACATGTATGAATGTAGGTATGTATGTATGTAGATGTGTGTATGCAAGTATTTATGTATGTATCTGTCTATCTATCTGTTTGTCTTTCTATCTATGTATCTATGCAGGCCTATCTATGTATGTTTGTGTATGCATGTAGATATGTAATGTTGTATTACGAATGTATGCATATAGACTAAAATATTTGTATGATATATTTGTGAATGCAAGTTGTATGTTTGTATGTATGTGTAAATATATGTGTATATATGCATAAGATAGATGGATGGGTAGTTAAATGGTTGTATGCGTGCACATGATGCGTGTGTTGTGTGTGTGTGTGTGTATGCGTGCGTTTGCATGCGTGCGTTTGTATGTGTGTGTGTGTGTGTGTGTGTGTGTGTGTGTGTGTGTGTGTGTGTGTGTGTGTGTGTGTGTGTGTGTGTGTGTGTGTGTGTGTGTGTGTGTGACCAAGAATTGTATGTGCGCACAGTGTTTAAAATAGTTGCATATTTAATTTTGTGTCTTTTCTGCATACTATGTCTGTCTTCTTTATTGTGTTGTTTTGTTGATTGTTTTATTGCTGCAAAAATAATGTCCTGTAAAATGGACAATAAATATTGATTGATTGATTGATTGGGGGTGTCAAATTGATCTTTTAGTCATATCTTTTACTTTTTCTCTCTTACAGGCGGTAGGTTGGTAGACTGACTCACGGCCATTTGTGAGGCAAAGTATTGGTTACCTTGACGACCTTGACTTTGACTTTTGAACTTGTCTCTTTTAGAAGTGGCTACAGTTCGATAACCATTGGGCGTACACTCATATAACTATATATTTTCTTGAGCATCATGACCTAAGCATATGCAGAGGAAGACATTTCAAGCCTCTTGGCCTTCGTTTTGACATTTGACCATGAATATGTTATATGAAACCCATTTGACGTACATGTAGGCCTAAGCATATTTTAAGTCCTATATGACCTATGGTGCAAAATGATTCAAGGAAAGAATTAGGGGCAAAAGGTAGGAGCTGGAGATGAGATGGACAGAGTAAGTGAGATGGAGCCTATGTCTGCTGCTCGGCGACACTTCTATAGTTGTCATCAAATAATCTCTTACGTTTGAGAGAGAGAAAACTTTATTATTTTAAAATATTGACTTTTTTCTTTAAAAACAAACAACCTTCGTTATCTCCCCTGATAGTGAATTATCTCACGCTTGAAATGTCTTCCTCTGCATTGCTTGGGTCATGATGCGCAAGAAAATGTATAGTTCTATGAGCATACGCCCAAAGGTTATCGAACTAAAGCCACTTCTAAAAGAGACAAGTGAGAGAGAGAGAGAGAGAGAGAGAGAGAGAGAGAGAGAGAGAGAGAGAGAGAGAGAGAGGGGAATGAAATAGTGACCATGTATATTTGTATATCCAGGTACTCAAGCACCTGGTTGTGGAACAGTGATAGCGTAGCTTACTATGCAGAAATAACTACATCCAAAACACAATACACAGACTTATGTGGAATATTAAATTCACAACTATCTAAAGATGTGCATGGCTGCAAACGAAGTATCCTTTCATCCTTCTTTTGCGAATATCCAGAAGCTTCGTTGCGCCGCTTTAGCAAGCCTGTCACAATACCTGTTCTCAAAACAATTACCAAGTCACGTGTGCCCCTCGTGGAGTGTCCAATGCATCACCTGACGCACGTGCAGTTAGCATGTGACTCGGCGAGTGAGTGCAAAACTTTAGACGGTGCTGACGAATGGTACAACAATGTTTGCCAGCTTTCTGAAGAATCAGGGCAGCCCTATTTTTACTGCGAGATGTCTGGCCAGTTCGTGCCTTACAGTCTGGTGTGTGATTTCCGCGATGACTGTCAGGATGGACGAGACGAAGACTTCTGTGTGCACACTGCGTGTACTGGGAGTCAGATGAACTGTGGAAATGGACAGGTTTGGGGGGTTTCCTTTGTTGTTGTTGCTTGCTTTGGGCCATTTTGAGAAGCTTAGATATTGAAATGTCTTCAAAAATGAGTCTTGTGTCTTCAAGTATTTTGGGGTGAAAAGGGAACTCTGGAAGTATTCTATGCATCGATGCAAATACGTTGAAACTGTTGCGGATTAAGAAATTAAAGAAAGCAATTAAATTATTGTGGCATGGAGAAAATGTTGTTACTGGATTGCAATGGGATGGTTGTCAGCAACTGCGTAGTATATTTGAAATCTTCTTTTCCTCCTTAACAATGGCTAAGGCATAACACTGATGATTCGTCTTTCATCAGTCATCATAGGTTGAAGTGGGCCCCTTTAAACACTCCCGGGACTATTTGTACTCTTAGCTAACGAGCTACCTAAAAAAATCACTGAAAATTAAATGAAATTATAAAGTTATAATATGATACACATATATGTTGTATTGAAGGAAAATGAATGGAGAACACAATTATTATAATTTTCAATGTTGACTGCATGAGATAATTCATTATCAGGGGAGATAACTAAGATTTAAAGAAAATATTAAAAACATAAATTTAAAAACAAAAATAAGAATGAAAGTTCAGGTCTTAACCACTTGTATCATGATTGGGTTGAACAATTACTTCATAAACTTTATTCTCAACTCTTTTCTATCATTTTTATTGTCAGAACATTTTTAAAAACACACCATCATGTAGTTTTCTTGGCATTTACCTTCTGGTAGCAATTTTGATATGTTTGGCCACTTTTAAAAAAAAATTACAAAGTGCAAAAGAACGCATCATGTCCCATATGGCTTCGACCTGGAGGACGTAAAGCATAATATTATTATAGAACGCATCAAAATCGACCCAAAAGTTCCTGAGAAACAGGTTCAAACCCTTCTCGAATCATGTCAACTAAAACGAAGGGAAGTAACTCAGTGTTTTAAGCTCTGGGCTTCTGAGTAGGTTATGCCCGCTAAGCGCGTCGAAACTCGCTCCTGAGAGTGAAAGGCTTAATCGAAGTCTGGCTGTGGTTTGCAAGAATATGGTGGCAATAACAAGATCTATAACCAAAAGTTGGCCTATTCTCAGTTGTTGTGTAACACCTCAATGTTAAAGTTAGTGCACATGATGCAAGATTGATATAGCGAGGCCAGAAGAGGAGTTAATGAAAATTAAAGAAAAGGTATGTCGCTCTCTATTAAAGAGGAGGGGGTGTATCCGTTTATTGGAGGGTGATCTATCTTTGCTTATTTTTGTAATGCACATAATAATTAAACTATTAAAACCACACAAAGAAGATGCATGGTTACAGCTCCGATTAGACATTATGCCAAATGACAGGGCCTTTGTTTGATCTTTAAAAGATAAAACCTTTAAAGTGTTAATATATAAAGTTTCAGTTTTGTTTCATGATATGACTATGAAGTTTCGGGATCACCATTGTTATAGATAACTTCCATGACCATCATTATTATAGAGCATTTGTGTAATACTGTGTTGTTATTATCTTATTTTATTCAAGTGTGTAGACTTCAAAAAGAAATGCAACGGTTTCAAAGACTGCAGAACAAATGCGGATGAAGCCAAGTGTCCTATGATACCTGCCAGAATAACAACTGTCAGACCTCCTGCTGTTGTTGTGTTTGACAAACCCGGAGGATTTACAGTGACGCCACTGCCAGAAAACGTCACAAAATGTCCTGACACACACTTCCAATGTCACGGCGATGGTTTCTGTCTCCCTGTCTACGTGAGGTGTAACAACATCAACGATTGTCCAGAGCATGAAGATGAACTGTGGTGCAATGTATACAGATGTCCTGGCTTTTACCGATGTCGAGGAAGTGACAGGACGGTCTGTGTGCACGTTGACCATTTGTGTGATGGTCTGCCCCAATGTCCACAGCATGACGATGAACTGACATGTGATGTCACCTGTCCTGAGTCATGTACCTGCCATGGCCTGGCCTTCACCTGTACACACACCTTTCAGGTCAGCTCGTTCCCACAGCTACGTTACCTGGATGCCAGCAAGAGTGGTTTACAGCAGGCTGGGGTCTCAGATAACATCATGCTGATCCACTTAGGTGTCCAAGCATGTGGCTGGGATGTTCTCACAGAATTCAGCATGCCCAACCTTCACAGTTTAGACTTAAGTTACAACTTATTAACTTACATCAACTTCAGTTATTTCCAACCGCTGTATAGCCTAAGAGAATTAAGCCTCACAGGAAACCCTATAATCCACAACCCTTTCAGTGAACAAACTAGGTACGTTCTTCCAACCCTGCTGTTTCTCAATTTTTCCCAGCACCGAATGGAAACTCTCAATATGGATCTCTTGACAGCGGCACTGCCTGCGTTGCAGGTCCTAGACTTATCTCACACTGGAATCCAATCATTACGTGGGCGCTCTCTTCCCCAAACGCTTTCAGTTCTGAACCTGTTGGGTTGCCCAATAGTCAAGTTCACTCCTGATTTCATGAAAGCTGTGAATAATCTGAAAATTGTTTTAGTAGACAACTTTAAGCTTTGTTGTCCTGCAGTTTTACCAGACGATTTCAGAGGCGAATGTTTTGCCCCTTCAGATGAAATCTCTTCATGTGATGACTTACTGAAGTCTAGTGTCTACCGTTTTGTCCTGGCAATGTTTACTTTACTGGCAATGATCGGCAACATGACTTGCTTTATTTATCGTTTAGGTTTTTCATCACAAAGAATAAAAACTGGTTTCACTATATTCGTGCTTCATTTGTGTGTTTCTGACTTTTTCATGGGAATTTATCTATCTTTCATTGGAGTTGCAGATCAGGTTTTCGCTGATGTCTATGTCTGGAGTGAAACTCTTTGGAAGACCAGTAAGCTGTGCAGTGTGGCAGGATTCCTGTCATTCTTATCTTCCGAGGTGTCAGCATTCCTCATATGCATTATCACCCTGGATCGATTTCTTGTGCTTCATTTTCCGTTCAGTCAGATCCGGTTCAGAGCTAGATCAGCTCACATAGCCTGTGCCATCATTTGGACATTGGGAATCATCCTGGCTTCAGTGCCTCTCCTTCCTGTGACGTCACACTGGGAATTCTACCACCAGACAGGTATCTGCATTCCGCTGCCTGTCACCAGAGCTGACTTCCCTGGTCACGGCTACTCCTTCAGTGTTATGATTGTCGGCAACCTGGTCCTCTTTCTACTGATTGCTGTGGGTCAGTGTCTCATCTACTGGTCAGTCAGATCTAATGCCATGTCCAAAAAGAACATGCACACTACAGACGAGAGTGATGACAGAGTCAGATCCAAAGAAACTGTCCTTGCCAGACGACTCCTGACTATCGCCATATCTGATTTTTTGTGCTGGGTCCCCATCGGACTGTGCGGTTTGCTGGCAGCCATGGATGTGGTCATTCCAGGGGAGGTCAATGTGGCCATGGCCATCTTTGTATTGCCACTCAACTCAGCATTCAACCCTTACATCTACACTCTGAATATAGTTATGGAAAAACGACAAAAAGCCAAAGAAATGTGCTTTCAGAAGCGTTTAAATGATTTCTTTAAAGAGCAAACTTAAATTTGAAAACTGAAACAGCAAACTGTTTTAAATGCCTGCTACATGTACTGAAATAAAACAACACTGACGCTTTTAAAACAATTTGACTCCGTTCTTGTTTAATTAATCGATTCTATTTATTGTCTCCTCCGAATTATGCGCTTACAACCAAAAGACAGAAATGTCTGGAACTGCCGGGATGCTTGCCACGTCATCAGCAGCTAGGCACTGCATGGAGTACTCGATCATTAAATTCTTTTGAAAACAATCCCAACGACTGGTCTATGCATCGAGTGACCCAATAGATGGTTTAAGAAGTGGGATAGTTGTCGTCCCAAAGCCAAATGGAGACGTTCGATTCTGCGTGGACTTGACCAAGCTGAACGCCAATGTCAAGAGAGAGATCTACCCCATGCCGTCAGTTGAAGAGACGCTGAGCAAGATTGCCCAAGGCAAAGTCTTCTCCAAACTGAACGCCAACTCAGGGTTCCACCAGATCAAACTGGACGATGAGAGCTCCAAACTGACTGCATTCATCACTCCCTTCGGACGCTACCGCTTTAAACGTCTTCCCTACGGCATTTCCTCAGTGCCTGAGTACTTACAGAAGAAGATGGACCAGATCCTTCAGGGACTTGAAGGAGTTCTTTGCCACATCGACGACATTCTGGTCTTTGGCAAGAACAAGGAAGAACACGACGCCAGGTTGAAGACAGTTTTGGACAGACTATCCCAGAGTGACTCTCAATGCCGACAAATTTGATTTTTCCCTGACCCACCTCGAATACTTGGGCCAAGTGATCGATGCAGAAGGAGTCAAGAGGGATCCGGCAAAGGTCAAGGCCATCATTGACATGAAAGAGCCAGAAAATGTAGCAGACATCAGACGATTTCTTGTAATGGTCAACCAGCTCATGAAGTTTGTGCCAAACCTTGCAGAGAAATCGAAGCCTCTGAGAGACTTACTTCGAGCCAAGGGAGCATGGACATGATGACCAGACCAGCAAGAAGCGTTCAAGACTCTGAAAAAGGACCTTTCGTCACCATCAACTCTTGCGCTGTACAGTTTGGAGCGTGAGACGGTGGTTTCAGCAGACTCCAGCAGCTATGGCGTGGGATATGTCCTTCTTCAGCGCCAAACCAACGGCAAGCTTCAGCCTGTTGCATACGCCAGCTGCTCACTGATCTCAACAGAGCAGCGATACGCACAGATTGAGAAAGAAGCTTTGGCGGTTACATGGAGCCTTGAACACTCAACAAATCTCCTTGTGGGGATGAAATTTGAGGTTGAAACCGACCACAAACCACTGGTACCACTCTTCTCAACAAAACTGATCGACGAGCTGCCAATCAGAATCCAGCGATTCAGAATGAGACTGATGAGGTACGACTTCACCATACGCCATGTCCCAGGGAAAGAGCTATATATTCCATCCTGGTATCCACTCCATCCTGGTGACCCTGCCAGTCAGCGATAAAAGACTGGAGGAAATCAGAGCAGAACTACAGAAGGACGACATCCTGAAGGTGGTCATGTATCATGTTCAGAACGGGTGGCCAGAGAAGAATACCCTGAACCGACCTCTAAAGACCTACTTCAATGAGAGAGCTAGCATGACGATACATGAGAGTCTCCTGCTCCGAAGAAAGAGACTAATCAGTCCAGCCACACTGCAGTAAGACGTCCTTCGAAACCTCGATGATGGGCATCAAGGAGTCAACAAGACGAAAGAAAACGCTGCAAATTCAGTATGGTGGCCCGGTATCTCCAGGGATATCGACCAGATGGTGAAAACCTGTCCAGAATGCAGCAAACACCGAAAGGTGAGAATTGACCCGATGAAGAGGACACCATTTCCTGAGAGACCATGGTCCAGGATTGCAGCAGACTTCTTCAATTACAATGGCAAGCGTTTCCTTCTTGCAGTTGCCTACTACTCCAGAGACATTGAAATAGCCCTAGTCTCCAACAAGGTCACAGCATCAGAGACCGTTGCCAAGATGAAGAAGAGCTTCAGTTGCCACAGCATCCCAGACACCTTGGTGACAGACAACGGCCCGCAGTTCGCTGCAGAAGACTTTAATTCCTTTGCACGATCCTGGGGATTCAACCACATCACGTCCTCACCCCATTACCCCCAGTCCAACGGCGAGGTTGTTCAAACCGTGAAGAACCTCATCAAGAAGACCAGCGATGAGTACCTTGCCCTCCTGATGTACAGGAACACCCCCTTATCCACTGTTTTTCCCCCTGCCCAGTTAAGTATGGGATGCAGTCTCAAAACCAGAGTCCCATGCCACCACAGCCTCCTCCTACCCCAATCCCCTGACCCTTTGCTGGTGAAGAAGAGGGAGAAGGAGTACCGAGACCAGATGAAGATGGACTTCGACAAACGCCACCGGGTCGTCGCTCCAGAAACGCTGTCACCTGGTGATACAGTCTGGATCCCCAACCAGAAGAAAGAGGACACCATCATCCAGCACCACGTGGCCCCATGATCATTCATCGTAGAGACATATGACGGTGGCCTGCTACGCCGCAACTGGCAGATGATGCGAAAACTCCACCAGCCAGCAGGCGAGGACATCCCGACACACACCCCACCTCTACAGGCTGACCTGCCGGTACAACGCCTGGTTCCTGTGGACAACGCCGACAGCAACGCGGGTGATGCTGAAACTCTGGTATGTCGTCACCAGACCAGAGTTACGTCTACGCCTAGAAGATAAACCCGGACCATCAAGGTGCCGCAACGCCTCATCAAGGAAATGTGAAAACAAAAAGACGCTGATGAAAGACTCAGTGCTGCATGTGACTGTGAAAACAAAAAAGAAGAAAAAAAGACGCAGATGAAAGACTCAGTGCTGCATGTGAATGTGAAAACAAAAGACGCTAATGAAAGACTCAGTGCACCAGAATGCATAACGAAAAGATCTTGTGAAAGAGCTAGGGTCCAGTGTCTAGACATAATCGATATTTTATAAGTTTAGTCATGTTTATAGAGGTAGATTCTTGTCGAGTCTAAAGCAATTCAATTTGATCTTTTCTCATTGAGTCTTAAGTATTTCAATTTGATCTTTTGTTTTTGAAAAGGGGAGATGTAGTGTAACTTACTGTGCCTCCGAATTACGCGCTTACAACCAAAAGACAGAAAAGTCTGGAACTGCCGGGATGCTTGCCACGTCATCAGCAGCTAGGCACTGCATGGAGTACTCGATCATGAAATTCTCTTGAAAACAATCCCAACGACTGGTCTATGCATCGAGCGACCCAAAAGACTCTTCTAGATGAATCATGTGCACGAACAGATGTACAGTAGTAGAAATACATGCAAATAGCACACACACTTGATAACAAGAGCGTGTTTTGTACTCCAACAGTCAAGTACATAAAATGCTGTGTTGAAAATCACCCAAGTTATATGTAGCCTCACCATACATCATGATAGCAGAAGAAGATATTTTCAAGACTTAATGTATGTTGACGCTTCCTGGTCTGAGGCCTATAAGCAGAAATTATAGAGGAGAGCTGATTGATGTGAAATAGCTTTAACAGTGTGACAGAAAGAGGATCAGAGCCCTGAAGATAACACCAGTAATAACTGTAATAGTGTTTTTAATTGTCCAATTAATGGCGGCCAAACCACAAAATGTAAAAAAAAGCACCAAGATTAAAGTAGCAGTCCATGACAGCAACTCTTTAGAAATTAACGAGACAAAATTATGCGGGGACCCAGAAATAGTGTGCCAGCTACACCCACTTAATTCCCTCCTTTCTTACAGCCTCCTTTCCCTCGTGCTCCCAGTTACTGTGTTTCTTCACGTGGTTGATATCATGTATCTCATTGACCAAAGTGACGCCATTTCCTTTATTAAGTAATGACTGAAAGTCTACCTTCTGATTCATTTGCCCTACAGTCTCCACACATTTGCGTTGTAAAGTCAAGAACAGGTTCGGTTATAAGCTGAAGGATGGCTGCTAAAAGGCGCAGATATCTGAAACAAACTGGGTGGTTTTACGTACAGAGGCAAAATAACAACTAGAAACTCTGGACAACATCCGTAGTAGGATGAAGAAGCCATCTGAAACAATGATTGTTTCCTGCTATTTTACCAGGGTCTGTGATCGTTTTCAGGAACAATTAGACTCGTCCGTTCGAGTAGAGACCTTTTCATATACGTATAGCTGCATGTACGTAAAATACTCTAGAATTGATGTTAGCACCGGAAAATGTGGAACTGAGTGCCAAAGGTGATTTTTATCCAGGACCTTTGCTGTTCATGTCTACCGCCATGGGATTGCATGTCTCACAGTACTCGTCTTCAGAATTTCTTAAGATAATCACACACATAATAGTCTAGTTGAAAGCATATCTGATCTTAACGATAGGGCCTGTTGTTTAAAAGTAGGGTATATTGATATATAGGTTAGTACAGGGGATCAAATTTGTGGCGATAACCATATGTTTTGTATGCGTTTGAATCTTTCAGATTTTGTAGCCAGTTGTGTACCGAAATCTGGTCAATGTTTTCAGAGCAGTCTGTATCTATGTGGCTATCTGACTATGTTAGCATGATAGCGTTTGAACAGAGGGACCTAGGACCCTCACATTTTGCATGCACATATTTAGTTAGGATAACTAGGCCAAGTTTGAAGATGAAGGTCATTGGTCATAGGTCAAGGTCACTGGAGCCGTGTTTTTATAATGGTTCAGGGGAAACAAATATTGCTTTACCACCAATAGCAAGCATCAAATTACTTCCCTTTACTTGTATTATAGGTACTTGTCTACTGCTCGACTCTCACTCTGTTAACTTTTGTATGCGGGTAGGTAGCTTGGATATCTTAGCCAAGTTTGAACATGAAGGTCATTGGTCAAAGGTCAAGATCACTGGACCTGAAAATGCTGCCGGCAGGTTGATCTAGCGTTTTCAGGCTCTAGGTTTTTCGTTTTCAGGCTCTAGGTGTCTTATATTTAAACTTACAATTCATAATTACTTGCTTTACAGTTTCTTTGACCATTTTAAATACGACCTCTGAATGGCCATATCACGGAGATGCAATGTCAAATACAAGTACACAAAGAACGTTTGTTCCGGTAACGAGTCAAAACAACGATATCCATGATGCCACACAACTGAGGACTGCGTTTGAAATCCACAAAAATAAGAACAACAGCACAACTGTGAACAGCATTGATTTAACTGATTGCATCCTAAATCCCAACAATTCGTTGATCACAATCAAAGATATAGTGGGGCACTTCTACTATTATGGCAAAAATAGATCAAACCTCAGGCCTACGGTGTGCGATTTACTAGTGGAAGTTCCAGAAAAGAGAATAATCCACTTGCAATTGGATGCGTGTCTCTACATATGGATCCATATATTCGAGCATGTAAACGGAAGCAGAGAAAAGACGCCAAGGAATGAAGTTAACTGTCCTGAGGGGACATTAAGAAACTATTCCATCTATTGCTTCACCAACAAAATCTTGATTTCTTTTTTGTTCTATGTGAACGAATTTCAGCACATGAAGCTGTCTTTGCACTTTGTTGCTGTCAATGAGTCCGAGAGACCAGTGCTGAAACTCACTTATCTTTCTTCATCACAAGGTGAGTGATTCATGGTAAATTAATTTGGTTGAATTGCCAGTTTTTTTAATTTTATCGAAAATATAACCAGTTTACATTGTTATAATAAAAGTTACAATTCAACTTCACGCCTAAAATGGTATATTCTGATAATTTTCTGAGCTGCTTAAATTGATATTCAAGTATGTAGGACAGACCGTGAAGGAAACATGTTTGTCAGGGTGCATCATCTTCAGGTCAGTCAAGTTTAACTTCTGCGTATGCTGAGTTGCTGCTGATAAAATTAAATAATTAAATAATCTAATATTATGTTGGCACATTAGTGCATGTATTGCACAGAATCCAATTTTGATTACATTGATTTCATGCTATTTTTAGCTCTCATCACCAGCATAAACCAATCCAACGTTTTTATCCCATTCTGTTTATGTAGTATACCATGTGTAAGGTCTTTCGCTATTCCTAGCACAATCAATGGAAAAATACTTGCCTATGTGAAAGGAAACAACTTGAAATAAATGCATAATCTGAACTATAAATAGCTCCCTGGAGAAACTAAAAGCAGTCAGAATGTGGGGAATTCGTGTGCTGTGGTTGACAAATGATGCATACAATGTCATACTCCAATATAATATAATAATGTTCATTTGATTGTACATAGCATATTTCCCTATGTCTCTCAGTGGTGTCCCGAAGCTCCCGGTCATAGGCCTTTGACCTATTAAAATTGAAAATGTTTTATATTGTTCTTCCCTGTCAGGACAAATGTCTGATTACATGTGTAACACTGGCATGTTTTGTCTTATTGATTTCTGCAAGAGCCAGGACATTGTCCTATTGGTTTCTTTTGTCATGACAGTTTGTCCTATCACTTTTCGATTCTCGGTACATCACTGTCAGAACATATATCCATTTTTCTACAGGGTACATACAGACACCTGGCTGGGATGGAGTCAGCCATTACCCGGCCTTCATGACAAGCTGCGTTTCGTTCACTATTCCCAAACGGCATTTTGTCTTTCTCAGTTTTTTAGACATAGACCTAGGTTTGGGGGATTTCTTGGTGGGTTTTCCGGGCCAGTGTGTTCGGTATATTACCGTGTCAAAACTGCTGATGACTAACAGCAGACAGCGTCTTGTGTTCAAGCGGCTGCACACCTCCACTGTTGCTGAACCCAAGTTGTTTCCATTTTTCTCTAGTGACATGCAAGAAAAGGAAATGATTTTCTCTGAGTTCTTTTTTAGCGACAGCCTACATGAAGGCTCTGGTTTCAAGCAGAGGTTCTCCTTCTTTTCCACGACGTTGCCTCCCCGGAGATTGTCCTCAGCACAGACAGGACAGCCAGGCCTGTGGAACTGTTCCAAGGCTGTGTGGCCTGACCTGTTCCAGCACTTCCCCTGTGACCTCATCCCCCAGTGTCACCAGTCAGAGGACGAAGCAGCATGCCCTTATACATCAGACAAATGTGGGCTGGACCAGGTTCGTTCAACTGACTGTCCCCTGTTACTTCTGTTAACTTTGTTCCCATGAAATACCCATTACGTGAATATTTGCCTGATTAACACAGATAGGCCTATTCTCCGAATGTGGCTTAAAATTTCGACATCGAACATTCAATTTCCTGTGTTATATTTAACAATGGTTAGAATGTAGGCCTGTTTTGCAGCAAATGGTATTTTATGGGCACAAATTTGATTTGAGTAACTTATAATTAAGCAAGTGCTGACTGACTGACTGACTGGATGACTATGTTACCACGATAGCGTTTGAACGGAGGGACCCATGACCCTCTCACATTCTACATGCGGATAGGTAGTTACGATATCTAGGTCAAGGTCGAAGAGAAAAAAAAAAGAAAAAAAAGAAGGAAAAAAGGTCAAGGTCGAAGATGAAGGTAATTGATCGAAGGTCAAGGTCACTATAGAGCACAAAATGCTGCCGTGCAGCTGCCTGATCTACCGTTTTCAGGCTCTACTTATGCAATACATGCAGCAAACAAACAACTACACGACAAATGCAAAGTGACGTTATTTTATTCACAAGAGACAAAACAAAACTACTGGATATTTCGGCGAATGCGCCTTTATCAACACAGACAAACAATTAAACAGCAAATATAGCAAAAGGAGCAAAAAACGTAGGCAACAGAAGGAGCAAAAAACCATCAAGATCAAAATAAAAACAATACTTCCCCTCTACAGTCCAACGTGTAAATGATACAACAAAGTTGAAACCAAAGAGCAAGGCTGTGAACACAAACCAAGGGGGGGGGGGGGGGGGGGGGGGGGGGGGATTGAAGTGAGAGAGGTTGGGGACAGTGAGTACGCAATCACAGATGGTAGAAGTTGGAAACAAGGGTCAGTTGTGTTTAAGGGGTGGGGAGGGGGAGGTTTGGTGAAGAGAACAAATCTCGTGCTAAAGTGAACACATGTAGCAAAAGCTGACATTACATTTCAATTGAAAAATGAAAAGGACAGAGAGAGAAGGGGGGGGGGGGGTATGGAAATGGAAATAGAAATAGAGGGGGGGGGGGGGGTTCGCCGCCTAGCGCATCAAACCCATGTCTGACCCCAAAGTGGGTTGCCCCACCCTGGCACCGAGGGGTGAGGGGGAAAACGGAAGTTCTCCGAGAAAAAAAACCCTAGTCAGACACACTTGTCTAAGACATGAAAAATGTAAACAAATTTAAAGGAATAAAGGATTAAGGGGGAAAAAACTCTCTGGGAGAAAAAAACCCCTGCGCAAGTGGTCAAAGACAAGTGCAACAAACCCCTCACATGCACACACAAACACATACACACACTCTCTCTCTCCCTCTCTCACACACAACCACACACTGGGACTAGAGGAATGCAAAACAAGCAATGGTATACATTGGAGTGTTTGGAAGGGAGGGGTGGGGAGGGGGTTATGGGAAGGAGGGGGTGGGTGGGTATTGGGCGGTAGATATGGATAGGAATCAAATTGATCATTAGTGATTACAATCAAGTTTGTAAATTAATTGGGAATGCTGGGGTCCACGCCGGGGGAGGGGGCTTCGGGCAGTGGGGGGAACCTTCTTCGCTTAGCTGTGGCTATTGAACCCTACCACACTGCCCAGTATACAGGGGTAATTCCTTCGCTTAGCTGTGGCTATCAGACCCCTGTCCCCCCAACCCAGACGGGACACACAGGGAAATGGGGGAAATGAAAACTAGACATTCCATTACAAGCAAGTTTGTAAAATAATTAGGAATACAGAGGTCCACACCGGGGGAGGGGGCTTCGGGCAGTGGGGGGAACCTTCTTCGCTTAGCTGTGGCTATTGAACCCTACCACACTGCCCAGTATACAAGGGTCACTCCTTCACTTAGCTGTGGCTATTGGACCCCTGTCCCCCCAACCCAGGCGGGACACACAGGGAAGTGGAAGGGGGGGAGGGGGTAGGTGGTGGCAAAAAGGAGGGGGAGGGTTGGGGGCGGGGAGGAGTTTTGGGAAGGGGTGAAGGAGGGGGGTAGATGGGTTCAAGAACATGTTACGGCAAAATGAAAATGACACAGAATAATATAATGAGGCTTAAGGATTGTCATTCAGTCCATGAGGCTTTCTGGTGCCCAGTTTGTTGATGAGGTGTGATTCCATGTCCTTTCTTTTGTTTGTGGTTTTTGTGAACAGGAGCCACATCCCTTTGACGCGTATGTCTGATGTGGAGTGGTCAGGCTGGTTGAAGTGGTGGGCTATAGGTTTGTCTCTCTGGTGCACGATGTCAGCTAAGTGTTCTTTGAAGCAGGTGGCAAGGGTTCGGCCAGTTTCACCAATGTACGGTTGTTTGCATTTGAGGCAATGAATGACGTACACAATGTTCTCAGTCTGACTGACAGTGTTTGTGATGTTGAATTTCGAAAGAGGTCCATGGACCTGTGTTGAAGTACAGATGAATGGGCACACTTTGCATTTGGGGTTTTGGCATGGAGAGGTTCCTGGAGCATGTTGGCTTCTCGGTTTCAATTTAGACCGAACCAGTAGGTCACGTAGATTGGTGTCACGTTTGTAGGTTACGAGGGGCGGTTGATCGAAAATGTCCGCTACCTGTTCACGGGATTGTAGAAGTGACCAGTTGGAGATGAGGATGTTGCGCACACGATGAATGGATGGGTGGAACAGTAGGCTGACGATGGGTCTGTCATCTGTTTCTGGTCTCTGCTTTGTTTGGAGGGCTTCAGAGTGAGAAATTCTGTTGACACGGGTGAGGGCAGACTCGATTGCTGTGAGAGGGTAATTCCGGTTTAGGAAGAAATCCACCATTTCCTGTGCTTTGATTTCAAAGTCATGGTCATCTGAGCAAAGGCGGCGGAGTCGGAGGAGTTGAGAATATGGAATGCTGTTCTTTGTGGCTGGGGTGTGGGACGAACGGTAGTCCAGGTAAGAATGTGAGTCTGTAGGTTTGTAGTGGATGGATGTTTGGAGCTGTCCTTCTTGTAGCGAGATTTGCATGTCCAGAAATGTGACTGATTCGCTGGAGATCATGAATGTGAAGCCAATCGCTGGGTGGAAGCTCTGTATGAAGTGGATGAAGTCCAAGAGTTCTTCGTAGGATCCAGAAGTGAGGCCAAGGCCATCATCGATGAAACGTTTGTAGACCTCAGGGACAGGTTTTTTGTAGTTTTTGAGGATCTGTTCTTCCAGGTAACCCATAAAGAGGCATGCATAGCTGGGGCCCATTTTAGTTCCCATGGCAACTCCGCTCATCTGGGCAAAGACCTCCTCACCAAAGGAGAAGGTGTTCAATGTCAGCACAAGTTCAGCTAATCGGACAATGGCAGTGGTTGGTGGGTCTTTGGTCTTGCGTTTTTCCAGGAAATGAGTCAGGGCTGAAAGTCCATCTGCATGTGGTATGCTGGTGTAACGGGAAACCACATCAAGTGTGAACAGATATTTGGGGTGGAATTGAAGGTTGTTGTTCAGGTCCTGGATGATGTTGAGGGCATGTGAGGAGTCTTTCACATATGTGGGAAGCTGTTGTACGATGGGTTGGAGGATATGGTCCAAGTACTCAGATATATTTTCTGTAGGACAACTATAAGCAGAAACGATGGGTCGTCCAGGGTTGTTGGCTTTGTGGATTTTTGGTAGCAGGTAGAAGACAAGTTGTTTGGCTTGGTGGTTGATGAGAAGTCGAGCTGTCTCAGGGAGCTTTTTTGTCATGATCAGTTGTTGTAGTGTTTTGGAGATAGTGTTCTTTTGAGCCTGAAGAGAAGAGTTTTCCTGTTGGAGGTAACTGTTGCTGTTTTTGAGTTGTTTGACAGCTTCTTGGATGTACAGTTCTCTGTCCCACACGACAACAGCACCACCTTTGTCAGCCGGTTTGATAACAATGTCAGTTCTGGATTGGAGAGATTTAATAGCTTGAGTTTCATCAGAGGTGAGGTTGAGAATTTTGGTTGGACGGAGTTTCAAGGCACGGATCTCTGCAGTGCTTTTACTGATGTAGCTTTCCACTTCATGGAAAGTTCCATGAGGGGGTTCTCTTCGTGGGGCAGTACGAAACAGTTTGCAGAAAGTGTCTTCATCAGGTGGGTTCTGGCGTTTTGGGGGATGACCAAGGACTGCCATCCATCTTAATGAACGAAAGAAGCGTTCACAGTCATGCATGATGGCGTATTTAGAGATGGTGGGTTTGGTAGGGATAAATTTGAGTCGAAGGTTCCCCCCACTGCCCGAAGCCCCCTCCCCCGGCGTGGACTCCAGCATTCCCAATTAATTTACAAACTTGATTGTAATCACTAATGATCAATTTGATTCCTATCCATATCTACCGCCCAATACCCACCCACCCCCTCCTTCCCATAACCCCCTCCCCACCCCTCCCTTCCAAACACTCCAATGTATACCATTGCTTATTTTGCATTCCTCTAGTCCCAGTGTGTGGTTGTGTGTGAGAGAGGGAGAGAGAGAGAGAGAGTGTGTGTATGTGTTTGTGTGTGCATGTGAGGGGTTTGTTGCACTTGTCTTTGACCACCTGCGCAGGTGTTTTTTTTCTCCCAGAGAGTTTTTCCCCCTTAATCCTTTATTCCTTTAAATTTGTTTACATTTTTCATGTCTTAGACAAGTGTGTCTGACTAGGGTTTTTTTTCTCGGAGAACTTCCGTTTTCCCCCTCACCCCTCGGTGCCAGGGTGGGGCAACCCACTTTGGGGTCAGACATGGGTTTGATGCGCTAGGCGGCGAACCCCCCCTCTATTTCTATTTCCATACCCCCCCCCCCCCCTTCTCTCTCTGTCCTTTTCATTTTTCAATTGAAATGTAATGTCAGCTTTTGCTACATGTGTTCACTTTAGCACGAGATTTGTTCTCTTCACCAAACCTCCCCCTCCCCACCCCTTAAACACAACTGACCCTTGTTTCCAACTTCTACCATCTGTGATTGCGTACTCACTGTCCCCAACCTCTCTCACTTCAATCCCCCCCCCCCCCCCCCCCCCCCCCCCCACAGCCTTGCTCTTTGGTTTCAACTTTGTGTTCACAGCCTTGCTCTTTGGTTTCAAGTATTGTTTTTATTTTGATCTTGATGGTTTTTTGCTCCTTCTGTTGCCTACTTTTTGCTCCTTTTGCTATATTTGCTGTTTGCTGTTTAATTGTTTGTCTGTGTTGATAAAGGCGCATTCGCCGAAATATCCAGTAGTTTTGTTTTGTCTCTTGTGAATAAAATAACGTCACTTTGCACTTGTCGTGTAGTTGTTTGTTTGCTGTATGTTCCAGTGACGTTGCAGTCTGTTTCATTTTGTTGTTGTATGTAATACATGTGTTAAAATATGTGAATATAGTATTAATAATTCACAGCCAAATGAAAGCAAAAGAAGAAAAGAAAAACTCAGAACCTGCAGTTGTTTGTTTGCTGTATGTTCCAGTGACGTTGCAGTCTGTTTCATTTTGTTGTTGTATGTAATACATGTTTAAAATATGTGAATATAGTATTAATAATTCACAGCCAAATGAAAGCAAAAGAAGAAAAGAAAAACTCAGAACCTGCCCCCCCCCCTGCCCCCCCTTGACCTTGGCGTATGACCTTGAAAACCGAAAATCTTTAAGGGTTATTGATCACCCTCCTATATCTCGTGAAGAACTGTATAGAATCACTCCAAATATTGTGTGGGGGTGTAAAAGGAAGAGTAGAAGACATTGCTGTACAAATTACGCCACGTGGGATTTTGATGTCGCCGAACGGCAGACATGTCTCCGAGTTAAGGGTGTACGCCCCATTGATTAAGGGTGTACACTCTATTAAGGGTGTACACCCCATTAATTAAGGATGTACATCCCGGTAAAGGAGGGGGTCTAACACAAAAAGTAAAAGACTTCGTTGCCGAGCGGAAAACATGACATTGTATCAATTAAGGGTGTGCATCCTAGAAAAGGATTTGCACCCAGTCAAGGGTGTGTAGGTGCATCACACAAAGGACACAAGGAGGACGGGGGCCTAAGATGTGAGGGGCAAGGGAGGTACAGGGCGGGGCCGGCAAAGGACATATCTGCCGCTCGGCGATGCCCTTGTTTTTTTAGTTGCTTTTTTAGTCCCAGTTCTTACAGAACGGGACGATCCGTGTGCATTGTCCAGTCCGCGCGCGCGCGTGTGCGTGTGTGTGTGTGTGTGTGTGTGTGTGTGTGTGTGTGTGTGTGTAGCCGAAATGTGTTAAACTTCATCGCACCTAAACCGCTCAACCAATCTATACAAACCTTGGCAGAATTGTTCCTTAGGGTGCCGAGATGCTGCACGTGACATTTAAAGGGGCCAATAGCACAGTGAGAGTGAGAGCTGTTGGGGCTCCAGAAACAAGTGCTCATAGTTTCAAAACTGTTGGTGTTAGACCACTATAACCATATATTTAGGGGGAGGGGGAGGGGTTAATACTAGAGTACCTTTATTTAAGGATCCTCTAGTTACTAAGAGTAGAATAATTATATTGCAGCACAAATTATGCTACGTGGGGTCTAAATGTCGCCGAGCGGCAGACATGTCTCCGTGTTAAGGGTGTGCACCCCAGAGAGCGTTTTTGTTTGTTTCTACGTAGCTAATCGACTTTGTAATATATAAGGAATAGTTTTCATACAGCAAATCGCCTATCGTTTTTCTACTCAGCAAATCGCCTATCGTTTTTCTAGTCCCAGTATTATAAGAACGGGACTGCATTAGAATGGTTCCGGCTCTGTGTGTGTGTGTGTGTGTGTGTGTGTGTGTGTGTGTGTGTGTGCGTGCGTGCGTGTGCGTGTGTGTGTGCGTGTGCGCGTGTGTGTGTGTGTGTGTGTGTGTGTGTGCGTGCGCGTGTGTGCGTGCGTGTGCGTGTGTGTGTGTGTGTGTGCGTGCGTGCGTGCGTGCGTGCGTGCGTGCGTGTGTGTGTGTGTGTGCATGTGTGACCGAAATGTCTTCCGCTTCATAGCGCTTAAACCACTGAACCAATCTGAATAAAACATGGCAGAATTGTTCCTTAGCATGCCTTGATGCTGCACGCGACATTTTGAAGGGGCCAATAGCACAGTGAGAGTGAGAGCTGAGGGGGGTCCGAAAAGAGGTGCTCATAGTCCCAAAACTGTTGGCGTTAGACCACTATAACCATTATAGATTCATGATCTCCATCATTGGGAGGACTGCAGTGGGAGACAATTTGAAGGGGCCAAATGCACAGTGAGAGTGAGAGCCAGCAGTGTCAGAACACACGTGCCCATACTTCCAACACCACTGGCGTTAGACCATTAAAACTATATAAATATGTGATCAGCATTAATGCAAGTGCATGCACGCTCACACGCACGCACATGCGAGCACGCGCGCTAACGCATGCGCTTGCACGCACACACGCACGCGCGGGAGTATATGTGTGTGGGTGTTGCTGTTACTGGGACTACGTTTACTTGTCGTTGCCATTTTCTTTTAACATTATTTTTAATATTAGTATTAGTATTAGGTACTTTATAGTCACAGAGGCGTCTCTGTGAAATTCGGGTTGCTCCCACCCGGAGAGCGCGTCGCAGCCAGGGGCGCGCCACCCAATTTTTTTTTTTTGTTTTTTTTTTTTGCATGCGATTTTTGTCACTGATGAGGGGGGGGGGGGGGGGTGTAAATTTTTACCAACTGACAACTTTTTTGTTGCCACTGGGCTTAGCGTATGCTAAGTGCATGGGCACACGGGACCTCGGTTTATCGTCTCATCCGAAAGACTCCACGTTCAGACCGTTAAGGCCTAGTGCAGAATGAGAGGAAAAAATCCCCTGTACCCAGGTTCGAACTCGGGTTTACTTGACACGCAGCGAACGCGCTACCACTGTGCCACTCTACATGAAAAAGTCCATTCTAAAATGCGTTTCCCTTTGCTACTCGCCCTATTTCCCCCTACAGCCCGCTAAGTGGGGAAGCAGGACTATAATTCCATGAGATCAGGCTTGAAAAAACCCAAACAACATGTGACATCGATCTGGTATTTGTTATCAGGTGGACATTGGCGGGAGATGCTATACCTATAGAGGGAGAGAATGCGGGAGCTGGCTTACAGCGGACAGTGAGTGTCGTCAGGTGGACAGCTCTCTGGCCAGTCTGGAGACCCCAGAAGAATGGAGCCGGGTGTCCAGTTTTCTCCTCCAGTACCAGAATCAGCCTACCTGGGTGGGGCTGAGAGAAACAGCGTGGGCTACAGATAAGACCTTGGAGAACATAATGTGAAAGTTTCAATAACGTCTTTTATCTTTCAGCTTTTCATTTTTTTTTACGCATTGGACTGTAGAGGGGAAGGTTTTTTTGTTTTGTTTTCTTTTTGTGTGTGCTCCTGATGTTGCCTGCTTTTTGCTCCTTTTGCTGCTATATTTGCTGTTTTCTTGTTTGCCAATGTCGATAAAGGCGCATTCGCCGACATATCCAGTAGTTTTGTTTTGTCTCTTGTAAATAAAATAACGTCACTTTACACTTGTCGTGTAGTTGTTTGTTGTATGCTTCAGCTTTGGTTTGTTCTTTCTTTCGACTTTGGGGAGGGTGACTTTGTTTCTCTGTCTCTCTGGGCTGTGTATCTCGTGAACCGCTGCACGCAATCCTTCAACATTTTCTGGAGGTGTGCCAAGCAAACGACGCAACAGAGGGCAGTGGTGAAGTTTGTGTGTGTGTGTGGGGGGGGGGAGGTAGGGATGGCAGAACGGGCAAAGGACATTGTCTGCCGCTCAGCGACACTCATTGTTTGAAAATGAAACAGAATAATGATAATGATGATTGTATTTACAACGCTTCTGCTTCGTACCAGTCAAAATGCTTGCATACTCTAACTAGAGCGTTAGGAAGCTAGACCACCAGCCGCGCGGCAGCATTTTCGTGTCCAATGACCTTGACCTTTAACCTATGACCTTGATTTTTTTAGCTTGGTCTATATATCCTTAGTACCTATCCGCAAGCAACATTTGAGTGTCTTAGGTCCCTGTGCGCGTTCAAACGTTATCATGCCAGGTGCTGGCAGCATTTTTGGGACTAGACCTTTACCTTTGATCTATGACCTTCATTTTTTAATTTGGCCGATATATTCTTAGTACCTATCTGCATGCAAATTTGTAGTGTCCTAGGTCCCTCCGTTCAATCGTAATCGTGCCAGGTGCACGGCAGCCAATGGCCTGACCTTTGACCTATGACTTTCATTTTTTAGCTTGGCCTCCATATCTTTAGTAACTATTTGCATGCTACATTTGAGCGTCCTAGGCCCCTCCGTTATCGTGCCAGGTGTTTTGACCTATGACCTTCATTTTCGAACTTGTTCTATACATTCTTAGTACCTATCCGCATGCAAAATATGAGCGTCCTAGGTCCCTTCGTTCAAACGTTATCGTGTTAATACAGTCAGATAGTCGGTTTCAGAACCCACTGAAAACATTACCAGCTTCGCTCTCTTCGTTCGCGGCTGGTAATTAACCATCATGCAAGTTTACAACTCTCTCTCTCTCTCTCAAAGATATTGTGTATGATATATGAATGAAATCTGGATCCTGATGTTTGTTATGAAGGCGTAATGGTGTTTATGTACACGGGTAATTTCATGATATTGATGTGAAAGATGTATGTCGAAGACTGAGATGCTTTGGTTACTATAGGATGGTTGGAAGAGCTTCTAAGTGATCTTTGATAGCGTAGGATAGCGTAGGGAAGTCACTTGATATCTAAATTGATAATATTGGTGCTTATGGTGTGCTGTGTGAATGAGATTTGTTTTTTTGATCGGTTTTGATTTTTGTGATGTTTTCCCCCTTCCCTCGAGATGCATTGTGGCCCATGGCCAATGTACATTAAAACATTTCAGTGTTCAGTGTTCTCTCTCTCTCTCTCTCTCTCTCTCTCTCTCTCTCTCTCTCTCTCTCTCTCTCTCACCACATTGAATATGTTTGCGTACACGTAGGCCCAATCTATATGATCACGAATCCCGTAGTCAGGATGACCGTAGGGGCGCCTCTTTTGCAATGCCTCATAGGAATGTGTTCACACTCGAGAAGGTCTCGTGCTGACTGTGCTTATATGTGGCTGTCCACTCCATGCATCCATCTTGTTGGTAGGGCAGGTAGGGGCTAGTGGGGATAGTGCGTCTCTGGTTCCCACTGGCACCTTCGGGTTTTTTCTTTTTCACTCATTCGTGGTGCATTCTGGCCTAGGTACACAAGCACCTGGATGTGGAGCAGTAACAGCATAGCTTACTACACTGACATGAGCACAACCAAGAAAGCATACACAAACTTCTGTGGAATACTTCACTTGTATTATGGCCACCAATCAGGTATTTTCGACTGTGGTTATTCATTCTGTGCTTCCGCGTTGTGCGAAGTTTTAGAAGCTCCCTCTCACCCTTTCAGCGAGCCTGTCACGATCCCCGTCTTAAGGGATGACAAAGTGTCGCATATCCCACTCGTGCCATGTCCAGTGCAGCACCTGACGCATGTGCAGTTTGCGTGTGACGTTCCGAGCGTGTGCAAAACTTTAGATGGTGCTGACGAATGGTACAACAATGTTTGTCAGCTTTCTGAAGAATCAGGGCAGCCCTATTTTTACTGCGAGATGTCTGGCCAGTTCGTGCCTTACAGTCTGGTGTGTGATTTCCGCGATGACTGTCAGGATGGAAGAGACGAAGACTTCTGTGTGCACACTGCGTGTACTGGGAGTCAGATGAACTGTGGAAATGGACAGGTTTGGTTTTTGTTGTTGTGGTGGTCTTAGTCATGATTAAGTTAAATTATATCTATTGGTTTAAAATGAGCTTGTTTAACACACATTAACATTAACCACATTGTTATGTGAAATATGTCCCAGGCCTGTAACTGCGTTCGAAGACAAGTAAAACATCTAGCGTGGATGGGAACAGAAACGAAGAAAAAGTTTAACATACATTCCTAATCCCCCTATGCACTTTAGATATTTATGGCAGAGATCGCCATCGTTCCTCATCATGGTGGAGTATTTGAATAATATGTTTCTATTTTTTCCAGTGTGTAGACTTAAAAAAGAAATGCGAGGGTTTCAAAGACTGCAGAACAAATGCGGATGAAGTCAACTGTCCTATAATACCTGCCAGAATAACAACTGTCAGACCTCCTGCTGTTGTTGTGTTTGACAAACCTGGAGGATTTACAGTGACGCCACTGCTAGAAAACGTCACAAAATGTCCTGACACACACTTCCAATGTCACGGCGATGGTTTCTGTCTCCCTGTCTACGTGAGGTGTAACGACATCAACGATTGTCCAGAGCATGAAGATGAACTGTGGTGCAATGTGTACAGATGTCCTGGCTTTTACCGATGTCGAGGAAGTGACAGGACGATCTGTGTGCATGTTGACCATTTGTGTGATGGTCTGCCCCAATGTCCACAGCACGACGATGAACTGACGTGTGATGTCACCTGTCCTGAGTCATGTACCTGCCATGGTCTGGCCTTCACCTGTACACACACCTTTCAGGTCGGCTCGTTCCCACAGCTACGTTACCTGGATGCCAGCAAGAGTGGCTTACAGCAGGCTGAGGTCTCAGATAACACCATGCTGATCCACTTAGGTGTCCAAGCATGTGGCTGGGATGTTCTCACAGAATTCACGATGCCCAACCTTCACAGTCTAGACTTAAGTGACAACTCGCTGAATTCCATCAACTTCAGTCACCTTCAACCACTGTTTAGTCTTAAAACATTGAATCTGGCAGGCAATCCTATATCTCATAAAGTTTTCAACATACATAATAAATATGTTCTGCCAACTTTGCTGCTTTTAAACCTGTCTCAACACCGAATGAATATTCTCAATATGGACCTTCTGGTATTTGCTCTGCCTGCCTTGCAGGTCCTAGACTTGTCTCACACTGGAATCAAGTCATTAAAGGGACTAACACTTCCCCATACTCTTCAAGTTTTTAACATGTTAGGTTGTCCGGTTACTCAGTTCACTCCAGACTTTATGAAAACTGTTAACGATCTGAAGAGTGTTTTTGCTGAGAACTTTAAGCTTTGTTGTCCTGCAGTTTTACCTGACGATTTCAGAGGGGAATGTTTTGCTCCTTCAGATGAAATCTCCTCATGCGATGATTTACTGAAGTCTAGCATTTATCGCTTTGCCCTAGCAATGTTTGCTATGCTGGCAATGGTTGGAAATATGACTAGCTTTATTTATCGCTTATGTTTTTCATCACAAAAAATAAGAACTGGTTTTAGCATATTCATGCTTAATTTGTGTGTTTCAGACTTTTTCATGGGAATTTATCTGTCTTTCATTGGAGTTGCAGATCAAGTTTTCGCTGATGTCTATGTCTGGAGTGAAACTCTTTGGAAGACCAGTAAGCTGTGCAGTGTGGCAGGATTCCTGTCATTCTTATCTTCCGAGGTGTCAGCATTCCTCATATGCATTATCACCCTGGATCGATTTCTTGTGCTTCATTTTCCGTTCAGTCAGATCCGGTTCAAAGCTAGGTCAGCTCACACAGCCTGTGCCGTCATTTGGACATTGGGAATCATTTTGGCGTCAGTGCCTCTGCTTCCTGTGACGTCACACTGGGAATTCTACCACCAGACAGGTATCTGCATTCCGCTGCCTGTCACCAGAGCTGACTTCCCTGGTCACGGCTACTCCTTCAGTGTTATGATTGTCGGCAACCTGGTCCTCTTTCTACTGATTGCTGTGGGTCAGTGTCTCATCTACTGGTCAGTCAGATCTAACGCCATGTCCAAAAAGAACATGCACACTACAGACGAGAGTGATGACAGAGTCAGATCCAAAGAAACTGTCCTTGCCAGACGACTCCTGACCATCGCCTTATCTGATTTCTTGTGCTGGTTTCCCATTGGACTGTGCGGTTTGCTGGCAGCCATGGATGTGGTCATTCCAGGGGAGGTCAATGTGGCCATGGCCATCTTTGTATTGCCACTCAACTCAGCTCTCAACCCTTTCCTCTACACTCTGAATATAGTTATGGAAAAACGACAAAAAGCCAAACAAATGCGCTTTCAGAAGCGTTTAAATGCTTATCTGAAACGTAGAGTGTAAGATGTAATGAACAAAAACATGCAACTGTCAACTCTTTGACATTCTGTTTGTGTGTCTAGGCCTACATGTTCTTTAGTAACAAACGGAAATCCCATGCACAATCCGTAAACAAGTAAAAGAAAGAAGGGGAAAAAAGAAGAACACGTGTCTGTACTTCCCCTAGTCCGTATCTTTTTTTCCTCCACTCTTTTACGTTCTTTCCTGTAGAGCAACCACAGTCACTTCTGACTATTCTGTCGCTGTAACTTTAGGGGAATCTGCGGAAATGCACACTGAGGTACTACTGAGAAGAAGAACAAAATTGACAGTACGTGTAGAAGAAGAGGACAGAAAGCCTGGCCCAGCCAGCCAGGTTCCGCTAATCGGCCCCTAACGTGATGCCGCGCCAAGCGAGAGAATGACCCAGCCAGCCAGGTCCCGCTAATCGGGCCCCAACGTGATGCCGCGCCACTGGGAAAAAGAGGGGACAAAAAAAGAAGAAGAAAAAAGACAGTTATTTATGGGTTTACGTGTGTAACATATGCATCTAATGTGTCCGATACCTAACACAATTATAGATGCAAATTGCTTTCAAAATGTGTTTAAGATTAAAGCTATCTTATAAAAGCTGAGAGCCTTTAAAAATTTTTTTAGTTCATATTTTTTATTTTGAACAATTATAGCATGATTACGTCTGTGCGGAAATACAAATGCAATCCACATAAAAAATCCACTTGTAACTCCACACTCCTTAAAGAGCATGTTTTCTATTCCCTAGATTAGTGTCAACAACACTTATGCCTGTCAGGCATGTATAACTAGGTTTTTATGATTGAAGGGACATTTCATAATAATGACTATCTAAGGTTTTTATGATTGAAGGGACATTTCATAATAATGACAATCTATATTTATCTAACAATATTCGAATATTATCTGTTATTGTCTTACTCTGTCTGTGTGTGTGTGTGTGTGCGTGTGCGTGTGTGTTTGTCAAATTAAGCAAGCTTCAAATTGTAAGCATGTGCCATATAATTAAATACTGTATAAATATCAAATACCATACTCAGAATGGCAATGGGAAAAGTCTTAAGAAAAGTTACATCAGTACATGTATGTTAACAAAACTAAACCCAAACAAAACGTTTTAAAAAAATAAAAATTGATCGCTGACATTTTGCTGCAATGAATCTTTAATGGCATGATGTGCCCCCCCCCTACAGTAATGGAGATTGGCACTGCACACACACACACACCACGCACACATACATGCATGCAAGCACACACACACATGCTTTCCAACCCACAAGAACGTCTTAAAACAAAGACAATATTATATAGAAGAAACTGTTTTGCATGTGTAAATTGTTTACTGATGATCAAGAAAACATGTCTTCTTGTGATTTGATGTCAGTTAGGTAAACCAATGACAATGTATGGCAACATTTCATGGTTAATTCATCATTAGCTGATGAATAAATAGAAAAAAAGTGTTTACTAGACTACAGTACTTTCTTTCGACTTGGCTTAAGGCTGTGTCAGACCAATTGACATAGGCTAGAACACCAAGGCTACATCAAAATGTTGTTATGCTCTGCATATTTATGTGGGGATTGTCTTTAGCCATGACAAGCTCCTAGCATAACATCAGTCTCCGAAATCCTCCGAAGTCGGAGTGTGGCTGCCCAAGTCACGGGGTAATCAAAAACGGTCAAACACGTAATGTTCTCATCCCTAGTTGGTGCATTTGTACCATAGTGTCCAAGTGTTTCGGCCGTTGGGATTATCCCTGAAGTCTGTTCGCCAGGGTACGAAAAAAAAAAAACCAACCCAACTATACTTTCATGTTTCTTTTCATGTTTTGTTTGTTATAACATTTCTTATTTCCCTCTCTCATCCCTCCACTCCACAATTCCTTCATTCTCCCACACACTCATCCATTTTTCAATATTAAGCATATTAATTTATATAATTTATACATGTATAATACAATGTATGAATCAGTCAAACAATAATTTCCATTTTCATGTTTTTGATGACAATGGCTTGAAACAATGCAAATGGAAATGGAACTGATTCTCCATATTTTCAATACAATCAATATGCATTTCATATGCATAATTAATGCGAATAATTACATGGGTGTTCCTGGAAAATTTCCAAAATCATACAAGGCAGGGGTCCAGAGGCCGCCCAGGCCCCGGCGGAGTGCAGGGACAGCGCCCCTCGTCTGGGTTCCGGGAGGCAATGGCCCCTGGAAGCTGAAGGGAAACAACAGTTTCCAATGTAATTGACAGGCTCTTGTTGCACTTCCACCAAAGACTGTATAGGGGAAGACAAGCATCCGGTCTCTTTTCCCTATATGAGTAGTGAGGACAGAAACACTGGTTATGTCCCTTTTAAACAGGACACATTTACACGTCGATAGGCCAGTTGAATTCTCCGTTCAAATTCCAGTCTGAGTTTTTGGATAGCCGCCGCTGCGAATGGTGTATAACTACCCCACTAACGATAACTCTATCAGCCCGGTTCGCTGTAACTCTTAAGTAGTCCATCTTACCCTTTTAGAATCTTTGCTTTCACTTCTCAGTTCTGGTTAAACTTCATGACCTCTATAACCAGCAAAATGCACCTTCTCAAATTATCATAATCCGGCAATGCCGGCTCCAGGCAATAAACAAACACACCTGAACTTCAGGACATCCTGAAAGCAGGAGCATCCATGTAATTATACACAAATCTGCATACACACACACGCGTGCACACACACACACAAACAAAAAAAGTCGGATGAAAAACTGGCAGAGATGTTGGGTAAATTATTACTTTTAAAAACAAAATCAAATGGAGGAAAGAGTGAGGAGACAGGCAGGGAGAATCACAGATTAAGTCATGTTCAAACCATTATGTAGACGAGACAACGATCAAGAATTGTTTTGAAAATGGCACATATTAAGACTAAGTTCACACATCTTTGTGATTCAAAAGCACAAATGATACACAACACAGATGTATACCATAACTGTAAACACAGCAATAAAAGGAAAAACGTTTGCTACCCCACTTCAGAAGAAAAAAAAATAGCCTCAGAAAATTGTAGATAGTGAATGTAAACGAAAACGTAAATGCTTCACATGTTAATTTTCTTTCAATTTTCACGATATAAAAATTCTTTAAAATTGAGAATTCACACAAATTTTTCATATCACATTTACTTTAAGACTTAGATGTTTCTTAAGTAAACAACCCACACACCAACACTCAAAAATGTTTTTCTTTATAGACAATGAAAATGATCACTGCTTTGCCCTCCCCCATCAAAAGAAAAGAAGAAAAAAAAAGGAAGAAAAATCTTTCAGAGACAAAACCCATCCATTTCCACATCTTCACTATCTATTATAAAATTAAAAACAAGAACCCCCCCCCCAAAAAAAAAGGATACTCATACATATAAAAAAAATTCTAGGGCATAACAGAGCAAAACAGAATGCAAAAGACATGCAGTGCTTTGTTTTCCACACAAGCTGGAAGGAACGTTTTTAAAAAGAGACAGTGCTTCTTTCTAAACAAACACTTTTAGAGACATGATAAACACCTAACAGAGAAGTATACAAAAGCAGAAAAAAAGCAACAAAATCATAATAACAATGCACTGGAAATCAATTTTGAGAAAATAAGCAACATTGATTTGACTATTTATATAGTGCTCATTCTTAATAAATTAGCATAAATAATATCAATATAATGATAACAGCAACAACATTTAAAAATAAAAATCAACATTATCAATGAAATGAAAACTCTACCCCGTTAATGTTTCTAGTACCTATCACCACATTCTTATTACTCTTAGTAATGTGGTGACAGCCCTGATATGGCCTTAGTTATCGATGGGGGCTATAATTTAAATCTTATGACTTAATCTTATTACTCTTAGACATTAAAAAAACCCCTTTAATCTGATCATAAAAAGATACCAAAATCAATCCCCATCACAAAGCAAAATACCCCCCCCCCCCCCCCCCAATCAAGCATGTGCAAAAGAAAAACATTAATTCTCCAAAGAACAACGAATACTAGCATTCACAATGTTCATCACAAATACTCTGTCAAACCCATATCACATAAACTCTGGTATCGTGCTCTATACAACAAAGCAAACAGTGACAAAATTATAACAATTACAAACACGAAGACAACTGCTAGCACACACACACTCACACACACAGGGACACACACACACACACACATACTCACACACAGGTAGTCAATCAAACACACAAACACACACTCAGACACAGACACACACACATTAATGATAACCATGCACATTTCAGTGCAGACCCAAACCACCCTCTTTCTCTCCCCCCCCCCCCCCCCCCAACATGTTTTAATGAAAGACATGGGGCATACACCGTCATGTTTTTTTTGAACACATTTACAACAGAACTAATTATAACTTAAAATTAGTGGAG
Source organism: Phymorhynchus buccinoides (assembly GCA_017654935.2). Classification (NCBI taxonomy): domain Eukaryota; kingdom Metazoa; phylum Mollusca; class Gastropoda; order Neogastropoda; family Raphitomidae; genus Phymorhynchus; species Phymorhynchus buccinoides. Next base: position 32,981,175 of record CM065686.1, read on the forward strand.
AACCAGGTACGTACAGAAACAGTTACCTGGTTTGATTTGGTTTTCAGTTAGAAAACCAAATTATTTACAATAAAAAACGTGGTTTATTCCCTAGAATAAATTGACACAAATAAAGAAAATGAATAAAAGCTCGCTCTCTCTCTCTCTCACACACACACAGAGACACCCAGAGAACCCCCCCCCCCCCCTACACACATGCAATCTGTGAATCACCAGCATCTCATTGTACTAAATCTTACTGTGGTAATAAAAACTTTTAAAAAAAATGCATTTAATTTTTATCTTGATGAAAAAAAGGGCAAACCTTGATAGTCCAAATGAATCAAACAGTACTAATTTCATGAATAGTTGACTCCAGCAAAACACAGCATTGTCCCTTAGTCTCCCCTTTACTTACTGAAACATGCTGTTATGAACTAATCACGGAGAGAACTGGGAAAGAAAGGACAAAACACGGATGCCATTCAAGCAGCTGTTTCTTATATATAGCAAACAATGGTGACACTAGGGGTAGTAGTGTATGCAAAATATACAAGATAGTAATATGAAGTCTGCTGTATTGATAGTAACACTGGTACTTTTTTTTTTTTTAGCACACAACAGTACCCTGAATTCAATAGGGCATTTGCCACGAGTGTTCGTTCTCTATGCTAGACTACTAATTTGCCCGCACTCGTTCTGCCCGAGTTACGCTGACCTTTCTAATTCAACTCTCTAAATTCAACTCAGTGAATTTCAAGGTCGTCCTCACGTGGCAAATGCCCTATTATGCACCATGTTCCACTGTTTCCGTATGAAGGCACTTCTGGCATTCTGACGCGGAGCAGACATTAGCATCCTATATTCAACAAGGTTTCACCATTTTATTGTACTGCTTACTCAACCTCTATAAATTCTGGCTTTTTAGCCAAACTTCATTTTTTGACCACTCGCTGACCTGGAGCAGACATTAGCATCCTTATTCAACATGGTTTTACCAGTTTATCGCACTGCTTACTTAACCTCTACATATTCTGGCTTTTTAGCTAAACTTCGTTTTTTGACCGCTCGCTGACCTGGAGCAGACATTAGCATCCTTATTCAACATGGTTCCACCAGTTTATTGTACTGCTTACTCAACCTCTAGATATTCTGGCTTTTTAGCCAAATTTCATTTAGACCACTTGCTCAAAGCTCCCACATACTTTCTAGCATCCAAGTACAATACACTGTAGCCCCATGGTCAATTTCTTTCTTCTTCAATTCTTCTTCCAACTATGCTGGATAATATGTGTAGATCAGTTTGGTTGATGAATCTCGCAGTTGGCTGCAACACAGCTTACGATGCAACAGGTCCCCTCAGCTTTTCCCGAAGCACCACTGGCCACAACAGCCAACTATTGACACATCGTGTCCATCTAGTATCAAACTCTAAAGAGGCAACCTATTATAGAACACATTGTAACACTGCATGGTGCATGGAAGCAACTCCCCAAAATGAAAAAAAAGAAGAAAGGCAGGGGTCCAGGGACCCATGGCAACGGCAGGGTACAGGGGCAGAGCCCCGTCGGACGATTCAGGGGGGCAAGTTAAGAGAGAGAGATAACGAGGTAGACAGTTAAAATAACGGACAGAGACAGTTTGAGTCTGATAAGCCTTGTAAAATTATTACATTGCCTTTGTAACCTTCTAAGATATAAGTTCAAAACGCCCCAAATCGCTTGTGGTCAATTTTTTTGTGATGAATTAAAAAAACACCTGAAGTTCAGTTTCTGGTCAAATTAAAAAATAGAGAAATCAGTGTAAAAACGAAAGAGTAGCACCCGTGATGGTGTCAGTTCATGTTCTGACCACTCGTGAAGAAGAAGCGGCAGGTGTTGCTAAACGGTGCACACACACGCACATTAGACACAGAAACCTCATGCACTTTTTAGTAAAAGAAAGAAGGAAACAAAATAAGTGCATGCGTTTTCAAAAAGTTTCGTGCACGGAAACCCATGCGCTTATCTTTTCCTTCTTTCTTTTACTTATTTACGGATAAACGTGTGAGGTTTTCGCGTCTAATGTGTGTGTGTACCCTAATGCGCATAAAGCTCCTTTCACCCTCCCACCCCAGCCTCTCTCTACCCCCCCCCCCTTCCCCTTCTTCAGCTCCTTGTTGTTCTGTGCTTGAAAAACATATGAAACTGATGCATAAGACTTTATCGATTAAACACTAATGAAGACTAAAATCTTCCTACAACAGCATATATTCTACGACGTTATATAATGAAACATTAATTCAATCAGACTGATGTAAAAATTTTAAAAAAATGTTGTGATAAGATCATAACTTAGACCCCAAGAAAGCCCAACAAACAAACAGACAAAATCCCACATATAACAAAACTATCACAATAAATGTACCAGTACATATTACATGATCAATCTACAATGTCATGATGCACAGTAAGACTTCCTGCATTCATTTTCTGGTCCCTCAATGAAAATGATAGGCAACATTAACAACATTTACAAAAACTTACATTAATTTCGGCACAGTAGTAGTAGTAGTAATTTAGATTTTACGTCCTCTCGACCCGGGAGGGCACATACAGGACATTTGCATTTGTATGGATGCATGGGGGAAGGAAGATGTGGATACAGTCTGTTAAAATTTAATCAATCAAATCTTGTTTTAACGTCCTCCGACCCGCACACATGGGACATTTGCTAGTATTCGATAGGGGGACGAAAAGAAAATGGGGAATGGGGTCATGATAAGGGAATGATTGTTTTGAAATATGGATTTGGGTAGCTAAAACACATAGGGATAAACATCAATAAAAGTCATATTTCGGCACATTTTCCTTCCAACACTTTTATGCTCATCTGTTCTCTTCATCTCCAATGCCCCTGATCCGACAGTTCGGTTCAAGTGGGAATGTACACAGCGGTCAGTGGTAATATTGCACCAAACACAGCATGCAGAAAGGTCTGCTATTTTACGCACCATAAACACAGCTAGTCTCACCAAAGACTGAAAACAAACCTTAACAAATATATACCCCGAATTCCTTCTTTGTCCATAAGAATTGTTCATCAAATTCACACAACAAAGTCATCTGAGGCCTCTGTGAAAATACACATCAATTGTCAAGGTATGCTCAAACCATACATGTGCATGTGAAAAGGACATCTGTAAATCTCTTTTTTTAATTTTTTTTCTAGCACAGAAACATATGCATCGTCTCTCCCTTACAATGCAATATAATATTTCCATGGTGAATATTCACGTCAAAATATTTAGGGGAGTAAAACGGATTTCAAAGTTAGCGTCTCTAATTTGATTCATTTCAAGTTCATATCCATATTATGCATCTTTCTTTTGCACAACCCATTTAGGACATGATACATTCACATCACTGGACAGTGAATTTGTTTTGATTGCAATATATATCACTCTGATACGCTAGAGAGCAAATTTAACCACAAAATCAAACCATGCCAACCCATTACTCTGGTAGTTTGTCACTATCATTTTCCATAGCAATTGCAACGAACAACTCATGACAACCAAGGTAATCTGGCAGCATATATGGTAACTGATCATTTTCTGTGAACAACTTTAATCTTGAAAACCTTGATAAATTATTAAACCACATATTAGCAGAGAAAACTCACTTTTACACACTGCTCTTACACATTGTCATTCACAACACAATACTCAGCCTCTCTTGTACACAATGAATAATTCACAGTACTGAATACTTGGTCACTCTTGCACACACACTCATTCACCAGTGATACACCAAGGATGGAAAAGTGATTAGACACACTGTACCGAAACAAAAAAATCAACAGGACCAAATCCCCCTGTGGGGATACCGGGGGGTGGGGGAGGGGTGTGTGTGTGTGTGTGTCTTTCGCACAAATAGTTCCCCTACCTTCTGGAAGTTCTGTGCTTGTAACTTCCTCTAGTCTGTCACTCTCTCTGACTCCGCCATTTCTCGTTGTTTAAAATAACTGTCATCTACTATCTTTCTGCCTTATTGATCCGTTCTCCACCCTTTCTCAAGAAACACTTACAAAGACTTTCTCCAGACGAAGACGGACATGCTGGGCCTAACTACTTCTGTGCTCATATGACAGGAGACTGTGAGTGATCAAATAAGGAGAAGAAGAGGACCAAATGTCCTGCCACCTGCAGAAATCAGTGAGACAAAGTCTGCCCATTTTAAATTTCATTACAACATGTGTATGCTGGGCCTAATTATTTCTTACTTAGGCGCATAATGGCAGCTTGACACATCTGCGCTCATCATTGACAGGAAACTGTCTGAGCGATCGACGACGAAGAATAGCACTAAGGCCGGGTTCACATTAGACGCATAAGTTCCGTACGGAAAACCCTAAATAAGTGGAAGAAAGAAGGATAAAAGTTTGAGCATATAGGGGAAATTCGAACATGTGCGCAATCCTTTTCCTTCTTTGTTTCAATTATTCATGGGTTTCCGCATGGAATATCCGCTTATGTGTGTACATGGCCTAAGTCTTATGACCAGGGCCTCGGGACATGGTTCATTCACAGCACAGCACACTCGGCGCCACGTGCGGCGATTCCAGAGGACAGCTGCTGCTGAACGGCGGGCGGAAGCTGCTGCAGGAAGGAGCGGGCCAGAGCCTCCGCCTTCCGCCGCGAATGCAGCACCATCAGCAGCGACATGGGCGTGATCTTCAGCAGGAAGCACTTCTCCGCCAGACTTCCCGTCTCCTCCGACCGCTTCAGTTGGTCCAGCGACCGCTCCAGAGGGGAAGGGAGGGAGTGGTGGTGCTGAGCCTGTGGGGGGAAGGGAGGGCAAGGGGGCACGAAGTAGAACCTGTCCCCGCCGTTGTCGAAGAGGGAAGCGATGCTGTTGAAAGCCGAGCCGAAGGAGACGGGGGTGCCCAGGATGCTGTTCATGTCCAGGTCATAGACGGAACCCTCTCCAGGGAGGTGCAGGGGAGTGTGGCAGTAGTTGGGCGATATCTGTGGCAGAAAAAGTTTGCTACATGCTTACTCTCTCTCTCTGTGTTTTCTCAGATATGATAAGCTACTAGCCACATTCATGATTGATGCTGTTAGTATATTAGTTATTATACACTTGTTATCATTTCTTCTTATGTGTGCACTACACCTCCTATGTCATAGGTCGGAGGCCTGAAACATTAAAATTGTGTTCAATAGTGTTCTCTCTGTGTTTCAAATTCGTAAGTTAGCTTTAAATATTTTCTATTCCCTTCGTATACGGAAAAGTATGAATGAGTATTTGGAAGGTTAACCATGTTTCTAGTCTAGTGTTATTTTGAATTGTTGTACATTGACCCTGTTTGTATGGGCTAATACTAGTAATAGCCTAAAGGAATTAAAACGTTGTTCTCTCTTTCTCTGAGAGATATTTTGTTAATAATTTGTTGATTGCAAGCAAGTACTCTTGTGTGTCAGTGCCATCATTTTTGTTGTTGCTGTTTGCCTCAGGCATGAGCTTTTTCAACATTTAGGGAAATGTCAGCTTTTTGTTGTTGTTGGATAACCCCAGAATATATGGTTGAGATCAATGTAAATCTGTAGAGAAGTGTGTGTGTGTGTGTGTGTGTGTCTATGTGTGTGTGTGTGTGTGTGTTTGTGTGTGCACTTTTGATAGCCTGCAAGCTTGTGTACATGTAGTTTAGTTCAAGAGTTTCTGATTGTGCACATTTTGTGTTGAATACATGAGTGTGTGGTTCCATGTTTGTGGCATGTATGTGTGTTTGTTGATTATGAGCTTGTGTTAAAAATAAAAAAATAAAAACATTTTGAGCATACTTTCATCTCGTGTTAGGTAAAGCGCTATACAAATCTTGATTTACATCGCGTCTCATCAAATCCCGTAACATTCCTTTACATTACATTACGTTACATTACCTTAGCCGTTGGCGGCAGTTGTGCGGACAGCGTAGCCATGATGGGGGGCAACTCTGCCTCACCACACGGCAAGGGTACTGGCCCCTCCACCGGCTGGGTAGCTTCCTGGCTCCTAACCAGACCTGAGTCCTCCAAATCAGAACCACTATGCTCAGGTTCTGACTGGGAGTTCTTTAAGCTGGTCTTGGCATCAGCACCAGATTCAGAGTGAGCGTCTGGTTCAAACATCGCTGTGCTATCTGTCTGTGAAGTGAAATTTGACGTCACTGATTTGGATGTAGATGCCTGCAGACTGTGATTGATTTCCGGCAGCGTCTCTGTTGCAGCACTAATGTCTTCAGCCTGTGAAATTTGAGTCACTACAACAGCGTTAGAGTCTAAAGGTTGTTTCACTGAGTCTAAGTCATGACTGTCTAGCTCACAAGGCTGAAGCACAGTGGCACTGTCAGGATTGGGTTGTGCCATGGTATTGCTCTCTCCTGTATCAATTTCAGGGGGATGGTTTGTAGAGTCTCTGTTGGAGTCGGAAGGTGGTGTTTCAGAATCCTTCTCATCTGTGTGGGCATCTTCAGGCGGCTGAGGCGCCTCAATAATAGAAGAGTCAGCAGGCTTTGTTGTAGATGTGTCACTATTTTCATCATCGACCAGTTGAGGAGTAGTATTAGGGTGTTGCCTGGAAGGTTGTGACACAGGATTTGTGTCATTAGAAGGCTGATGTAAAGCCTCAGTGCTATGAACAGCACTTTCTGTCACGGCATCCTTTTCATTTGCTTCAACCTTAGAAAGTTGCTGAGACCTGTCCACAGCACGAGAATCTGATGGCCAAGTTGCTTCTGTTTTCTCGTTAACAGTCACCTCAGAAGACTGGGGTGAAGAGAGAGCATTAGACTGCGAAGATTGCGTCGTAAAATTGAGCTTTTGACTGTCAATCTCAGGCGGATGTGATAGAGTGGCAGTGTCTGAAGGTTGCATCACTGCAATGTCAACTTGAAAGGATTGAGGTATAGCAACCACACTGGAATCCGACGATGGCGCCCCAGAATGCCTGTCATCCACGTCATCCTTGGAAGGCTGAGGCACAGTAGCAGTGTCAGATTCAATAGAATTTTCCTGGTCCTCGTCAGTCTCAGAAAGTCGAGGTATGGCAACAACGCTGGAATCTGAGGATTGCGTCATGCAATGCCTGTTGCTGGTTTCGGACTCGGATGTTTGCGGCATAGAGGTAGTGTCAGAGGGTTGTGTCGTATCAGCCGTGCTATCTGCATCTGAGGTTTGAGGCATAGAGGTAGTGTCAGTGTCAGAGGGTTGTGTCGTATCAGCCGTGCTATCTGCATCTGAGGTTTGAGGCATAGAGGTAGTGTCAGTGTCAGAGGGTTGTGTCGTATCAGCCGTGCTATCTGCATCTGAGGTTTGAGGCATAGAGGTAGTGGCAGTGGCAGAGGGTTGTGCCATAGCACCTGTGCTATCTGCATCGGAGGTGTGAGGCACGGACCAGCTGGTGTTGGGGGTGATGTCAGCGTGCACAACATGTTGTGTGGAATTCTTGATTCCAGTTGTTTGTGAAACTTGCGGGGTTGCGTTTCTGCTTCCGGTAGAATGTAGAACTGAAAAAACAACCACCAGATAATGGCATCAAACAAAATCAGACAATACAGGCGAATCCAGCTAACTCAAAAACGGGTAACTCATGTTCATGCCAGTTTCATCATTTTTATGCTAAAAAGTCTTTTTTAATCCCAAAATACTGGCTCATTAAAAAATATAAAAATTTCAATTCCCTTCAATTTTGTCTTACCAGATCTCCACTTGGGTAATTGCCTTTTGTGAAAGAAAAGCAACAACAACAAGAGAAAACTACCGATTTCTTTTTTAAAAGTTCTGACAGTTCTCAGCGACCACCACGGCAACTGACTACAGCTGTAACAATGGTGACTGGCAAACGAATGTGCTACAAGTAGCAAGATCGCTACCAGCTGCCAGCGCCCGCTTAGGCTAAAAAAAGGTAACCCCTTCAGTGCCTCTATGAGTTATCAGGCATCAGAATAGTCTGACGTCTTATTCTAATTATCTGAAAACCGCGGTAAAAGGGCCATCAAGGCCCTAGACTGTAGAGGGACAACACTGAAATCAGTTCCCAACATGACCAAATGCGCTTTATGCAGCGAGAAATCACTTTAAAACACTGTCTAACAGAAAAGATTACTCTCAATATCAAAACCTCTGACAGTAGAAGCCAATCCTCTGTCAGAAATTCTTAATCCTCTGAAATTTTCCAATCTTCCGACAATTCTGATGCTTGGCTATGCCTGTGTTGCCTGTTTGCCAGGCCTCTTTTTTTTGGGTGCGGCAAACTGTGAATGAGCACTGACGCTTGTATACTTTTGGCAGCAAGTGCTGAAGCATCATAGAGGACATATTTATATGTGGAAGGCACTGAAGAGGTTAAATCTTTTTTGTTACATAATCATATCAGCTTGACGGCACACTATCATTGCTGAGAGAGAGAGAGAGAGAGAGAGAGAGAGAGAGAGAGAGAGAGAGAGAGAGAGAGAGAGAGAGAGAGAGAGAGAGAGAGAGAGAGAGGGGGGGCCGTGTGTACGCATGTACTGGTGCATTCCTTCCTGCTGCTTGTTGACATTTTCATTAGTTTCTGCGAGGGTGAGGTGTTATCAGAGAGTGACAGTGCTGGTGAATGAGGGTGGATGTCTTTGTGAGTGAGAATCATGTTATTTTTGTTACTTTATATTCTTTGCACTTGAATGTTGGTACAGACAAACCTCTATTTTAAGACTTCCAAAATATCCGGAAAAATCGGTCGTAAATTGGAGGGGTCGTATGACGGAGGTTTTCACTGGCAGCCGTAGAAAGAAAAAGTTCAGCACAGTTCATACTCTCTTCTTCATGCACACATACAATGACATATTAAAACTGGATTTGGGTCTTTCCAACTCCATAGGATTGTGCAATCGATGTATTACAGTTTCACTTCGCCGACTTCTGTTAATCACCTCCACTCTCGTCCAAAGTCAGTGGTTTTCTTTTTCAAAGTCAGTGGTTTTCGTGCTTTTCCTACGCTTTCCGCCATCTTTTCTACAACAAGGGAAGCGACTCCGCTTTCAGGCCCTTGACCATGGTTGTTTCCCTTTGCTTGAAGTCTATGCAGACGACACACGGCCGTTCAATTTGGATCGTTTAGTTCCCACATATGCGCTATCGTGAAACCCACTCACCTCCTCCTCTTTTGCATCTCCTTCCTTCCCCATCCATCCCTCCCTCCCATTCCTTGACCGTAGCAAGACTTCACGCGGCAGCAAAGGTAGCACGCAGGCAGGATTTCACAAGTGGGCTGCTGCACAGCCAAAGTTCTATTTGGTCGCTGGCAGCTTGCTTACTACACACGCGCGCAGCAGTGCAGCAAGGCTTGGTGGCTTGAAGAGTATAGCCTAGTAAAGAGTGTTCCTCTTTGCTTTGTGCTGTGGAGAAACTACACACTGACACTAGTTGTCTTTCAATTTAAATTGCTCAGCTACCGTTCGACTGAGCACCTAACTAACTACACACTTTAAACACAAGATGACTCTAGAACTTATATGTAAAAGCACACTTATCAACACTGGCTACTTTAGACAGAACACGCCGAGGAAAATGCCACATAAATCTGTGGTACTGAGGGAAAAACCTAGGCCTTTAAAATAGCGCGCACTGCTGTTCTATTCCAACCCTGACTGCTATAATGTACACAAAGCGTGGTTTATTAATTAACACTAATTACACCACAACTAGCTTTTGGTTCGAATCACTGTTCACACAATGTTGTTCACCACACACCTATGTATGCTCACACCAAAATGTTTGGCAAATCGAAAGTCTGTTTAGAAGCAGTGGACGAAAACATACGGAGCACAAATTCCACTCTGTTTTCCCACTTGTTTCTGGCGCTTCCAAGAGGTTGAGTCATTCGCATTTCCCGCCTCTGGAAGCCTAGCCGGCAGCAACTAAAGAGTCTGCAAATGCCAGTTTTGTAAAGCTGTGGACAACAACGGTCGTAAAAACCAACAAAATGGCGGTCGTAAGTCGCGTTTTAGAGGAAGTCGTTTACATAGTAAAATGCATCCGTGCCAACAAATCCAGTCTCAAATGAGAGGTGGTCGCTTAACAGAGGGTCGTAAAATAGGGGTTTGTCTGTAGTATGACTATCTTGTTGATTTTAATGCATGTTTGTAATGTTGATTTTAATGTTGCTTTTGTAAAGCGCATCGAGCATACTACTGTATGGATTTTAGTGCTATATGAAATACAATTATCATTGCTGCATACCATCGTCGTTGTTACTCTGACCCCGTGCCTGTGGGGTAGGGGTGGGCCCATCGTCACTGTCGTCGTGGAAACCCGTGCTGCTGTTAGGGGTGCGCAGTTCATCCAGCAGACTGACTTCAGGGTACTGTGGCTCTGCCAGAGCACTGCTCAGACTGCGGTCTGCACATAAGAGAAAGAAATACAGAGATGCATACACTGTACAGGCACATACCGTATTTTTCGATCTACAAAGCGCACCCTTGTCTAAGCTGAATTTTATTACAATTCTGGAGAAAAAACCCAATGATAAAGCTGCATTCTTCTTCTTCCCTTCAGGGCCCATGGTCAATGAGCTGACCATTCTGGTTCCTTGTCTCCATTCAGTGTCTAAGCCGCAAGAGACTGAAAAAAAACCCCGAACCGAACGAGCAGACGAACGCTTGAAAGCCACAGCAATTTTGACAGTCCGTGTTGCACTCGCACACAAACTACACAGAATAGATCTAATCTTCGCCATAACGGACCCACCAAATACTGGATTCTGCATAACCACACCACACAACACAAAACGAGACAAAGTAATGGACTTGCAGTTCATTTTCAGCCACTTTAAATCCAACTCGGCCGTCAGTGAACAAAATGGCGCAGCGCACTCCGCAGATACGTAATCAAGGCAAGCGCAAATGTGCCTGCTGTTTTCATTTATTGGCTTTTGTGAGTTATTTGCATTCAGCAAGTGTTTCAGTGCAGACACTAATGCCGATTTATTGGTTTAATAACGCAAAGTAGCTGCTTCTCAACTTCTTTTTTGTAAAGAAAAATCAATTAGTTTCAACTTGGAAGTTGACTTCGCATTTTTGTTTGCACAGAGTTTGTAAAGATCGACACGACCGCGACTGTTTCAGTTCAAACTTTGATCATAAACTGCTCAGTGATGAAACATGTGCATTAAAGTGGTGAAATTGTAGTGGTCAGATCGTGAGAACGGTTCATTTTTACCGAGATTGACGATGTCAGCATGCACAGGCTGAAATTGATGACCAGTCAAACATATGGAAGGGAAAATATTCACAAATTAACCACAATCGTTGTCTGAGCCGCAGGCTTCAAAGTTGAACAAAAAAGCAGCGGCTTATAGCCCGGAAAATATGGTAGATATTTTATCTAAAATCCCTTGAAGGTGATAAATTTTGCATGAAATAAAGGAAAGAATCATGCAAACATTGCGTACCTTTGCACGCACTATCAGTTTCAGAGTAAAAGTGGCAACAGAGTAAACAGATCAGCAGACTGACTTGCAAAATCACATGCCAGTACCATCAAGAACTAAATGAGAACTAAATGGAAAGAAAAGGGGCAAATATATTCTTGAGAGACTCAGGGAGGCTCAAAATGAAAAACGTCCCAATTCCCACTCATTGGCCACATTCCAGACAACCAAAAAACTGAACAGCCAACAAACTCTTAGAACTAAACAAACACAGGCAACAAGACTGAAACCACAAGTTGAGCTTCCTCCATTTGTCGGTTTTGAGAGTGTTGCTCTAATTTCAAGACCAACACTGCAGGTGTCTGTAGTTCTCGTGCCTGGTTAACGCCGGGATATCATTATGAAAGGAAGCATACAGTACAGCCCTGTCATGTAGTCTCAGACCAATCTGGAACTCCATAGCATCATCATCGTAATCACCCGCCTCATTTCCATCAATCATAAAAAAAGTCTCAAATTCTGTGGCCTTGCATGCCCTGCTCTCATGGTGATCTCAGTTTTGATTACCAATCCAGTCTATGCCTTTGGTGCGTTCGGGTCAAAGTTATGGGGATCAGTATGTTCTGGGGAGCTGTCGATGGATGGACGTGGTGGCGCCCTCGGAGGAAGACCTGACTTGTGATGGCTCCATGACTAAGACATTATTGTCGTCAGTAGGTGGCTTAGTAGGTGGTGTTCTGCATATGTTAGCCCAGAACAGGCTCCACTAAACTCCATCAAGGTGACCCAGCAGCAGTGCAGTGTCTCCTCTGGTGGTTGCCTCATGACGGCCTAATATAGATTCGCTCCCCTTGGACTGCTGATTTCTGATTCTATAACCTGACAAACCAGGGTGTGGCTGCGAGTTGGGACTCGGAACGAGTAGCATGGGAGCAATGCCACTGCACAGCCCAAAAGATGGGACAGCAACAACAACACACAAAAAAAGACAGGCAACAATATTCTTGGAGGAGGCTAAAATATTCTTGCGTTAAGACTGCTGGTTTTGGATTCTGCGACTTGAACAAGCCGGGGTGTACGAATTGGGATTCGGAATGAGCAGCGTGGGAGCAACGCCACTGTATGACCCAGAAGATGGGACAGCAAAAAAAAAAAAAAAAAAATTCTTGCGCAACCCGAATTTCACAGAAAACTAGTGACTATAAAGAACCAAATACTTAAAAAAAGAAAGAAAAAAAAGAAGGTTCCAAATCTCACTCACTGGCCAGGCTCCAGGCCTCGACGTCCACGATGACCTGTGCGTCCAGCAGACGCTGAGCGATGGCCGTGGCGCCCTCACGACTGATGTTGGCCACGCCCCCGCACAGCGACAGCTCGTCGGGCGACAGGAACAGGTCCCCGTGCCGCACGATCCAGCGCACCAGCTGCCGCCCGCTAAAGCACTTGCCTCTGGTCTGCAGGTCGCGACACAGCTGGTGGAGGGTGGTGGAGGGGATGGTGCGATGTCGCTGCTGCTGTTGCTGCGTGAGGTTGTCGTCCTCCATTGTCCAGTCCCCTTCGCTTTGCTGAAATTCATGAATTATTACCTCACAACTTCAAAATGATTTTATTGAATGAGAAAATAATAATAATAATAGTACATTTATATAGCGCTTTACCTCAAATGAGCCCAAAGCGCTTTACAATCAATTATTCATCAACAAGTAGATAACAAAAATACAAAGCAACTCTCTCTCTCTCTCTCTCTCTCTTTCTCTCGCACACACACATTTATCGACACTGACTCATTATTCATCTTTCATTCAGTAAGCCATAGCAACTGAGTTGCACGGACTGACCACATACACCAACACACATACACAAAACGTCAGAGGATACACATACAAATACACTCACATACAACATACGCACGCAGACAGACACACACACACATGCATACAGACACACACATACACACATAACCCACAAAACCAAAACACACACACATACACAACACACACCACACAACACACACAAAAAAAAAAGACAGATTGCAGCAGAACATGGGTATGGTGCACACATCCGCCACCACAAATTCACACACAAAAAACTGAAAGAGAAAAAAAGACAGATTGCAGCAGAACTGGTGACGGGGATGGTGCGATGTTGTTGTGTGAGGCTGTCGTCCGCCATTGTCCAGTCCCCTTCGCTGTGCTGAGAGAGAACGAACAGACTGAAACCAATTAACACCGGTTTGACAGACCAAAGCAAACAAAAGCAGACTCTTTTTGCTGCTGATGTAGTAGGTGTAATACGGTCGGAGAAAGTTAAATCGCTTCGAATCGGAGTCCTTCGTTAATAATTATAACGCTGTTAACCCCTTGACTGTGAGAGAAAATTAAAGAAAAAAATCATTGAGCAAATCGTGACATGAAAAAGACAACTGATAGAGCCAATCTGGCAAAATTGGTCTGGGGATATAACTCTCTTGACTGTGCTAGAGCAAAAGCCAGCATATCAGAGTTATTCCTCTTTATCCGATGACGTCATCAGTGATGTCATCAAGTCAGTACGTGATAAGTTATAAGGCAGTCAAGGGATTAAGGCAGACCAATAAAGGCTACTTTTTCCTTCCATGTCTTTTAAACAAGCAGCCTGCGTTACTCCCATGCCGCTCATTCTGACTCTGCATCACACTGCTACACGGCAGTTTGTCAAGGTGCAGAACCTGAAACCAGCAGTCCATGAGGATAATGTCAGGCTGACAAGGGGCAACCACCAGAGGAGACACTGATCCTGCACATATCATGGAGGTTTCCTCCACATTGTGCAGATGCCATATTTCCTCTATCTAGGCAAGATAACGAACACCACAAATGAAAAAACCCCCAAGAAACAAACAATAATAAAAAATAAACATGAAAAGGCAGAACAAGTTAGGTGGTGTCCTGCATAAATTATGCTAACTCATAACTCCACTGAACTCCACCAAAGTGACCCAGCAGCAGTGCAGTGTCTCCTCTGGTGGTTGCCTTGAGAAAAACAAACAAAGAAACAAACAATACCAAAAAAACCACATGCAAAGGCAGAACAAGTTGCTTGTGTTTAACTCATCTACGCGATGTATTTTTTACGCACTTGTTTGTCCACTAAACGATCCAATGATTCCTTCTCCATCAGGCGGATTGTCTCTCTCTGATGTAAGTTACCTTTTGATTTTTCTTTGGGATATCATGTATTATGATCTACAGGGAAAATGTATTAACGGGTTTACTTTGGAGCACCATTCCTTACTCTGGATTGGTTGCTCTACTTGATTGTATATGTACATCATTATCGTACCACTGGGTGCTGTTTCACTTTCAGCATCACCCTCCTCCTCTATGGGAATCTGCTATTGTTTTGAGTGTTGGTCAGTATGGTTGGAATAGATTGGTAGATTTAAAAAAAATTAATCTTACTATCTATTCTAACTAAATACTTACCAACACTCAAAACAACTTAAGCGTCCCCCTCCCTGATGCTGGGTGGAAAAAACAGAATGACATTGGCAGGTCAAAGGACCGCGCCCCCGGATGCAGGGGGATAACTCCCCCCTTCCGGATGACTAAAGAGTAGCGGCCCTTTGATACTTTCGTTTTTCTATATGCTATGGTATGGGTTCCAATCGGTGATTATATATGCTATTGTTTTGAGTGTTGGTCAGTATGGTTAGAATAGATTGAGCCACATGAAACTAGACTAGTTTGTGCCTTTTGGAGTGAAGTTCTTCACAGACATAAAAAAAACCAGACAAAGGCGAACAAAAACAAAAACGTAAGCTCCTAATATTGAACAGCACACAGGTAAACAGGAACCAACCCTTTCCACCAGACGCTGGTAAAGCGCTATCAGATGGAGGGTGGACATTGTGAACAGCTGCAGCTTGTTGATCACATGGTCCTGAAACACACAACACTTTTTGTTACAATAACTCATTGTGTATGATGACTTGAGGAAATACTTGACACAGCGAGGAAAACAAGACGCACTGCCAGCCTATCCTATGTTGGATTTTTGTTTCTACGATTTTTCTTATACAGATTTTTATATTCTGCATGATTTACTCGTCCGAATTTGATGCTATTAAGTTTTCTGCAAACATTGCTTGACTGACCTGAATTACATTCTGAGGTTCCGCATTGTGACCACCCTACAGACTGGCCCAAACTGTCCGTAATTGTGAGGTGGTCGCTATACTGAAGACTCAGTAATCAATAAGAAGGAAAGAGACTGAGTAAAACTGTCCAGATTACTGAGGGGTACGCGATACTGAGGCGCCCGTTAAGCGGGGTTCCACTGTAATATCATGGGTGCCATTGATTCTCTTGCAAACCTGTCACACGTCTTACGTGTTTTCCCTCAAGCTTTCATTCATTCTTGTACATGTTGGTTATCTGTAATATAATACGCTAAGGCCCGAAGTGTAAAAGAACGTAAAAACTCGGATACCGCGTAAATGTCAGACTTTTGCTTGTCACACATTTCCAAAAGAACGCGTTGGGACGCGATTCCGCTATGTCTGGTTCAAAATTTTGCTTTTGAAAGTTGATTTTGAAGGCAAAATGTATGAAATTTCCTTGAAATTTTGTGTCGTCTGCGTCGCCCGAGCTGTGTCGGAAATTGCCGAATCTACCTAGGAAAACATGAAGAATGCCGAACCTGTGTTTCGTAACTTCCGCCCTTCTCTGTCTCCCCTTCTCGCTCTCGCACAACGACAACAGTGCTGATAAACTTTGTCACTAAGTCACGCAAAATTTTCTCAAATCAATACATTGCATCTTTATTCTTTAGTATGTGGTACGGGGAACTGTCTTACATTCACAGACAGCATAATATATCGAGGGGTGCCTGCCAGAACAGTCTATCTCAAAAGGAATAAAGAACACAGATAGGCAGTTCTGGCATTCACCCCTCGATATGTTCTATTAATGTAACATTGAATAAATGCTTTTCATTTCAAAACATTTATTTCTGGACCGGTGCGGAGCACGGGTGTAACTAGTGTATAATGTTGTAACAGAAAGCAGTAGTCACCATGCAATGACAGCTGCTTGTTGGCTTTACTGTTGTTGTAACAGAAAGAAGTAGTCACCATGCAATGACAGACTGCTTGTTGGCTTTACTGTTGTTGTAACAGAAAGAAGTAGTCACCATGCAATGACAGCTGTTTGTTGGCTTTACTGTTGTTGTAACAGAAAGAAGTAGTCACCATGCAATGACAGATGCTTGTTGGCTTTACTGTTGTTGTAACAGAAAGAAGTAGTCACCATGCAATGACAGAGCATGTTGGCTTTACTGTTGTTGTAACAGAAAGAAGTATCACCATGCAATGACAGCTGTTTGTTGGCTTTACTGTTGTTGTAACAGAAAGAAGTAGTCACCATGCAATGACAGCTGTTTGTTGGCTTTACTGTTGTTGTAACAGAAAGAAGTAGTCACCATGCAATGACAGCTGTTTGTTGGCTTTACTGTTGTTGTAACAGAAAGAAGTAGTCACCATGCAATGACAGCTGTTTGTTGGCTTTACTGTTGTTGTAACAGAAAGAAGTAGTCACCATGCAATGACAGCTGTTTGTTGGCTTTACTGTTGTTGTAACAGAAAGAAGTAGTCACCATGCAATGACAGCTGTTTGTTGGCTTTACTGTTGTTGTAACAGAAAGAAGTAGTCACCATGCAATGACAGCTGTTTGTTGGCTTTACTGTTGTTGTAACAGAAAGAAGTAGTCACCATGCAATGACAGCCCCTTTACTGTTGTAAAGAGCATTCACTACAAAGGACATTCCCTATTTCTTTATTTCAAAAAAAAAAACAAAAACAAAAAACAAAACAAACCTACAAAAAAAACCAAAAAAAAAAACCTGTCCAGAATCGAACCTGACATACTTACAAAGTGAGGATATTTACCTCTAAGCCATCATACCATTTCAGCTTTTCAGTTGCTAAAACTATATGACAGGCCACATAAAAAAATCCCCCCAAAAACAACAGAATAAAATTAATTTTGTCAAAGTAAGCATGATAACAGTACTGGGTGTTGTTTTTTTGTTTAACTCAAAGGTTTGAGATTTGTTGAAATAAAATAAAATTCTATAATAAAAATATTGATACAGAACTAAAAAGGATAATGATGAGGCTTACAGCTTGGGACAGAAGCAGTTCTCTGGTGATGCCTTTCTCACTGTTGTTCATGAACTTCATCAGATGCTGGACATTGAAACACACACACACACATGCACACACACACACACACACACGCAAACACACACAACACAACACATTCACATACAGAATTCACAAAAATGCATAGAAACACATGAATAATTAGACTGTCAACCTATCAATTATTCAATATAACACAACAGTTTCATATTAACCCTTTCACCGCCAATGTCGCATTTATGCACCAGAATAGTTTGAACCCATGTCACTAAAAGGCATAAAATCAACGTCTGTAACCCGAAGACCCTATTTTCTTAACATTTTTAGGTAAGGATAGGCCTAATGTTATACATGTCACAGAGGAATTCCCAATATTGCAGATAAAAATTATCTTTACCCAGTGAAGCTTAATTGTATTTTTTGGCTGAAAAATGTCTGGCGGTGAAAGGGTTAAAAACAAATGCCATATCTTCTAACCCACACGTTTACCCCTCCTCATTAACCGCACTCTAACATTCCCCTACCTTGCTGCAACAGATTTCCCCCTCCCCTTCAACCCTCCTTCCCTTTTCAACCCTCTTCGGAATTCGATAGTTATCAATGGGCTGCTCGGGTGGAGTTAAGATCCTTAGCCCTTGATACTAGGTGGCATTCCATTTGAAGGCAGATACCTAGCGATGCCAAACTAACTCTCTCTTTCTGCCGTCTCGCTCTCTCTCTTGTGAAGCGGCAAAGACAGATTTTGCCTTGTACTTGACCAAGGGAAGAAAAAGTAAAATAATCCAGGAGTGTGATCCCTCGTTAGACCTCCAGAAAGCCTAATTCGACAGTCTTTCCTCTTTGTGTTGTAAGGAGATCAGAACACTACCAGACAATTCTGGTTACCAATACATGTACCTAAGTGGTTTTTTTTCTCTTTTTTTTCTTCAGCTCTTACAAGCTGTTGAGAGCTTGTCCGTTCGAGCAGTTTCTACTAACCACCCATTTCTTTTCAATAAAAGACCCACCACACCGATGTGTGAAACTCAGCGTTTTCACAATGTTTCCCCTCTCTCGCTGGCTAAGAAATCTTCCGAGCAAGAGAGGGAGAATACACATCAGTGTGGTGGGTCTTTAAAGCCTGATTCGTGCTTTGAAATATTTTCAATGGCTTCTGGGTCTTATCAGCTCACCATGAGCGTCTGCAGCAAGAGATGCGGGGAGAGTCTTCTGCCCTTGTCCATCAACAGCTTGCCTGCCTCCTCCTCTATGTCCTGTGGAGGTACAGCGCCACACAACTTGAATTCAAACGCAGGGACACACATCAAATGAACACGCATAGTCGCATGAAAAATACACACATGTGGATACTTCTTCTTCTTCTTCTGCGCTCCAGGGCCATAAGGCCAAAATGGGTACGTATGTGTCCGTTTTCCAACTTTCACTGGTGTCTCCGCTGCATTCAGCTGACACATTCCGATTTCAGAGGAGCTCAGAGGAGAAAGGAAGGAGAATGGGCCAAAAAGTCAGAGATATATAGTAGATGACACAAAGCAAGGAAAAAGGCAAAGGGAGAGACTGATTAGAGGAAGCTACAAGCACAGAACTTCCAGAAGGTGGGGGAACTATTTGTACGGAAGACCCCCCGGTATCCCCACATGGATACAAATCACACAGACATGCCTGGACACAAATCCCATAAATATGCACAGACACAAAATCAAATACACATGCACTGTGGTTGTACATATCGTTTTAACATCCATCACCCCAATCATTCCCCATTTCTTTCCCTTTTGCACGCCTTAACCCTTATAGTTGTTAACTCCTTCTCCATGAATCTACTTTCTTTTAACCCTAATAGTTGTTAACTCCTTCTCCATGAATCTACATTCTTTTAACCCTTATAGTTGTTAACTCCTTCTCCATGAATCTACTTTCTTTTAACCCTTATAGTTGTTAACTCCTTCTCCATGAATCTACTTTCTTTTAACCCTTATAGTTGTTAACTCCTTCTCCATGAATCTACTTTCTTTTAACCCTAATAGTTGTTAACTCCTTCTCCATGAATCTACTTTCCTTCTCAAAATATTATCATAATCATCATTATGTTTTTTATATTCCTTGTCAACTAACTTGTTTAGCTGAAAGATGTTAAACTTAAGACAAACAAAAAAAAAGGCAAACATTTATCATGATTTAAAGTTGCCTCCCCGGAAGTGACGTAGCGAGTGGGATCCACGGCAGCTTAGTGGTATTGGCTGTGTAGACCAAGGGAAGTAATTTAGTCTTTGTAAAGACTATAACTTTTTGGTCTTTGGTAAATTGGCATTTGCTCCAAATTGGAAGGAATAACTCATTCGTAGTGAAACGGTAACATGATAGAATAGATTCTACATTCTTTCTCAAAATATTATCATAATCATTATTATGTTTTTTATATTCCTTGTCAACTAACTTGTTTAGTTGAAAGATGTTAAACTTAAGACAAACAAACAGAAAGGCAAGTATGAGCACACATGATTGCATCTGCACATAAATATGTGTTAAAAAAAACCCGGACAAACATACAATTCACGCATGAACACACACACACACATGGGTGCTCCTGGGAAATTTCAAAACATCCTGCAAGGGGGCGGCCCCGGCGGAGTGCTGGGGCAGCGCACACACACATTTACTGCTGTTTTTTCAACCCTCTAGACTAGTACAAGTGCTACATTCCTTTGAATATAGCAAATGCTTTACATAGGCCTTTTTGATTGAACGAGTGTGTGTGTGTGTGCATATGAAAATCGTTGCTTCTCAAATTCTCATAATCCAGCGGCGCCAATTCTAGGCAATTTAAAAATCCTGCAATTCAGTACATCCTGCAAGAAGGAACATCCATGCACACACACACATGCACACACACACACACACACGCACACACACACATGTGCACACACACAAGCACACACACACACACACAAGCACACATACACACACACACACACATACTCACACACACACACACACACACACACACAGAGCCTTCATTCCCCCTACAAGCACACACACACACACACAGAATCCAACAGTGCACACTACCTGCACAATATAGATCCACAAAAACTCGATGACCCGGCGGAAGCTATGCCTGTACAGCCAGGTGGACAAAGCGTCAAAGTGGGACCGCAGGAAGGTCAACAGAGGTGACAGGCAGGTGGCCAAGGGAACCTCAGGAGATTTCAAGGTCAGCAGCAAGGTCAAACCGTCATGCAGGAAAAGATTTATCTGAGAAAAAAAAAAGAAGAAACCACCCCAAACTTCTGAGAAAGTTTGTTCCATGCAACTGATGATTTTATTATGCTAGACAGTACCGAGTAATTATATTTCAAATTGTGTGTGTGTGTGTGTGTGTGTGTGTATGTGCATGTATGCATGCATGCATATGTGTGTGCATGTGTAAGTGTTACTGTATGTGTGGTATTGTATATGGATGTACATGGGTCAGTGTGTTCAGTAAGTCATCTCGTCTTCATATTTTGTGTGAACGCATGAGTGCTTCTGGCTCATTGGCAGTAAAGTGCTGTATAATTGCTCAAATTATCATTATAATAATCACTATTAATTAAAGCAAACCTCCCCCCAAAAAACCACACAAATAAACAATAACGAAAACAAAATAAAAATATTTTTCATTTTTAATAATTATCTCTCTCTCTCTCTCTGTGTTATCATTTCTCCCTCAATTATAAAAAAAAAATCAATATACAAAACTTCACAGCTTCTAATACAAAAACTCCTTTTATCCAATGCTTTGAAGACGAAAATAAAACAACTCTCTCCCATTCCCATGCCCTCTTTCTCCATAACTACATGGGTGCAACTCTCCCAAATAAAAAACCTGAAAGGCAGGGTTCCATGGCAGAGCCCCGTCGGACGATTCAGGGGGGGGCGATTTAAGAGAGAGAGATAACGAGACAGACAGACAGTTAAAATGATAGACAGAGACAGTTTGAGTGTGATAAGCCTTGTAACCTTTGTAAACTTCCAAGAATTAGAACAACCAAGTTCAAAATGCTCAAAATCGCTTGTGGTCATTTTTTGTTTTTTTTAATTGTTTTTTTATGAATTCAAACCCCCTGAAAATACTGAAATCAGTGTAAAACTGAAAGAGTAGCACCCATGTTAAACTACCCCCTACATCCATCCCACTGACCCGAAATGCCATCAATCTACAGAGGGATGTCCACACGGACATGAGGTGGGTGCCCGTCTGCTCCAGCCACTGTCGCTTCATGCCCCGCCCATCCCCCCCACAGTCAGCGTGTGACGGGCTCCAGCTTTTATCAGCGTTGCCAGCTCCTCCGCCTGCAGGGGGAGCCAGATTGCCAGTTGTCGAAGTTTGTGATCGTGCCGCGTCACTGTCCGCCTTGTCTGTTCAACACCACAGTACCAGTTTGTTATCTCAAGGGTACGGCGGTGACTTGAAATGAAATGAACAAAGGTTGGTCTTTATCCTCCCTGTTTCCTCCCAAGTCGGGAGTGTGGCTGCCCACGTGGCGGGGTAATCAAAAACGGTCGCGCGCGTAATGTTCTCATCCCCAGCCGGTGCATTTGTACCATAGTGTTCAATTGCTCTGAGTGTTGGTCAGTATGGTTGGAATAGATTGTGACATTTGTGTGGAATGATTCTGGTGAAATTCTACTGTCTAAGTAAATCTGATGAAATCATACTAGTTATGTTCACTACATTTGTTGTTCCCTGCACACGAATCTGATGAAATATCTGTAATCTTTTTCCTCAGACATTCTGTTTGCTTCGTTTCTACTAGAGTACAGTGAGCGAAATAGTATCGCGTTTTACGGGACTATAAGGTGCACCTGATTATAAGGCTTACACAAAACAGACAAACCTCTATTTTAAGACTTCCAAAATGTCCGGAAAAATCGGTCGTAAATTGGAGGGGTCGTATGACGGAGGTTTTCACTGGCAGCCGTAGAAAGAAAAAGTTCAGCACAGTTCATACTCTCTTCTTCATGCACACATACAATGACATATTAAAACTGGATTTGGGTCTTTCCAACTCCATAGGATTGTGCAATCGATGTATTACAGTTTCACTTCGCCGACTTCTTTTAATCACCTCCACTCTCGTCCAAAGTCAGTGGTTTTCTTTTTCAAAGTTAGTGGTTTTCGTGCTTTTCCTACGCTTTCCGCCATCTTTTCTACAACAAGGGAAGCGACTCCGCTTTCAGGCCCTTGACCGTGGTTGTTTCCCTTTGCTCGAAGTCTATGCAGACGACAACAACGGTCGTAAAAACCAACAAAATGGCGGTCGTAAGTCGCGTTTTAGAGGAAGTCGTTTAAGAGAGGTCGTTTACATAGTAAAATGCATCCGTGCCAACAAATCAGGTCTCAAATGAGAGGTGGTCGCTTAACAGAGGGTCGTAAAATAGGGGTTTGTCTGTATTATATAGTTCATAAGGCGCAGGTGTCTCAGTCTAGGGGAAAAAAAGTATCGCCTTATAGTCCGTAAAAGTACTAAAACATGGTAGAGTTATTTTCAGACAGAAGTATTTCACGTGAATCACGACTCACAGACATCGTCACAATCGCATCGTATTGGGGTCGAATCGTATGCAGTGTGGCTGGGCCTTAAGAGTCATAAACTTGCGGGTTGTCTAAACTACAACATTACCTTCTTTTTTGTTGTTGTATAAGGAGTACCGTCATTTTCGGACTATAAGGCGATATTTTTTCTCTCCAATTTCGACCTATGCGCCTAATAAACGAGGGCGCCCTGTTAGTGAACAAAATCGTGAGAAGAGAGGCAACGACTGCCGTGCTCAGTACAGTCTACTGTGAGTCACAACATCGAAAGTGGTAACGAGTCGCCGATGCGACGAATACTCATGTTAATATGCTTCAAAATCCATATTATCATCCGAGATCCCGTCCAACAGACGCTATAACCCCTCATTGAATGTAAAAAGCATTGTTGCAGAGCTTAAAATGCCATAATTCTACCAGTTTTCCGAAGAAAAGTCCAAACACAAAATCCAGAAGTTGCAAAAACAGAAGTTTCGATTATTTGAGAAGGGAGCCAACTCTCGTTTATGACAGCAGTAATGGCGGTCGGTAAGCGTCTACAGGACATGCATGGGCTTCAAACTTCGACTTTCTTTTGCGAGGTCGCCTTTTACTTTACTTTTTCTTGAAAATTGCCCTATTTGCCTTATACACAGCAGCGCCTAATGATCAGAAAAATATGGTACTCACTGGTAGAAGCAGTAGAAGAGGAAGGAGGGCTCAGACACGCCTGGCAGTGCAGATGAGCATTCTGTGTCTGTTTCTCACACCACTGCAGGTACTGCTGACACGCCTGAATGTTGTTGATGCGCACGCACATCTGAGGGTCAAACAAGATTATCGTCAGTCATCAGCATCATCATCAATGTTCATCATCATCATCATTATTATCGTCATTATCATCAATGTTCATTAGTCATCACCATCATCTTCAATGTTCATCATCATCATCAGTCATCACCATCATCATCAAGTTCATCATCATCATCATTATTATCATCAATGTTCATCAGTCATCACCATCATCATCAATGTTCATCATCATCATCATTATTATCAGTCATCACCATCATCATCAATGTTCATCATCATCATTATTATTGTCATTATCATCAATGTTCATCAGTCATCATCATCATCATCAATGTTCATCTTCATCATCATTATTATCAGTCATCACCATCATCATCATTATCATCAGTCATCACCATCATCATCAGCAGCAGCATAATAAATGTTCATCATCACCATCACCATCATTATGTTGCATCATTTTCTCACACCAGAGATGCATCCGAACATCAAAGGATAGTGCAGTCGTTACTGTTGTCTGCATCATTATCAACATCAGATCAATGCTGACAGGCTCAGTTTGAAACATAGTAGACCATAATTTAATTATCAAAATGACACATTTCGCTGATTGTTGTCTTCCTCCTCATCAGCCTCAACAATTTGCCTTACAACGTGAAAGAGAAAAAAAAATCACAAGAAATCGATGCAGTTTTGCAGGAAATGAACAGAACAAACAAAAGGTGACTCTCCAATAAACGGCGCACAGTTTCATGCCAGCAGTTTTTATGGTACCTGTTCCTGCAAACCTTGGGTAAAAGCTACCGTATGGTACAAAGGATAGATCTTGAAATTGATGCGCTTCAAGAATGCACAATACAGGACAAATATAGGACAGCTTAGATGACACAATAAAATGCTAAACAATGTGAAAGTAGGGCAATGAATAAACTGACCTTCTGGGTGAACTGGATGAATAAACGGACCTTCCAGGTGACTGGATACATAAACTGACCTTCTGGGTGAATAAACGGACCTTCCAGGTGACTGGATGCATAAATTGACCTTCTGGATGAATAAACTGACCTTCTGGGTGACTGGCTGCATAAACTGACCTTCTGGGTGACTGGATGAATAAATTGACCTTCTAGGTGACTGGATGAATAAGCTGACCTTCTGGGTGAACTGGATGAATAAACTGACCTTCTGGGTGAACTGGATGAATAAACTGACCTTCTGGGTGAACTGGATGAATAAACTGACCTGGGTGAATAAACTGACCTTCTGGGTGACTGGATGAATAAACTGACCTTCTGGGTGACTGGATGTATAAACTGACCTTCTGGGTGAACTGGATGAATAAACTGACTGTCTGGGTGAACTGGATGAATTAACAAGTCGCGTCTATCGTCAGAAGTGGTGGCGTCTGCGACGCATGAATCCAGATCCAGATCCAGAACTGACCTTCTGTGTGACTGGCTCGTAGCGGTCAGACAGGTAGACGGCCTTTCTGTTGTAGAAGGGGGTGCAGGTCACGTGACCCTGCAGACGGTGCCGGCAGCCCCAGATATTGTGGGCTGAGTGCTGCCTCAGGGCATGCTCCATCAGCTAAGATGGACCAAGAAGGGAACGAAAAACAATTGATTTTAGCAAAAAAGATATTCTCTGCAAAGATGCTTTTGAACAGCTGCCTTTAACCTTTTCGCCGCTAATGTCGCATTTATGCACCACAAGTGTAGAGTGGTAGCGCGTTCGCTTTGTGTCAAGTAAACCCGAGTTCGAACCTGGGTACAGGGGATTTTTCCTCTCACTTTGCACAAGGCCTTGCGGTCTGAACGTGGAGTCTTTCGGATGAGATGATAAACCGAGGTCCTGTGTGCCCATGCACTTAGTAAGTATTTAGTACATTTATATAGCGCTTTACCTGAAATGAGCCCAAAGCGCTTTACAATCAATTATTCATCAACAAGTAGATGGAAAAAATAGTATTTAACTTAAATGGTTTTTAAGGACAAACCAGCAACAACGCATATACAAAGCAACTCTCTCTCTCTCTCTCTCTCTCTCTCTCTCTCTCTCTCTCTCACACACACACACACACACACACACACACACACAAACATTATTCATCTTTCATTCAGTAAGCCATAGCAACTGAGTTGCACGGACTGACCACATACACCAACACACACACACACAAACGTTAGCGGATACACATACAAATACATACACACAACGTACGCAGACATACACACACACATGCATACAGACACACACACGCACATGCATGCACACATAACCCACAAAACCAAAACACACACAAGCACACATGCGTGCTCACACACATACACAACTCATTCACTCTCACACACACACACACACTCACACACACACACACACACACACAAAGGGCTTAGCACACGTTAAACCCAGTGGCAACAAAAAAGTTGTCATTTGGTCAAAATTTACCCCCCTCCCTTCGTTATTTATCAGTCACACAAAAATTGCATGCAAAATTAAAAAAAAAAAAAATGGGTAGCGCACCTCTCGCTGCGACGCACTCTCCAGGTGGGAGCAACCCGAATTTCACAGACGCCTCTGTGACTATAATGTACCTAACCTAACCTAACCAATGGTTTAACAGCCATGTTACTAAAAAGCATCAAGTTAGGGCCTGTTATCCAAAGACCAACCCTCTCAAGGCTGCAGAACTGAAATCCGCCCGATTTTTTTTTCTTCCCTGGTGCCCGATGACGCTGATTGCACCCGCTGAACGCCAGGTCTAGTAGTTTCACTTTCACTTTCTCCCTACCCACAATGCAATATACTAAGTTAGTGCTTCCTTTTCCTGACTCTCAGTGGTCCGTTTTTGGTTCTTACAGCAAGGGAAAGCACCCACTAGTCTATTTGAACGGATTTTTCGAGGTGACTCCAAATGTTTTTCCTTCTTTCCACGTGACGTGCGCAGTATTGACTCGGCGCGATGCTCGGAGCGCCATTACGGATGTTTTTAATTCCAATTCATGGTTTGTTGTGTGACAGTGTGTTAGCTTTGGAATAATAATATCATCTTTATTCTGGGTGATTTTTTTAATGAAAAGATTTGGTGTGACGTTCGGAGTTAATGCCCTTGTCTCGGGGACTGGGATCGATTCTCGGTTCGAATGGTCGGGAGTCATTGAGTTAA
This sequence comes from Phymorhynchus buccinoides, assembly GCA_017654935.2. Lineage (NCBI taxonomy): Eukaryota > Metazoa > Mollusca > Gastropoda > Neogastropoda > Raphitomidae > Phymorhynchus > Phymorhynchus buccinoides. The sequence goes on from CM065686.1 coordinate 33,008,301, forward strand.
TTTTGGGAGGTAAGGATAGGCCTAATGTCATACATGTCACAGAGGAATTCCCAATATTGCAGATATAAAAATGTCTGTACCCAGTTAAGTTTAATGGTAATTTTTGGCTGAAAAATGGCTGGCGGCAAAAGGGTTAAAGTTGCATTCTGATAAATCAAACTTCAGTCACCTCCTTTAAGCATCAGGAAGTGGACAAAAAGGGGAGAACAAGCTCTTAACAAGAGGCAAAGCACAGCTGTTCCGTCCCACACAAAATCAAGCTATTTAGTTAAAAGCCTGAATCTAGAAATCTTAGATAAAAACTGCACCAAGCTTTTGTCTGTAAAGATATTTTGGCTGTATGCTCTACATAGTATTTCAAATACATTTCTTCCCTCGGATTTATGGTAAAAACTTATTTTTGTGAGCAGTATCAATCAACATATCTAGTAGAAATAATATACTTAGTATCACAAACATAAATAAGATTGCCTATGAGTGAAAATCTAGCAATATCCACTGACTATAAGTAATCTTGTCACATACTACAACATATTCTCGCCTGTTATTTATGAAAAGTTACTTATAGTTAACTAAAGTTTGCTTGAAAAAACTTATGAAAATATAAATAAACTAAATGTTCCTCCCGAAACAGCTGTGAAAACCTTCAAGGCTCACTCGCTTTTGTGTTTTGGGAGCTAGATCTAAATGCCAGATTGTGCACTTTCACATAAATGCCATACCAAAAAAAGAGAAAAACTTCGATATTCTGTAAAACATACATCAAAAAGGACACTGGACACAAAGAAATTGGTTAGTATGTGTACACGCTTTATGTTTTGGAAGATAGATCTAAACGCCAGATTGTTCACTTTGAAACACACTCCAAAGGTCAAGGTCAAAGAGTAAAATTTCTATACTGGACACATCAGTTTGATGTGGTACACCACAATGTAAAATATTAAACGATTCTATGCCTATGCAGCAGTTCATGTGATATTGCGACAGACAAAAACCCAAAGTCAAAGGTCATGGTCATCAAGGTCACAGAGGTCAACAATATTTAGCAGTCCACCTACTTGCCAAATTTGGAAACTATATCTGCCATAATGCAAAAGATATGGCCCAAACAAATAATTGACGATTTTCAAGGTGAAAGATCAAGGTTAAGCCTTAAGGTTAATAGGGTACAAAAGGTCACCCTGCATACCTAATCACCTTAAGCTAATACACCAACATGCCAAATTTGGGGACCGTAACTGTAAAAGATATGGCCAAGACAAAAATTGCACGTTAAAGGTCATAGGTCAAGGTCATTGGTTAATTTAATTATGCAAATCATCTTTCTTGAAAGCTTGCATGAACATCTATGCGTCTTCAAAGATTGAACAATGTACGCCTTCTAGCTACCAAGAAAAAGACAATGTCAAAGTTGTGTACCACAGACGCAACAAACACACACACACTACCGAACAATCATGAGAACATAGACTCACTTCGTTTAACATGAGTGAGCCAAAAAGCACTTAATAAAAAATATAGAAAATGATGTGTGCTCCCTCACACACACATATACACACAAACGACGCACACAGAGATAAAAAGAAGATATACTCACAGAAAGGCCTACAACGCGTTTAGCGAGGTTCTTAGGCATGGAGCACAGGTCCATACACAGCATGTTGTCAGCGTATATCTGAATGCCTTGACAAAGCGCCTGACAGCACAGAAAACATGGAGTCTCATGGCATATTAAAACCAAATCACTTACTAAAGCATTGAGTAAAAACTTACCATCAAATTGGCTTTAGAGAAAATTACAATATCACAATCCCCATAAGATCAAAATGCCCAGGGTATAAACAGCAAAATGCTATAAACAAGACTGGATTCCTTCTTTTGTGTGTGTGCTTTTAAAAACAAATTCCATCAAACCCCATCTTTAAGACAGATGAAAGAGAAGATATTGGTTCTGTTTAATATTTTATAGCATTCCAGCAGGAATTTGTTATTTACCAAACACCATTCTCTCCTTCTCTTTGACAAAACCACCAATTCCCAATATCTCTATTAAATACATTAACATGACTACAACTAAGCACAACATATGTGGTAATGGAGCGGCACTATTTAAGAGGAGTCCTCATTTGTAGATCCATGTATCTCTGTATTAAATACCTGTTGTTGTCTTTTTTTAACTATGATCTGGATCTGATATTTCATCTTACAACATGTATGCATAGTTACTAATGTGGCTAACACATCATAAATCAGTCTTGACTGCAGTTTGTATGCGTTCAGTGACATACTCAAGTACAGATGGATGGACAGAGAAACACACAGACACATGCATGTGCATGCACACACAGAGATACAGTCACACACACAGACACACTCATTTCCACATTAGAATAAAAAGAACGTAAACACACAAAAGACCACATGCTCACCTTCATGATATTAAGATGCGAAGTGTTCTGCGAGGACAGCAAGGACGTCATCATTTGCCCCCCGCCCCCCTCCACGCCCACTTCCGTCTCCCACTTCTCTCTCAAGCCGCGAGGGAAGACAGCCTGGCACAGCGATCGGCCGAATCCCAGCGTCCTTTGCAGAAGCACCAGCAGGTCGATGGCGGAGCCGGACACTGGAATAACGACGTGGCGCTGGTGGGTGGGGAGGGTGGGGGTGGGGAAGGAGACGGTGGACTGGAGTGACTGTAGAAAGGGGGGCTCACAGTCTTCCGGTCCTCCCGTCCACGTCGTGCCGATGGACACTGCTCGCAGCTTGTGAGTCGCTCGCTCCTGTTTGAGGGACAAGAGGTGAGCTTCAGCGCGTGCTCTGCTTTCACCAAGGATGCAAAACCATTAAAAAATAAATAAATAAGTACAAAAAAACCATTTCTAGCCCTGCTCTCATGGTGACCTCAGTTTCGGTTTCCAAATCCAATCTATGCCTTGGTGCGTTCGGGTCAAAGTCATGGGGATCAGTGCGTTCTGGGGAGCTAAGTCATGGGGATCAGTGTGTTCTGGGGAGCTGTTGGTGGACGGTCGTGGTGGTGCCCTTGGCTCTATTCTCTTAGTCACGGGACTAAGAGAATAGCAGACCTGTTTACCCTAATAATGAAAAACCTGGAATTTGCCACAAAAACCCGGAATTTGAGAAAAAACAACAGAATTCACATTGGTACACGACTCACGATAAAACACCGATTCAACTCGGCGCCATCGCGATCAATTTTCACTTCATTTTCTATTGAAAAGTTCAAAATTCTCACATCATCGTATTTTCAAGTGATAATATAATCTAAATGGACTCATTTCAAGCCCTAATTACAATCTCTACCATTAAAAAACTGCCTGGAAAGCTCTTCGAATCGACAGTAAAAGCCTGGCTGCCATTTGCATTCGGTTTCGGTCAACCCTTGCGTCTTTTCATACGAACGGAAACAAATAATAGACGTTTTTTGCGTTCATCCGGAATTTACTATTTTACCCAGTATTTTAGCAATTTTCCGGAATAATTCTGGCAAAACCGTAAGGGTAAACAGGTCTGGAATAGTGTCGTCAGTAGGGAGCTTAGTATGTGGTGTCCTGAACAGGCTCTACTGAACTCCACCGGTGACTCAGCAGCAGTGCAGTGTCTCCTCGGTTGGTTGCCTCCTGACAGCCTAACATAGATTCGCTCCTCTTTGACTGCTGGTTTCGAATTCTGCGACCTGAACGTGCGGAGGTGTGGCTGCGAATTGGGACTCGGAATGAGCGGCGTGGGAGCAACGCCTCTGTACGGCCCAGAAGATGGGACAGCAACACACACACACACACACACAAAATAAAAAAATCCTTTCCTGTATTTTATGAACGATAAAATGCATCATATTACCATGGTTGTAACTACACAAAATGAAAAACAATGAAAGGCCGGGGTCCATGGGTAATGTCCCCCCTGCAGCTGAAGAAAAAATTGATTTATGAAGGTATTTTAGTTTGCTTTTTCCACTATTTATACAAATGCTTATTAAGTGTTTGAAAAATACAGCAGACACACAAACATCTTGTTTGACCAAAAAAAAGAAGAAAAGGAACTTCCTTTTCTGGTAAAATTCAAAAACAGGAAATCCTTGCATACCAGGAAAAGTTGCACCCATGTATTACAAGGTGCACCCTCCCCCTCCAAAGTTCACAGAGAATTTTGAATTTGTTATTATTGTTTCCTACTACAGTATTAGGCATATAATAAGATGCAGGGGTCTGAGTAGTAGTATAGTAACATACAGTAGATATCAGTGTATAACGATATTATGGACACTGGCATCACCATTTACTGATGGGAGACTGTTCAGATTTTTTCAGAGATGTACACTGTGAGAAAGATGATAGCATCTTCCCACCATTTTCATTCATCAGCATGTCACTCACACTGACAACAAAGATAGAGCATGATGACGAAAGATCATTTAAAGAAGGGAACTAAAATAAAACAGAGAGTAAAAGCAGAGGAAATAAGGCCAAAAAAATATAAAGCTGGTGAACCATAAAAAAAAAAATCCATAGCCTCATAAAACGTTGAATATTAGACAGCATTAATACGGGCAAACTTCAGCCACATTTCGGTTCATCAAAAGCTGATCAAGCACATTGATTATATGTAACTACAGGCCCACTTATAAAACTGCAGACACACACACACACACGCACACGCACACACACACAGTTCACCTGAGCCATGCTACGTGTGTTGTAATGGACCTTTTCCTTTTCCACTGATGAGCCTGCACTGCTCTGTCGCTGCACTGGAGGAGGACATGACCTTCGCCCTTGATGATGACCTTGACCTTGACCTGATACAGGCCCTTTCCTTTCCAGCTCCATTTTCCTATTAACAGTAGCACCTTCGAGTTTTGTCATACTTTTTCTCCCTGTCGCACCTTTTTGAAGTCTTCCGTGCGTAGTTGACACGCTTCCTGCTTTGTCGTCACTGCCTTTGACCTTCACCCTGACCTCTGAACTCTTGGAGGCCGCTAATAGTGCAGCGGGGGCAGGGCAAGGCTCTTTGCAGGAGAGGTCAGTTTGGGACACGTTCAAGTCTGTCACGTCTGCCAAGGGTGGGAATGTGAACGGTTTCTCTGACACGTCCGAGTCAGAGTCTGACTCTCCGCTTGAATTCTCCGACTCTCCACTTTCTACTCCTGCCTGCTCCTCATCCTCTCCACGGAGAGCAGAACCAGGAAAAAAAGGTTTCCGTTTCATGGAAGGATCATCACCGTCTCGCAACGCAGTCTCTCTTCCCCCTTTCTCCATCAGCGGTCTGAAAGCGGATTTCTCATGTCCGGCTTGCCTCAAATCGTCTACAGCACCAGCGGCGTGCAGACCAAAGTCGGTGGATCTACGGAACATTCTTGCGTCTGACACCACGCGAACGATTGCCGGTTGCTCCGAGAGGACGGGAACGGAGGCACACTGGCGTCGCCTGTCAGCGAAGTTGAGAAAATCGTCGTCGCTTTTCTCGTTGTTGTATAGGTCGGTGGTGGGGTGGGGGGGGGTGGGGGTGTGGATGTCGCTTCTGGAATGGTGGGGGTCTGAATCTGTGGTAGATTCCTGTGTAAAGAAGCACCAAAAAATAAATAAACAGAGAGCAAAAAAAAATCTGAACATAAAAGTGCTTTTATGAGTACTTATACTTATCTAAAAAAAAAAGAAAAGAATGTCATTGATTACATCCCCAGGTAGGAATGGTTTACAAAGTTTTGCATTTAATCACTTGTCTGCCCTGCCTACATGGTGACCTCAGTTTTGATTACCAACCCAGTCTATGGCCTTCATATTTTTGAGTCAAAGTCATGGGGATCAGTTATGTTCTGGGGAGCTGTCGTTGGATGGACGTGGTGGCACCCTCAGAGGAGGACTTCACTCATGCTGGCTTTGAGACCAAGACACTGTTTTTGTCAGAAGGGGGCTTAGTAGATTGTGTCCTGCGTATGTTAGCTCAGAAACAGGCTAAACTGAACTCCACCGACGTGACTCAGTAGCAATGCAGTGTCTCCTCCGATGGTCGCCTCTTGAGCACCTAACAAACCTTTGCGCGTTATGTACTGCTGGTTTCCTGGTCTGGAATGAGCGGAGAGGGAGCAATGCCACTGTACCCACAGCTGCACAGATGTTCCGTCGCACACAAAGTCAAACTGTTTAGTTAAATGACTGAATCTAGAAATATTAGATATAAACTGCACCCAGCATGTCTTGATAACAATATTTTCGCTGTAAGTTCTTCACAGTATTTATAACATAAATTTGATGGCTTGGAGTCAAAACGGACTATCTTTAAATAGTCCATCGACGTATTATTGAACTTCTTGCAAAAACTAAGAACTTGTATTAAAAAAAGACGACAAATAATATAAAATGGGGGTTATGCTTTTTATATTTCAGATTTTTTTTTATACAAGTTATTAGTTTTTGTAATAAGTTCAATAATACGTCAATGGACTATCTAAAGATAGTCCGTTTTGACTCCAATCCATCAAATATTTTCTTCCATCAGAGTTATGGTAAAAACTATTTTTATTCAGCAGTATCATGCAACATACTTAGTAGAAAATGTTCTTGAACAACACACTTAGTATGGCAAACATAAATACAATGGCTCATGATGGAAAATCTAGCAAAAGTCAAATTAATATAATTCTACTTTTATCACATGCCACAACATATTCTTGACTGTTAGTTAGTTACATGGTAAACTAAAGTTGGCTTAAGAAAGCTGAAGAAAATATCGATGAACTAAAAGTTCCTCCTGGCACAGCAGTGTACCGCCCAGAAGATGGGACAGCAAAAAAAAAAAAAGTATCTACCATATTTTTCGGATCATTAGGCGAATAGGGCAATTTTCAAGACAAATCTGAAAAAAATAAAGTAAAAGGCGCCCTCGTTTATAAGGCGATACACACCTTGCAAAAGAAAGTCAAGCTTGAAGCCCATACACGTCCTGTAAACGCTTACCGACCGCCATTATTGCTGTAATAAATGAGAGTTGGCTCCCTTCTCAAATAATCGAACTTCCGTTTTTGCGACTTCCGGTTGTTGTGTTTGGACTTTTCTTCGTAAAAACTGGTAGAATTATGGCATTTTAAGCTCTACAACGATGCTTTTTACATCCAATGAAGGGTTATGGCATCTGTTGGACAGTATCTCGGATGATAATAGGGATTTTGAAGCATTTTAACATGAGTATTCGTCGTATCGGCGACTCGTTACCACTTTCGATGTTGTGACAGTAGACTGTACTGAGTACGGCAATCGCTGCCTCTCTTCTCACGATTTTGTTCACTAACAGGGCACCCTTGTTTATTAGCCGCATAGGTCGAAATTGGAGAAAAAAAATATCGCCCTAGAGTCCGAAAATTACGGTACCTGTCTAGAGGTGGTTCCCAGGCTGCTGAAGGCACTGTTGATGGAGGGGGTGAGGGAGAAGGAGCTTGTGGTCTGAGGACTGCCAGATGACGATGACAGTGACAGCGGAGGGCTGTAGTCACTGGGCAGCTGCATCTGATGGGTCTCAAACTGCACACAGCAACAACACGATAACACACAATAAGCCATACACATGAAATGATGATGATGATTGATGATGAAGTGGTAACGGAGGACTATAGTCACTGGGCAGCCGCATCTGAGGGGTCTCAAACTGCACACAGCAACAACACGATAACACACAATAAGCCACACACATGAAATGATGATGATGACATGATGATCATTGATGATGACACAGATGACAATGAAATGATGATGATGACAGTGACAATGGAGGACAATAGTCACTGGTCAACTGCATCTGATGGGTCTCAAACTGCACACAGCAACAACACGATAACACACAATAAGCCACACACATGAAATGATGATGAACATGATGATCATTGATGATGACGATGACAATAATGATGATGATGACAGTGACAATGGAGGACAATAGTCACTGGTCAACTGCATCTGATGGGTCTCAAACTGCACACAGCAACAACACAATAACACACAATAAAAAACCCACATATACCGGTACATATCCTCCAAAACAAAGCAATTCTTATTAACCCCTTCCCCTGTCCGGCCCCGTGTCTACTACAGGATGTGTGATGTCATTGATGATGTCATAGCTCTGGAATGATGGTTTCTGGTTTAGACAAGTCAGGAAAGATGTATCTCTAGAACCATTTTCTCAGATTGAGTCTAACGGGTCTCTTATACATTTTATAATAAGAACATCGATAATTTCTCAGTTTTCCTCTGGCAATGAAGGGGGTTCCATCCAGGTCCATCTGACTTTGAACTTAAAACTGCACGATCGTTACTTTTCTTAACCCTTTTCGCCGCCAGCCATTTTCAGTCACAAAATCATATAGTAAAAAACCAAGTGTCCGTCCGTGTGTGTGTGTGTGTGTCTGAACACACAAATAACGTTTTTCGACCGAATCGCTTCAAATTTGCTGTGAGCCCTAACGGGGCGATGGCAACGGCAACCAAGGCGGCCGTATTATTTGCGCGGTTTCGCAAATGCGCGAAACGCGCATCCGCCGGCCTCTCGGCGCCCGTATCTCCGGCGTTTCTGGGCCGATTGCCTTCGAATTTGGCAGGTAGATGACCGGGGACGGTGACTATCGGTGTGCCAAACCGGAAGCGAATCGGTTCAGAAACGCGCGCGCTATGCCACTCCGCCGTTTCTTAACCGAATCGCTTCAAATTTGCTGTACTCAGCGTTACCAGTACTTGGCGTTACCGTTACTAGGCGTTACCGTTACTAGGCGTTACTGGTACTTGGCGTTGCGCTAGTACTATTAAAATGAACTGGGTAGAGGACAAATTTATTTTGCAATTTTGGGAATTCCTCTGTAACATGCTTAACATTAGGCCTATCCTTATCTTCCATTTATTAAGAAAATAGGGTCTTTGGATAACAGGCCATGATTTGATGCCTTTTAATGACATGGGTGTCAAACCATTGTGGTGCATAAATGCGACATTGGCGGTGAAAGGGTTCATCAGTTTTAAGGTTCACAACTGAGTAGACGGCACAGGTGGTCATGCTAAGCAATGGATAGGTAAAGGTCTGTGTACGCGTTAACATTATTCACGAGGTGTTTCTATTTCCCCATGGCAACACAATGATAGACCACTCTTAATATGACTTACAGCTGACTGTGTTGCTATGGGGAAATAGAAATATCTCATGAATAATGTAAACGTGTACACAGACCTTAACCTTTAGCTCGCTGCAGGCGCACTGTGTCGCCGAGTAGATACTCTCCCCTGCATCTGCAGGCGCCTTCTGTCGCCCAGAGAGGGGTACTCAAAATCAACGCTTCGCGGATGTTGTTCCCGTTACTAATAATAGAAACAACCTTACTTTCCCTTCAGAACGAGGCTCAGATGTCATTTTTTTTTACTGGTTTGGCCGCCATATTGCTATTTCAGTAGAGTATTGAATTTTTTAAAGTCTTATTCGGTCAGAAAGTCAAGTTCCCTATCAAATATGGCGGATTTTTGTGTTAGCAAAGCTTTCTACTGGCAATTATCGCCGATGATTGCTTAGATAATGCATTTCTAGGCTTTGTTAGGTCGGATATCGATGGTGAAAGAGCCTTAGATAGATTGTAGTGCATCAAAAGGGGGGGTAGACAGTGTAAGTGTGACTTGATGAAGAAGATTCAATATTGATTCGAGCTGCGACCGTGATTCGGTGCCGATTTTGACTACTAGGTTGAATTCAGAGAAAATTTCGCCTTTCATAATATTCTTAATATTATTTCCAAGAGTTATTTTGTTAAAAGTGATCCTCGACATGACTTTATTAGTCAGTGGGCAAACTCGGAAGCATTCTGCACTCAGTCCGACAGTGCCAAAACAATAAGTCAACACTTTCGCTATGTTGCTTTTGCTTTTTTTTTGTTCAACAACAAAACATGCACGGACAACAAAATGCTTAGTATCAACACTTTCCTCAATCATTTCTTTATTAGTATTCCAATATTCAAGTCTGCACATAGAGAAAATTACATAATTTTTAATCAAGTGGGTACACATGTTTTTCACTGCCTCAAAAAGAATGCAGTCAGGAACATCAGAAAAAACGCAGTGTGCTAAAGGTTAAGCAGACAATAGGTAGTATCATACTGCGGTCTCAAACCATTCAGCGGGTAGACCTGCGGGCAGGCGTGCTAAAACCACCCACGCACGGTACTCACAGCGTCTCCACTGATGGTCTCCAGCACCAGGTCTTGGATGTGGAGCTGCAGTGCCACCCCCCACTGACTGATGTGGGTCTGGAACGACAGCCGCCAGCTCTGGTCCCTGCACAACCGTGGTTTGTTTTAATAATGATAATGAGGAAAATTCATATAGCGCCCATCCTACTATGTAGGCTACAGAGCGATTTACAGACAATAGAAATGGAATAAAAACATGAAACAAAAATCCAATGATATGAGCAAAAAATACACATAACAATCAGCAACAACAACTGCTGTGACTACAACCATTACTACTACTACCACCACTACCACTACTACTACTACCACTACCACCACCACCACTACTACTATGACTACGACTACTACTTATAATAGGCCTAAAACAAGTATGCATCACCACACAATTTTCGACCTTTCGACTATTTATTTATTTATTTATTAAGACAACTTTTATAGCGCCTACTAATCTTTAAGCTCTAAGCGCTTAGACTATCCCTACAGTTCAGTCTGCGTGTCAACCGCATGCGTCTCATAAAGTGCGAATCACATTAACTCTCCTAGCACCATGGGGGCAATACATTCGCCCGAGACATCACTCTACACTCCCACCAAATGCAAAGACATTCACTGCCAAGCACCCTGCCATGCGTTAGTCTGTTTTTATAGCGTTTGTCGCCGCTTAAAGCAACGCATGTGCATTCAAAAGAAAAAAAGTACTTCCCTCTTGTCGGTTGAGATGCAACGGACAACCAAGAACGTCAACAAAAGTCATGGCGCTAAAAGAGTTAGAAAGAAAAAGAAATGGCAAGGATATACAAACACCACACAGACACAGACACAGTGACACAGTCCCTAATTTCAAGTACAAGTCATTCCCTTTCTTATAGAATTGGAAGTAGAAACAACTAATAGACAGAAATGTTTCCATTTGAGATATATTTCCGAATGAAGGGTAAACTAGCTCGATTCTCTGATTCCAAGTTGTCATAGAAATTTAGAGACAGAGAGGGATGGAGAGAGAGAGAGAGAGAGAGAGAGAGAGAGAGAGAGAGAGAGAGAGAGAGAGAGAGAGAGAGAGAGAGAGAGAGAGAGAGAGAGAGAGAGAGAGAGAGAGAGAGAGAGAGAGAGAGAGAGAGAGAGAGAGAGAGAGAGAGAGAGAGACTGACATTGGTTTATTGTCATTACCCGGGAAGGATATATGAGAGACAAAGAAAGAGATAAAAACAGATATGAAAGACGTGGGTCTAAAAGCCAAAATGAAATATACTACAAGAAAAGACACTGACTTTGCCTTAAGGTAAACGCTCCAGTCCTGGTCCAGCTGATTCAGACGATGAATGAGAGCCAGCATGCGTAGGTCTATGGCACTGTCCCTCTGGTGACATTATAATGCATAGTACACATGGTCACACACACACACGCACACACACACTCAACATGCAAACACACACACAGAAACACACACACACAACATGCAAACACATAACACCCACCCACACACACACGCTCACAAACACACACAAACACACACACAACGCACACATACACACGCTCACATGCACACAAACACACACAACACATAACACACACACACGCATGCACACACACAGAGTTTAAATACTCAGACGCAAAGACAGACACTGACACATGTGTATGAGAAAACAAATAGAGCTAATATACAAGGAGAGAGAGAGAGAGAGAGAGAGAGAGAGAGAGAGAGAGAGAGAGAGAGAGAGAGAGAGAGAGAGAGAGAGAGAGAGAGAGAGTGGTTGAAAGGTTGGAAGAAAAGAGGCTGTGAAGAAGAAAACAAAACAACCAAAGAGAGAGGGAATGTGAGAGAGAGGGAGAGGAAAAGATTGGGAAAGAGAGACAGAGACAGAGAGAGAAAGTGAGAAAGAGAAAAACAGAGACAGACAGTGAGAGCGAAAGACAGAGAGAAGCGGACATAGAAACACAGAGAGGCAGGAAAAGACTAGAGACAGAGAGATACAGAGAGAGAGAGAAAGAGAGGAAAACAGACACAGAGAGAGAGAGCGAAAGACAGAGCGAAACGGACATAGAAACACAGAGAGGCAGGAAAAGACTAGAGACAGAGAGATACAGAGAGAGAGAGAAAGAGAGGAAAACAGAGAAAGAGAGAGCGAAAGACAGAGCGAAACGGACATAGAAACACAGAGAGGCAGGAAAAGACTAGAGACAGAGAGATACACAGAGAGAGAGAAAGAGAGAGAAAGACAGAGAAAGAGAGAGCGAAAGACAGAGCGAAACGGACATAGAAACACAGAGAGGCAGGAAAAGACTAGAGACAGAGAGATACAGAGAGAGAGAGAAAGAGAGGAGAAAACAGAGACAGAGAGAGAGAGAGCGAAAGACAGAGCGAAACGGACATAGAAACACAGAGAGGCAGGAAAAGACTAGAGACAGAGAGATACAGAGAGAGAGAGAAAGAGAGAAAACAGAGACAGAGAGAGAGAGCGAAAGACAGAGCGAAACGGACATAGAAACACAGAGAGGCAGGAAAAGACTAGAGACAGACAGATACAGAGAGAGAGAGAAAGAGAGGAAAACAGAGACAGAGAGAGAGAGCGAAAGACAGAGCGAAACGGACATAGAAACACAGAGAGGCAGGAAAAGACTAGAGACAGAGAGATACAGAGAGAGAGAGAAAGAGAGGAAAACAGAGACAGAGAGAGAGAGCGAAAGACAGAGCGAAACGGACATAGAAACACAGAGAGGCAGGAAAAGACTAGAGACAGAGAGATACAGAGAGAGAGAGAAAGAGAGAAAACAGAGAAAGAGAGAGCGAAAGACAGAGCGAAACGGACATAGAAACACAGAGAGGCAGGAAAAGACTAGAGACAGAGAGATACAGAGAGAGAGAGAAAGAGAGGAAAACAGAGAAAGAGAGAGCGAAAGACAGAGCGAAACGGACATAGAAACACAGAGAGGCAGGAAAAGACTAGAGACAGAGAGATACAGAGAGAGAGAGAAAGAGAGGAAAACAGAGAGATAGAGAGAGAAAGAGTGAAAGACAGAGCGAAACGGACATAGAAACACAGAGAGGCAGGAAAAGACTAGAGACAGAGAGATACAGAGAGAGAGAGAGAAAGAGAGGAAAACAGAGACAGAGAGAGAGAGAGCGAAAGACAGAGCGAAACAGACATAGAAACACAGAGAGGCAGGAAAAGACTAGAGACAGAGAGATACAGAGAGAGAGAGAAAGAGAGGAAAACAGAGACAGAGAGAGAGAGAGTGAAAGACAGAGCGAAACGGACATAGAAACACAGAGAGGCAGGAAAAGACTAGAGACAGTGATAAAACAAATAGAAAAACAGAGAAAGAAAGAAAGAGGTACATTGATAAACAAAAAAAGAGAGACAGATTGATAACAGTAACAGACAGACAATTAGACAAAGTGACAGGGAGGGTAGGGATGAGAAGGTGAGGGAACAAAGCTTTACAGAAACTTCTACGAACCCCCCAAAAAATCACCAAAGGGACAGAACTGACCAGGATTTCCTGTTGGCACAACGAATCGACGTCTTTCATCAGTAGGCTGTAGAATGCTCTGGCGGCTAGAACCGTGACGTCAAAATATCTGTGAAACAACAAATGATGCTTCAGTAAGTGAGTGTGTGTGTGTGTTATTCCCCGTGGGGATACTGGGGGGGAATCTTTCAGTACAAATAGTCCCCCCCCCCCCCCCACCTTCTGGAAGTTCTGTGCGACTATCTTCTTTCAATCTATCATTCTCTTTGACAATGCTTTTTCCTCATTTTACTATCATCTACTATTAGTGACATAGCACCGCGAAAAGGACATTAAGTCGCTGGGCTAGTTTCTCACAAAAGGCTTGGAAAGTCAAAAATCTCATTTTTTGTCAATTTTGAGTTATGGCTATTTGTGTGCTCTCTAACATCTTATCTTTCATCACAAATGATAATCTTTTTTATGGTCTCTAAATGCTCTTAAAAGTGCTTTTAAATTAAGTAGGTCAATGCATTTCCTACAGCTAGACTAGACTTTAGATTGTATTTTCTCAAAATGGCCGATACTCACCCTACCATATTTCAATGCTCATAACTCAGGAACGGAAAATTATACAAGAATGGTTCTTGTCTCATTAGAAAGAGAATTGTTTCAAGTTTTCAACTGTATACTTATCTCGGAATAGTCATTTTGACACTTAATGTCCCTTTCATGGTGATGGGTCACATATTGCATTGCATTGTTTACTCTATTATCACATTATTCTGACATCTCTGATAATAATAATAATAATAATAATGGGAATTTATATAGCGCTCTTTCTCACATGAGCTCAGTGCGCTTTACATTGATAACAAGAACATTAAAGGCAAACAAATAATTAATCATTAGAAAGTAAAATAAGCACGATGCTTGCACGCAACGTTCTCATCCTCACACACACACACACACACACACACACACACACACACACACGCGCACACACATACACACATACATGCACGCACACACACACACACACACACACACACGCGCGCGCGCGCGCGCGCACATGCACACATACATGCACGCACACACTCACACACAATTAATTATACAAGAGTAAAATAGTTACAATATGAACATTCTAAGAAGAAACATAGACCACATTCACATTCTCAATCACGTTTGGATACAATACTGCAACTTGAAATAAAATCATACTGCCATCGACATACCAATTACATGACTAATTATAATAGACAAATTTTGCAAGAACAAAAATACCCTTCTACCTCATTTACAAACATTTAAAGTGTACAAGACGTGGACATTCTACATACAAGATACGAATTATAAAATAATTGTAAAGTAGACTGTAGAATGCTTTTGGCTGCTAGTGCTGTGAAGACAAAATATATGTGATGCAAAATCATTCATACGTGTGTGGTTTATGCACTTTGATGTGATTCAGGACATACACTCATGCCATGTGTTAAACTGTTTTGCCAAAAGTGTGTGGCAAGAATGGAAGGGAACAGTTAATGAACTTATTTGAAAAGGATGTTCTTCCTCAGAAAAATATTGTAAAAAACCAACAACATCATGACATGCTGTTAAATTATAAGTACTATCTACATTACACAACTATATGTGTATGGGTGGGGGTGGGGGTTGAAGGGAGGTGAGTGTTAGTGTGTTTTGTGATATGATTATATGCAATGCAAATTCTCTAATGTATTCATTTTCATAGAGATGGGTTTATGGTGAGTGCATGCGTGGGACCAGTCTGTTAGAAATGTTTGTACGAATGGTGAGTGAAAAGCGCATTGAGTTGCTTTGCAAGATTATGCGCTATATAAGCATTATTAATTATTATTATAGACATTATCATGTGTAGGTAATATATACTGGTATGTTATTATGTACAGGTTATTAACAATACTCACGGACAAAAGACGGTCTCAAAATGATTTCTGTAGTCCAGCACCTCTTGCCGAATTTCAATGATCAATGCATAAAGCTGAAAAAGAAAATCACACAAATATAAGCACACAGAGTAACTGGCTGAAACTACTTCTTTTTCTTCTATTATTTCTGTGAGGCAATTTTCTGTTTCCATCTCTCTCTCTTTCCCTCCTTCCATAGCTTCTGCTTTCTTGTCTGTCTGTTTGTGTCTGGTGTCTTACATAATTATTCCAGACTATATTTTTTTGTCTGTGCGTTCACGCGTGCGTGTGTGTTTGTGTTCGCACGGGTGTGTGTGTCTCTGTGTGAGTGTGTGTGTGTTCATGCGTCTGGGTGGGTGGGCATGCGCGTATGTGTGTTCGTGCATCTGTCTGTGTGTGCAATCGCGTGTGCGTGTGTGTCCTGACAGTGTGTGGTGGTGTGTTGTGGGTGTGGGTGTGCAAGGCTACTTCGCGTTAGCTCTTTGGTTGTTTGTTTTCTTGTTTAATGTTTTCTTTTTAATCAATGTAAATATATTTTGTAAAGCGCTTAGAGCCCTTAATGAGAATAGGCGCCATAAAAATATGCATTTATTATTATTATTATTATTAAAAAAATATATAAGGAACATGACAATGATAATGATGATGCAGAAATGAATAAGATGATAATGATGGTGATGATGATGGTATTGGTACTAACGAGGATAATGATAACAGACTCCTCACTCACCAATCTAGGACACACATGGATGTCTCTGCTGTGCCGGAGTTCTGATGATGGTGATGATGGTATTGGTACTAACGAGGATAATGATAACAGACTCATCACTCACCAATCTGGGACACACATGGATGTCTCTGCTGTGCCGGAGTTCTGATGATGGTGATGATGATATTGGTACTAACGAGGATAATGATAACAGACTCCTCACTCACCAATCTAGGACACACATGGATGTCTCTGCTGTGCCGGAGTTCTGATGATGGTGATGATGGTATTGGTACTAACGAGGATAATGATAACAGACTCCTCACTCACCAATCTGGGACACACATGGATGTCTCTGCTGTGCCGGAGTTCTGTTCGAATCACTGTCTTGCATCGCTCATATGTCTGGAAAAACAGACCCTGGAAAAAAAGACAGTATGAATGCTGACATTGTGCTGTAATCTTTATCATAAGCGAAATTGAACAAAGGGGGAAAACTCTCTTTCTAATTAACTCCCCTCCACCAAAGTTGATTACGATACCAATCATCTAGCAATGCGTGGATCAGAGCCAAAGTGAGACAAACAAAGCATCATTCTCAAAAAAGAATGTGTCAAGTTCGCCTTTATGACCCTTCACCCACACAGTACACATCAACAATGGTGGAGAGGACAACATACAAACAAATCAACATCTATCAATTACGTTACCTCCTCTCTTGGCGAACTTGGCACATTCTTTAATTCTCTTGGCCTCACTATTTCATTCTTTATCATAAGCCTTGCAAAAGCATTACAGAATACCTTTGATTGCAAGAATATTTGCAATAAATACTCTTAAAATACAGGGAAGGTTAACTTTATTGGGAAAAGATTATACTTTTTTAAAAATTAGAAAACGTTTTTGATTAAGTGTATGTGAAGCAAAAAAAAGCTGATTTGAATTGTTAATTAGATTCTTTCCGGATGAAACACCATAACCAGCATGTATGATGAATCAAATACCGAAACGAAGCAAGAGAAATCGGAATGAATCTTTGTAACTTCAAACTTTATGCATAATAACTTTCAGATAAAACTCAGTGTTTGAGGGAAACTCTAATGCTGATGATGCCATTATGAATACATTTACATGTTGCCTAAAAGTTCTGAAACTCAGACCTGAACAAGACACCTAGAGAAAGAGAGACAATTTCAATCAAAATACCTGAATGATTTCTGTCAGCATGACAGTCAACGAAGGGGGCTTCTGTAAACTGTCGGCCAGAAGATACGCCCGCAGGTCGCGGCTCCTTTGCAACAAGCCAATCAGCAGCTCTGAAACAAATCATGTCCTATAAACAACAACCAAACTGTGGCAAACGCAATAGGAATTGTTCAGAAATAACTAAGGGGAGTAATTTCATGGTGTGTGGGAGTGATCTTGCCTAATTCAATCGGTCAAACAGGGGAAGTTACTCTACCATCAGATAGATCCCCAGCTCTCACCTCGCGTGTTTGAGCAGACATACAGCACTTAGAACACTGTGCGTCATTCTAAACTTTATGTCATTTATATTTTTAAGTCACATTTTGCAAGTTTTATCAGTTTGTGGCAACAGGCCACCCCTAAGTGTTCTAAAAAATATGTTTGCAAGTCACTGACTCACATCCTGCGGTTTCAAGCTTCGACACCATTGTTGCTATGGTATTTGACCAAGTAATGGAGGTAAAGAACTCTAATTTTCACGAAGTGCTCTCCCCTATTTTTTCTGCATGTGTACACAGGAGAAGTCATTGTTGCACACAGTGCAGTGCACCATGCACATTCCCAGTCATTTTTCAGGCAAACATGCCCGTGTCTTCGAATAGGACTTGAAAAAGACTGCCTCTCTTCTACTGATAATGTTTTCTTTACATGAAAAACACCAGATGAATAATAACTGCATTCATCTGTTTCAGGCATTCCCAAATCTATTTATTAACCCTCTTGTGCCTGACGCTCTGTGCTCTCAATCACCTCTGAAATCCTAACCCAAGGGACGTCACTCCGTACAAAAGGGGGGGTAGCGTCAGAAAAATAATAAAATAAAATATACCCTACCAGATTTTGTGTGTTTTTTTTGTTTTGAATGTGTTGCCGAGATGTCTGTCTGATTTGCAAAATGAATTTCAAGATGCACATGGCTCCACAAAAAAAAAAAATCAAAATGCCAAAGTGTAGTCGCAAACTTTCACTAGTCATTCACTGCCTACTTTTGCAGACTGCCGACTGAAATGGAAATGTCTCATTCACTTACCCTTTCACTTCACGATCTTATAATTCCTATCTTTCACCAAAAAAAGAATTTTCATCGCTGTCATCACTCGGTGGATGCAATAACGACTCGATCCATGATGTAAAAGTCGGGAAAATGCCGATGTCAGTAACACGACTTCAAAAATTCGCATCGATCGAACAAACACAAGCTCGCTGCCGAAAAAGGTCAGAATACACTCCTTACTCATCACTTCGCGATTCATAAGTCCCATCTTTCACAAAAATAGGACTATTCATTGCTTTCCTCAGTCAATGGACGCCATAACTGTTCGTCATCCATATTGGAAAAATCGCGAAAATGCCGAAGTCGGTCACTAATTTTCAAAAATTCATATCTTTCAAACCAATCGCCTAGAAGCCATTGCAAGCAACAGGACGGAAGTGTAATCTAGCGAAAGCGAGGCTGAAGCGCTCACGTGACTGCCATGTGATAGAAACAAAATGGAAGCGCCCATGGAATCCGTACGTTCCCGAAATTTCCGATCCGATTTTTTTTTTAACGTTCACGACCGTTCACCGCACAAGAGAGTTAAGAAAACGTCTACAGCGCTTAACCTTTAAGCTCTAAGCTTTTGCTCTTACATGACAAAAACTTTGAAAAAAAGCAAACATGACTCCAGCCTCTTTTGACCATAGCAAAAAAAAAGAGCAAACCCCCCAAAAAAACAACCCACCACACAACATTCTAATGAAATATAATTAAAACTACACCAATTCATAGCAAAACAATTCTACAAGTGCATGCTCACAATTCACAATTCTTGATTGCCTTTAGACGTAATCAGGAGATTCATTGCTCGGCATGCACACAAAACATAAACAAATATATATCGTTGGTGAAAGTCAGAAACCTCATAACTCGATTTTTGGTTTTTTTGAGTTAGATACATTTTTGTTGTTGAGTTAGTCAGCTCTTTAATTTTTACCGCCACATTCCACCAAAAGCTTAATCTCTAACAACTTTCTATCTGAGGTAAATGAGGTTGTGAATATTGAAGAAAAACTCGTAAGTCCCAAATTCAGATCTACTTAAGGACAAAAACCTCGTATCTTCGTTCTTTTCAAGTATTAAAAAAACAAAAAAAAAACTAATTTTAACAAAATGCAGGACTGAACTGGCAATGTCTTGAACAACATATTCATCATAGTAACTTGTGGTAAACACGGTTATTTTTTTTTTTTAAATTTTTCTCAAAATTACCAAAATTGAGTTACGAGGTTTTCGACTTTCACCGACGATATAATACACCTACACAGGGTAAATATTGGGACAATACATTCACAAGGGTGAAACCTGGACAAAATGAAAAGCAGGAAGGCCTGGGTTGTAGTGGGCAGAGTCCTTTGTGGGGGATCAGGTGGGTGAAGTTTTTCTTTTGTACACTTTTACTAATAAAATCAGAGCATTTAGAGACGGCTTTCATGTATTTTTTTTAACATTTAAAGATTTTTTTTATACTATTGCCAGGATAATTATTCTTCAATAAAGAGTTGCAAATTCAGGATTTCCTGAAAGCCAAAATCAGGATTCCTGCTTTTTTCAAATGAAGACAGGCAGAGAGAGGGGTGTGGCAATACCCACCCACAGCACCGGCTGGTTTGTTGCTGGGGAAGAGACTCTTCATCTGCTCCAAAGCTTTGGACGCCTGGGTCCCCAGTCGCAGCAGACTGCTCATCAGCATATCAGCCTGTATGACACGAACACACAGCAATGCACGCACACACGCATATACATACATACATACCAAAGACTCTAAAAGGGTAAGATGGACTATTTAAGAGTTACGGCGAGCCGGGCTGATAGAGTTATCGTTAGTGGGGTAGTTACACCATTCACAGTGGCGGCTATCCAAAGACTCAGACTGGAATTTTAACGGAGAATTCAACTGGCCTATCGACGTGTTTTTAACCTAAAT
>CM065686.1:33033862-33036362 GCA_017654935.2 Phymorhynchus buccinoides
AACCGAGGTCTCGTTAGCCCATGCACTTAGCACACGCTAAACCCAGTGGCAACTAAAAAGTTGTCATGTGGTCAAAATTTACCCCCCCCATTCCTTCCTCATCAATTACACAAAAAAAAATCGCATGAAAAACCACAACATATATGGGCCTCTGGCTGCGACGCGCTCTCCAGGTGGGAGCAACCTGAATTTCACAGAGATGCCTCTGTAATACCTAATAATAATATTTTTTTAATATTCATTTAATTTAATATTCAATATTTATATTTAATAAAATATCTGATGCATAACTGCGATAAAAAGCATCCACAATTTGTGTTAAATCTTTTTTTGAAAGTTTATTTTTAATTTACCTTTTTTTCTTAAGTTACAGCACATTTTATAACGAAGAACACAAAGAACCAAACAGACACAAAAAAGAGAAGAAACGACCAAACAAGACATCGAGTAAACAAAACTAGCAAACAGTTAAATCTTATATAATAATAATAATAATAATGGGAATTTATATAGCGCTCTTTCTCACATGAGCTCAGTGCGCTTTACATTGATAACAAGAACATTAAAGGCAAACAAATAATTAATCATTAGAAAGTAAAATAAGCACGATGCTTGCACGCAACGTTCTCTTACTTCCTTACACACACACACACACACACACGCGCGTGCACGCACGCACACACACACACACACGCACGCACACATACACACACATGCATGCGCACACACACACTCACACACAATTAATCAGTTATACAAGAGTAAAATAGTTACAATATGAACATTCTAAGAAGAAACATAGAGACCACATTCACATTCTCAATCAAGTTATAATAGTGACTATATATAGTGAGTCAACATTCCTGCCTCTTCTTCTGCAGAAAAGAGGACATTCTCTTTGATAAATGCAACACATAAAGGATGAGGATTATAAAGGGCTTCGCACACTTGCGTCAAGATCTCGAGATCGCAGCGATTTTTTGCTGCAAGGCGCAGTTTGATGCGCCGCTTGCGTGTGAGAGATTCGCGGCGCGGCAGGATTTTTGATGCGTAGCTGCGCGATTTTGTGTTGCTCGAGAATAGAAGCGGCTCTAATTTTGATGCTCAAGATCGCAGAGATCGTGAAACTAGCCAATCACAACGGACGGAAGGACCATAACTCTGAAGAAAACAAATATTTGTTTCTAGGAGGAGGTTTGACACTAGAGTAATCTTTCCTTGCTTTCCAAATAAGGAAGTTCGTGCGACAAGAGGCGAAGCGACAAGAGTCGTGTGTGAGAACACCACTGCCTCGCTACAATGTGTGCTGTGATGCAGGCATCAACGCGTCAAGGCGTTGCTCTGAGAAACAATTGACGCCTGATGCTAGTGTGCGAAGGCCTTAATGAACATATTTTACACATATTATTGGACAAATCAGTGATAACAAAAAAATCTGAATTTTACCCCCCAAAAAACGTATGACACTAAAGTCATATATTCTACAAAACTGAACAAATAAAAAACAAACAAACATGCAAACAAAACTAGAAAGTACTGACACAGTGTAAACCTCCACAATGGCGGAAGGCTCAGTCCAACAACATTTGAGGGTCTATGAAGCACTAAAATTCTTAAGGACCCTCTAAAAGAATGTGCATGGGGTCTCAGGGATGCACTAGAAAAAATATTTTAGCATTCGCAATGGCACTGGGACCCTCTATCCTGCCTCTAGGAACCTCTATACTGTAAGCGAAGGAGTCCCTGGGACCCCTTGTTTTGCGGGAGTATTGGGAGCCCTGCTTTCACTGTAAACTTTCATTGACTAACATTTCACAGCATATGAAGTAAATCTGGGCCTGTATTCACGTTGAGATAGCATGAGACTTACCATCATGATATCTTAGATGTCCTTCTAAAGTAGTAGGATTTAATAGGACTTTAGGAAGGACTTCTCAGATATCGTGATGATAAGTCTCATACTATCTCAACGTGAATACAGGCCCAGGTCACTTGACAAAGAGACAGACAGAGAAACAAACAGACAGAACAACTGCAGCAGCAAAAACACCACACACACACACACGAGAAAACCATAAATAGTTGAACCCCACCTAACGGGCATCCCAGTATCGCGAACATCGTGGTACCCAGGCCTTGTAGTCGTGAGTGCGTCCTAGACCGTCAACACGGGTAGCAGTATGTAAATTAGATTAAACTCCCAACCCGATTGGCTGCTTAGCCTAATCTACATACTACCAGACCTGTTTACCCCTATTTTGCAAATTATATGCAAGCAATAGTGTACTGGAAGACCTTTAAAAACATTTTTTAAACTGCTCAAACTGCTTGTGATCTCACCACGCGGTCGCTTTGACGCCATCTTGAAACAGAATGACTGGGAACCGGAATGATTCTTCACCGCATTGTTTCAAAAGCATCGCTTGCCAACACAACTGTAGTGGGGTTATTTTCCGTGTTTTTTTGTCGTCGCCGTAATTATCGTAATTTTGTTACTTTT
>CM065686.1:33041362-33056362 GCA_017654935.2 Phymorhynchus buccinoides
ATGGCAGCGCAGTCAAAGTAGCAGTTTTAATAACATCGTCATCATAATTATCATCGCTGTTATCAACAGCTGCAGCAGCAGAACAACATCTCACATCTACACCAAACTTTAGTCTATCCTGTATATAAAAAAACCAAACCACCGTATTTTTCGGAATATAAGGCACCCCCCCAAAATTTTACCCAAATTTCAGATTTTGTTACTATATTTTCTTACTATTTTATCAGTCATATTATAAGGCACGGGGGTCTGAGTCTTGGAAAAAAGTATCGCCTTGTAGTCCGCAAAATACGGTATTCCAACAGGATTTTGTGCATTCAATATTTGTTTCCATTGTCTTGCTGCAAAATAAAAAGCATTTGATGCTTCTACATATATTTTTTTCTTCAAAAAGATATGTGAACATATCATTTATATCCACAAACAGCATATGCTTTACATATTCACTGATTTGTTTTTAACCCAAATAGGTATAAACTAAACATAAACATGTCACTTGTTTCTTCAATTTATTAATTCAAATGGACCTTTACTTCTAAGAAGAGAATAACTTGACTCACAATATAACCTCTAGAATAAAAAAAATCCAAGATATCATGAAACTCGAATACAAGGGCAAAGTAATGTTGGTACTGTCAGTAATTCCTACTTTTCTGTTTTTCAGTAAGAGTCTGAGTTTCTAATTCTTTCAACTGGCACACGCCAGTTTCTTATGCGCATGCACGCATACTGAGATACACTTCTAAATATTAACTCTTCTAGCACCAATACATCACTCTACACTCCCACCAAATGCAAAGACATTCACTGCCAAGCACCCTGCCATGTTTTTGTTTTTATTGAGAGCTGTTGTCACTGTTTCTGCCATTAAAGAAATGCTTGTGCACAATCGAAAAAATAGTTACGGTACTTCCCTCTTGTCGTTTGAGATGCAACGGATAACCAAGAACGTCAGAAAATACATAGAGCAGCCGCTAGAAGAGTTTAAAAAAAGCCATCCTTCTCCATAATCCACCACCAAGACAAAAAAAGCATGTCCAATGATCCAAAGATGTACTGGTACTTAAGCTGCGTAGTTATGGTTCTAGAAAAAAACACCTGTTTTGAATTGTCCATTAATTCATTCTTCTGATTATTTGATCGACACGTAAGTTCAGTACAGAAAACCCTAAATAAGTGGAAGAAAGAAGGATAAAAGTTTATGCATATAGGGGAAATTCGGGCACGTGTGTAAATCCTTTCCCTTCTTTGTTTCACTTATCTATGGATTGCGCACAGGTTTCCACATGGAATATCTGCTTATGTGCGTACACGGCCTTAGGCATTGATTGTTTTATAGTCTAAGTCAAAACAAAAAAAAGAAAACCGTGAATGTGAATTTACTTTGCTTGCATTTTCAAAAAGTAAACCATTAATTGTTAAGATAACTGTTCTCAATTTAAGTATTTTTTTATAAAAATGATGTAAATAAACAAGTCAAAATGGTGAATAAAATGATTTTCTCAAGAAAGTAAACATACCGTATTTTTCGGATCATTAGGCGAATAGGGCAATTTTCAAGAAAATTCTGAAAAAATTAAAGCAAAAGTCGCCCTCATTTATAAGGCGATACACAACTTGCAAAAGAAAGTCAAATTTTGAAGCCCATACGCGTCCTGTAAACACTTACCAACCGCCTTTACTGCTGTCATAAACGAGAGTTGGCTCCCTTTTCAAATAATCGAACTTCCATTTGTGCTGCTTCCTGTTGCTGTGTTTGGACAATTCTTGGCAAAAACAGATAGAATTATGGCGTTTTAAGCTCTACAACGATGCTTTTTACACCCAAAGAAGGGTTATGGCATCTGTTGGACAGTGTCTCGGACAATAATAGGGATTTTGAAGCATTTTAATGTGAGTATTCGTCATATGGGCGACTCGTGACCACTTTCGATGTCTGACTCGCAGTAGACTGTACTAAACGTTGCCTCTCTTCTCACGATTTCGTTCACTAATAGGGCGTCTTCGTTTATTAGGCGCATAGGTCGAAATTGGAGAGGGAAAAATAATATCGCCTTATAACCCCGAAAATTACGGTAATTCACGGAGCTCCTTAAGCATTCAGATCCTGAATTCCCAGCCCTCACAGTGTGCTCCCAGCCCCAAAGCCAGTGCAGTTTTCAAGCACCACGTATCTCTCCATCCTGATAAAAGACTTCTTACCTCGCAGGGCCTTTCACACTGGAACTGAAAGATGGCCAACACACAACAGTCTCTTTACGTAATAGTTGCGGGGTAGGAAAGAGGGGGGTGTTGTTGGGGGGGTGGGGTGGGGTGGAGGGCAGTTTGTTGCAAAGGCACACACAAATACCAGTTCATGTAAAAGTGATAGATATACAAGCACAAATCACACAGTTACAACACGCACACACGCACACGAGCGCGCGCGCCTTCCATCATTAAGACAAGCATGTAAGAGAAAACTGAAAACTGGTACTAAACATCCAGTTGAAATAAAACCCATTGAAATTCAATTGATTAGAGGTATAAGCCGTCTCTTTTTCAATTTGACACTTGGAAAAAGAAAAGAAAAAGAGAAATCAGTAACCAAAAAAGCAACAACAGAAGGTAGACATTGTCTTCCAAAAATTGGTGTCATTTAATATGTTCTCCTGTGATGAAATGAAGACTAACAACACACTCACTAGACACGAGTGGGTAGAACAGAAGGTTCAGAAAGTTGGGTGGAACAAATTAGGCCAAACATCACATTTCTGTCAATATTTAGTTGATTTGTTTTTAAATCCGAGAATTAGGAGCCCTGTCAGTGACACACACACACACATCGTTCTCAAATCCAGGATATTTGTTAATTTCAAAGAATATCTTGAGAAGCAAGAGCTCTCTCTCTCACACACACACACACACACACACACACACACACACACACACACACATCAACATTCCCTGACTCCACCCAGCAGCCAGCACGCACACAACACACACACAATGACCGATTTTCACACCTAGGCACACACACACCCTTTTCATCCCACCCCCCCCACACACACACACATCACATACCATATATTGACGCCAACTCGATCATACCCCATTCCAGTAAGCCACAACAACTGAGCCGCATGGACTACAAAATACACAAACACCCTGCACACAAAATCTGAATTTAGTGCAGAATTGACACACAGGGTGTACCATACACATAACACGCACATGCGTGCACACACAACCCACAAAACCAAATTTTGTTATACACACAATTTGCACACATTCATGCATCTGTGTGTCACACACACACACACACACTTCACTGGGGGTGGCACACACACACACACACACACACACGCACACAAATCGCACCACAAAAATCACAGCACAAACCTCTTAAATCAATCTTCCCAGAAGGTTCAGAAAGTTGGGTGGAACAAATTAGGCCAAACATCACATTTCTGTCAATATTTATTTGATTTGTTTTTAAATCCGAGAATTAGGAGCCCTGTCAGTGACACACACACACACATCGTTCTCAAATCCAGGATATTTGTTTGGTTCAAAGAATAATCTTGAGAATGAAGAGCCCTAACACACACACACACAGTCAACATTCCCTGACTTCGCCATCCCTGCCAACACACACACAACAGTCAATCACAATGACCGATTTTGCACACCTAGGCACTTCCCTACACCCTTTCTTATGAGCTCTATCCTCTCTTCTTACCCTCTGCCCCCTCCCCCCCCCCCCCTCTCTTTCTCTCTCTCTGTAGACATACATACAGGTTCACACCAAGATCAAAGACATACCATATTTTTCAGACTATAAGGCGATACAAAAGAGAGAATATAGTGTGTGTGTGTGCATGTGTGTGTGTGTATTGAATGCAATAACAACATTGCTGAATTTACATCCTAAAATTAAAGTTCTTGATTCTTGTTTGTGTGAGTGTGTGTGTGTGTGTGACTGTGTTGGTAACATATTTTGTGTCGGAGGCATATAAGGCTTCACTTGCCTGTGCATACAATACTTTACATTTTTTTTGACAGTACCCACAAACTTTATGCTTATTTTGTTTTGATTTTTCACCCTCTAAAGTTCACCCTGATTTATAGCTATTCCTGGGGGTGAAAATACCCTCTATGGTCAAACAAAATGGGGAGCCCTGATTTGTAGTCACATTATGAAGGCCCATCGGTCTCCATCTGGGAAAAGAAAGAATCGCCTTATTGGCTACTGCAAAGAACACCTTTTGCAAGAGTGAATGCCATTGGTGGGTGGGGGAAGATGGTTCAGCACTGACCAAACAAGGGATTAAGTCTCGCCAATAACCCTATTTGAGGCCACTTAATGGCTGCCTTTTCCAAGAGTGAATGCCCTTTTGGATACTGACCAACAGAGGCTTCACTCTCACTGTCAAGGGCGTTAATAACCCTAGTTGCAGAGGCTAATAGTCCGAAAAATATGGCACACATATTATTACTGTTAACATACAAACCTTCTGAGCCGACTTCCTAACGTAGGTCTTGTTGATGAGGTGGCGGTAGTCGCGAAACTTTTCGTCAGTCAGCGAGAACGCCCGCTGAAGATGGCTGCAGATGGACTCTGAGGGAATGAAGGTCAGGTCCTCTGCCTCCTCCATCCCGCTGTCGTGCATGGAGTAGGGCGAGGACTTCCGCACTTCCCCCGCCATGCCCCTCTGCTGCTGATGGGGGAGGGAGGAGGCGGAGGAGGCGCTCGGGGGGGTTGTGGGCTGGGGGGGAGGGGGAGAAGGGGGAAGGTGGGTCGGGGGCGGCCAGCACAGGGTAGGCGGCGCACAGGTAGGCATGTTTGAAGGCCCGCAGTTCCTGGGTAAAAAAAAAAAAAAAAAAAAAAATGAGTTGCAGTGCGTCTGAAAGCAGACTGTAATGAAATGCTCACACAACTTGAGATTTTCATTCCTTAAAGGTGGACCCTGAAAGACAGCCTTTTCAAGGATCGGAGCACTCACTTTGCTCTGGTTTCCTAGAAATCAAACCGTTAAAACGGCGATTCCTCCTTGGCTGAGATGCCGGAGAGAGAAGCCATTTTGGATGGGGTGGGTGGAGGCCAATCCCATTGTGGTTGAAGCTTTTTCTTTTTTGTAGTGCAGCAATAGTGAAGCTATTTCATTTGTTGTGAGCGAAACTCCTTTAGATAAACTGTATAAAATTAAAAAAAAATAATAAAAAGGCTTGTATTGCGAAAATGTCGTGCAAACAATTTGGTCTAAACTCAGGCGGCCATTAGAAAAGAGACAGCACATGCCTTCTCTTTCAGTGAAAGAATTTGACTTCCAGCACCTCCGCCAAGGAGGAACCGCCGTTTTGACAGTTTGATTTCTAGGAAACCAGAGCAAAATGAGTGTTGCGATCTCTGTAAAGACTAAAGGGTGTTGTCATAGTGATCTCGACGTGTTTCTTGCCAGGCTACAGCCCAGGGACGGTATTCATGTCGAGATAGCATGAGACTTAGCATGAGCTGATCTTCCAAAAGACCTATAGGACATTGGAAGAGCTTCTTGCATCATGCTAAGCTCATGCTATCTCGACATGAATACCGTCCCAGATCACTTAGAATGAACACTTTCATCGGATATCTTGTCAAACCAGTACTTTACCCTTTAGCTCTTCTGGCACCTAGGGCGAATATATCCATCCAGTGCATCACACTTCACTCCCACCAAATGCAAAGACATTCACTGTCAAGTACCCTGCCATGTGTCTGCCTACTTTCACAGAGCTTATGTCAGTGATTTTTCCATTATAAGCAACGCATACATACTCAAAAAAAATAGAATCAGAATCAGTCGGTTGAGATGCAACGGACAATCAAAAAGAACATAAAAAATACATGATGCCGGAAGAGTTAAAATGCTTCATTAAAAAAATCTCTGTTTGTGTAGCTGCGTCAACATCCCTTTGATCAAAAGGCGACCACGCGAGAATTTCATCATTTGGTGAATAACAAAAGGTTACAAATTAGCTTAACCCCTTGACTGCCACCAACGTATTACGTACTGACCTGATGACATCACTGATGACGTCATCAGATGAAGAGGAATAACCCTGATATGCTGGCTTTTGCTCTAACACAGTCAAGAGAGTTATATCCCCGGACCATTTTGCCAGATTGGCTCTCTTTTTTATGGCATGATTTGCCCAATGGTTTATTCTTTAATTTTCTCTGGCAGTCAAGGGGTTAAAGATACACTGACGCACCACGAGTAAGTCTCTTGTTTTTTTCTGGGTAGCTGTGACCCACATACACATGTCCCCAACTTCAATTTGAGGCTGTTCTTTAAAATGATGTTTCGGTTTGAATTGGGGGGCATTTGTATGGGAGTGAGACCTGGTCAAAACAAGATTTATTTCCAGCTATAAGAGGAAAAACATGTGAAACCAGTGCTTTTGACACGTGATCTGGTGGATCTTTAAAGTCCCATAGCTGATTATGTCCGCAGAAGTCGTGAATGAATCATCCGCTAGGGCTCAGCACTGGAGGTAGAGCCCATCCCTCTCCTTTCACTGCCTTAACCTTCTCCAGCTTCAGTCAACTGACCATTTTCACCTGGCTGGAGCGAGGAAAATTCTTCTTCTTCTTCTTCTGCGTTCCCAGGCCATATGGCCATAATCGGTAACGTACGTATGTGTCCGGTTTTCAGTTTCCACTGGTCTCCCTGCTGCGTACAGCCGACACATTCCGTTTTTGGAGGAGCTCAAAGGAGAAAAGTTACTTGGAAGATTCTTTTTTGAAAAAAGGCAGGAGAATGGGCCAGTAAGTCAGAAAGACAGTAGATGACAGTAAGCAAAGGAAAAAGGCAGAGTCAAAGAGAGTGGCAGATTATAGAGGCAAATCAGTTACAAGCACAGAACTTCCAGAAGGTGGGGGAACTATTTTTACGAAAGCACCCCCCCCCCCCCCCCCCCCCCGTATCCCCATGGGGAGAGACTCGTGGAGGGAGCGGAGCGAGGAAAATAAAAGATAGTGTCTTTCCCCAAGGACAAAGCACCCACCTTCACAGGATTCAAATCCTTAAAGACCCTGCACGTCACGTGTCACATCCCCTCTTATACTAGGAAGATTTCTTAAGATTCCTTACTAGCTATAAGAGGGAAAAGACGTGAAAACCGTGATTTTGACACATGACGTGCAGGATCTTTAAGCCCTTACTAGCTAGTCTTTCGGATTATGAGCCAGTGGGTTCATCCATTTTTGACCATGACGCTTCACAACATGAACATAACACTGTGTCAGGGCTCCAGGGTCTATGAAGCACTACAAGTCTACAGGACCCTCTAAAAGAATGTGGAGGTGGTCCCAGGGATGCACTAGGAAAAGTATTTTTAGCATTTGCTATGTCACTGGGACCCTCTATCCCGCCTCTAGGACCCTCTATAATGTAAGCGAAGGAGTCCCTGAGGACCCCTTGCTTTGCGGGACGATTTGGGAGCCCTGTGCGTGATAAAATACCAAGTTCACACGTTATTGACTGACCTTATCCTCCAGGTGTGTGACAAAGGTGGGCGATGTCTTCGCTCTCTTGGCACTACCTGCAGAATCAACACAGGCAATGCGCTGGTTACCTGGACTGCTTAACCCTTTCACCGCCAACGTCACATTTTTGCACCACAATGATTTAACACCCATGTCACTAAAAGGCATCAAATCAGGGTCTGTTATTTAAAGACCCTGTTCTCTTGGTTTGGGGAGGTATAAGGATAGGCCTTACTTTAAACAAAGATATTCTAAAAGGGTAAGATGGACTACTTAAGAGCTCGGCGAACCGGGCTGATAGAGTTATCGTTAGTGGGGCCAGTACACTTTTCACAGTGGAGGCTATCCAAAAACTCAGACTGGAACTTGAACGGAGAATTCAACTGGCCTATCGATGTGTAAAATGTGTACTGTTTCAAAGGGACATAACCAGTGTTTCTGTCCTCACTACTCATATAGGGAAAAGAGACCGGATGCTTATCTTCCCCTATACAGTCTTTGCTTTAAATATGTCACAGAGGAATCCCCGATATTACAGACAGGTTTTTTTTTACCCAGGCAAGTTTAATGGACATTTTTTGCTGAGAAATGGCTGGCGGCGAAAGGGTTAATTACTGGTGGGGGCTTAGATTTGTTGTTGCTGTTGTTGTTGGCTTACCCTGGCTAAAAGACTCCAGGGATCATCCCAACAGCGGAAGCATTTGAACACTATTGTACAACTACAAGCGCATCGGCTACGGATAAAGAACATTACGCGAGTGATCGTTTTTGATTACCCTGCCATGTGGGCAGCCACACTCTGTCTTCAGGGGAGGGCTTAGATTTTAGTTCAGCAAGCAACCAGGTACCGTAAACATGAGTGTCTTAAACACAGGTAGTAAAATTAACAGCCAATTGGTTTGGCAGTTTATATTTTACATTTTACTACCTGTGTTTACTGTTTAAGATACACTCGTGATTACGGGGTACCAGCAAGTATATATGAATTAGTTTAATCGGCTGCACATGTTGCAAAAAATAAATTTTCTATTTTAAACTTGTTTTTGAATGAACAATAAAAATGTTTTTAATTGAACTGAATTGAATAGTTTTGCACATTCACACACACAAACATATATGTTGCAGTGCGTGCATAAATACGGACACACAAACATTTAATGCACATGTATATGTACACACACACGTTCATAAAGAAACACACACACACACACATGTGTGAGCATACACACACACACACAAACACACACACGTGCACACAAACTACACACTAACACACAATACAAACACACACACACACACACACACAAACACATGCACACACACACACACCCACAAGACCCCCCCACACAGACACACACACACACAAACGCGTACACACACACACACACACACACACACACACACACACACAAACCACACTCACCATCATCCATAGTAGTATTGGAAGCAGAATGAACCTGCAATACACAAACATAACTGCTCGTTAGCTTAATCTGTTAACTACGTGGATACTGTGATTTTTTTTTTTTTACATAATTTTAAAGTAATACACAGGAAAGAGAATAGTGAAGTAGGTGGTCATGAATAATAAAACATTAAATGATTGAACTAAAAACATCAAAAACGCTACACACTAACACAATCAGATGAAGATGAGAAAATACACGAAGTAAAAAAAAAAATAATGTCTTGAAAAATACTTTTTCAAAGGCGATGAGGCGATGTGTTCGCAAACACATTGAAAAGAATTGAAGGAAAAATGGGCTTAGGTGCAGATCAACACCCCCCACCCCCCTTAATGTCTTGGTTCTTTCCTGTGTTTTTTTCTTCTCACTCTTGCCTTTGAATTCTACTATTAGCGAATGCATGATATTTGTAACTGTTTAACCCCTTGACTGCCACAGAAAATTAAAGAAAAAATAATTGGGCAAATCATGTCATGAAAAAGACAACTGATAGAGCCAATATGGCAAAATGGTATGAGGGTATAACTCTCTTGACTGTGTTAGAGCAAAAACCAGAATATCAGAGGTATTCCTCTTCATCTGATGACATCATCAGTGATGTCATCAAGACAGTATGTGGAACGTTATATGGCAGTCAAGGGGTTAAATGGATGAAAATTAACATTAAATATAGAAAACGCTAGCAGTTTATTAAACCTCTTAAGTGCTCAATCTGCAATAAGAAACCAAGAAATTGAGAGGGGGGGGGGGGGGGGGGGGGGGCGGGGGACCAGTGTGAAGAGGGGGCAGTAGGACCAGTGTGAGGGGGGGGGGGGGGGGGGGGGGGGCTAGTCTGCATCTTTGCCAAAAAATGGGTTTTAAAGTTACTGGCGCCGGACATCTGCTGAGTGAATGGTTTCCTTCACAAATAAAAATCTATCAGCATGAATGTGTTTTAAAGTTAGGCGCTGGACATCTGCTGAGTGAATGGTTGCCTTCACAAATAAAAATCTATCAGCATGAATGTGTTTTAAAGTTAGGCGCTGGACATCTGCTGAGTGAATGGTTGCCTTCACAAATAAAAATCTATCAGCATGAATGTGTTTTAAAGTTAGGCGCTGGACATTTGCTGAGTGAATGGTTGCCTTCACAAATATAAATCTATCAGCATGAATGTGTTTTAAAGTTAGGCGCTGGACATCTGCTGAGTGAATGGTTGCCTTCACAAATATAAATCTATCAGCATGAATGCGTTTTAAAGTTAGGCGCTGGACATTTGCTGAGTGAATGGTTGCCTTCACAAATATAAATCTATCAGCATGAATGTGTTTTAAAGTTAGGCGCTGGACATCTGCTGAGTGAATGGTTGCCTTCACAAATATAAATCTATCAGCATGAATGGTTTTTTTTGGTGTGACTGGTATGGAAGGCAAAGGGGGAAGGGATTGAGTTGACACTACAGTGGAACCTCCCTTATAAGACTTCCCATTATAAGACTCACTCCCATATAAGACCTACTTCTCCGAGACATTGCCCTTCTTTGTAAGTATTAAAATTACCTCCCTTATAAGAACCATCCCTTATAAGACCTCATTTTTTATGATTTTTGAAGATCTTATAAGGGAGGTTCCACTGTATACAAAAGCTTTTAGCTAACATTGGCTTCTGTACAGGTTTAAATAATTTTCTTTTGCCGGAGGTAAAGGAGCATATTAAGTTTGTCACTAAAATGTTTCTTCTATCTAGCCACCAGATTAATGTACAGTTGTTGTTGACAAACTCTGACATAATAAATGTCTACCTGATAATATAAAAAAAACACCCAAGGTCAAAACCATTTCATTATTTTATCTGCAAGACGGTCACTGCCCTCGTTACGATCTCCAGCATTTTCAAAGCGTCCTTGAGTCCTTCACGAAGCAATTATCTCTTAGAACTGGTCGATTGGTATCTTTATGACATAATTATTGTTGATAACTATTGATCACTCATGAAACTCTTAGCATCTCACAGTTTTTCATGGACTGTGTGTGGTGCAGTAACCATGAGCCACACTAAAACATATTTCCTTGCATTTCAATAGAAGAAAAGAGAGAGGATTGATTCCTTGATAAAAACAGGAAATAATCACTGTATGTTAGGGCATATGAATTAAGGGCAACACTTTTCTTTCAACCTGACTGATCACCTGAGGACTTATATGTCTTAAAACATCATAAGCAACTGTTATTTCACAGTTATCATAACATGTAATCTCTCTCTATATATTTATTATTATGAGATAACGGCGCTTGAAAGTGGGTACGAGCAGGGAGAAATCCCGCTACTTGGCATGACCAAATTGATTGATAGGTTTCCCAAGTCAGCCCCCCACTTCCTCCTTACCCCCAACCCACCCACCCACCCAAAAAAAAAAAAAAAAAAAAAAAAAGAAAAAAGAAGAAAGGTAGGCGCTGCGCTTGCGTCGACGCACTACCAGGGGCGAGCAGCCTGAATTCCACAGAGATAGGTCTCTGTGACTAGAAATGTGCCAAACACCAAAAAACAAATAATAATGCTGTCTTGAGTCTTCAGTCTTGATTTCAATGTTTTTTTGCACAGTGTTGTGGGGAGGGTGGGTGGTGGGGTCATGCCTTATAAAATATAAAGCGCCTTATAGTTTGTAAAGTACAGTAGAAAACTAGAATATACAGCATAAACTAGCAGACAAGTCATTCAATTTAAGTCATTCTTCCCTCGGACCATTGCCGAGTGGAACGCTCTTCCACCGGTGGCAGTCACATCAGCCACGGTGGAAGCCTTCAAGAACCAAATCAAAACCCCCTCCTCTCTCCCCCCCCCCCCCCCCCCCTCTTCTACCCCCTCCTCATGTCCCTCCCAATTCGTCCCCTTACTGTTCTCATCGCCTCCCCAGTCTGCCACTAGTCTCCCCCCCCCTCCCATCCCCCCCCCTCCTCACCCACCCACCCTTCTGCCAACAAAAGACTCATCACACCCTGGACGTGACATCAATCAACCCTGACGTGACCCTCTACCCTGACTTGACTTTACTAAGCGTATGCGCAGAGCCCTCCTTAGTACCATCAGAATCTTCGACATAAATAGTTCCCGGATGGCTAAAAGAAAAAGACAAGGTGTTTCCTCTAATGGTGCTTTGTTTGTCTCACTTTGGTTCTGACCCTACGCACTGCTAGGTGATTCTCCTAATTTTTCGTAATCAACTTTGGTGGAGGGGAGTTATTTCTTAGAAAGGCGCATAACAGCAGCATGATGCATCCCTCATAATTGACAATTTCGTGCGATAAATAAGGGAAACAGCTGGGTATGTAGAGCTGACCACTCTTCGACACATGGAAGAAGACTGGGGTGGTGGTGCGTCGACCGGCCAGGTGGAGGCAACACTTGCGGAACTCCAACTGACTGAAGTACTGGTGAATCTTCTGCACCGAGGTGCCATGTCTGACAACACAGCACAGGAAGAAAGACACTGAATGAAATCAGATAAACAGACAGACAGACATGCACATTTGCAGAACTCCAACTGACTGAAGTACTGGTGGATCGTCTTCACCGAGGTGCCATGTCTGACAACACAGCACAGAAAGAAAGACACTGAATCAAATCAGATAAACAGACAGACAGACATGCAACATTTGCAGAACTCCAACTGATTGAAGTACTGATGGATCGTCTTCACCGAGGTGCCATGTCTGACAACACAGCACAGAAAGAAAGACACTGAATCAAATCAGATAAACAGACAGACAGACAGACAACACTTGCAGAACTCCAACTGACTGAAGTACTGGAGAATCGTCTGCACCGAGGTGCCATGTCTGACAACACAGCACAGAAAGAAAGACACTGAATCAAATCAGATAAACAGACAGACAGACAGACAACACTTGCAGAACTCCAACTGACTGAAGTACTGGTGGATCTTCTTCACCGAGGTGCCATGTCTGACAACACAGCACAGAAAGAAAGACACTGAATCAAATCAGATAAACTGACTACAACAGACAGACAGACAGACAATTTGCAGAACTCCAGCTGATTGAACTACTGGAGAATCTTCTGCACCGAGGTGCCATGTCTGACAACATAGCACAGAAAGAAAGAAAATCAAATCAGACAAACTACACAGACAGACAGACAGACAACAGACTTGTGGAACTCCAACTGACTGAAGTACTGGTGGATCTTCTGCACAGAGGTGCCATGTTTGACGACACAGCACAGAAAGAAAGACACTGAATCAAATAAGATAAACATACAGACAGACAGACAGACAGAACTCCAACTGACTGAAGTACTGGTGGATCGTCTTCACAGAGGTGCCATGTTTGACGACACAGCACAGGAAGAAAGATGCTGAATCAAATAAGATAAACAGACAGACAGACAGACAGACAGACAGACAACACTTGTGGAACTCCAACTGACTGAAGTACTGGTGGATCGTCTTCACAGAGGTGCCATGTTTGACAACAAAACATAGAGAGAAAGATCAATCAAATTACACAGACTGTGACACAGACAACATTGTGGAAGTCCAACTGACTGAAGTACACATCGTCTTCACAGACCACACACGACACAGCACACAAGACACATGTGCTGAATCAAATAAGATGAAGACAAACAGGACAGTGTCCACTTGTGATAGCAACTGACTGAAGTATGGTGGTCGTCTTCACAGAGGTCCATGTTTGACACACAGCACATGTAAGAAAGATACTGAATCAAGCACATAAACAGACAGACAGACATTTGCAAACTCCAACTGACTGAAGTACTGGTGGATCTTCGTCACCGTGGTACCATGTCTGACAACACAGCACAGAAAGAAAGTCATAATTATACAGACTGAGACAGACAAATGTAGACTGCTATTTGAGCACACACACACGCACGCATGCACACATGTGCGACAGTGTGAAGCATCTGGAGGTCCACTTGGATAGCACTATGATTATGAACGTCCTGATCAAGACGTCTATGCACACACACTCATGTATGCATTACGCAAGCAAGCACACACACGCGGGCACACACACACACAAATAGTGTCACACATCTACATGTAACCTATGCACACCAAACATTTCCCCTTTATAAATATGCATAATACCCATCATCAATCATTTAATCTGAGCACCATAATGTAACTTTCAAATTCTATGTAAAAATGACTAATCCCACTCACCCCAACATCAACTTCATAAATTTGATGTATAATGTCTTCTTATTCATCAGCTCGATGCAGGCTCAAATACAGGCAGAATGCTATAGCAGAAATATACAGTTGAACCATGTCAAAAGGGCACCCAGCTAATTCAGTCATCCTGGTAATCAGGACAGTTTCTTTACTTCTCTTTTACTCTGTGTGTGTGCGTGCATGTGTGAGTGCGTGCGTGCAAGTGAGTGTGCATGCGGGGGGGGGGGGGGGGGGGGGGGGGGGGGGGGGGGGTGGGTTAATGTTTTAATCATAAATTAAGTTTCCTTTTAATTATCTGACACTGGTGTATGTTTTTGCTTGATAAATTCCTTGTGATGTTCGATTTACGTATATTGCTTCTTAATATCTTTTGTATGTATGATCTTAATATATTATAGGTAAATGTAATCAATGTCTACATTCTATTCATTGGACGATGTTAAATGTTTTTGCTGTTTTCCTCTGTGATGTTTGAGTTATATATAATGCATGTCTTAGCATTGTTTGTATATCGAGCCTGTGAATGTGTGCTTTGTAATTTCCTCAGGGATCATAAAAGTTTAAAATTTTTTTTTTTTTAAAAAGCAGCGTCTCCAGTCCATGAAATTGCCTATTCCGTGAAATTGCCTATGAAATGGACAAAATGGTTTGCCCAGTTCATGAAATAGCCAATCTAAAACTTGCGATTTACGAAAAAACAGTTTGAATAAAAAATACTTTTCGTTCATTAACACACAAAGATCAAAAATTGGTTCAAACGAATGAGAACTCACACCTGTAGATGAGTTTTAAATTATTTTATTCAGACTTAATTTCATAAACGT
>CM065686.1:33061362-33063862 GCA_017654935.2 Phymorhynchus buccinoides
CCAGTACACATTCTTGATCTCAAACTTGAGAAGCACTTAGAGTAGGCTAGTACACTCAAGAAGTTCTAATAAAAAAAATCATTGTGTGTACATTAGTGTGTGTGTGTGGTGTGGTGTGGTGTGTGTGTGTGTGTGTGTGTGTGTGTGTGTGTGTGTGTGTGTTCGTGTACATGAGTGTGCACAGGGATGCATGTGCGCGTTCATGTTTAAGTTTGCATACCTACAAGCATGGGCATAAGTATTCATTGGTGCAACTCGGATTACTCCCCAAAATGAAAAAAACCCCTGAAAGGCTGGGGTCCAGAGACCCATAGCCCCGACAGGGTACAGGGGCAGATCTCAGCCCTGTCGTACGATTCAGGGGGGCAACTTAAGAGAGAATTATAACGAGAGAGACAGACAGCTAAAATGATAGACAGAGACAGTTTGAGTCTGATAAGCAAGGTTATAAAATTAGTACAGTGGAACCTCCCTTATAAGACTCCCTCCCATATAAGACCTGCTACTTCTCTGAGACATAGCTCTTCTTTGTAAGTATTAAAAAGTACCTCCCTTATAAGACCCCTCCGTTATAAGACATCATTTTGGATGATTTTTGAAGGTCTTATAAGCGAGGTTCCACTGTACGTTGCCTTTATAAACTTCCAAGATAGAACCACCAAGTTCAAAACGCCCCAAATCACTTGTGGTAAATGTTTTGTTTTTGTTTTTTAATTAAAAAAACCTGAAGACCAGTTTCTGGTAAAATTTAAAATATTGAAATCAGTGTAAAAATGAAAGAGTAGCACCCATGTACAGTATTGCATGTGTGTGTATGTGAGCATGTCTGAGTCGATGAGAGTGTTGCCAACAAAGAATTGATATCGATAATAATGGTATAATCATCTTCTCCCTTTA
The DNA here is from genome assembly GCA_017654935.2 of Phymorhynchus buccinoides. NCBI lineage: Eukaryota > Metazoa > Mollusca > Gastropoda > Neogastropoda > Raphitomidae > Phymorhynchus > Phymorhynchus buccinoides. The sequence continues at coordinate 33,062,260 of CM065686.1, forward strand.
GCGTGCTAAATGTCGTAAAAATATGCACCTTTTTGCTACGTGACACATACAAAAAAGGGTTATTCAAACAACATGTATCATTCTAAATGGAGCAAAACATGTATGCAAGTGCCTTTATAACACACGTAAATAATTAATAGCATTACAACATCTTAAAAGAAAAAAACAAGAAAAAACAACAACAAAAAACAACGTAAACAATATTTTCTACTACTTCACATACACTTCAACTTTTCTCTCTCTCTCTCTCTCTCTCTCTCTCTCTCTCTCTCTCTCTCTCTCTCTCTCTCTCTCTCTCTCTCTCTCTCTCTCTCTCTCTCTCTCTCTCTCTCTCTTTCTCTCTCTCTCTCTCTCTCTCTCTCTCTCTCTCTCTCTCTCTCTCTCTCTCTCTCTCTCTCTCTCTCTCTCTCTCTCAGCCTAAAATCTTTATCCTTGTCAAATAAAGTTTTCCAGTGTCCAGTATCCAGTCTCTCTCTCTCTCAGTCTCTCTCTTCCATCTCAATACTTCAACTTTCTTATCTGTGCTTTCTCTCTCTGTAACTCTCTCTCTCTCTCTCTCTGTGTCTCTCTCTCCCATCTCAATACTTGAACTTTCTTATATGTGCTCTCTCTCTCTCTCTCTCTCTCTCTCTCTCTCTCTCTCTCTCTCTCTCTCTCTCTCTCTCTCTCTCTTAGTCTCTCTCTCTCTCTACCTCCCATCTCTATACATCAACTTTCCCATCTATGTTCTCTCTCTCTCTCTCCCCCCCCCCCCTCTCTCTCTGTGTTTACAAAAACCAACTCCTACCCAGTGTCTTACACAGATCATAGTCAGTAGGCTGGCCCACAAACAAACAGAACTCCCCACTCCAACAACAACTTGTTTGTCACTGGTGCACTTTCCACTAGTCACAAAACAACAGTTCATACAGTTACTCAGTGTACTCTTTGTCCATCATATCACACTTGCCAATTAATGTCAAGTGTCTTGATAAAGTGTTTTAACTCATTCAAGTCATATTCAGGCCATATAATCGTCCGGAATTCATAGATAGCTGTCAATTTGATGAATTTGCTTCAAGGGAAGTAAATCTGTATGCACACCATACTTTGGTCAATTCTAAACTCGCTTCACTCCCTTAGACCACAATTTTGCCTCTGACTTTGCTTTTGTAGTGGCTTGTTGTGGGGAAACCAATCGGTGTAGAGAGTTTTTCTATAATAAAGTCTCCATATAAAAAAAAGTCTGATCTACCACTTCCCTATGTCTAAACCTGAAGTAAAAACCCATAATCTTCTTTCATTTCTCCTTTTGTTTATGTCTGTTTTGTTTGTGTGTAAGATGTCTGGAGTGATTTGTGAGTTTTTTTTTTTTAATAATTCAAAATCGTTGCGATGCGAATGAGTTAATTAGTAGAATCCCTTTACCGACTGCAATTGAGGTCATTGCTAACCAGACAGTTTTAATCAGCATACTATAAATGATAAATAAAATGTATACAAGCGACTTTTACAATGCAGCTGTTAATCAGCATAGTTTTATTTGATATGGAGGGTCAAAGGTTTCTTACTAGGATGATTTATAAATCTTTCAGAATATCGCACTAAGATAATATTTATCATA
>CM065686.1:33068862-33081362 GCA_017654935.2 Phymorhynchus buccinoides
GGGGGCATCGGCAGTTATCGCCCTTTCGTGTCGGCATGCAAGGTGTATATAAAGCCTCATTCATTCATCACTTGTTACTTGTCCCACATGGTTAATACCGGGAGGACGTAAAACAAAACTTTTTAAAAAAAATCACTTTTACAACTGCCTTTTATTCTCCCCTTCAATATTTTTACACAGACGTTGTTTTTTCCCCTCCTTTTTTAAATCCTTAATTCTCTTTTGAACTACATTTTTTTAAATTTTGTTATCTACGTTGTCCAGAAATATAGCATTGAGAATTCATACTGACAACTCAATGGCAGCTTTTCTGCTGTTCCCAAAGAAACAAAGAACACAGACATTTTCTCAGCTGAGTCTACAGTATTGACTGTACAACCAACAAGTTCACTGATAAAGCTGTTATTTATATTTCAAAGTGCCACTGCCTGTTAAAGGGGCACCCTGACGGATGAGATTTTTGCATGAAACACGTCGAGGTCACCAGAAAGACAGCCTTATCAAGGATCAGAACTCTCAGTTTGCTCTGGTTTCCTATAAATCACACCATCCTTGGCGGAGTTGCCGGAGAGAGAAGCCATTTTGGACGGAGTGGGTGGAGGCCACTGAGAGTGGTTGAAGCTTTTTCTTCTTTGTAGTGCAATACAAAAAAATTGGAGCTATTTCCTTTGTTGTGAGTGAAACTCCTTTGGGCAAACTGTATAAACACTGTATAAAAAGGCTTACAAGTATTGTGGACATTTTGTGCAAACGATTTGGTCTAACTCAGGCGACCATTCTTTCACTGAAATAATTTGACTCCCAGCACCTCCGCCAAGGAGGTATCGGCGATTTGATGGTTTGATTTATAGGAAACCAGAGCAAAGTGAATGTTGCGATCTCTGTAAAGGGTGTTTTCCTGGTGATCTCGACATATTTCTTGCCAAAAACTCATCCGTCAGGGTGCCCCTTTAACAACCATTTGTTTTGGCCAAAATGTTGTATTAAACTTACATGGATCAAAGAAAAGATTTTGTCAGCAATATTGGGGATTCCTCTGTGACATTTTTAAAATAAGGCCTATCCTTACCTCTTAAAATCAAGAACACAAGATCATATAAACAGACCCAGATTTCAAGGCTTTTTAGTGACATTGGTGTTAAACCATTGTGGTGCAAAAATGCGACATTGGCGACGAAAGGGTTACCTACCTTTGTTTGGCAAAAGAACGAAGAATGGCTATAACAAACAAACCTGTGTGTGAATAGCCACTAAACCAGCCACTCTTGGTGTCCTAATTTCATACAAAATTATCAACGACTGCCCTCATTTCGATATTTAATTTTCCTATCGCAACTTTGGTTAGTATCTGCTTCGGTGTATAATTCTCCTCTCCAAATGGTCCTTTGGATTCTGAGGTCATCCTTAGTTATCTTCACTATCTTCACTGCGTGTCGCCCTCAATCCAAAGGGTAAACGATGGTCGCTAGTACTTGGTGTTATCAAACTGATACGCCAATGTTACCAACAAACTTTCACTTTCAGGTTGAGCTTAGGCTACCAGTTTCTTACATTATAATACCGCCCTTAACGTTAATTAGTAAAATCAATTTTACATAAAAAAAGAGTACCGTATGGATGATAAAACCACTAGTGTTTAGACAATAAGAGTACCGTACATTTTCTTCTTCTTTATCTTTCAACAGTGCATAGTTACACGTTTGAATTGTAGATGACTTTACTGTTTCCAATTCTGCACAATTCAACAAGAATATATAGTGGAGAACTCATAACTCAAAAACGGATGTCAACACTTACCAGAACATAACATCCCATTTAGTTTTCCACATTCTATCAAATCTATATATATTCTCTTTCTCACATTCTCTCTCTACTTACTTCCAGTTCCTCGTTATTTCCTCTACTGTTCTTTGATCTGTTCATGCTGATTTACCTAAGGTCCATTTTGTTGTTGTTGTTGTTGTTGTTGTTGCTTGAGCTGACCAGTGTCAGTTCTTCTTCTTCTTCAATCACTCAGATAGTTTTCTGTCAATTATGAGCATATTCTGATGCGTCATGCTGTCGTTATGCATTTAAGTAAGAAATAATTAGGCCCAGCAATTTTGTCCGACTTTGGCAGGAGGAAATGTTTTTGAAAGTGTTTCTTGTAAAAAGGCAGCAGAATGGATCGGAAAGGCAGAAAGAGTGTCAGTTGGTCAAGAACAAACACCAAATTCAAAGCCTATCTCTCTACCAAGCCTGTCTAGATGAAGGACGTTTCATTGGGGATAACAGTGCTTTGGACAGGTCAATGAACTGATGTTCCATCTTGCCCACACCTTATCTCTCATGTTTTCAGAACAGCGAGCCAATGTGTATAAAAGGGAAAAAAAGGAATGCATGTACATTCAAGACAAGTACCATATTCTACAGACTATGGTATAATCAGGCGCACCTGATTATGAGACGCACACCCCAAATTTGACTCAAAATTCAGATTTTGTTACTCTATTTCCTTACTAGAGTACCAAAGGGGGTTGCGTACCCCTCAAAATGACGCAAGCATGGCGTGATTTCTTTACAATCTCTACGATTTCAATGGGGGGGGGGGGGGGGGGGGGGTACGCACGCACCCAACCAACGTGCAGACAGGTCTGTTAGTACTCTATATTATCAGTCACATTATAAAGCGCAGGAATCTCAGTCAAAGAGAAAAAAAGTATCGCCTTACAGTCCGTAAAATACAGTACATATGTGGTTGAATGCCCAAGGCTTGAACTGAAGACAGAATGAAGTCAACCACAAAAAGCGGTATAGAAACGGCAACATAATTGTGAAACTGTATCTGTATCTGTATCAGTCACGTTGAAGGAGCCTATGAAGGCCATTACTCAACGGAAACTATTGAGCTAAAACTGGAAAGCTCCCCTATGGGGATACTGGGGGGGAGATCTTTCAGTACAAATAGTTCCCCCACCTTCTGGAAGTTTCTATGCTTGCAACCTTCTCTAATTAGTCACTCTCTTATAAATGACTCTGGCTTTTCTTACTTAAGTTTTCTGACTTATTCAAGTTTTGATTGGTCCATTCTCCTGCCTTTACAAAAAATCTTCCAAATAATTTGCTCCTTTGAGTTTGTGCTCTGAAATTGGAATGTGTTGGCTGAATGCAGCAGGGAGACTAATGAAAACTGAAATCAAACACATATACACCTCACCAATTATAGCCAATATATTGATATATACGGCCTCTGAACAGAGAAGAAGAAGAAATAAGCTGGAATGTAAGAGGGAAATTTTATAGATCTACTGCTACCTCGATCAAGCCCATATCATACAGCCTACCCTTCATCCACTTTTCAGTCAGCATATGCCATTCAACATTTTACTACTCAATCAACTGACACTAGCTTCTTTAGAAATAACTAGCCTCAGGCAAAAACGATGTTCATTCTAATTCAAGTTATTCAGTCTTGTGCTAATCCGAGAGACCCTCATGTGATGGGACCTCATCAAAAAGGCATTAAAATGCATTTGATTACATTCATTACAATAATAAGAAAAGACAGAAGGATACAATCATGTGAATACATACATGTATGTATGATACTCGTTTTACGTATTAGCCTAAAAGCTTTTGTTTTATCTATTGTGTATATTATCAGATGAAACGTTGCGCGCATACATGTCTGTGTGTGTGTGTGTGTGTGTGTGTGTGTGTGTGTGTGTGTGTGATTTTCACTTAAGACTCTCTCTCTCTCTCTCTCTCTCTGTCTCTTATACATGAGGGGGGCGGTGGAGGGAGTGTGTGTGTGGGGGGGGGGGGGGGGGGGGTGCTGCGGTTTGTGTGCGCTTGGGTTCAGTTGCGTGAACGTTCTAATTTAATATTTGAGCTGTTGATCTTATTTATTCACTGTTTATGTTTTACGTGCCACCACGGATGTATATCCATGTTTTTTGGACAATAAATTGTGACTTGTGACTTGTTTGTCATTTATTCCAGTTAGAAAATATGCCCGGAGGGGCAACAGGAACCAGTACAAAGTAAACCAATTATTTAAAAAAATTGTAAGTCAAATTATAAAAGTGAAACAAGGTTATAGTACAAAAACAAAACAATTTTATTAAACAACAAATACATGCATAAAGAGTATGTGTGTGCGCACGCATGCGGACGTGCATGCATGAATGAGTGAGTGAGTGTGTGTGTGCCTGTGTAATTGCCCTAGAATGGGGTAATCGACCATGCTTTTTCAGTTTACACTGGGGTAGTGCTTTAGAATGAGGCAATGCAAACTTACCTCTGTTGTTTTAAGGTTAGCAGGGTATTCCGAAGACCTCAAATGAGCCCTACATTCAATATAACTCAACTTTCCCATTTGTCGAGTTTTACTGTTTTAATCCGTTTCCTTGACGATAACAGACGTTTTTGAATTTCAGCACTTAGTATTTTAATGACTAATTAATTTTTTAACAATTTTTAGGGAGTGCCATCATTCCACAGCATTAAGCTATAATACTTATCGTTCTTGACAGAAAATGTAGTGTTCTAACGGTATACCTCATTTTACCTTAAATACTAGTTTACCCCATTTTAGGGTCTTTACATGTGTGTGTGTGTGTGTGTGTGTGTGTGTGTGTGTGTGTGTGTGTGTGTGTGTGTGTTAGATGATAATGAACACTGTTCTTTTCTGTTTCTTATGTTTCAGACCGTGGTCATTGTTTGACTGTATCATATTCATAACCGAGCAGTAGAAACAAAAGGACATTGTTCTTATTTATGACCATGGTTGCATCTAGCTGCATGCACTATTCATAATATTCACTATAATTGTGATCTGTTGTTTTTATATATTATCGGATCATTGCATTGTTGCTAATATTCTTATTCTATCATATTTACTTTATGTAATCTGCATGCTTACTTTTATATTTAATTACTATTGGAATGGAGTTTATGATGTCTATTTAAATATTTGTTGTTGGTAGCTCATTCCACTCCTTTAATGGCTTTATTGTTCTGGGGAAAAATGCGCTCTGGTGATATTGAGTTTGGCACTGGGGGACATTAGGAGCTGTTGGGGGTGACCTCTATGTTTTCATTGTGACTGAGGTACCAGCTTGCTCAGGACTGCTCATGCTGAGTCAAGTGTTTTGTAGAGCAGTGAGTCTGGCAGCCTGCCGCCGCTTTTCCAAGTCGCTGAAGCATGTCGGTGATGCTGGCTGTCTTGTGGTAGCAGGATAAGGTTATGGATAGTTTCATGAAGCGGAAAGAAAGAACGATTGACCTTGAAAGGCGAAAACATGAAGTGGATCACGAAAAACTGTCCTAAAACAGCTGACACTTTGACAGTCACAGTCAAAATCAAGAGAAATTAATAAATTAAGTAATTATGCAAACAATAACCCAGAAATCACGGTATAATAGGAGGCACCGTGGCCGGTTGATTATAGTCACCGCTCGTAATCCAACGGGTTTGCGAGTGCGCTGGTTCAAACCCAGCTGGTCACGGTGTTGTATCCTTGGGACAGATCTATACTTTACTCCTATTTTCTGGTCCTTCGGATAAGACCTAAAACCGAGGTCCTGTGTGCGAACGCACGCACAAGATCTTGCGCGCACGTTCAAGCCCATTCCACTATTCGGTACGAATAGGCCGTGTGTGCTGGTGGAATGGATGACACAAACTCACAAAGCATGCATCCTAAGCAGTCTATTAATGAAGACTTTGGGTGTGGGGCAGGATATACATCCCAAATCGGAAGAAGAAGAAATTGATGCCCAGGTATAGTATATCAATTTGACAGAATAAAAACAGTAATACTGCCAAAAAACAAAAAGAGCATTAAAACTTAGTCTAAAGAAACTCCACAGGTGTGGGGCTGTTTAGTCTAGATAGATACACACAGCTACTCACGTTTGTGTTGAAAGTCTGGTACTACTACTAGCATTTGTCTATTTCAGTTTGAGTTCTGTTCTTTCTTATTTTCTGTTCCAGTGTTTCTTTCTCGTATTAAAAAAACAAGCACCATCCACAAATGGAACGCCCTCCCACCAGAGGCAGTAACATCAGCCTCGGTGGAGGGCGTCAGGTCAGGTCAGGTAGATTAAGACGACTAGGCCTCACGGCCTCTCAAGCGTCTTCTTCTTTTTTTTCTTTTCCTTTCTTGGGGGGTTGGCACAGCTGTGACGGTTTTGGTAGACTATTACTATTAGTCATACTGGTATTTTAATTTACTACGGTTTGGGTCTTTGTCCAGGAGGTTTTTGAATTTGTTAGTATCAGATGCAAGTTTTGTCTGAGCAGGAAGTGTGTTCCAATAGTTAGTCACTCTGTTACTGAAAAAGTGTCTCCTGATGTTAGTTCTACTAAAAGTACTATATACTGTGTTAGTATTTTTAATTCATGATTTCTAGTCTTTGAAAAATTTGAAATCTGAAACAAACTTTTGTTAGTATTGTCAGGACCATTAAGAATTTTATATACATTAATTAGGTCACCACGAATTCTACAGAAGTCCCTGATCTGAGCAATTCCCCTCCCCCTCCCCCTCAATCCTCCCCCACTACCCCGTCCCTACCCTTCACCCCTCCCTCTTCACTGTCCCCCATTTCCTCCTCACATCCCAACCATAAAGGCTGATCATCTGGGCGACAAAGACCGACTGTTTTTCTGCCTGGCTGGAGTCCCCCAGTTCCAACGACAGAACCGTCAAAATGATGACGGTGGTTGTAAATGTAAGAAGAAAGAAATAACTCAAAAAAGTAAAACTAAAAAGTCAACTCACGGTAAATCAACCAAACGGCACCAGCAAACAGTTGTTGTCCATCTTGCACGATGCCTAGAGTTGTGTGACCATGGTGTCGACAACCGCAGAGACAATCTTCCAATGGCCGGTCCACTGATGTTTACATCGTGATAACCACGACCACCGCCATCATTTAATTTCATGTTCCTCACATGACCACAACAATGAAAGTCACTAAAGAGAGGGCACTTTGAAATAACGAGCATTGACGTTGTTTCGGAGTTGTGTCCCTTTGGCCAATGATCGCGCACACGCATGCTCTCTCTCTCTCTCTCTCTCTCTCTCTCTCTCTCTCTCTCTCTCTCTCTCTCTCTCTCTCTCTCTCTCTCTCTCTCTCTCTCTCTCTCTCTCTTATTCGAAACAAAAGAGGGGACTTTGCAGCCGCTCGGCGTTGCACTTGTTATCTCTCTATCTCTGTTGCTCTCTCTATCAATCTCTCTCCTATCTCTCTCTCTCTCTCTCTCTCTCTCTCTCTCTCTCTCTCTCTCTCTCTCTCTCTCTCTCTCTCTCTCTCTCTCTCTCTCTCTCTCTCTCTCTCTCTCTCTCTCTCTCTCTCTCTCTCTCTCTCTCTCTTATTCGAAACAAAAGTAAAGTATATATATTCCTCGCCCCAGAACAAACCTGTTTATGACCTCCCTTACCTACTCTGGTAGCAAACTGTGGAATGATATGGAAAATATCAATACAAATATAGCAAGTGTCTCATCTTTTAAGAGAACATACCATAAACACCTCTTAAACAAGCTCTAAATGATCATATTTATTTCACTTCCATATCTATTGGTGTTGCAAAACAACGACTTACTAAAATAGTCGTGCTCATAACAATTACAACAAGTAGGTAATTAGTACATGTATGCATTAATTATGAGCATACTTGCTACAATGTTTTTGCTTCCTGGATTAAGTAACTCTGTGATGTATTTTCTTTTCTGTACTTAGTGTGTGTGTGTGTGTGTGTGTGTGTGTGTGTGTGTGTGTGTGTGTGTGTGTGTGTGTGTGGTCTATGATATTTGAATTTTGTTAAATGATGTTTGTATTTTTGCTTGATCTTGAAAACTTAATGTGTTTTTCCCCAATTTTGCTTATTTGCATTGTTTCTTGTTTTCTTGTTATTTGATAGTCATGGTTTGGGTTTTTTCTCCTTGAGGGCATGGTGTAAAGAAGCGAAAGCTTATCTGCTTACCCTCATCAAAAAACATTCGTATTCGTATTCGTATTCGTATTCGTATTCTCTCTCTCTCTCTCTCTCTCTCTCTCTCTCTCTCTCTCTCTCTCTCTCTCTCTCTCTCTCTCTCTCTCTCTCTCTCTCTCTCTCTCTCTCTCTCTCTCTCTCTCTCTCTCTCTCTCTCTCTCTCTCTCTCGGAAACGAGCTATTAATTAATTCGCTAGCAAAATATGGTGCTGAATCATATAAACTTAGATCACACTCACTCTCAGTTTGATTCCCTATTAGTGACTCCGTATTACAAATTGGCTTATTTAGTGCCCGCTGGTCATTGTGTATAGGACGATAATGACTTTGGTTTGATGAAAATATGCGCGCTGAGCATATATTTTGTACTAGTATTTTATCTTTTCATACTCATATTGAGATTGTGTGAGAATTAATGTGATTATTTGTACTGATATTTTTCGTTTGCATTTTGCTTTATTTCATTACACCCCTCATGTCATGATGGCTCTGTAGCTATTGACATTAACCTTGACCAGACTTCCCGGGTCGCCCATTGACACACACAAAATGTTATATCTCTAAAACTATTTAAGCAATCTTCATGAAATTTCATGACTTTGTCAAAAACGTAAATGGCTTTATGTGTGTTAAATTTCATCAATTTGCATAAAATACAAATGACATAATATGACGCGTCACTTTAACTACATTGACACAATGGCGCGGGTCGTGGAGGACCCATACTTTAAAGAGCAGAAATAGGTCACTGCAGTGCATTGAGTATGGGTCGTGGGAGACCCGCGCCATCTGGAGAAGTATAAACACATGGTGACTCTTTGACGAGTATGGGTCCTGGAGAACCCGCATCATCTGGAGAGGGATTGCTAAAATGCATGTAAAAATATGTGGGTACGAGGAGACCCGCATCATCTGGAGAAGCATAATCACAAGCAACATCCGGTAAAGGTTAAATAATCAATATTATTTGTCAAATCATCAATTTGTCAAATCATCAATTTGTCAAACCTCTCTCTCTCTCTCTCTCTCTCTCTCTCTCTCTCTCTCTCTCTCTCTCTCTCTCTCTCTCTCTCTCTCTCTCTCTCTCTCTCTCTCTCTCTCTCTCTCTCTCTCTCTCTCTCTCTCTCTCTCTCTCTCTCTCTCTCTCTCTCTCTCTCTCTCTCTCTCTCTCACACACACACACACACACACCCACACACACACCCGGCACACACACACCCGACACACACACACACACACACACACACACACACACACACACACACACACACACACACACACACACACACACACACACACACACACACACACACACACAGAGATAGACAGACAGACAGACAGAAGGACTGACGGAGACAGAACGGCAAAGGCAGACACAAACAGACAGATAGATAGACAGGCGGGCAGATAGATATAGTGACAAACAGACATTCGGGGTAGACGGAGACAGAAACAGACAGATAGGAAATGAGTCAACCCGATAAGAAGACTGATAGACTGATGAGATCAGAAAATAATACAATGCTTTTTTCTCAATTTTAATTATTTTTTTTTTTTTGGGGGGGGTCAAGAAAATTCAAATAACAAAGCTAACCAACGCATGCCCTAAAGGGAAAAGGCAAATGTGTGCGTATGTGCACATTCTGAAAACTTATGTCAAGTTACTCATCACATGCACTTGGAATGCTATGCATTTCAATATTTGACAATGCAATGGGCCCTCTTTATCCCTCCTCTAGGACCCTCTAAATGAAAGGGTCCCTGGGACCCCTTGTCTTGCAGGACGATTGGCCGGGAGCCCTGCGTTCGCGTCTAATAACAGACTTTGACTATTATGCGTTGTCAGTTATAGTTCTCATTAACCCTTTCACCGCCAGACACATTTCAGCCAAAAATGTCCATTAAGTTTACCTGGATAGAGAACAAAATCCATCTGCAGTATTGGGGATTCTTCTGTGACATATATAAAATAAGGTCTATCCTTACTTCCCAAAACTAAGACAATAGGGTCTTTGGATAATAGGCCCCAATTTGATGCCTTTTAGTGACATAGGTGTTAAATCACTATGGTGCTAAAATGCGACTTTGGCGGTGAAAGGGTTAAAGATAGGCTATGAATGTAAATTGCTTGTTTAGGAGTTCTGATAAACAACAGGTTTGGCCGTAAAATTTAATATTGAAGTAGCTGGAGGCCAGTCGACGAAAATGGTGTTTTACGTCCTCTTGGTCTGAATCAGACACATATGGGACATTTGTAAATACAAATATGGTGGGAACAATACTGGAGGCAATGCCCGGAGGCAGTACGAAACCAGTAAAGTCCCGATTTTTTAAAATTAATACAGATAGGTGTAGCGGTAACCACGCCTCGGTTAACCCTTTCGCCGCCAGCCATTTTTCAGAAAAAACATTTCCATTAAACTTACCTGGGTAGAGAAAAAGATATCTCTGTAATATTGGGGATTCCTCTGTGACATTTTTAAAGTATGGCCTATCCTTACCTCCCAAAATTAAGACAATAGGTTCTTTGGATAACAGACCCTGATTTGGTGCCTTTTAGTGACATGGGTGTTAAATCATTGTGGTGCAAAATTGCGACGTTGGCGGGGAAAGGGTTAAACCTCAACGGCTATAGTACCGCTACAAGTATTTGTTGCATTTAGCTGGAGGCCAGTGTCAAGATTCAATCTTTATATTAACCGGAACAGTTGGGTGACTTAACAAACAAGGTTGAATTTATTTTAATTGTTTTACTGCAAACAATGTAGAATTTCTTTTAAATGGTTTATTGCAAGCTATGTTGAATTTGTTTTGGCTTAAACAGGTGGATTTTTTTAAATTATATTAAACTCAATTCAAAACATAGTCACAAAAGAATACATTCAGCTGCTCAGAGCAACAACAAGCTCATAGCTTATACCGCGCGCGCTCCTTGAATTTCCAATGCACAATCAACTGACTAGACGGAGACTTCAACAAACTTGGTTATATTATCCTCATAATGCTGGGTAATCGAGAGACAGTAGAAAACCATGGCAAAACAACAACAACAACAAGTGCAACGCCGAGCGGCTGCAAAGTCCACTCGCAGCATCGCCGAGGTACTCCGAAATCGGAATGTGTCGGCTGTACACATACATAAAAACGCATAAAAACAGCACGTAACTACATAAAAACGCATAAAAACAGCACGTAACTACATAAAAACGCATACAAACAGCACGTAAGTCAGTGCGCGCGCGCGCGCGTGTGTGTGTGTGTGTGTGTGTGTGTGTGTGTGTGTGTGTGTGTGTGTGTGTGTGTGTTGTGTGTGTGTGTATGTGTGGTGTCTGCGCGCGCGCTCGCGCGCGTGCGTGTGTGTGTGTGTTCCTTGTGTGTGTGTGTGTGTGTGTGTGTGTGTGTGTGTGTGTGACCATTATCATCACCATCACCATCACCATCATTATAATCATCAACGTACGTGTGTGCGTGCGTGTGTACGTGCGCATGCGCGTGGGCGCGCGTGTCTGTATATGTGTGCGCGCGCGCGAGCACGCACGCACGCAACGCAAACTTGAGCTCGCGCGTGGATCAGCATCAGCATCCCGGTGTCCTTTACAGCGACGACTCCTCCTCCCCGGGCTGTCCGGCTTAACCCCTGACCAGCTGTTCTTCCTGGCCTTCGCCCAGACCTGGTGCTCCCGGGACTCGACCCCCTCCCTCTTCTGCCGCCTGAGGACCGACGTGCACAGCCCCAACCAGGTGAAAACAGAGACATCTTCCATGTAGTTGGAAAATTCATTTGTGTTTCCAAGCGTTTTGCACAAGATCAATATTATGTGTTTATTCTTCTTTTTAATTGTCCCTGGTGATATAGAAAACATGCTCCTGCCTAAATAGATATTTCGTTACAGTGATACATTGAGTTGCCCCACTTTGCTTAACTAATTTAGTTCAGGTTTTTGTTTGTGGCTCAAGCCACAAACCTATAACTCACTTTGTCGGTCGGTCTGTCTGTCGTCGGTCCAAAATTGTCGCACATTTTGACAAAATTGTCGCACTTGTTATTTTCTAGTTCTAGTTTTCGATGCAAATGTTATGTGTCTTTATAACCCCCTCCCCCAGCCTCCCTATGATACGGGCAGAAGGCCTAGTCATTAAAATTGTTTTGAATCTCTCTCTCTCTCTCTCTCTCTCTCTCTCTCTCTCTCTCTCTCTCTCTCTCTCTCACCCTCTCTCTCTCACTCCTTTTCTCTCATCTCTCTCCCCTCCCACCCCCCCCCCAATCCCAGTCGTTCTATCCATCTTTGTGTACTGTGTAATATCTGGACCAAATTTTGATCAAAACCCCGCCCCCCTGTCCCATGTATTGTGGCCTAAGGCCAAATGTACATTACAATGGTCAGTGTTCAGCGTTTTCTCTCTCTCTCTCTCTCTCTCTCTCTCTCTCTCCTCTCTCTCTCTCTCTCTCTCTCTCTCTCTCTCTCTCCTCTCCTCTCTCTCTCTCTCTCTCTCTCTCTCTCTCTCTCTCTCCTCTC
>CM065686.1:33086362-33088862 GCA_017654935.2 Phymorhynchus buccinoides
TGAAAGGTCTTGTATGGCCGATTCGTCTGAATATTTTATGATAGGAACATTCTCAGTACCTCTACAGTTGTTGGTATACAAGGTAAAAAGAACAGGAGAGAGAACAGTACCCTGAGGCGCACCAGTTGAAGTAGAGAGTGGAGAGGAGAGCACTGACTGATAGCGGACTAACTGTTGAGAAGAAAGTTAACGAGCCAGAGGATCAATTTAGGATCAACATGAAGGTGTAACAACTTCAGAGCTAAAAGGTGTGGCTGAATAGTGTTAAAGGCAGAGGAAAAGTCGATAAAAAGAATACGAACGAAAGACTTTGAATCATTTAAATGAATAAAAGCGTTGTGAAGCAGGGTTAGGATCGCATCATCAATGCTCCTGTGTGACTTATAAGCAAACTGAAGGGGGTCTGAATGCTGGCTGGTAAAGGTTAAAAGATGCCGTAGGACAATTCTCTCAAAGCACTTCATAACTATAGAGGTTAGGGCCACAGGGCGATAGTCATTCAGAGCAACGGGGTTCTTTTTGTTGGGCACAGGGCAAATGGTAGAGTTTTTTTCCAAAGTTTGGGGACAGTGCAGGTTTTGAGAGACCAGTTACAAATAGAACTAAAAACACCACACAGTTCAGAGGCACAAGTCTTCAAGTTTACCATGCAGGGCATCTGGACCTGCCGCCTTCCTGACATTCAGTTTTGAAAACAAGGATTTAACAACATCTGGATCAACCTCTAATAGTTCATCACTACTATCTTTAATTTGATGCTCTAGGTTGGTTAACACTTCCGTTAGTTCTGGTTCTAAATCTTTCCTCTCAAATCGACAATAAAATTCATTCAGTTTATTGGAGAAAGTGTACTGTTCATCTGGTGACATAATGTTAGCACTTTTGACACTCTTTGTTTCCCCAGTCAGAACTTTCAACCCTTGCCACGCATCCCTCACATTGCCTGTCTGAAATTTTAGCTCTACTTTTTCTTTGAATTCCCTTTGCCCTTGACGTAATTCCCCTCTAAGCTGTTTGTGCACTACTTTCCTCTCTGCTTTATTTCCTGATTGAAATGCCACCTTTTTCTTGTTCAAAGTTGCTTTGATTGACTTGGCAATCCATGGTTTATTATTTGGGAATACTTTGATGGTTTTAGTAGGAATTATATTATCTTCACAGAAACGAATATAACATGTAACAACATCGGCAGCCTCATGAACATCATCACACGAATCAACAAGCACGCTCAGTCAGTACATTCAAAACACCCTTTCTGTTCATCCACACTCTCAGTCGTCCACTCTTTCACACTCTTTTGCTCAATGCGTTGTGTTTGAATTTTCGGTCTGTAGGCAGGAATCAGATGTACAGTGTTATGGCCAGAAGCACCAACTGGGGGAAGAGGAACAGAGCGGTATGCATGTGGAATATTACCATAGCACAAGTCAATTGTCTTGTCTTGTCTTGTATTGCACGTTACATATTGTTTAAAATATGGTAGAGCTTTTCTTAAATCGCATTTGTTGAGATCCCCAAGAATAAAACAAGGGGCGTCAGCAGAGATAAGTTGAAGATCGCGAATAGCAGCAGTTATCTCCCTTCCAGCGCGAGCTGCAGAGACGGCATCGAAAACAGGGCAGTATACAACAGTCACAAAAACACGTCCAAATTATGGGTCGTAAAGACACTGAGAGCAGTTCAACTTCGTTTGTACACACTCGCGTCTTCACTGACACATTTGCACGACCACACCAACGCTCATTCACGTACAAGCACGCGCCACCCCCAACTTTCTTTCCCACTTTGTCACACTCTCTGTCCACTCTATGCGGCATTCCAAATCCATCAATCATCACACTCTCTGTCCACTCTATACGGCATTCCAAATCCATCAATCATCACACTCTCTGTCCACTCCATACGGCATTCCAAATCCATCAATCATCACACTCTCTGTCCACTCTATACGGCATTCCGAATCCATCAATCATCACACTCTCTGTCCACTCTATACGGCATTCCGAATCCATCAATCATCACACTCTCTGTCCACTCTATACGGCATTCCGAATCCATCAATCATCACACTCTCTGTCCACTCTATACGGCATTCCAAATCCATCAATCATCACACTCTCTGTCCACTCTATACGGCATTCCGAATCCATCAATCATCACACTCTCTGTCCACTCCTATACGGCATTCCAAATCCATCAATCATCACACTCTCTGTCCATCTATACGGCATTCCAAATCCAACAATCATCAGACTCTCTGCTCACTCTATACGGCATTCCAAATCCATCAATCATCACACTCTCTGTCCACTCTATACGGCATTCCAAATCCATCAATCATCACACTCTCTGTCCACTCTATACGGCATTCCAAATCCATCAATCATCACACACTCTCTGTCCACTCTATACGGCATTCCAAATCCATCAATCATCACACTCACACTCTCTGTCCACTCTATACGGCATTCCGAATCCATCAATCATCACACTCTCTGTC
>CM065686.1:33093862-33101426 GCA_017654935.2 Phymorhynchus buccinoides
AGAGAGAGAGCGAGAGAGAGAGAGAGAGAGACGAGAGAGGAGAGAGAGAGAGAGAGAGAGAGAGAGATGTTTCACCCAAAAATATGATGTCCAAAACTTGGGTAGCAAAAGTCAGCAGTTGAAGAGGTTGAAGATGGTGTTGTAGTTGTCTTGAAGGCGAATGACACTCAATTGTGAAGAGTCATCTTTTATAGAGGACCTCTTGCGAATTGCATCAGATTGTGTTAGCTACACGTCAGCATTACCTTACAGAAACCTTACCGCTAACAGCTTGCTGCGATGAGTCATCGGTTTTATAGTACCTCTGGATGATTTCAGCAGATGCTAAAGGGCTTCTCACACTAGCATCAAGATCTCGAGATCGTGGCGATTTTTTTTGCTGCAAGGCGCAGTTTGATTCGCCGCTTGCGTGTGAGATATTCGCGTCGCGGCAGGATTTTTTATGCGTAGCTGCGCGATTTTTTGTTGCTCGAGAATAGGAACCGGCTCTAATGTTGATGCTCAAGAACTCAGAGAATCGTGAAACTAGCCAATCACAACGGACGGAAGGACCATAACTCTGATTGAAGAAAAAAAAATGGCAGACTTGCTCGAACCCGAATTAAAGCGTCTGACGCTAGAGTAATCTTTCCTTGCTTTCCAAATAAGGAAGTTCGCGTGCGACAAGAGGCGAAGCGACAAGTGTCGTGTGTGAGAACACCACTGCCTCGTTACAATGTATGCTGCGATGCAGGCGTCCAACGCGTCAAGGCGTTGCTCTGAGAAACAATGAAGAGACTTAGTGCTATTTTTCTCAAGCCAGAGGGCATGACGCTCGTGTGGGGCTAATCCTCTCTATTTCATTAGTTGGGGATAAAGAAAGAGAGGAGAGAGAGACAGTGAGTGGTCCTACCATCACTCACTCTCTCACTACGCCCAAGTAAGAAAAACCGCGTGATAAGCCCCTAGTGCATTGAATGCCCTCTGGCGTGAAAAATAGCGCCATAAGTTGACCATTACCCCTGATGCTACTGTTCAAGGGCCTTTAAGTCAACACGTCCGTATTACCGCACTGCGACCTCACTGGTAACAGCTTGCTGCGATGAGTCTTCTGTTATGCAAGATTTCAAGGTTCAAGGTTCAAGTTTTTATTTCCAAAAAAGGAACCTTGGGGTTTACATGGAAAAACAAAAACAAAAAAGAAAAAGAAAAATGTATAAACAATGAAAAAAGAAAAAGTTAAAATAGAACAAACAATAAACGGACAAACAAACCTTTGACGACAACAACAACATACAAAAACAAACAAACGGAAAAAAAAGAAAATATAGATAAATATCCAGTCACACCCCATCCAACTCAACCACGACATACCAAATTGTCATATCACACATCACTACAAGCAAACCTTTTACATATCAGTTACACTGATGTTAGTATGACCCCCACATGGTAGGCGATCGAACCATCCTCATGAAATGCATTGAAATATAGTGGCATAATAATATATAACCAAACAATATATTACATTTACAAAGGCAATGCGCACACACCAGCACACGCACATTCATGGTCTCTATCTCTCTCTCTCTCTCTCTCTCTCCTCTCTCATCATCTCATCTCTCATCTCTCTCTCTCTCTCTCTCGCTCTAGCTCTCCTCTCTCTCTCTCTCTCTCTCTCTCTTAATACACATGTTTACCTACATGTGCGTACAAATACACACGTATGCTCATACACATACGCACACATACGTACACACACGCACAAGCACATCCATAATGATACAAAAGACAAAGAGCAATGACATGTGAACAATCAGTGGCTATGCATAATAACTTTAACAAATTTTGCTACATTTTGCAGAGTTTTCTTATTACGTGTTGTAAACAGTTTGTTGAACTTAATAATATTAGGGTGTTTGTAATAAAAAGGCTTCAACAACAGTTTTCTGCTATTGCTAAAGAAATTACAATTGAAAACAAAATGAAATTCATCTCCCAAATCATTTGATTCACACTTATTGAACCCTTGGACGATTTCGTCAGACACGTCGATAAGCAACATCAGTACCATATGTCATTGTGTTGCCATGGGGAAGGAGTCAAAACTAGCAGCTTGAAGTTCGACCTTAACCAATGCAAAATGAAAAGCGATTGATCTATTCACATTTTACAAATGCCTCCCTATATTCCTTCATTCAAAACGTATTCACTGTATTTGGGTTACTTAACCGCGTTTCTCACTTTTGATTTTTGTTTCTGATAAAATTTTCGTGATGCCAATAAAATTACCTTCTGTTTCTATAAACACTTTTAGTTGGGTCAGAACATCCTTAGGCCAGATATGTAAAGAAGAAAACAACGACAAAAAAACAAGATAGAAAACAAACAAAAATGGATGACTGACTGAATCTAAAGTTTAATTAACATCTCCTTGGCTGTAAGCAATGTAGGCCCTATATGAGTCGGAACGATTAACCAACCATTATTCAAACTATTTTTATGAATGACTATGATTAGGGTATTAGGGGATTTTTCCTCTCACTATACACTAGGCTTTACGGTCTGCACGTCGCGTCGTTCGGATGAGACGAGGCCCCGTATGCCCACTCATATGTTAAATCCAATGGCAACGAAAAAGTTGTCATTTGGTCAAAATTTACCCACCCCCCCTTTCCTTCCTCATCAGCCACACAAAAATAGCATGTATAATATATTAAAAAAATGGGTGGCATGCTATGACGCTCTCTCCAGATGGGAGCAACCCGAATTTTACCGAGACGTCTATGTGACTATGCCAAATTCCAAATACCAATGATCCCCAAACTTGGAGTAATTTCCACGGGCTCTTAATCCGTTTCTTGTGAAGAATTTGTTTTCTTTTGAATGCAGACAACTAAGACAACTAATCTGGGATGGAATATGCAAATTAGTCTAATCTACCAATCGGGTTGGCAGTTTAGACTAATTTGCATTTTCCATCCCGGATTATTTATCTTAGCCATACTCATGACAACGGGCGCAGGATATGATCAATGGGCGAGGCACCTTATTTGATAAAACAAAACCCAGCCCGGGTTTTCATACTACTACTACTACTACTTCTACTACTACTACTACTACTACTACTACTACTACTACTACTACTACTACTACTACTAATAATAATAATAATAATAATAATGGTCATTTATAGAGCGCTTAACTCCCTTAGCAGGGAGCTCAAAGCGCTGAACAAAAGCCTAAACACTAACATACAGATAAACATACACATTAAAGACAAGCCAAGAATAATCAACATGAAGACAAGTATCAATGAATATAAACATTAAAAAATAAGTGAAACTGTTAATACAAAATACATGTATTAATCTCTAGTAGTTAGCCACCTCTTGGTAAGTGGGTGATCATCGTCGGAAACGACAGATTAGTACACACAGTACGCAAAGCATGCCAGCTGTTGCTCACAGTTATTACGAAGGCTGGCATAGGCCCAGTAAACTGAAAATCAATTTTCATGTCGTTTGTCCAGGATTGACAGATTTGTTTTTGTTCTTTGTCGTAGGCTCAAACATTTCAAACGACAGAGAGAGAGAGAGTGTGGGAGAGAAAGAGAGAGAGAGAGAGAGAGAGAGAGAGAGAGAGAGAGAGAGAGAGAGAGAGAGAGAGAGAGATAGAGATGGTTTTATTGTCTCGTAGTGTGAAGCGAAGCAACACGACATTGTAATTCATATTCATACATATGAACCGGTGAGACAGACAGACAACCTGACAGGCAGCGAGGTAGATGAAGAGATGTGCCCTCGCACAATTTTAGTGTCCTCTCCTTTTTGTTGTCAAATTAAACACTTCGCAAAACAATATGGAACACCCGCAAAGAACGTTTTGTCATGGAAAGGTATCGTTAGAATCTGATATTAATTGATTCCGAATCGTAGTGGATTGTTATGGGCCACCACTAGATGTGTTAAATCTTTACAAAAACATCTGCTTCTCCGCCTATCAGCATGCCTCACTCTTCCCCTCTCCCTTCCCTGTCTCTCTCCGTCTTTCTCTGTCTGTCTGTCTGTCTGTCTGCCTGTCTCTCTCTGTGTGATTTATTTCGTTTTCTATGGCATGCAGCTACTTGCTTGGGAAAATTCGGAATCTTCCTGGGAAAATTCCGAATTTCCCCAAGGCTAGGAAGATTCGGAATCTTCCCGGGAAAATTCGGAATCTTCCTGGGAAGATTCGGAATCTTCCCAGCCTTGGGAAAATTTGGAATCTTCCCGAGAAAAATCGGAATTCTGATTTTCCCAGGAAGATTCCGAATTTTCCCGGATTCCGAATTTTCCCGTGACATATGCATTCTACAATCTCATCATAGAATGTATACATTCTACGCTTGTCAAACATTCTATACAACATATATATTTGTTGGTAAGTGGGTGATCATAGTCGGAACGACAGATTAGTACACACAGTACGCAAAGCATGCCAGCTGTTGCTCACAGTTATTACGAAGGCTGGCATAGGCCCAGTAAACTGAAAATCAATTTTCATGTCGTTTGTCCAGGATTGACAGATTTGTTTTTGTTCTTTGTCGTAGGCTCAAACATTTCTTGTCATATGAGCGCAGTCGTGTCATTCCGCCGTTATGCGCCTAATTACAAACAGGCCCAGCATGTCCGCCTTTGGCTGGAAGCAAAATCTTTGTAAGAGTTTCTAGAACAAAGGCAGGAGAATGGACCAGTAAGGCAGAAAGACAGTACACGATGACAGTAAGCAAAGGGAAAAGGCAGAGTCAGCGAGAGTGACATATGACAAGAGGAAGTTACAAGCACAGAACTTCCAGAAGGTGGAGGAACTATTTGTACAAAAGACGCCCTGGAATCCCAACGAAAAATCATCATAATAAAAATCAAATATATATATATAGATAATTCTCTCTCTCTCTCTCTCTCTCTCTCTCTCTCTCTCTCTCTCTCTCTCTCTCTCTCTCTCTCTCTCTCTCTCTCTCTCTCTCTCTCTCTCTCTCTCTCTCTCTCTCTCTCTCTCTCTCTCTCTCTCTCTCTCTCTCTCTCGTCTCTCTCTCTCTCTCTCAAAACTAAGTAAAATTGCATTGCACATATTTAAATAGTATTACTGATGTGCGTTTTCTTTTCTTTTTCTCTTTAAATATTCCCACTGACTGCACATACTTATATAGTATTAGCGATGTGCGGTTTATGTTCTTTTCCTTTTACCCTACCAGTTGTATTGTGGTGGTCTATGGCCAAAAGTGCAAGAAAACCAGTTCAGTGTTCAATGTTCCAGTGTTCTCTCTCTCTCTCTCTCTCCCTCTCCCTCTCTCTCTCTCTCTCTCTACTCTCTCTCTCCTCTCTCTCCTCTCTCTCTCTCTCTCTCTCTCTCTTCTCTCTCTCCCTCTCTCTTATGTTTGCTGTTTCTGTTGACGATTTTTCTTTGTCTCGATGTTGGTTTATAGTATTAGTTATATGTTGCATGCTTACTATCAAGGACAGAACGGAAGACTAGGCCCAGCCTAAATTCTTATCCTTGTAAAATAAAGTGTCTGAAGTCTGGACTCTCTCTCTCTCTCTCTCTCTCTCTCTCTCTTCGTCTCTCTCTCTCTCTCTCTCTCTCTCTCTCTCTCTCTCACTCTCTCTCTCTCTCTCTCTCTCTCTCTCTCTCTCTCTAAACCAGCTAAATGTCTTAAAAAATGAAGCAGACAGACTCCAGTTGTCTATTAATTTAGATAAAACAAATATTATTGTCTTTCGTATGGGTGGCCACTTATCCCAGCATGAAAAATGGACATATGGAAATATACATGTAAAAGTAACCAATAGTTATAAATATTTGGGGATGATGTTTACAACTCGTTTAAGTCTAAATGTAGGATGGCAGGAAATGGGAAGAAAGGGTAAATAGGGAGTGGTAGAAATTTTAAGATGCATGAAGAAATTGAACACAGTTGATCCATCTCTATTCTGGAAGTTATTTGATACTCAAATAGCACCTATGCTAACGTATGCGGCAGAAGTGTGGGGATTACATGAAAATTTAGAAATGGAAAAGGTACACACTATGGCTATTAAGAGATTCATGAACATTCCTCTGCATTCATCTAACACTATGGCTTATGGCGATTCCGGAAGATATCCATTATATATCCAAACCTTTTCTAAATGCATTAAATATTGGTTAAAACTCTTAAAACGTCCAACGTCAAGGCTATGCAAACAAGCGTATGACATGCTATTCTCCCAAATGGAATCAGGACACAATAATTGGGTTAGTAAGGTAAAACAAGTTTTAACTGTTAACGGGTTTGGTATTGTATGGCTTAGTAAAGAGGTAGGGGATGAAAGGGCATTTATCTTAGAATTTAAGGATCGTTTGATAGCCTGTTACACACAGAATTGGCATTCTAAAATGGAAGACAACGAAAAGTATTCATGGTTTTTCTCTTTTAAAAGTATTTTACAGCCTGAAATGTTTTTGAAGTCTGTCGTTAATAAATGGCACAGAAGCATGTTAGACAGGTTTAGAAGTAGAACTCTTGGTTTCAGAGCGAACACAAATTGGTTCTGTAATGAAGTTACTGTTGATAATGTTTGTATTTTTATGTTCAGGTAATGTCAAAGAAGATGAAGTTCATTTCATTTTTCATTGTAAAGCATATGAGGATAAGAGGAAGAAATCAAAATTGTTTACTATGATGCCAGCAAGATCTTACACTTTGTTTGAATTATTATCTTCTAATGATGAAAATATTGTTCGATTGTTCGCTAAGTACATAGCTGAAGCTTATGACATCAGAGAAAAGAAAATGTTGATTACAATTTCCGAATAATACAGTGCTCTAGTTCTTTATATACATAACGTGTATAAGTTTGGTGATCAGTTTTTCGTTTGACTTTTTCTTTCTTCTTCTTAGACTTGTACATGTATTCGTATATTACGACGACAATTGTTATCACTATAAGTGTTATTGGTCTTTCTTTATAGAATATATTGTATTATATGTTGTTATATTGTGTCCAACGTTGACTCAATTTGCATTTATTCATAATACATTTAATCTTTTTCGTTTTTTGCATGAATTCCTGACGCTGCAAATATGGCAATCCCCCTTGACATAAGGACTGTACTTGTCAATGTCAATAAAAACGATTCTGAAGCGTCTGAAGCGTCTCTCTCTCTCTCTCTCTCTCCTCTCTCTCTCTCTCCTCTCTCTCTCTCTCTCTCTCTCTTATCTCTATCTCTCTCTCGTCGTCTCTCTCTCTCTCTCTCTCTCTCTCTCTCTCTCTCTCTCTCTCTCTCTCTCTCCACTCTCTCTCGTCTCTCTCTCTCTTCTCTCTCTCTCTCTCCTCTCTCTCTCTCTCCCTTTCAGTCCTTATTCTATCTGGTTCTGATTGAAACAGCTAGCTGACTGCAGTAATTGTTAAATGTTAATGTGTAGAGATACTATTATCATGTGAAGAAATGAAGAAATGACCACTGAAGGACAAGGTACACAAAAGAGAAAAACCCGCTGAACTAAACAGGTTGTTTTGTCCTTTTTAATATGAAAAAAACACCACAACGTTTCAAGGAATATCCT
>CM065686.1:33101926-33111926 GCA_017654935.2 Phymorhynchus buccinoides
CACTTTTAAGAATGTTGACGATGCCATGAAAGAGTATTATTTAGTGACAGGCAAACAATTACAGCAGCTCCCACCACCACCAAAATTAAGTGACTACTACCAATCATCTGAAAAACAAAAGATGCAGGAGATAGCGTTTATTGTAATCGGTATGACTGCTGTTTTTTTCATTGCAAAAAAGATTTAGTATTAAAATGAATAAAATTTATTATTCACCAAAAGGTTATTGGAAAGGTTTAACAGCTATTAAAAAACTCAGTCAAGCAGCTGGAGTCACTGAACAAACAGCAAAAGAATGGCTATCTAAACAAGCTATATGGCAAATTTATCTACCAGCACCTAAAAGAATTAAAAGACCACACTTTGTTAACTCAACACCAAATGACACTCATCAAATGGATCTTCTATACCTCCCTCATGATTTAATCAGAAGAAAAAGATTTAAATACGCGTTGACAGTTGTTGACATCTCTTCAAGATATAAAGATGCTGAACCATTAACTGATAAAAGTGCTACATCAGTCTCTGCTGCTTTACAAAAAATCTATAGACGCGGTCCATTAACCTATCCTCGCTTAATTCAAGTTGATGAAGGAAAAGAATTTAAAGGACAATTCAATCAGCTAACTGTTAAAACACAAAGTCGTTATTAAAAGAGGTATTCCTGGAAACCATAGATCTCAAGCCTTAGTCGAAAACTTTAACAAACAATTGGCAGAAAGACTTTTTTCTTACCAATATCACAGAGAACTCCTTGATTCAACTAAAAACACTGAATGGGTTAGAAGACTACCCTCCGTTCTGCGTGTCATGAATAACGAAGAATCTAAGGTCATTGGACTCCGACCAGTAAAAGCAATACAAAAGAAAACAATTGACTCTTCGATAGACTTACCGCAAGATCATTCAATTACAAAGCAACTGATACCGTTTGGAATAAAAGTTAGGTTTCTTTATGCACCAGGAGAAGCAGAAGGAGACACACGCTTAAGAGCAACTGATCCTATTTGGAGTATTGATCCGTACGAAATAAAAAGAATAATACAAATGTAATCCTCCCGTGTATTATTTAAGAGAAACTGACACGACAACACGACCCGTTCCAAAAAGAGCCTTTGTTAAAGAAGAACTGCAGATAATCCCACCAAACACAATTCCGATTTGATTAGACCAAAAAAAAAAAATATAAAAAAAAAAGTCATTTTTGTTGTTGTTGCTTTTTACAAACATTTGTACTGACTAGGAAAATCTGTTTTTAACACTAGCTTACAAAACTTCTCTTTCCTCAGTTTTTGTTTAATCGACTTTTTTTTTTCTTTTGATTCAATCACATCATTTTCATCAAGACATTCATCAAAACTATTTTTATCTTTAGTAAAAAACAAAACAACTGTCTTTAACTGTTCTCTAAAGTCTTTTAAAACCGAATTATACTTTTGTGTTAAAATCCATACACTAATCCCCGCATGTCTACCACTGAAAGCTAACTTAGCTAAACTATTTCTTTTTTTAACAATGTCTTTTTCAGCCGAGCAGTCATCAATAATAAACAATGTTGACGTTCCTTTAAACAGTTTATAAAAATGATCTAAACATTCACTTAACTTATTACTCGGGTCAACCAAATAGACTTTATCATCCTCCCAAATGAACTTTCTTTCTTTGTATGATTTGTTGAATTCTAAAGTAGTACAAAAAATTACTATATGTTCAAAGTGATTTCGATAAACCGTTTGTATTAAATCTAACATAAATATCGTTTTTCCACACCCAGTCATCCCGCAAAATAACCCGCAATGTGGTTCTTTTGTAAGGAAATTTAAACTGTTCAAGTCCATTGTTTTAATACACAATATCTTTTAATCTGTTATTCTCAATGTTCAGCTGAGCATCGCATAGTAAATACACATAAACATATATTTGTTTGCCCACTTCCGCTGCTTCTTTATGAATTTGAATGTTTATCCCGCCTGACCCATCACCTACTGTTCTTCCGCTACCATGAAGTTTGTTATCATCAGTTGTTCTAAGATCTAACCACAAAGCATACTTCGAAAATAAATAATCTTCTAGTCTAACATCATGAAGATGGAGGTCTTTGCAAATTAAATCAACAGACGGATCTCTTAGTTGCCCGCCTCCACCAAACAGTTTTCTTATTTCATCAAAGTGCTGATAAGGTAAAAGACCGCTCGCAAACAATTGGTTCGGTTGCCCTTCAATCGCAGTAGTCAGCTTAGTTATTTTTGGATTATAAAACCTCTCGCTTAATCTATTAAAGGGTTTTTTGGTTTCTTCAAACAGCAGCAAAATTCCTTTCAACGACCTTGCTGATATATTCAAATCGATGTTCCAGATTGTGTCTGTTGTGTTTTTAGTTAACTTACTGTGATTTAAAATTCTGTTGTAGTATATTGCAAATCTTGACTGGTATTGTTGTGAAATCAACCGAGCTAATTCTTGATGACGAACAACATCAAACTCTAATGTGATGTCTGAAATACTATATTTTGCTTTTGAATCTTCTGTCGATCTGATAACACGGGCATAGTCATTAAAAGTAAATTCATACATAAGCCTATCCTGTAAAGCTCCCTGATAATATGGTGAGTGTGTGTTCAATAGTTCAAAGTCAAGAGGAATGTAGAATCGATTACCATAAACTTGAGCAACCAACTCATCTTTATTGCTATCTTTTTTATCATCAGCATCAATTCTATGTTTTATACCATTATCTCCTTGTATTCCCTGATAAACCCGATCTTTTCTTTCATTTTCTGTTAACCAGAGGTCGCAATAACTCAAAAAAACATCTGCATTATCTAAAGACATTACCTCTCTTCCCTCAAGTTTAATAGTAATCTTACTAACGATCGCTCTACCAAGATTAGCAACTAAAGTTCTGTTTGGGTCGGCCTCTGACTCCAGTTGTATTTTAAATGCAAGACGAGCAGTGCCTGGCACGATGACTTCATTACTCCCCAGACTAGGAAATCTTACTGATAATATTTGTCTTTGATCGATAGTTGAAGGATTATTACTTATCACAATACTCTGCCTGGTTCCTTTTACACCGAGTGGTTCTTTTAGCCGTCTGTATGGATCAAGAATTGTTCCGTATGATTGCGACATCTCTCTTTTTTAGAAATAAAATAAAAACATAATTATAAATAAAAACATGGCAGGAATAGAAGCAAACCCCGATTATGATGATTTTGACGATGAAGCTGGAGATGACATGAGTGAAGATATTCCTTTATTGTCTCGCCGTCATAACCTACTATCTTTAAGACATGAACTAGATGAAGCAGAACCAAACCCGATTATAGAAGTTAGACCAAGGGAGAATAATATAGCAGGTGAAATGCGCCTAGAAATAAAAAAATCGAAAGTAATGGCTTTTCGTAAATTTATAGGTCAAGATTTATCCGATTTGTATGATCCTAATGACTATGTTTTAGATAGTAAAGGTCATTTATTTGTGAAGAATAAAGATGAAAAACTAGCCAAATTTACACACGATAAAAACCCCTCATTGTTTTTATCAATGAGGGGTCTTCGTAGTAGGTTTGGTGTTAGCGTGCTGAGACAACTTGGGATCAACCCAAACCTAAGCACACAAGCTGTTTCTAAACTTCAAAACGCGCTACAAGAACTACCTACTGATTCCCAACTTCAATCGATTCCTCTTATAGACTTAAGCGCAACTGCCGACCAGATAATAGAAATGGAAACTAGTTTTATAACTTTAGATGATGAGGAAACCCATTTAAAAACATTGAATGACCCACCATTACCTATGAGAGATATAATGGCTCTCAATTCAACATTACAATCTATTAGGGGCGAGTTAACAAATAATACAGCAAAGCTAAGCGAACTTGACGCTCACATTGACAGAGAAAAAGAAAAGTTGGTTGAAGCTGATGACGGTAACCTTGGACAAGACATAAAAGATAGAATCCAAAAAAGACTGGATGATCTTCAACTAGAGAGAGCAGCAAGACTAGAAGTACTGTCAACTAACCGTGAACAATTACGAACACAAGTCAGCAGAATAAAAGAAACCATCCAAAGAATTTTACACGAAGATACAACGTTAGCAGAAAGAATAAAAACTTTATTTAAAGAGCAAGGTGTTACGATTGCTAGTGTTTTAACAGCTTTAGGTTTTGCAATCTCTACTTTAGTGTTTGCTTTAACTGGATCAGGAGCAGGAACACCGCCACCATCTCCACCATCAAGCGATAAGAATTGGATTAAAAAACAACTGGATCATTTAAAGAATCTATTAAAAAAATTAGGAATAAAAGCTCTAGACGCTATACCAGGAATATTAGGTGGAATAATCAGTTGGCTTTTTTCTACAGCAAGCAAAGTAGTCGGTTTTATGGCAAAACATTTATGGATGCTGCTAGTTCTAATTATCGGATTACTTTCCAGTAAAATAAAAATAAACTAGACCAGCCGCAGTTAAAAAAAGAACTAGTGCTGTCTTTTCGTTTTCATGATTATCAGTCATTGGTTTATTTGTTGACGTTGGTTTTATTAAAGTTGGTAAGTTCGCTGTCATAGATTTTATTGGAATTGTTTGGCTTGATGGAGCAGCAACTTCAGAATTTAGATCATTGTTTTTACCGATTGCTTGGCCGTCTCCAGCTATAAGGATTTCGTTGTTATAGTTTTCAATTACTCCTATTTGAAGCCTGAGATCAGAGGGCAGCATGTATAATCCACTACCGACAGCAAAGTCTACTTTCGATCTTGCAAATCTCAAAACGTCCTGATATTTTTTAATACTTGTTGAAAGATCGACTGCAGAATTGATCGCATCTTCTAAATTGGCTAAATACTGTTTTTGCGCATCAATTCCAGTAGAAGGATTCATGATTTCAGATTTAACTTGCGCTTGCGATCCTAGCAAACACCACACGTAAGTACGAATAGAATCATTGATTCGTTCTATCCCAGCCTTTGTCAATCCTTTAGAAGTATCAAGAATAAAAGTAGTCCAAGCGTTTTTATATTTTTTTTGTTGTTCTACAGATTCTAAATGATGGAGTGAACCCGAAGAAAAGGATGTGTAAGGAGGACTCCAACTGTATTCACATTCTTTGTGGTTTTTCCAATAAAGTGAACCCAATCCATAATTAAAATCTAACTTCTGTCTAAAGTGCCATCTAAAGTTTACATGAAAATCAATATTATACTCATTACAAATCCGCTCAAATGCCTTCATGTTAATTCTGTTGTTGACTGGATTGAAAGTGGAATAATTCGGTAATGGTGCCTGCAGCTCAGACAAAATACGTCTGATTGTATAATAGAAATGAAATCTGTAAACTGTTTTTACCATGACTCCAGGATGATTTAAATGATCAGCGAAAGAAACACCACACCCTGTTGTTGCACAAAACACAGCAAAGTTTAACTGGTTTTGATAAAACTGCATTGGATGACTAAACCATGCATTAGCGATGTTGTCTTTTTTGATGGGCGGGTTTAAATATTGATCTAACGGATTACTAACTTTAACTTGAAAGGTGTCATCCCCCACCGCAACAACTAAACTGTTAACATCTATAGTTTTAAGGTTATACGATCCGATTGCGTATTTAGCGTCTTTGTTATATTTAAAAGCATTCATTTATATATCCGCAATAAAAATGTTTATTTATATAACTGATCAAGACGAGCCAATACTTTTACAACGCCCTATTGAAAATAATGGTTCTCTAAAAGTAGCGCTCCATGAAATTTATTACAAAGTTAAATGGATTAACATAAGCGAATCCTTAAAGAATAATTGGATAAGAAAAATTGATGATAGAGGACAACCAATAAGCGAACTGACTATACCAGACGGTTATTACGGTTTTTGTTCATTAAAAGAAATATTAAACGATTTTGACATTACTTTAAAACTTAATGAGGGAAATTTAAAAGTAACGTTAATATTCAAAGAGCAAGAGAGAGTAGGTTACAACTTTGCAGGAGAACTAACAAAAATGTTAGGGTTTAGAACTGATGGTAGTAATAAGCATACATTTTTTCCCACAAAAAAAACCTATACTTTTGAAGGAGAAAACTCACTTAATCTTGGAATACATTCTTTATTATATTTTCATTTAGATATCCTGAGTACGGATGACAACTTATTTGATAACCAGCCGTCTACTGTGTTAAGAGTTCTTCCAACAGCAAAAGCGGCATACTGTGATTACGAAATTATTACATTCACTAACTTACAGTTTAAAGAATTAGTTTGTGGGGTTCACCATTCACTAAAAATAAGAATAACTGATGAAAAAGGAAAAGAAGTTCAGTGCGACAGCTTGAATGCTTTATTAGAAATAAAATAATTTAGTATAAAACTATGTCGCGCGGACCAGATCAACCGGTTATGCTTGACCCTGTTAGATGCGCAACTTTAGAATTGAAGGACCTAGCAGACACAGAAGACTTTGATTTAAATGGGGAGATAGGAGCGCTGTATGGGTTTGAGTACACAAAAGACGGCTATTATAAACGAGCAGAAATAAGTGATAAAAAGGTTCCTAAACTAGAGCAACTGCGTAATGTAGTAGCTGACAATGTTGGCCAGTTTGAATATAAAGTTGTTAGGAAAAGGGATAACAAATGGCATTTAATTCCATTCATTGATTGGGAAATAAAGTTTGAATTTTTAAGCCCGTTTACATTCTTTGATAATAACAAATACTTTCGCAAATCATTCAACTCAGGGCCGTTACATATCAGTCTGATTCCACAAAACAACAGCAGAAGAGAAATAGCAATCAAACCTTATAAAAAGAGACAGTACATGCTGCATAGAAAAAAGACAGTGACAAAAGATGCAGCCACGCAATTAGAGTTCATTCCTAAAATGGCTTTAGCAGACGAATTTACTATGATATTTGAACTTTCTGTTAGAGCAGACAACCCTGATTCCCTACCTGTTGGTGTTAGTGACAACCTAATGAAAGGGATTCTTATTTCTTGGCAAAACTTGGATGTTGAATCAGTGAGATGTACTATCGTTATTCAAAACCGCGGTGAAGAAATTAAGGCAGTGTCGACCAGCGATAAAGTTATATTGAGTGTTGATCCAAACAATCTCAAAGAATTAACGTACATTAATGTTACTAATTTAGATCTCATTGGGTTTTATTACACTGAAAGCATTTTGCCTGATGATCTTCTTAAAATGATAGCAAGTGCAAATTAAATGTTTTAAAAAAAATTTAAAAATATAAAAAGATGTCCGTTAAAGTTTATCCAAAAATACCAAAAGAAGATACTGACAAAGAAAAGACTGATGGTGGTGATGATCCTGAAATCAGAAAGTTCAGATTGTCTACCATTACAGAAATACAAAGAGAATTGGAAAAAGACCTCACTAACTATAACAGAACCAAACGAAGGTACTCTTGTTTGTTTAATTCAACAACATACTTAAATACTGGATTTGGTAGTCTAGGTGCAATAACAGCGGGGAGCTCAGTAGGATTGTTGGCGACTGGTGTTGGATCAGTAGTAGCTTTGCCATTGGGTTGTGTATCGTTGACACTCGGGTTGTTTTCAATAACAACGACCGCTTTCAACAAAAAAATAAAAATAAAACTACAAAAGCATACAGCCATGGTTCAATTAATAATGGCAAAACTTAGTTCATTTCGATTGATTATCAGTAAAGCTTTGCAAGACTCTCAAATTTCGGATGAGGAGTTCAATAGACTCCAAGCAGACTACAACGACTACAAAATGCAAAAGTTTGAACTTCAGAAAAAATCAAGAGCAAGTTTTTCACAACCGCAAGACATAGAAGCAATAAAAAAAGAATGTGAAAAAAAAATAAACGACACATTAAAATCTGTTCTAGGGAAATAACAATAAGAACTCTAAAGGGTGTATACAGTTTAACGTATGATTACAAGTTTAAAAAGTCTACTGACTATGACACTTAGTTCTCCAGTGACCAATTGAATACGAAAACTCAGGTGATTTAAACACACGCTTTGTATTGTTTGAGTCGAGTGATTTTTTATTTACAACTGTTGTGTTTATTTCGTGTAATTTAGATTGTATTTTTATGTTGTCATGATAGAATGTTTTGTTGTCGAACAGTGCTTCTTTGTAGTTGTCGTGTGTCATAACCATTTGAACAACAGGTCTAGAAATTCCTTTTGCTTTTTTAATTACGCTAGTTTGGCTGGCAATTGAATACATCTTTGCTCTCAGACCAACGTACTCTTTGATTATAGTTCCATTCAGTTCATCCTTCATCTTACCGATTACCTTTTTATTTACGGATGAATGTAATGGAGATTCACTTGGGTAGTCAGAGGTGTCATACCAGGAGTCAACGCCTTTTGCTGAATCTGTTTTTAAATCTTTGTAGAAGTCTTCAGT
Source organism: Phymorhynchus buccinoides (assembly GCA_017654935.2). Classification (NCBI taxonomy): domain Eukaryota; kingdom Metazoa; phylum Mollusca; class Gastropoda; order Neogastropoda; family Raphitomidae; genus Phymorhynchus; species Phymorhynchus buccinoides. Next base: position 33,110,339 of record CM065686.1, read on the forward strand.
CGGAATGTCTAGAATAAATGAGTCCGTGTCTGTGTAGAGTACTTTAGATCCTGGGTAGAGTGGTTTAAAGTAGTCGTATAAAAATTCCAACATCAATAGTTTAGAGAGTTCAAGAACAGAAAACCCAATGAAGACTGGGTTATCTAGTTTTACTTTAAGTTTTTTCATCATGATACCGTAAAGGTTGTCATGGAATTTTTTGAAGTCTTGATAATTAGGTTTTGAAGTTAATTTGATTGCTTTGTTTTCTTGTGTTACTAATCTGACGTCTTTGCGTTTGTGCGGGTTTTCCATTGTCTTTCCAAAACAACTGTTGTTCATTAGTTTAAAGAAGTCTTTTTCTGAGGCGTCAGTAGCTTGAGTTCTGAGATTAGTGTTCTTCATTATATATGGTTCCATAAACTTCCTCTGAGTGAACGAAATGATTCTATGAACTGCTGTTAGTCTTAATCCGTGACGTAAGTAGAATTGTAGGAGTCGATAATGACAGACGTATTTTTTTTTTGTTCTGCAGATTAGGAACAAGTTTTGGTAACTCTGATCCTACCTGAAGTCTTTCTGCGGCTAACGGGTAGTCATTGTGCAGGTCATGGAGTTCATCCGGATAATCTAAGTCGACTTCTAAAATAAATCCTGTTTTGTGGGAATCTGGTAACTTTAAAAGCCATTCTAAGAACTCCGTGATATTAAAATCAAAAGGTGATGTTAACATTTTAAAATTACGTAATGGTAGTGATTGACACATTGCCCAACCATAGAGATTGTTTGCATCTAAATACATGATATAATTTGATGGTTTTGTAGGATCGTAGTCGTCTAAGTACTTGTTGTTAGCCTTGCAGTAACCGTGTGAAGCCATAGAGATTCCTCCGCGTAGTCCGTCTTCAATCATCTGGAGAGTTGGTAGATCGGAGAGTAAGTCAATCTGTATTTTGGTAAATCTTAAGAAAGCATCCCAACTCATACCAGGAGCAGTGATATAATTAGCAGGGTCTAGACTGTAATGTTTCATACACGTTTTTCTGTAGTTCTCGAATACATCTGCAAGCAAACAAACGTCAGCCATCAAGTAGGCGTCGTGGTAGTCTCCCATGGTCTGGCATTTTAACTTAATCCACGCTGACTGAGCATGGTTGTAGTCAGAGTCGCTTATATCTTTTCCTTTTAAACTAGAGTAGAATGCACCTTTGGGAGGTAATTCAACTTCATCGAACCGCTCCCAACTACTCATGTACTCATAAGGGTATACTCCTTTTCGTACAAGTGCTGGATCAAAGTATTTTTCTGTTATAGTGCATTTGGATAGTGACTGACCTAAAGACTCTAGTGATCCCATCATATGTTGTAGTGAATCATAAAAAGATAATTGACCTAATGTAAATGTCATGTACTTTTCTGAAGACTGAGCTATACAACTGACGGTTCTAAATTCATCAGTAACTGCTTGTAGAATTAAATGAGAGTCATATCCACGTAGATTGTGAAAGAATATAGGCAGTTTCCAATTCTTTGGTTCAAACTTTAACTGGAGATTACAGGAGTTGTGTGCTGCTCCTCTGAATTTCCCACTAATGTGATCATGGTCTCG
>CM065686.1:33116926-33119426 GCA_017654935.2 Phymorhynchus buccinoides
AATGCAAATTAGTCTAAGCTGCCAACCCGATTGGTAGATTAGACTAATTTGCATGTTCCATCCCAGATTAGTTGTCTTAGTTGTCTGCATTCAAAAGAAAACAAATTCTTCACAAGAAACGAATTAAGAGCCCGTGGAAATTACTCCAAGTTTGGGGATCATTGGTATTTGGAATTTGGCATAGTCACATAGACGTCTCGGTAAAATTCGGGTTGCTCCCATCTGGAGAGAGCGTCATAGCATGCCACCCATTTTTTTTAATATATTATACATGCTATTTTTGTGTGGCTGATGAGGAAGGGAGGGGGATGGTAAATTTTGACCAAATGACAACTTTTTCGTTGCCATTGGATTTAACATATGAGTGGGCATACGGGGCCTCGTCTCATCCGAACGACGCGACGTGCAGACCGTAAAGCCTAGTGTATAGTGAGAGGAAAAATCCCCTAATACCCTAATCATAGTCATTCATAAAAATAGTTTGAATAATGGTTGGTTAATCGTTCCGACTCATATAGGGCCTACATTGCTTACAGCCAAGGAGATGTTAATTAAACTTTAGATTCAGTCAGTCATCCATTTTTGTTTGTTTTCTATCTTGTTTTTTTGTCGTTGTTTTCTTCTTTACATATCTGGCCTAAGGATGTTCTGACCCAACTAAAAGTGTTTATAGAAACAGAAGGTAATTTTATTGGCATCACGAAACTTTTATCAGAAACAAAAATCAAAAGTGAGAAACGCGGTTAAGTAACCCAAATACAGTGAATACGTTTTGAATGAAGGAATATAGGGAGGCATTTGTAAAATGTGAATAGATCAATCGCTTTTCATTTTGCATTGGTTAAGGTCGAACTTCAAGCTGCTAGTTTTGACTCCTTCCCCATGGCAACACAATGACATATGGTACTGATGTTGCTTATCGACGTGTCTGACGAAATCGTCCAAGGTTCAATAAGTGTGAATCAAATGATTTGGGAGATGAATTTCATTTTGTTTTCAATTGTAATTTCTTTAGCAATAGCAGAAAACTGTTGTTGAAGCCTTTTTATTACAAACACCCTAATATTATTAAGTTCAACAAACTGTTTACAACACGTAATAAGAAAACTCTGCAAAATGTAGCAAAATTTGTTAAAGTTATTATGCATAGCCACTGATTGTTCACATTTCATTGCTCTTTGTCTATTGTATCATTATGGATGTGCTTGTGCGTGTGTGTACGTATGTGTGCGTATGTGTATGAGCATACGTGTGTATTTGTGCGCACATGTAGGTAAACATGTGTATTAGGAGAGAGAGTAGAAGAGAGAGAGAGAGAGAGAGAAGAGAGAGAGAGAGAGAGAGAGAGAGAGAGAGAGAGAGAGAGAGAGAGAGAGAGAGAGAGAGAGAGCATGAATGTGCGTGTGCTGGTGTGCGCATTGCCTTTGTAAATTTAATATATTGTTTGGTTATATATTATTATGCCACTATTTCAATGCATTTCATGAGGATGGTTCGATCGCCTACCATGTGGGGGTCATACTGACATCAGTGTAACTGATATGTAAAAGGTTTGATTGTAGTGATGTGTGATATGACAATTTGGTATGTCGTGGTTTAGTTGGATGGGGTGTGATTGGATATTGATCTATATTTTCTGTTTTTTCGTTTGTTTGTTTTTGTATGTTGTTGTTGTCGTCAAAGGTTTGTTTGTCCGTTTATTGTTTGTTCTATTTTACTTTTTCTTTTTTCATTGTTTATATATTTTTGTTTTTGTTTTTTTGTTTTTGTTTTTCCATGTACCCCCAAGGGGCTTTTTTGGAAATAAAACCTTGAACCTTGAACCTTGAATCTTGCATAACAGACGACTCATCGCAGCAAGCTGTTACCAGTGAGGTCGCAGTGCGGTAATACTGACGTGTTGCTTAAAGGCCCTGGCACACTAGCATCAGGCGTCAATGGTCAACCTATGGCGATATTTTTCACGCCACAGGGCAGTCAATGCATTAGGGGCTTATCACGCGATTTTTTTACTTGGGCGTAGTGAGAGAGAGAGTGATGGTAGGACCACTCACTGTCTCTCTCTCTTTCTTTATCCCCAACTAATAATATAGAGAGGATTAGCCCCACACGAGCGTCATGCCCTCTGGCGTGAGAATAATCGCACTAAGTCTCTCATTGTTTCTCAGAGCAACGCCTTGACGCGTTGACGCCTGCATCACAGCACACATTGTAGCGAGGCAGTGGTGTTCTCACACACGACTCTTGTCGCTTCGCCTCTTGTCGCGCGAACTTCCTTATTTGGAAAGCAAGGAAAGATTACTCTAGCGTCAGACGTTTTATTTCGGGTTCGAGCAAGTCTGCCATTTTTTTTCTTCAATCAGAGTTATGGTCCTTCCGTCCGTTGTGATTGGCTAGTTTCACGATCTCTGAGTTCTTGAGCATCAAAATTAGAGCCGGTTCTATTCTCGAGCAACAAAAAATCGCGCAGCTACGCATCAAAAATCCTGCCGCGCCGCGA
>CM065686.1:33131926-33148319 GCA_017654935.2 Phymorhynchus buccinoides
ACAGACAGACCGACCGACAAAGTGAGTTATAGGTTTGTGGCTTGAGCCACAAACAAAAACCTGAACTAAATTAGTTAAGCAAAGTGGGGCAACTCAATGTATCACTGTAACGAAATATCTATTTAAGCAGGAGCATGTTTTCTATATCACCAGGGACAAAAAGAAGAATAAACACATAATATTGATCTTGTGCAAAACGCTTGGAAACACAAATGAATTTTCCAACTACATGGAAGATGTCTCTGTTTTCACCTGGTTGGGGCTGTGCACGTCGGTCCTCAGGCGGCAGAAGAGGGAGGGGGTCGAGTCCCGGGAGCACCAGGTCTGGGCGAAGGCCAGGAAGAACAGCTGGTCAGGGGTTAAGCCGGACAGCCCGGGGAGGAGGAGTCGTCGCTGTAAAGGACACCGGGATGCTGATGCTGATCCACGCGCGAGCTCAAGTTTGCGTTGCGTGCGTGCGTGCTCGCGCGCGCGCACACATATACAGACACGCGCGCCCACGCGCATGCGCACGTACACACGCACGCACACACGTACGTTGATGATTATAATGATGGTGATGGTGATGGTGATGATGATGATGAGGAGGAGGAGGAGGAGGAGGGTGGTGGTGGCGGTGGTGCACCTACGGATGCTGATCATTATGCATCTGTGGAGAAGGATGAGAACAATGATGACAACTACAAGAAGCAATTAATTTTACAGATTTGTAGTTTTTAAAATTTTTTAAAAAATTACAGTTTGAAACCTGAGGTTAGCTTAGCAACGACCGACACCCCCCCCCCCCCCTTCTTCTCCCAAAAGTACCGGATGCAGATGTACACACACACACACACACACACACACACACGAATCAAGAATAATAATCCTTTGACCCGTCTTGGGGCATGGAGGACACAAGCATAACAAAATCATAAAACTCAGTCAGAACAAAGTGTGAACGTTATAGCAAAATGTCGAATTTTGGTGAGCTGTTCAAGAAAATACTCTTTTTAAGCTCTCTTCCGGACTATTAGAAATTTACTAATATTCCAACAAATGCGTCGTCCTTTTCGAAATAAATTACAGAAATTTAAAAAAACAGATTTTAGTTTGAGATATTTCTTAGGAATGAATTATTTTACGAAGTCGTTCATGTATATTATGGACATTCCATTACACATAGGCTAATATGCCGTTCAAGGCCCGCAACTCACAGTGTAGTGATCAAACTGATGACTGAAGCAGCGAGTTCTCTGCTCGTAGCGGCGGACATCTTGGGGCAGCCACCAGGGCCGTAGATTGCCTCGGGGATCGAACCTGCGGCCCTTGGCGTCCAGCGAGTGGCTGACCTCATGGCCCACGATAGACCCCAGGGAACCGTAGTTCACAGAGTCTGGCAGGGAGGCGGAGAAAATCTCTGGCTGCAGAATGCCTGCAGTGATAAAGCACATAATGGTTTGGCAAACCAAAGCGCACATTATTGTACTGTGCATGTATATGTCACAGGACATACTAGTATCCAGAACAATCCAAAATTGTCCTAGGACAAACGCGGATCCTTGTTTTTCCTGGGAGAAACAAGGATCCCAGAGAACAGCTAAAGGGGGCTTCTGGCTCAGTTTCGGTTTCGGTTTCGGTTTCACTCCTCCGTTTATTAAAAAACGGCTAAAATCACACCTTTTTCTTATGCTTTTTAACCCCCCAAAAAGGTGTGATTTAAGCCATTTTCTTGCGTTTTTTATCCACAAAAACAGTGCGATTCAATCGTTTTTACTCACGAAAACAGCGTGATTTAACAGCTAAAGGGGGATTCTGGCTCAAGAGGAAAATCTTCTACTTTTAGATACAAAAACGCTACTTTAAGGGGTAAAAAAAGTAAAAATTCGTCTCCCCTTTATTCTGCCAAATCAAAAAAAAAAGCCACTACTTTTAGGGGGCACAAAAAAAAAAAAAAAAAAACGGGGGGAAAAAAACATCGCCATAGAATGGGGAAATCCCGATTGAGTCATCACTACCTACATAACAGGGAATTCCCGATTAAGTAGCCATCTATTTTAGGCAAATTAAACAGGGGATATAACTCAGTCCTTTTGCTCAAATTACACCTAATGTTGTTGTTTTTTAATTTAAAAAGCGGGTTGTTTTATAAACTATTGTGGAAACTGAATAAAGACATTATTTTTTAGTTGTTGTACTATTTGATTAAAACTTTTAGAATAAAAAACTAAGTAAATAAGTTAAATTATTATTGTTTTAATCAAATAAATAACAATTAAACCATCATAGATATTTTGCAAGATTTGTTAGTTATATAATACTGTGTTTAGTAAAAGTGATTAGGTGTTTGTTTCCTTCCCTTATCTTAACTAACATTAACGCAATCTTTACTCACTTTTAGCCTCCAAATAATCTTCTATTTCGTTTCGTACGTCTGCAAAAGGGTCACTGGCACAGTTTAAAGACTTGTAAACCCGCAGTCGTCAGAAGATTGTTTAAATGGGGATTATAAAGTGAGAAAAAGAAAAACTCTACTTACTTTAACCTCCAAATAATCTTCCACTATGAAACGTCTAACAAAAGGGTCACTGGCACGGTTTAAACACCTATAAACCCAGACGTAGGAAGATTGTTTAAATGGGGGTTCTAAAGTAAGAAAATAGAGTAAATATAGTTAATGTTGTTAAGTGTGTAGGGAAATTCAGGAAACAAACACCTAAAACTGTACACAACCGACCTTGCTTACTCATCGCTAGTCCTTTGGATCTAGCTTGGGGTCCCATAGGGCCCGTGGGATCTCAAGTGAGATTCAGAGAACTGGTGGTGAGTTAGCAAGGTCAGATGAGCACAGTTTTGCTATTTTTTATAAAACGAGGTGAACTTACTTTTTCTTAAGTCACTTTTTTTTAACTTTATTTTTTGGTCCTTTTAAAACTTTTTTGGGTTAAACTTTTTTTTTTTTTTTTTTTTTTAACAATTTTTTTTTTTTTTTTTTTTTTTTTAAACTATTTTTTTTTTTTCCCACTTTTTTTTTTTTTTTTTTTTTTTTTTTTAAACTTAAGCAAAAAAAAAATAAACTTTGTTTTTTTTTTTTTTTTTTTTTTTTTTTTTTTAAAAAAAAAAAAGTTACTTAAGTTCTTTTTAAGTTCTTTTTTAAGAAGTTACTTAAGTTCTTTTTAAGTTCTTTTTTAAGAAGTTACTTAAGTTCTTTTTAAGTTCTTACTAAGTCATCTTCAAGTCATTCTCAAGTATTTATTAAGTTCTTACACAAAAACTTACTTAGTACTTATTAAGTTTTTATTGCATTAAAAATGGATCGCTCTCAGGTTTTATGCTATTTGACTTTTGTTTTTCTTGTTTGTCTGCTACTTTTTCTGGTTGTACTGTTTGTACTTCTACTCGTTTTTTTAGCTTTGGTTGCATGTGTGTTTTATATAATTTATAAGACAAATAACCAACACCAGCAACCACACCAACAGTAAGCAATACAACATCGTAATTCGTACTGTTTTGTTTGTCTTCTTCTTTTTTAACTGGTATTGCGCTTATGGTTGATTCATCTGACAACAGTTTTTGTTTTGTTTGTTTATTCATTTTTTGTTGTCGATTCCACACTGATAACCTTTTACCTGCTTCAACTCGTCCTGGGTTCTTCGTTACCTTGGTTACTGTCGGACTGGGGCTTGTTTGCTGTTCTGTCTGATTCGTTTGATTCTCTGTCACGTTCATTTTTAATAGCCATAAAATCTATATGATTAAAAGTAATTAACCCCATAACAACTGGTGATAAAAGCCCGCCAAACCTATAAAAAAGATCACAACTAAGAGACTCTAATGATTTAGTTAAAACAGGATCTTGACTTAAATCGTACATTAAATCTTGGCTTGAATCGAGTGGGAAAAAACTGAAAAAAAAAAAAAAAAAAAAAAAAAAAAAAAAAAAAAAAAAAAAAAAAAAAAAAAAAAAAAAAAAAAAAAAAAAAAAAAAAAAAACTAACTAACTTAGTGTACAAGCCTATTACAGTTTGACCTAAACTTTTAACCATTTTAGATCCTAATTGTGCTTCGTATCTGTTGTAGTACTTTTCAATGTCAGCAGAAGACATTTGTTGAATCTGTTCTATACTAAATTCTGTTCCTAAGTATTGTTTTGTTTTTCCACACGCAGCCAGAGAATACAACTTTTCCTTTTTATTCATAACACTTGTCGACACTTCATCAGACATTACGGCTTCCTGCGCATTTAACAACAGTTCGTCACAATTCATTTTTAGTTGATTTATTATTTTTGTTTTTAAAATAAAAATGAGTGCCGAAAAAACTGTTGCTAACCTTGTATATCAATCTGCTCTGATTGGTGGACTTTCTGTTGCGTACACGATGGTTGGTAAGAAACTATTGAAAATGAAAGCAGCTGACCTAGGAAAACTTGACCTAGAGGACTCTGGTAAACTAATCGCTATAATCACTGCTTCAATCGCAACAAAAGACTTTCTAGTTAAGCAAGGAATAATTCCAGAAAATATATATATGTAAAAATAAAATGGCTTCACTCGCAATGATGATTGGCGGTGCTGTAGTAAACGCACTTGCTTTTTCAGGAAGTAATTACATGTTCAGTAAACTAGAAACAAACAAGGAAAGACAAAGACATAATCGAGCAATGGAGCAATTAGCAGCAGCACAAGACGCCTATGAAAAACAAAGACTCGCTCAGTTAGATTTTATTAACAACAAATTGAAACTACAAAACCATGCAGCATACACTTTTAAGAATGTTGACGACGCCATTAAAGAGTATTATTTAGTGACAGGAGAAGACCTCCAACAGCTCCCACCACCAAAACTAAGTGACTTCTACCAACCATCCGAAAAACAAAAACTCCAGGAAATAGCTTTTATTGTAGTTGGTATGACTGCTGTTTATTTCATAGCAAAAAACGTGTAGTATTAAAATGAATGATAAACTATCTAAAATTTATTATTCACCAAAAGGTTATTGGAAAGGTTTAACTGCTATTCAAAAATTAAATCAAGCTGCTGGAGTCACTGAACAAACAGCAAAAGAATGGTTATCTAAACAAGCTATATGGCAAATTTATCTACCAGCACCTAAACGAATTAAAAGACCACACTTCGTTAACTCAACACCAAATGACACGCATCAAATGGATCTTCTATACTTACCCCATGATTTAATCAGAAGAAAAAGATTTAAATACGCGTTGACAGTTGTTGATTTAGCTTCAAGATATAAAGATGCTGAACCATTGACTGATAAAAGTGCTACTTCAGTCTCTGTTGCTTTACAAGAAATCTATAGACGCGGTCCATTAACCTATCCTCGTTTAATTCAAGTTGATGAAGGAAAAGAATTTAAAGGACAATTCAACCAGCTAATGTTAAAACACAAAGTATCTATTAAACGCGGTATTCCTGGAAATCATAGATCACAAGCCTTAGTCGAAAACTTTAACAAACAATTAGCTGAACGACTTTTTCTCTTACCAATATCACAGAGAACTCCTTGATTCAACTAGAAACACTGAATGGGTTAGAAGATTAAGTAGTGTTCTGAGAGTCATGAATAACGAAGAATCTAAAGTAACAGGATTTAAACCAGTAAAAGCAATACAGAAGAAAACGATTGACACTTCGTTAGACACACCTCATGAACATTTAATTTCAAAACAGCTGATACCGTTTGGAATCAAAGTTAGGTTTCTTTATGCACCAGGAGAAGCGGAAGGAGACACACGTGTAAGAGCGACTGATCCAATTTGGAGTATTGAACCGTACGAAATAAAAAGTGTAATAGAAATGAATCCACCGGTGTATTATTTAAGAGAAACTGATACAACAACACGACCCGTTCCAAAAAGAGCCTTTGTTAAAGAAGAATTACAGATAATTCCGCCAGACACAGTTCCGATTTGATTAGAAAAAAAAAAAAAAATGAGTTTTAAAATGGAGACTCAGAATAAAGAGATACTCGAGACAAAGAATTACGACATTTTATTGAAAAGATTAAGGAATGCGCAGAAAGAAATTGTTCTATCTCAGCTATTAATGGAAGACGATAAAATAGTCAGTAAATACTTGTTCGAAATTGAAAGCAAAATAATGGATACTTTATCAGAAATTTACAACAAGTTTAACCTTGAATTTGACCCAGTATAAAAAAAGAAAACAAAAAAAAATTGACCCGTTTTTTTTTTTTTTTTTTTTTTTTTGTTTTTTTTTTTTTTTTTTTTTTTTTTTTTTTTTTTTTTTTTTTTTTTATTTTTTTTTTTTGTTTTTTTTTTTTTTTTTTTTTTTTTTTTTTTTTTTTTTTTTTTTTTTTTTTTTTTTTTTTTTTTTTTTTATTTTTTTTTTTTTTTTTTTTTTTTTTTTTTTTTTGCCTTCACAAACATTTGTACTGACTAGGAAAATCTGTTTTTAACACTAGCTTACAAAACTTCTCTTTCCTCAGTTTTTGTTTAATCGACTTTTTTTCTTCTTTTGATTCAATCACATCATTTTCATCTAAACATTCATCAAAACTATTTTTATCTTTAGTAAAAAACAAAACAACTGTTTTTAACTGTTCTCTAAAGTCTTTTAAAACTGAATTATACTTTTGTGTTAAAATCCATACACTAATCCCTGCATGTCTACCACTGAAAGCTAACTTAGCTAAACTATTTCTTTTTTTAACAATGTCTTTTTCAGCCGAGCAGTCATCAATAATAAACAATGTTGACGTTCCTTTAAACAGTTGATAAAAATGATCTAAACATTCACTTAACTTATTACTTGGGTCAACCAAATAGACTTTATCATCCTCCCAAATGAACTTTCTTTCTTTGTATGATTTGTTGAATTCTAAAGTAGTACAAAAAATTACTATATGTTCAAAGTGATTTCGATAAACCGTTTGTATTAAATCTAACATAAATATCGTTTTTCCACACCCAGTCATCCCGCAAAATAACCCGCAATGTGGTTCTTTTGTAAGGAAATTTAAACTGTTCAAGTCCATTGTTTTAATACACAATATCTTTTAATCTGTTATTCTCAATGTTCAGCTGAGCATCGCATAGTAAATACACATAAACATATATTTGTTTGCCCACTTCCGCTGCTTCTTTATGAATTTGAATGTTTATTCCGCCTGACCCATCACCAACTGTTCTTCCGCTACCATGTAGTTTGTTATCTTCTGTTGTTCTAAGATCTAGCCACAAAGCATACTTCGAAGATAAATAATCTTCTAGTCTAACATCATGAAGATGGAGGTCTTTGCAAATTAAATCAACAGACGGATCTCTTAGTTGCCCGCCTCCACCAAACAGTTTTCTTATTTCATCAAAGTGCTGATAAGGTAAAAGACCGCTCGCAAACAATTGGTTCGGTTGCCCTTCAATCGCAGTAGTCAGCTTAGTTATTTTTGGATTATAAAACCTCTCGCTTAATCTATTAAAGGGTTTTTTTGGTTTCTTCAAACAGCAGCAAAATTCCTTTCAATGACCTTGCTGATATATTCAAATCGATGTTCCAGATTGTGTCTGTTGTGTTTTTAGTTAACTTACTATGATTTAAAATTCTGTTGTAGTATATTGCTAATCTTGACTGGTATTGTTGGGAGATCAACCGAGCTAATTCTTGATGACGAACAACATCAAACTCTAATGTGATGTCTGAAATACTATATTTTGCATTTGAATCTTCTGTCGATCTGATAACACGGGCATAGTCATTAAAAGTAAATTCATACATAAGCCTATCTTGTAAAGCTCCCTGATAATATGGTGAGTGTGTGTTCAATAGTTCAAAGTCAAGAGGAATGTAGAATCGATTACCATAAACTTGAGCAACCAACGCATCTTTATTGCTATCTTTTTTATCATCAGCATCAATTCTATGTTTTATACCATTATCTCCTTGTATTCCCTGATAAACCCGATCTTTTCTTTCATTTTCTGTTAACCAGAGGTCGCAATAACTCAAAAAGACATCTGCGTTATCTAAAGACATTACCTCTCTCCCTTCAAGTTTAATAGTAATCTTACTAACGATCGCTCTACCAAGATTAGCAACTAATGTTCTGTTCGGATCCGTCGCTGACTCCAGGTCTATTTTAAATGCAAGACGAGCAGTGCCTGGCACGATGACTTCATTACTCCCCAGACTAGGAAATCTTACTGATAATATTTGTCTTTGATCGATAGTTGAAGGATTATTACTTATCACGATACTCTGCCTGGTTCCTTTTACACCGAGTGGTTCTTTTAACCGTCTGTATGGATCAAGAATCGACCCGTATGATTGCGACATCTCTCTTTTTTTAGAAATAAAATAAAAACATAATTATAAATAAAAACATGGAAGGAAAAGAAGCAGACCACGATTATGATGCCTTTGACGATGAAGCTGGAGATGACATGAGTGAAGACATTCCTTTATTGTCTCGTCGTCGTAATCTACCATCTTTAAGACAAGAACTAGATGAAGCAGAACCAAACCCGAATGTAGAAGTTAGACCAAGGGAAGATAATATAGTAGTTGGAAAATCTCAATTTGAAATGCACTATGAAATACAGAAATCGAAAGTAATGGCTTTTCGTAAATTTATAGGTCAAGATTTATCCGATTTGTATGATCCTAATGACTATGTTTTAGATGGTGAAGGTCATTTATTTTTGAATAATAATGAATCAACCCGACTTACACACAAAAATAATCCAGCAAAGTTTTATAAAATAAGTTCACTAATTTCTCATGGCGTCCCCACTAATGATCTAAGACGTATTGGCGTTGACATAAAACCAAAACCAACCCTAAGCACACAAGCTGTTTCTGCTCTTCAAAACACACTACAAGAACTGCCTACTGATTCCCAACTTCAATCGATTCCTCTTAGAGACTTAAGCGCAACTGCGGACAACATCATAGAAATGGAAACTAGTTTTATAGCTTTAGAAGATGAAGAAACCCATTTAAAAACATTACATGATTCACCATTACCTATGAGAGAACTAATGGCGCTCAATTCAACATTACAATCTACCAGAGGCGAGTTAACAAATAATCTAGCAAAGTTAAGCGAACTGGATGCTCACATTGACAGAGAAAAACAAAAATTAGTTGAAGCGGACGACAATAACCTAGGACAAGACGTAAAAGACAGAATCATGCAAAGACTAGATGATCTTCAACAAGAGAGAGCTGCAAGACTAGAAGTACTGTCAACTAACCGTGAACAATTACGAACACAAGTCAGCAGAATAAAAGAAACCATCCAAAGAATTTTACACGAAGATACAACGTTAGCAGAAAGAATAAAAACTTTATTTAGAGAGCAAGGAGTCACGATAGCGAGCGTTATGACAGCTTTAGGGTTTGCAATCTCTACTTTAGTGTTTGCTTTAACAGGAACAGGTGGTGGTGGTGGTCAATTACCTTCTCCACCTTCTCCACCTTCGCCATCAAAAGACTCTTGGATTAAAAAACAACTGGAACATTTAACGAATCTATTAAAAAAATTAGGAGAAAAAGCACTAGATGCACTACCCGGTATATTAGGTGGAATTGTTAGTTGGCTTTTTTCTACTGCAAGCAAAGTAGTCGGTTTTATGGCTGAACACTTATGGATGCTAATAGTTTTAGTTGTAGGATTACTCTCTAGTAAAATAAAAATAAACTAGACCGGCTGCTGTTAGAAAAATAACTAGTGCTGTCTTTTCGTTTTCGTGACTGTCAGTTAAGTTCGTTAAGTTCGTTGAGTTCGTAGAGTTAGTTAAGTTCGTAGAGTTAGTTAAGTTCATAGAGTTAGTTAAGTTCGTTGAATTCGTTAAGTTAATATTCTTTTTTTGACTGACAGGGATTGGATGGTGTGTTCTTTGTATGATCGACAATGTAGAATTTATTTTTAAATTTTTACCAACTGCTTGATTATCTTTTGCTATAAGGATTTCGTTGTTATAGTTTACAATTGTTCCTATTTGAAGTCTAAGATCAGAGGGCAGCATGTATAATCCACTACCAACAGCAAAGTCTACTTTTGATCTTGCAAATCTTAAAACGTCTTGATACCTTTTAATGCTTGCTGGGAGGTCAACTGTAGAATTGATTGCATCTTCTAAATTAGCTAAATACTGTTTTTGTGCATCAAACCCAGTAGAAGGATCCATTATCTCAGATTTAACTTGCGCTTGAGATCCCAGCAAACACCACACGTAAGTACGAATAGAATCATTTACTCGTTCTATTCCCGCCTTTGTTAGTCCTTCAGAAGTATCAAGAATAAAAGTAGACCAAGCGTTTTTATGTTTTTGTTGAATAGATCCCAGATGAACGGTCGTACCTGAAGAAAAAGACGTGTAAGGAGGATTCCAATCATAGTTATACTTTCTGTGCACGCCCCAATAATAAAGTGTACCCAAACCATGATTACGATCTAACTTTTGCCTAAAGTCTGTATTCAAGTTAATGTTAAACTCATTACAAATCCGTTCAAAGGCCTTCAAGTCAATTCTGTTGTTGAACGGATTAAAAGTAGAATCATTCGGTAATGGAGCATGCAGTTCAGACAAAATACGCTTGAAAGTATAATAGAAATGAAATCTATAAACTGCTTTTACCATGACTCCAGGATGATTTAAGTGATCAGCGAAAGAAACACCACACCCTGTTGTAGCGCAAAACACAGCAAAGTTTAACTGGTTTTGATAAAACTGCATTGGATGACTAAACCATGCCTTTGCGATGTTATCATGTTTGACACTAGGATTTAAATAATGGTTTAATGGATTACTGACCTTAACTTCAAAAGAATCAACTCCCACTGCAACAACTATTGAATCAACAGCTATAGTTTTAGGGTTATATGATCCAACTGCATATTTAACGTCTTTGTTATATTTAAAAGCATTCATTTATATATTCGCAATAAAAATGTTTATTTATATAACTGATCAAGACGAGCCAATACTTTTACAACGCCCTATTGAAAATCATGGTTCTCTAAAAGTAGCGCTCCATGAAATTTATTACAAAGTTAAATGGGTCAACATAAGCGAATCCTTAAAAAAACAATTGGATAAGAAAAATTGATAGCGAAGAAAATAATTGAACTGACTATACCAGACGGTTATTACGGTTTTTGTTCATTAAAAGAGATATTAAACGACTTCGACATTACTTTAAAACTTAATGAGGGAAATTTAAAAGTGAAGATGACGTTTAGGGAACAAAAAGGTGTAGTATTTGAATTTGCTAATGAATTGGCTAAACTATTAGGTTTTAGATTAGACAGGTTCCGTGTTATTGATAATGCACTGGAAAGTAATGCATATACGGCTGTAAAATCACTTAATCTCGGAATACATTCTTTATTATACTTTCATTTAGATATCCTGAGTACAGATGACAACTTATTTGATAACCAGCCGTCTACTGTGTTAAGAGTTCTTCCAACAGCAAAAGCGGCATACTGTGATTACGAAATTATTACGTTCACTAACTTACAGTTTAAAGAATTAGTTTGTGGGGTTCACCATTCACTAAAAATAAGAATAACTGACGAAAAAGGAAAAGAAGTTCAGTGCGACAGCCTTAATGCTTTATTAGAAATAAAATAATTTAGTATAAAACAATGTCGCGCGGACCAGATCAACCGGTTATGCTTGACCCTGTTAGATGCGCAACTTTAGAATTGAAGGACCTAGCAGACACAGAAGACTTTGATTTAAATGGGGAGATAGGAGCGCTGTATGGTTTTGAGTACACAAACAACGGCTATTATAAACGAGCAGAAATAAGCGATAAAAAGGTTCCTAAACTAGAGCAACTGCGTAATGTAGTAGCTGACAATGTTGGCCAGTTTGAATATAAAGTTGTTAGGGAAAGGGATAACAAATGGCATTTAATTCCATTCATTGATTGGGAAATAAAGTTTGAATTTTTAAGCCCGTTTACATTCTTTGATAATAACAAATACTTTCGCAAATCATTTAACTCAGGGCCGTTACATGTCAGTCTGATTCCACAAAACAACAGCAGAAGAGAAATAGCAATCAAACCTTATAAAAAGAGACAGTACATACTGCATAGAAAAAAGACAGTGACAAAAGATGCAGCCACGCAATTAGAGTTCATTCCTAAAATGGCTTTAGCAGACGAATTTACTATGATATTTGAACTTTCTGTTAGAGCAGACAACCCTGATTCCCTACCTGTTGGTGTTAGCGACAACCTAATGAAAGGGATTCTTATTTCTTGGCAAAACTTGGATGTTGAATCAGTGAGATGTACTATCGTTATTCAAAACCGCGGTGAAGAAATTAAGGCAGTGTCGACCAGCGATAAAGTTATATTGAGTGTTTATCCAAGACAATCTTAAAGAATTAACGTACATTAATGTTACTAATTTAGATCTCATTGGGTTTTATTACACTGAAAGCATTTTGTCTGATGATCTTCTTAAAATGATAGCAAGTGCAAATTAAATGTTAAATTTTTTTTTTTAAATATAAAAAGATGTCCGTTACAGTTTATCCAAAAATACCGAAAGAAAATACTGACAAAGAAAAGACTGATGGTGGTGATGATCCTGAAATCAGAAAGTTCAGATTGTCCACCATTACAGAAATACAAAGAGAATTGGAAAAAGACCTCACTAACTATAACAGAACCAAACGAAGGTACTCTTGTTTGTTTAATGCTGCAACATACTTAAATACTGGATTTGGAACTCTAGGTACTTTAACAGCAGGAAGCTCTGTAGGGTTGTTGGCGACAGGTGTTGGATCAGTAGTAGCTTTGCCTCTAGGTTGTGTATCGTTGGCGCTGGGGTTGTTTTCAATGACAACGTCAGCTTTCAACAAAAAAATAAAAGTCAAACTTCAAAAGCATACAGCCATGGTTCAATTAATAATGGCAAAACTTAGTTCATTTCGATTGATTATCAGTAAAGCTTTGCAAGACTCTCAAATTTCGGATGAGGAGTTCAATAGACTGCAAGCTGACTACAATGATTACAAAATGCAAAAGTTCGAACTTCAGAAAAAATCAAGAGCAAGTTTTTCACAACCGCAAGACATAGAAGCGATAAAAAAAGAATGTGAAAAAAAAATAAACGACACATTAAAATCTGTTCTAGGGAAATAACAATAAGAACTCCAAAGGGTGCTTATTCAATTCAATATGATTACAAGTTTCGAAAGTCTACTGACTATGACACTTAGTTCTCCAGTGTCCAACTGCAAAGGAAAACTCTGGTGATTTAAACACACGCTTTGTGTTGTTTGAGTCAAGTGATTTTTTATTTACAACTGTTGTGTTTATTTCGTGTAACTTAGACTGTATTTTTATGTTGTTATGATAAAACGTCTTGGAGTCAAACAACGCTTCTTTATAGTTATTGTGTGTCATGACCATTTGAACAACCGGTCTAGAAATTCCTTTTGCTTTTTTAATTACGCTAGTTTGGCTGGCAATTGAATACATCTTTGCTCTCAGACCAACGTACTCTTTGATTATAGTTCCATTCAGTTCATCCTTCATCTTACCGATTACCTTTTTATTTACGGATGAATGTAATGAAGATTCACTTGGGTAGTCAGAGGTGTCATACCAGGAGACAACACCTTTTGCTGAATCTGTCTCTAAATCTTTGTAGAAGTCTTCAGTCGGAATGTCTAGAATAAATGAGTCCGTGTCTGTGTAGAGTACTCTGGAGTCTGGATAGAGTGGTTTAAAGTAGTCGTAAAGAAATTCTAGCATCAATAACTTAGACAATTCAAGAACAGCAAACCCAATGAAGACTGGTTTATCTAGCTTCACATTAATTTTTTTCATCATTATACCGTAAAGGTTATCATGGAACTTTTTGAAGTCTTGATAATTAGGTTTTGAAGTTAATTTGATTGCTTTGTTTTCTTGGGTAACTAATCTAACGTCTTTGCGTTTGTGCGGGTTTTCCATTGTCTTTCCAAAACAACTGTTGTTCATTAGTTTAAAGAAGTCTTTTTCTGAGGCGTCGGTAGCTTGTGTTCTAAGATTAGTGTTCTTCATTATATATGGTTCCATGAACTTCCTCTGAGTGAACGAAATGATTCTATGAACTGCTGTTAGTCTTAATCCGTGACGTAAATAAAATTGTAGTAATCTATAATGACAGACGTATTTTTTTTTGGAGTGTAGATTAGGCACAAGTTTAGGGAGGTCATTCCCCACTTGAAGTCTTTCAACTGCTAACGGGTAGTCATTGTGCAGGTCATGGAGTTCGTCCGGATAATCTAAGTCGACTTCTAAAATAAATCCTGTTTCGTAAGAATCTGATAATTTCAAAAGCCATTGCAAAAACTCTGCGATATTAAAATTAAAAGGAGCTGTAAACATTTTAAAGTTACGTAATGGAAGTGACTGGCACATCGCCCAACCATAAAGATTGTTTGCATCTAAATACATGATATAATTTGATGGTTTAGAAGGATCGTAGTCGTCTAAGTATTTGTTGTTGGCCTTGCAGTAACCGTGTGAAGCCATAGAGATTCCTCCACGTAGTCCGTCTTCAATCATCTGGAGAGTTGGTAGATCGGAGAGTAAGTCAATCTGTATTTTGGTAAATCTTAAGAAAGCATCCCAACTCATACCAGGAGCAGTGATATAATTAGCAGGGTCTAGACTGTAATGTTTAAAATATACACGTTTTTCTGTAGTTCTCGAATACATCTGCAAGCAAACAAACGTCAGCCATTAAATAGGCGTCGTGGTAGTCTCCCATGGTCTGGCAGTTTAACTTTAATCCAAACGCTGACTGAGCATGGTTGTAGTCAGCGCTGCTTATATCTTTTCCTTTTAAACTAGAGAAGAATGCGCCTTTAGGTGGTAATTCAACTTCATCGAACCGCTCCCAACTACTCATGTACTCATAAGGGTATACTCCTTTTCGTACAAGTGCTGGATCAAAGTATTTTTCTGTTATAGTGCATCTGGATAGTGACTGACCTAAAGACTCTAGTGATCCCATCATATGTTGTAATGAATCGTAAAAAGACAATTGACCTAATGTAAATGTCATGTACTTTTCTGAAGACTGAGCAATACAACTGACGGTTCTAAATTCATCAGTAACTGCTTGTAGAATTAAATGAGAGTCATATCCACGTAGATTGTGAAAGAATATAGGCAGTTTCCAATTCTTTGGTTCAAACTTTAACTGCAAATTACAGGAGTTGTGTGCTGCTCCTCTGAATTTTCCACTAATGTGATCATGGTCTCGTACTTTATAGATGTCTGGACAGTCAGGGGAGTCTTCCACAAACCCTTTTCCGCAAATCCAACATTCAGTAGCTGATTCAAAATGAATTAAATCTTCAGGTGTCATGATTAAATATAATAAATTTAGTTGGTTAGATAGTTCACTTCGTAGTTTCATCATTCTCATTAAAAATATTTTTGCAGCATCGGGTCCTCTATAAAGTTCATGTTCAAAATGTATCCCATCTGATCTAACAACAATAAATGCGAATGAACAGATTTGATGATTATTCAATAAAACAGTTTTAGGAAGATTTTTAGGAGCTGGTCCTTGATAGGGTACAATGATTGACTCGAAATCAGCATAAACAACATAAGGACTTAATTGCAGTTTCTTCCAGTTTTTAGTTTCTTTCTTGGGCAAGAACACCTTACTTCCTTCTTTCGGAGTAATAAGTTCAGTATTACAGTCAATGGATGAATTACAATGTTTTCTATGTTCAACCGCTGCTTGAATACTTGGCATTCTTAGTAAACATCTTCGACAGAATTCTTGTTTTTCTTTGTGATTTGTAGTATAGTTTATAAGTCTGCTCATTGTTCTGATTAAAGTGTAGTGTGTTTTTGTTCCGTCTGTTACTAAGAGAAGATCAATATGTTTTTTATCAGGATCACCAATCATAGGAGAGTTCTTTGAAACTCGGATTGGTTTAAGGTTTTCTTCTACAGACCATGTGTAGATGTTAATTGAAATTGGTTTATTCTGTTCTTCAAATTGATCAACTTCGCTTAGGCTTACAGGGAAGTCGATTCCATCAAAGTTTAATTCATTTATGTAAGGTTGATAGTTAAGTTACTCTTTCTGCGTTATTTTTGACATAATGAAGTTTAGCTAAAACACACCACATAAAACATTTATCATCAGTATTTTTTATGTTTAATACTGCTCGCTTTAAAACAAGTTCTTTAGGTAAAGGAATAAAGGAGTTTCCTACAATTGGAGCATATTTACTCTCCTTCATTTTAATTTCTAATACCCCACCTTCTGACCAACCAGATCCTCTTAGTTTTGCCTCTTCTGATACGTTAATGAACTGGGTGATTAAATTGTCTGCCCAGGTTTCTGTAAAATCATTATATGAAAGAACTACTTGCTGTTTAGTAGAGACCC
>CM065686.1:33148819-33158819 GCA_017654935.2 Phymorhynchus buccinoides
AAATTCATTACGAAATGGCTTAAGCATGATACCACTATTTATTAGATTACCTATTAATTATTATCTGGCTTAAAAAAAAGAAATCTCTTAATTACTATGCAGACAATGAATAAGGTTTCAAGTACACGAAAGCATCGACTGATTGGAAATTAATGTGAAATTGTTCATTGCTTACTACGGCCCAGCTACCCAGCGAATCGACGAAACCCCAACCCATTATTTAGGCCACTTGACAAACAAAACCCCAGTCAGTCGAAAATGGGGACTAGAGCGTGAACACGCAGCGGCGCGGCAGCATTTTCGGCTCCAGTGACCTTGACCTTTGACCAATGACCTTCACCTCCGTACGTAGCCTCGATATCCAAACTTTCTATCGGCATGCAAAAGTGGAGCCTCCTACGTGCCTCCGTTCAAACGCCGCTATCGTGGTAACATCGATAATACATAGATACACAGCCAGGAACAGACAGACAGCGGTGACAACACTAAACAGCTGTGGCTTCGCCGCTGCTGAACTAGAAAGATTGACACATGTAATATAGCCTATTGTGCCAACCCCCACCAAGGAAGATCACTTCAGTTCACCGTGGGTTTTTTTGGTTGCGGTTGAAAGAAATACAGTTAATTTACAACAACAACAAAATTCAAAACAAGAATCAGAGCAAGAACGGAGCTAACGAGAGGGTGTGTCGGTATGCAGCAAATCAGACAAGTAAGTAGGAGCAGAGGTCAGCAAAGACATCAAAGCTAAGAGCGGAAAGCTTGACACATATTTTGACACATATACTAGTGTGCAATGTCGCTTTTAAAGGGGCACCCTGACGGATGATTGTTTGCAAAAAAACACGTCGAGATCACCAGAAAGACAGCCTTTTCAAGGATCGGAACACTCACTTTGCTCTGGTTTCCTAGAAATCAAACCGTCAAAACGGCGATTCCTCTTTGGCGGTGTTGCCGGAGAGAGAAGCCATTTTGGACGGGGTGGGTGGAGGCCACTGAAGAGTGGTTGATTCGTTTTCTTCTTTATAGTGCAGTAAAAAAAAAAGGATCTATTTCCTTTGTTGTGAGCGAAACTCCTTTTCGTAAACTATATAAAATAGAAGATGAAAAAATATAAAAAAGCTATAAAAAAAAAATTGTAAAGGCTTGTATTGTGGAAATTTTGTGCAAATGATTTGGTCTGACTCAGGCGGCCATTAGAAAAGACAAGGCACTTGTCTTGTCTTTCACAGAAAGAATCTGACTTCCAGCACCTCCGCCAAGGAGGAATTGCCGATTTGATGGTTTGATTTCTAGGAAACCAGAGCAAAGTGAGTGTTGTGCGATCTCTGTAAAGGGTATTTTCCTGGTGATTTAAAAGAATGTTGTCGTTTACTGGCTCTATGACTAACGTCATAGAGATTAAATAAGCATTACAGTTTATTACCTAGATTGTGAAACTGTATTTTAGATATGTATTAGATACACAGGATAAGCTTAGACTAAATTTGATTTAATCAGAAATTTCATATTCTAAATATTGTGTGCATCTTCTCAAATCCGTGATGTGTGTTATGCCCAGTTATTGTTTTTTTTGTTTTTAAGAGCACAGATACATTTGTTTGTTTGTAAACACAAACTGATTAGGTGGATGCAAAAAGCCTAAATGTCACAAAGAGTGATTACTTCGCAGCCTACCAACCTTGCAGAGAATGAAGCCAACTTTCTCACTTCCCACCTGGAAGGTGAAAAGGTGGAAGATGGGAAGTGCTAGGTATGGTAACAGAGGCAGTGAGTGAGTACACAATGATCCCCACCTGTAGTGTAGGTGAAAGGATGGGAGGGGTTTTTTTTAAACGGCTTCAGTCAGCCGCGAACTCTTTGTGTAGTCAGGCTTTTTGGTGGATGTGACATTATAATAATGAGTTTGCTTCTTTGATGTCGTTCTGGTTGTCTTTTTGAGCATCACACATTCTCATGTAGGCTATTTCAATGTAATAGAGATGTGGCTTCGATCATTTCTCTTTGCTTTTGTGTCATTTTGTTTATTACTTATAACTTTAGACATGCACCCTCTCTCTTGATAGCCTCTATTCTGTGACATGCACGTATCCATCGCCCAAATAGTTTTAATGCATTTTTCTTATTTTGATGTAAAGTGAAAATTACACACAAAGAAGAATAGAACAATGACATTTCAAATCGATACAATGTCTTGTGGCGTGAATTACGAAACATATTGTCTTTTTGCAATTCATAATTCTTTTGTGTCTAAAAATAATTTAAATTTTTTTTAAGTCATTCATCTGATTCTAATGTCATAGTATCAGTATTGTGGACTACAAGTTTTGATGTAATATTCTTCTTTTTCTTCTTCTTCTGCGTTCCCAGGCCATATAGCCATAATGGGTAAGGTACGTATGCTATGTGTCCAGTTTTCAGGTTTTCACTGGTCTTCCCGCTGCGTAGAGCCGACACATTCTGATTTCGGAAGAGCTCAAAGGAGAAACATTATTTGGATGACTTTTTGGAGAGAAAAAAAGGCAGGAGAATGGGCTAATAAATCAGAAAGATAGTACCGGTAGATGACAGAAAGCAAAGGGAAAGGCAGAGTCAAGCACAGTGGCAGATTAGGGGAAGTTTCAAGCACAGAACTTCCAGAAGGTGGGGGAACTATTTTTGTGAAGACCCCCCCCCCCCCGGTATCCCCACAGGGAGAGACTCGTGGAGGGGGGGGGGGTCGTCCAGCTCCCCGTATGGAGGCACGAGGCATCCACCCATTGCCCCATTTGATTTGATCAAAGTTCGTGTTTTAATATTCAATATTTTCAACAGCGCTTCAGTTAATTCTTTTTTTGTCATTTTTTTTTCTCTCGTGTTTTTGTACTCCCATGCTGTAAGAACAGGAGTGCATTGGCATGGGAAAGAGGCCTGCACGTTTCTCTGTCCGTGTGTGTGTGTGTGTGTGTGTGTGTGTGTGTGTGTGTGTGTGTGTGTGTGTGTGTGTGTGTGTGTGTGTGTGTGTGTGTGCGTGTGTGTGTGTGTGTGTGTGTGTGTGTGTGTGTGTGTGCGTGTGTGCGTGCGTGCGTGCGTGCGTGTGCGTGCGTGTGCGTGTGCGCGTGCGTGTATGTGTGTGTGTCCGTATGCGACCATAATATGTTTTACTTCCACTAAGCCAATCTTAACGAAACTTGGTACGGTGGTTTCTTAGGCATTGTAGTTGCCGCACGTGATGCCAGATTCACAGAATGGTAAGTCATAGCAACGTAATCCCTGTTGTTAATCAAATTTGAATGTAAGAAAGACATTGATTATTTCACAAATTATGGATGGGGTTCAACCAAGGTTGGCTTGGTCAACAAGTGTCAGCTAAGGAATATTTTTGTAAAAAACCCACAAAACAAACAAAAGCAGGTATTGCGATATTGATACAGGAATTATTTTAAGCAAGCAAGCAAACAAAAACAAACACAAATTATCTCCCCTGGCTTTCACTGTAACTGGGAGTACAGATTATATGGCTTTGCCATGTTGTTATTTTATGCTTTTTGTAGTCGTTGATCTATGATGTGTTTGCTTGTCAACAATTACAAAAAATAATGTTTCATACGTTTAATGAAATTAATGCATTTCTTGAATATACTTTGGATACGCCTTTCTTTTGCTACATATTTCAAATATATGCATACTTCTTCTTCTTCTTCTTCTGCGTTCCCAGGCCATATGGCCATAATGGGTAAGGTAGGTGTGTGTCCGGCGGTTTTGAGTTTTCACCGGGGTCACCGCTGCGTACAGCCAACACATTCCGATTTCGGAGGAGCTCAAAGGACAAAATATTTGGAAGATTGTTTTGGGGAAAAAAGCAGTAGAATGGGCCAATAAGTCAGAACGATAGTAGATGACAGAAGGTAAAGGGAAAAGACAGTCAGTCAGTCAGTGAGAGTGACATATTAGAGGAAGTTACAAGCACATAACTTCCAGAAGATGGGGGAACTATTTGTACAAAACACTCTCCGGTATCCCCACTGGTAAAATATGTATACAATTATCTGAAGTTGTTTACCAGTCGCGAAGCGAGACTGGTATTGTTTTCAGTTTGTCCGTCCGTCCGTCCGTCCGTGGTCAAATTTGCTCAAAATGCATATTTCGGTGTAAAATGGCCTCATATAGAGTTACTATCAGTGTGTTTCAACAACAACAAAAAAGGTTTGTTTGTCTGTCTGTCTGTCTGTCTGTCTGTCTGTCTGTTTGTCTGTCTGTTTGTCTGTTTGTCTGGGACAGCGATAACTCGAGAACGCTTGGATATATCAACATGGAAATTTACAGGAGGATACTAGGGGTCAAAAGCTTGGACAAGTTCGAATTTGAGCAAAAGCGGGTTAGCGGTTAAGGGTTTAGGTTAAGATTAGGGTTAGGGTTAGGGGTGCAAGCGTGTGTCGCGACTGGGTCAGTTTACACAAGTACTCTAGTGTTCATTATGTTCAATACGAAATATAAATTTGTCAGTGACAAATAGTTTACTACAGCGTTTTCGCTATGAAACCAAATGTACCCGCAAATAAAACATTTAATTCGTTACAAGTAACTTTTCCAAGTTGTTGTCGATGGTGTGTTGTCCAATTATTTTGTGCTTTAATGTTAACCCCTATCAGACCCTTTGAGTCTGTGAATGCGTGATACAATATTAAACGATTTGAAGCCATAATGAGAAACAAACGCATTCTCTCTCTCTCTCTCTCTCTCTCTCTCTCTCTCTCTCTCTCTCTCTCTCTCTCTCTCTCTCTCTCTCTCTCTCTCTCTCTCTCTCTCTCTCTCTCTCTCTCCTTCTCTCTCTCCTTCTTTCTCTCTCCCTCTCCTCTCTCTCTCTCTCTCCTCTCTCTCTCTCTCTCTCTCTCTCTCTCTCTCTCTCTCTCTCTCTCTCTCTCTCTCTCTCTCTCTCTCTCTCTCTCTCTCTCTCTCTCTCTCTCTCTCTCAAAACTTGCGCCTAAAATCTTTATCCTTGAAAAATAAAGTTAAAGTTTTCAAGTCTCTCTCTCTCTCTCTCTCTCTCTCTCTCTCTCTCTCTCTCTCTCTCTCTCTCTCTCTCTCTCTCTCCTCTCTCTCTCTCTCTCTCTCTCTCTCTCTCTCTCTCTCTCTCTCTCTCTCTCTCTCTCTCTCTCTCTCTCTCTCTCTCTCTCTCTCTCTCCGTGACAATTGACCATGAAGTCACATTGGTAAAGGTAGTCGCCAACACTTGCAATCAAGACAGCATGACAGATGCTCCACAAGAGGAAAATATTGTCCCACAAAATATATGGCAAATCACAAAACAAAATACAGAGCAAAACTGCACAAGCACTATTCTGACCAAACAAGACGAGACAAACAAGACAGGGACAGATGGTGTTTCTAGCGAAATTGAGACTGTTGACCAACAAACTGACAAAAAAGACAAACAAAACAGAGGGCGTACGCGTGACAAAGGAATCAAAGAAACGGCTGCTAGTCAGGAGTCTGTGGCTCCAATACGCAGTTCACGCCCAAAACGCAATGCATCTCTTTCACAACTGGGTAAAAGCAAAAGCTCTGAAAGAGGTAATAATCAGAGCAGCATTATTGAGTCCTTCAAAAAAGCAGATGCGGGAAATCACTCAAAAGCCAAAGCAAATCCCCAACCCCCCAAATCCATGTCTAAGGAGGCTAGCTCCTCAGGAGACAGCAAATACGGATTCGGCCAGGCCACATTATTTCACAGTGAATTCTTGGCTTCCAAGGTGGAAGAGAATAAAAGTGTTGAAAGAGATTCAATGCGTTATACTATTGATAATTCTCGTGTACAAAATGTAAATAAGAATAAAAATAATATTTCATTTCTTAATTACAATGTTAATGGTTTACTTCATAAGTTAAATAACAATGATTTCATTTCATTTCTCTTGTGTTACGACTTTATTTGTCTTACTGAAACTTTTATTGGGTTTGACTTTGAAAATTCATTGTTTAATGATTATGTAATATTCACAGCAAAAGCAAAGAAACTCTCCCACCATGGAAGATATTCTGGTGGGGTCATTGTCCTTGTTAGAAAAGATTAGGCAGAATATGCTGAAAGAATTGATGTTGATCTTGAAAATATTGTCGTTTTGAAAATTCAGAAGAATTTGTTTGGTACTAATAAGGATACAATGTACATGTGTTCATACATTCCACCATGTGATTCTCCTTTTTGGAAACCACAGCAGGGGTATTTTGGTATGGAATTATTAGAACAATATTTAACTGATATGTATGATGTGCATGGAGAATTTCACATTCTTTTAAATGGTGATTTTAATGCGAGAACTGCAGACAAAAATTACTCCTTTTCTGGTGACAGCAATGATTTTGAGGAAACCACATTCCCAAACAATAATGATTTTTTAAGGAAATCACAAGATACTAATGTTAACAATTTTGGAGAACAATTACTCGAATGTTGTAATATGTTTGATATGATTATACTGAATGGCCTTGTTGAAAATCATTTTGACGATACCTGTACATACATAGGATATATGGGAGATAGTATGGTTGATTATTTTATTGCTTCTGTGGATTTATTATCATTTATTAATTTCAAATCTCTGGTCATTGAAAACATGGTTGATTCTGATCATTTGCCAGTTAGCATGAGGCTAGAAACTAAGGTGGATGTGGAAAATGTGGCAACAAATGAAAAACAAGACCAAAATGTGTCATATGAAAAATTAATTTGGAATAAGGAATTTGAAAGCAAATTTGTGGACTCGTGGGAAAGTGAATGTAATAAAAACAAAATCTGTATAGCCATAAAAGAACTGGAAAATAATGTGAACAACTCTTTAGAAATGTTTGTTCAATGCTTAAAAGATTCTAGTAAATGCATGATAAAACAGTGTAGTTCTGTTGTAAAGAAAAGGTCAGCTTGGTTTGATGATGAATGTCGCAGTGTGAAAAAAGAAACAAGAAGCAAATTAAATCATTATAGAGCCGTCCGCAAAGAAGTGTTAGCGAAAAAGGATGGAGCTATAGCTAGAACAGAAGAAGCCAGAATAGCTTTCGTAGATGCAAAGAAAGGATATCGCCATTTATTGAAAAGAAAAGAAAAGGACTATAAAAGGCAAAAAGTAGAGGCACTGGCAAATGAGTCTGAAAATACTGCAGAATTTTGGAAGCAACTTAAAAACATGGGTTGCGCTAACAAGGAAAGAATTGAAAATAATATAAGCTTAGATGACTGGCTTAAACATTTCAAGAAAATATTTCAAAGTAATGAAGAAATTGAGAATGATTATGATATTGAAGCTGATGTACAAGATAATACAGATCACATTTTAAATGCAGCTATATCTGAAGAGGAAGTTATACATGCCATAAGTAAACTAAAGAAAGGTAAAGCAACCGGGCTGGATGGCATATCAGCCGAAATGTTAAAGTTGGGGGGTAAAAATGCTGAGCTATATTTAACTAAATTATATAATAACATTTTTGATAAAGGCATTTATCCTTTAGAATGGTCGAAAGCAATCATAATCCCAATTCATAAGAAAGGTGACCATGAGAATGTTGATAACTATCGAGGTGTTTCTCTTCTAAATATCATATCTAAATGCTACACAACTATTTTAAATAAAAGATTGTACACTTGGCTTGAAAGCAATCAATTTATCTCTGAAAGCCAAGCAGGTTTTCGTAAAAAGTATTCGACTACTGACCAAATCTTTACATTACATGCTGCTATTCAAAGCTGCATGAGTAAAAGAGGTAGAAAACTGTATGTGGCTTTTGTAGATCTAAGAAAGGCCTTTGATTCCGTCAGACATGACAAACTATTACAATGCTTAGAAGAACATAATGTGAAAGGTAAGTTTTTTGTTTCTCTTAAGGCTATGTACAATTCATTATTATCTTGTGTTCGAGTGAATCACGAGCTTTCTGATTTGTTCAAAACGCCCATCGGAGTAAGACAGGGATGTGTTTTGAGCCCTACGTTATTTTCTGTTTTTATTAATCAGTTGGCAAATCATATAAATGATGATGGTAAGCATGGTGTCAGGATTTTTCCAGATATATTTGAGTTATTTATCCTATTGTTTGCTGATGACGTTGCTCTTTTGTCAACTACACCAAGTGGTCTTCAGAATCAATTAAAGATATTAGAAACTTGTTGTGACAATATGAAATTAACCGTAAACCTAGACAAAACCAAAATGGTGTTTTTTAGAAAGGGGGGTTACCTAGGTAAATACGAAAAATGGTTCTATAAAGGTAACAGACTTGAAGTTGTTAACGAGTACTGCTATTTAGGATTCAATTTCACAACTATGATAAGCGCTAAAAAGGGTACTCAACATTTAGTAACAAAAAGCAAAAAGGCTACATTTCAACTGAACAAAGTATTTCAAAATTATAAAGAAATGCAAATGCGTACATTCTTTAAGATATTTGATACAAAGATCCAGCCCATGTTATTATATGCTTCTGAAATCTGGGGTTTAAACAGATTAGATCATATAGAAAAGGTACACATGTTAGCATGCAAGAGATTCCTAGGTGTGCCACGCAGAACCCCAAACAAAATGGTTTATGGAGAATGTGGCCGTTATCCACTTTATATCAATTCATATGTTGCATGTATTCGTTATTGGTTAAGGGTTTTACAAATGAACTTTGAAAGGCTTCCACACAAAGCGTATTTGATGCTTTTAGAATTAGATAAATTAGGTAAACAATGCTGGGCTTCAAAGGTAAGGGGAATTTTGTGTTTGACAGGTTTTGGTTTTGTGTGGTATCAGCAAGGGGTTGGGCAAGTAAAAATGTTCTTGACTGAATTTAAACAAAGACTTATTGATATGTACATTCAAGAATGGACAGTTTCAATCAGAGATAGTGATAGATATGATAGCTATAGAACTTTTAAAAATGTATTTGAAAAGGAAAGATATCTTCTTGACATGGATACCTATTGCTTCCGCGTTGCTATTACTCAAGTAAGATTAAACGCTCTCCCACTTAACAACAATCTTCATCGCTATAACAACACAGGTAGGAATAAGATGTGCCCGTTTTGCAGAGACCAGACAGAAGACGAAGAGCACTTTTTGTTTAACTGTTCTTTCTACAGTGATTTGAGAAGTAAATTCCTGAAACAGTCAGCTACTCTCCCCAGTCACTTTATTCTTACAGCCACTAGTATATGTCACAGATTCAACGTATCTCGGTTTGTGTTTCACGCAATTAACAGACGAAAAAAGGCTTTGCTTTTGTAAATATGTATGCTAATTCTGAATTGAAATACATAGTAGGCATATTAACTAGTTTGTTTATACATAGACCATAATTAAATGAGCTAACTTAATGATGTACTTAACATGAAATATGTAAGAAGTTAAATGTCATTATTTGATTTTGTGTACTGTATTCCTTTTGATTAGTTTAATTTATGTGGATATTTGAATGACGTTTAATATAATTATTATAGTATTAATATACTAACCCTATCCCCTCCTCCCATAACAATGTATTGTGGCCCATGGCCGATGTACATTAAAATAGTTCTGAGTTCTGAGTTCTCTCTCTCTCTCTCTCTCTCTCTCTCTCTCTCTCTCTCTCTCTCTCTCTCTCTCTCTCTCTCTCTCTCTCTCTCTCTCTCTCTCTCTCGCTAAGAGGAAAGGTAGTTACAATGGTTTTGTTTGTATTTAGAATGTTATTCACAGTCACGTGCTACGCATTTCTTTTTTCATTCACTCTAGTCTATGCTATATGGACAGAAAGTCTTCAGCATTAAAAGTGTCAAGTGTCAACTCTCTCTCTCTCTCTCTCTCTCTCTCTCTCTCTCTCTCTCTCTCTCTCTCTCTCTCTCTCTCTCTCTCTCTCTCTCTCTCTCATGTAGTTTCTGAACTGTAATACTTTTTTTGTTTTTATTCATATCTCTTGGCATGGTTAATTTGTACATAAATATTGAATAAACATTGTTGTTTTTGTGGGGGGAGGGGAAGAGGGACGATGGAGGAAGATAGTAATT
>CM065686.1:33163819-33278819 GCA_017654935.2 Phymorhynchus buccinoides
TGTTGGGTCTATTTCGGAGTAGACCCTGATAGTGATCGAAAATAGCAGAATTGTTTTTAGACGGAAGTATAGGGCCTAATTCACGTGATTCATCACTCACATCGTAACAAAGTCGCATCGCATCCCCATACGATTATACGCGCGAGTGGCGCCGGCATTAGTGCTTGCACTGGGTTAAGACCATTACCCCCCCCCCCCCCCCCCCCCCCCCAGTTCAGCCAGGCATTAGGAACAGGCCCCACTTCCAGCAGCATGACAAGCAAAACTGAACAGAGGAGGGTGTGTGTGTGTGTGTGTGTGTGTGTGTGTGTGTGCCGCAAACGCTTTGTGGCTGCTCCCAAAGTATCTCTCGGCGAACTATCACGTGACTTGCATGGGGTGAATACATTTCTTGTTGTTGATTTATTAGTCCATTAGAGCTTAGTTAAAATAATACTCTTTTTTTTTTTACCAGTCAGACAAGAGCTTTTCTAAAGTATTTATTAGATCCCTTTTGGCGTAATAGTTATGCGCGCGGCGACCGTCGTCTAGAGAAACTGACCCTGGAATTCAGTTGCCAGTCTGAAATCGAAACTAAAACACTGTGCAGCAGATAGACTTCTTTTTCAACCAATGAAATGCTCGCACATTGTTCATCTCAACACGTGTGTTTACCGGAAGTGTGGTTAGCTTTGTTACCTCCCTTCCCTTCGAGGCCGCAATCGTCGAGGTGGGCAGACCTAGTCATAGAAAGGTTGACAAGAAATGAAGCTTGATCCTTCTGCTATGGCTGAGAAAAGCAAAGATACAGAATATTTTACTCCCGGGAGTCAGGTGCGTATCGCGACCATCAACGGAATTGAACTACAGGGAGAGGTCGTTGGATTCGATTATGAAACCCACTTTCTGTGGATCAGTATCCTTTTCTTCAATTTTCTGTTGTCTGTTTCTCTGCATCAGTGCATGATCATGATGATTGTTTGAGTGAGACTGACTAGATCAGATGTATGAATTGGATACCTGTTCAATCTGTATAATTGTTTTCCTCTGTATTATTAATGCTATCAAATCCTGTTATTCTTTGTAAATTGAAGTTCTGGTTCGTAGTACGTCGAAGGAGCCTACGAAGACTATCACTAGAGTCGTAGAGAGCGCTGTAGGGTTGACATTCCTAGCTCCTTAAAATTCCTAGCTCGCTACTATGAGAGTGACTATTTGCGACAACCACAAATTTCACTTTTTCGTTACTTGAACCATTTACCTAACCCTAACCCTATCCCTAACCCTAGAAAAATTAGTGAAGTGGACAGATACTTGGAAATTATACTTTAATGCCTCAAAATGTAAAGTTTTACATCTGGGTAACAATAACACTTGTAATAATTATACTATGATTAAAGATGGTACCAACTATGTTTTATCAAAGTGCACAGAAGAAAAGGATCTTGGTGTAATTTTTGATGAAAATTTTAAATTTGATAACCATATTCATTATGCTGTTAAGAAATCAAATAAAATGCTTGGTATTATTAAAAGAACTTTTTCATATTTAGATCAGGATACTTTCCTGCATTTATACAAAGGCTTAATTAGACCGCATATAGAATATGGTAATGTTATTTGGTATCCCAAATTGAAAAGACAATCAACATTAATAGAGAAGGTGCAAAGAAGGGCAACTAAATTAATTGATGGATATAATAACTATTCGTATAGAGAGAGAATGGAACGCCTAAATCTTCCAAGTTTGAAAGCAAGGAGAATAAGAGGTGATCTAATACAAAGTTATAAAATATTTAATAATATTGATGATTTAAATGCAACAGAATTTTTCAAACTAACAAATTATGACAGAACAAGAAATAGCACTGATAAAATATTTATTGAATTTTGTAAAACTAACACAAGAAAATATTCTTATACTAACAGAGTTGCACCTTTATGGAATCAACTACCAACTAACATTAAGAGAGCACCTAATACTAACAGCTTTAAAAATGAGCTCGACCAGTTAAAATTTTATAAAGACATAATGTATGAATACGATGATTAATTCAACGCAAAAACCTGAGTGCACGATATACCTTGAGTATGTAAAAATAAAAATAAAAACACAAAGATGGGACTTTGAAAGCCTAACGGCTATATTTTTTTTCGTCCCTATTTCTAATCTAATCTAATCTAATCTAAAAAAAAGTGAAATTTGTCATTCATGCTCAATGTCGCAAAATGCCGCAAATAGTCAGTCTTATAGTATAGCGAAGTCGCAAAATGCCGCAAATAGTCAGTCTTATAGTATAGCGAGCTAGGAATTTTAACCCGACAAGCGCAAGCCAATGACTGAGAGTTGGTGTTATCTTCTTTTTTTTATAATGGTCTTTTTGTACTGTCTCAGTGTCTGGTGGAATTGACAGTCTATGAAAGCTGACCATAAAGCATTTTCGCAGTATCCAGGCTGGACCACTCCAGCTACCGGGGATGAACCCCAACCGGCACAGCTCATGCCCTTCATTTACCACTACTTTGACCTATGGTCTCTAATTGATAGTAATTCCCTATTTTACTATCTGAATGCAGCAGGCCCCGAAGGTGTACCGCCTGGCGCTGATGGTGCGCAGTAACTAAATAAGGGAGGTAATTGTAATAACAAAGAAGGGTAATGTCTCAGAGAAGTAGGTCTTATGTGGGAGGGGGTCTTATAAAGGAGGTTCCACTGTATTGAGTAGCATCTGCCATTATGTTCAGGGGTTTAGGCTTTGGCAACAATTAATATTTTTCTTCACAAACAGATGAACATGTCAGATTATAGAGCCCTGGTGATGAGACAGAAGCATAGGCATTCCTTACAAATACAATGCTCTTGAAACTACACACCATGGCACTATTTCCTTTGTGTGTGTGTGTGGCAAAGTTGATAGACAAACACAAAATGTCACTGATGTAAAATATGATTTATGCCAAGAGATCTATTTGGACTTTTTAAGCCATGAGTCTGATGATTTTTTCAGAAGCAGAACATTTTGTGCCAAAGTTATTCAAACACTTAATAAGGGCTGTGACATCCTTGGCCTGCCTGTTCTGTTTTAATTGTAGTAGTGTGATGTGGCCATGCTTGTAATTGTAGTCATGATCTGTTTGCAAAAAAGCAACAACAGAAAGTAGAAAGATAATAGAAACAACCACTATCAGTAATGTGTGCACTCATATATTAGTTAAAAAGTCTTTCTACACATAATTGAGATCTTAATTGTTGTAGGCCCTCACTGCACTGGAGCAAAGACAGCATTAAAAATCTAGGCTTCATCAGTTGATGAAAATGAAATTGAAGCATGCATGAAGGTCACATAGATGCTGTCGTATTGCATGCATGCAAACAGTGCACACACACACACACACATACACACATAATATCACTTTTAAGTGAAAAGACGTTAAATTAACCCTTTTGCCGCCAGCCATTTTTCAGCAAAATATTTCCATTAAACTTACCTGGGTAGAAAAAAAATCTGTAATATTGGGGATTTTTCTGTGACATATTTAAAGTAAGGCCTATGAAGAGAATAGGGTCTTTGGATAACAGACCCTGATTTTATGCCTTCTAGTTCTAGTGACATGGGTGTTAAATCATTGTGGTGCAAAAATGCGACATTGGTGGTGAAAGGGTTAAAGAACAACAACAACAACAACACATGTATACACACACTTTCTCAAAGCAAAAACCCAGTTCTGTTACAAGCAGTGCAGACCTTAACCCAGTGCCAAGAGCGTCCAGTGGTGGGTCAGCACGAGCGGTCCGACATGACCTTCATTAACATGGACCTAGTGACTCACATGGAGCAGAAGGAGGAGAACCCGATCATGCCGGAGCCCATGCCTTTCGTGTCTATACCCAGGGTGAGAGAAACAAACTTTACACATGTTGAGTTTGGCTGTAGTACATGGCTGCTACTCTTTCATTTTTACACTGATCTCAGTGTTTTTAATTTTGCCGGAAACTGAACTTTAAAAAAAAATTCATCCACAAAGCGATTTGGGGTGTTTTGAACTTGGTTGTTCTATCTTAGAAGTTTACAAAGGCAATATAATAATTTTGCAAGGCTTATCAGACTCAAACTGTCTCTGTCTATCATTTTAACTGTCTGTCTCGTTATCTCTAGTCTCTCTTAACTTGCCCCCCTAAATCATCCGACGGGGCTCTGCCCCTGTGACCCTGCCGGGGCCATGGGTCCCTGGACCCCTGCCTTTCAGTTTTTTTTCATTTTTGGGGAGTTGCACCCATGGTAGTATTTCAGAACTTTTGTTTTCTGTCTACGCAAAGAAAGGATTTCCACATTATGGCAAACCCATACCCTGGCCTGTTGCAGCATGCTTATACCCAGAGTGAGAGAAACAAACTACTCAGGTTCATATTGTCTTTGTGGATCTCAGAACTTTTGTTTTCTGTCTACGCAAAGAAAGGATTTCCACATTATGCCAAACCCCTACCCTGGCCTGTTGCAGCATGCTTATACCCAGAGTGAGAGAAACAAACTTTACTCAGGTTCATATTGTCTTTGTGGATCTCAGAACTTTTGTTTTTTGTCTACGCAAAGAAAGGATTTCCACATTATCATTATGGCAAACCCATACCCTGGCCTGTTGCAGCATGCTTATACCCAGAGTGAGAGAAACAAACTTTACTCGGGTTCATATTGTCTTTGTGGATTTCACATTTTTCAGAACTTTTGTTCTCTGTCTACGCAAGGAAAGGATTTCCACATTATGCCAAACCCATACTCTGGCCTAATGCGGCATGCCTATACCCAGAGTGAGAGAAACAAACTTTACTCAGGTTCATATCGTCTTTGTGGATCTCAGAACTTTTGTTTTCTGTCTCAGGGAAGGGAGGATCACCACATCATCCGCTGACCTGTGCCTTTATCATCGATATAAACCAATGTTGCCAATTACCCAGAGTGGGACTAAAAGAAACAAACTTTACTCAAGTTCATGTTGCTTTTGTTGGATCTTAGAACTTTTTGTTTTCTATCTGTCCAAACACAACAACAAGATGCAGCTCAAACGGAAGTTCGAATATTTGAAAGGGGAGCCATCCCCTGTGGGGATACCGGGGGGTCTTTTGTATAAATAGTTCCCCCACCTTCTGGAAGTTCTGTGTTTGTAACTTTCTTCTAATCTGTCACTCTCTTTGACTCTGCCTTTTTCCCCCTTTGCTTACTGTCATCTACTATCTTTCTGCCTTACTGGTCCCATTCTCCTGCCTTTTTTTATTTTCACGAAACACTTTCAAAAACATTTCCTCCAG
Organism: Phymorhynchus buccinoides; assembly: GCA_017654935.2. Taxonomy (NCBI): domain Eukaryota; kingdom Metazoa; phylum Mollusca; class Gastropoda; order Neogastropoda; family Raphitomidae; genus Phymorhynchus; species Phymorhynchus buccinoides. Next base: position 33,169,104 of record CM065686.1, read on the forward strand.
CCGAAGTCGGACTTGCTGGGCCTAACTATTTCTTAGTTAGGCGCATAACGGCAGCATGACGCATCCACGCTCATGATTGACAGGAAAAACTGAGCGATCGAAGAAGAAGAAAGGGGAGCCAACTCTCGTTTATGACAGCAATAATGGCGGTCCGATAAATGTTTACAGGATGCATACGGGCCTTTTACTTTACTTTTTTTTCAGATTTTTCTTGAAAATTGCCCTGTTCAGCTTATAAAGCAGCGCCTAATGATCCGAAAAATACGGTAAGCGTCGTCATTGTTACACGATTGTAGAGGGTGTGTCTGTCATTGTAGAGGGTGCTTATTTGGTGTCCATGCAGGTGAATAATCGCATGCGCATGAACATCATGGAGTTCAAGCGGCAGAAGATGTACGTTGGGGAAAACGTCACCCCAGAAGGGCAGCAACTCATGGACAGCATCGCCAAAACGTGAGTCCCCAGGGCTGATAAACTTTTAACTCATTCAAGTCATTCCGGCTATATATGTCCGGAATTAATAGATGGCTGTCAATCTTATGCATTTGCTTCAAAGGAAGTAAATCTGTGCGCACACCATACCTTGGTCACTTCTAAACTCACTTCTCTCCCTTAGACCACAATTTTGCCCCTGGCATTGCTTTTGTAGTGGTTCGTTGTGGGGGAACCAATCAGTGTAGAGAGTTTTTCTATTAAAGTCTATATATAAAAAGGTCTGACCTACCACTTCCATATACATGTCTAAACCTGAAGTAAAAACCTGTAATCTTTCATTTCTCCTTTTGTTTATGTATGTTTTGTTTGTGTGCATGGCTGGGGCAGACCTGTTTACTCTACTCTTTTCGAGTAGTATTCTACTCAATTTGGACCTCTACTACTCTTCAAAATTGAAAAAAAAAAGGTCTTATTACTCAGTCATTGTCAGTGAACATTGATTGATGGTTTAATGAATAAAGCTACACATTTCGCACCAAAGCTACTCATTTTAGCTATCCAGACTACTCAAGACTTGTGTAGGTGGTAAACAGGTCTGCTGGAGTGATTTGTGATTTTTTTAAATTAATCAAAATCGTTGTGATGCGAATGAGTTAATGGGTTCTGTGGTTGTGCCGATCATAGAATGTGTAAGAACATGTTAAATCTTTGAGTATGCATGGGCACAACTCCCCCAAATGAAAACAATCTGAAAGACAGGTGTCCAGGAGCCGCCCAGGGGCAGAGCCCTGTTGGACGATTCAGGGAGGCAACGCAAGAGAGAGAGATAACGAGACACAGTTACAATGATGGACTGAGACAGTTTGAGTCCGATAAGCCTTGTAAAATGATTGCCTTGAAGCTGAAACAATATGGCATCACCATAATAATAATAATAATTGTACATTTATATAGCGCTTTACCTCAGATGAGCCCAAAGCGCTTTACAATCAATGATTCATCAACAGACAACAAAAACAGCATTCAAGAGTGACACCAACCAGCAATAGCGCATATACAAAGCAACTCTCTCTCTCTCTCTCTAACACACGCACACGCACACACATAAACACACACATTTATCGAAGCCAACTCGTTCATACCCCATTCGGCAAGCCACAGCAACCGAGCCGCATGGACTGACCACATACACCAACACACATACACAAACACCCTCACACAAAAACGTACGCACGCAGACAGACACACAGACACGCACAAAAACACAGACGCACACACACACATGCGTGCACACACAACCCACAAAACCAAAACACACACAAGCACACATGTATGCACACATTCATGCTCACACACACACACACAACACACACACACATACACACACACACACACACACTCACACACACGCACCACAAAACACAGCACAAACCTCTTATTCAATCTTCCCTCACGTGCACACAACGATAGACAACTGATCAAATATTATGGGCGCAGCAGGCAAAAGATGGGTTTTAAGAGAGGTTTTGAATGAGGAGACTGAGTTGGAGTGTCGGAGAGGAGAAGGCAGAGAATGCCACAGAGATGGTGCTTGACAAGAAAAAGAACGTTGGCCAGCAGATTTGAGACGGATGGAGGGAATGGAAAGGAGACGAGAATCAGAAGACAAACGTAGTTGGCGAGCTGGGACATAGAGATGAAGAAGATCAGAGAGATACACGGGAGCTTGATCATTCAGTGACTTGAAGGCAAGGAGGAGAATTTTGTAGTCAATACGTGATTGAACTGGGAGCCAATGTAGGGAACGAAGAACCGGAGTGATGTGATCGTACCTAGGGGAGCGAGAAATGAGACGAGCAGCATTATTCTGGACCCGTTGGAGCTTAGAGATGAGAATTGATGGACAGCCAGCAAGAAGTGAGTTACAGTAGTCAAGGCGAGACAGGACAAAAGCACATACTAGAGTCTTCAGGGCATCTTGAGAGAGGAAACGGCGGATGGAACTAATTCTTCGAAGTTCTAGATAGCAAGCCTTGCAAACATTGGAAACATGCTGTTTGAAAGAAAGGGTTTGGTCCAAAGTAACACCTAGATTGCGGACGGATGCCGATAGCTTGATCTCAGTGCCATCAATGTCGACAGAACCTGGGAGAACCTGAGTTTTAATTGTGTGGTTAGAGGCTACAAGAATCATCTCTGTCTTTTCAGCATTTAGTTGCAGTTTGTTGTAAAACATCCATGTTTTAACAGCAGAGATGCACAACTTAGAAGAAGAAATCATTTGATCTAATTGACTCAGGTGGGCAGAAATGTACAGTTGATTGTCATCAGAAAAGCTATGATGTAGAATAGAATGCTGGTTGATGATGGCGGAGAGAGGTTGGGTATAAAGAACAAAAAGGATAGGGCCTAAGACTGAACCTTGGGGCACACCGAACTGAAGACCTTTTGGAAGAGATGAAGAACCATTGACAACAACTGTCTGTGTGCGATCAGAGAGGTAGGAAGAAAACCAGGAAAGAACAGCCCCAGATAGACCAAAGGAGGTGTGAAGTCTAGAAATGAGGATGGAGTGGTCGATAGTGTCAAACGCTGCAGAAAGATCAAGGAGAGAGAGAAGAGAAACCTTGTTTTCATCCAAGGCAGTGAGCAGGTCGTTCGTTATCTTTAAGAGGGCTGTCTCAGTACTGTGACCTGCTCGATAAGCAGACTGGTTTGGATAGAAAAGATCGTTTACCTGAAGATGGTCAGACAGCTGTTTAAGAACCACCTTTTCCGTAAGCTTGGAAAGGAATGAAAGATTAGAGACAGGCCGATAGTTCTTTAGATTTTCAGGATCGAGACTAGGCTTCTTTAAGAGAGGTTTGACAACTGCAGATTTGAAATGAGTTGGAAAGCGGCCTGAACATAGAGATTCATTGATGATGGATGTAAAGTAAGGAAGGAGATCATCAAGACACTGGGAGAAGAGAGATGAAGGTAGAGGGTCTAGTTCACAGGTTTTAGTCTGAGTTCGGGTCAAAATCTTCTTAACCTCATCAGTGGAAACAGAACGGAACTCAGACCACATACTGCCAGAAAAGGAGGGATCAGGGACAGAGTCAGTTGATGGTGGAGCAGATTGAGAATCAAGATTGTGGCGGATGGTGGCTATCTTGCTGTGAAAGAAATCAGAGAAATGTTGAGGGAGTTCAAACACAGGGATAGAAGAAGGTAGAGGTGTGGACTTTGGTTTACCAAGGAGGGAGTTGGCTAAACTAAACAATTGACGTGAAGTACTACAAGCGAGAATTTGGGCATTCAAACAAGAGCATTTAGCCTTATCTATAATTTCAGACACAATTTTGTTCATGGCTCGAAAAATCTGTTTGTGAATTTCACTGAAGTCCAGTCTTAACCCACTGGCGCTCTGCACGGCGGCGTTCTTGTTTAGCCTGAGTCACCTCAGGTGCCACAGAAGCATACCACGGTGATGGAGGCCTACTGGAGATCTTGCGACGGATGACAGGGGCGTGGAGGTCGAGTAGACTGGTCAGGAGGTGGTGGAGCTGGTCGGCAGAAGGCTGTAGAGATGAGTCAAGTCTGGCCCTGAGGTCAGACATGAAGGCAGTGATGTCGATGGAGGAGATCTTCCTGGTCTCAGCATACACAGGAGGGCATGAAGGGCGAGATAAACGGAGGCAGGAAAGAACACAGAGATGGTCAGAAAAGTCCAGGAAGGAGTCAGGAGCAGTGGACCGCAGGACGTCTTCGTCGTCACGCCTGACGATAACCAGGTCAAGGGTGTGACCTTTCTGGTGGGTGGGGAAGGTCACAGCCTGGTGCAGGTCGAAGTCATCCAGCAGTGCGGTGAAGCGGAGGGTGAGGGGGTCAGTGGGAACATCAACATGAATGTTAAAGTCTCCCATGATGATTGGAACACCGCTGATAGTGTTGCAGTGCTCCAGCAAAGAGGGAAACTCGTCGAGGAAGAGGGAGTCCGAAAGTTTGTTTTTCTTGTTGGGAGGGGGGCGGTAGAGGCAGAAAAGCTGTAGGCAGTGCTGACATAGAGTAACGGAGAGCTGGGCCAGTTCAAAGGAGGAGTGTGGAAAGGGGAAGAGGGAGGTAGAGGTGAGATGGAGGCACAGTTTTTCACGCACGACAAAGGCAATGCCTCCGCCACGTGAAGAGCGAGGATAGGAGATGGTTTTGTAGCCAGGGGGAGAGAGATCAGCGCATTTAGCTTCATCACCCGAAGGCAGAAGCCAGGATTCAGTGATGCAGAAAATATCAACATCGTTCTCTACAATGAAATAATTAATAGAAGAACGTTTCTGTGGGACGCCAACGGAACGGGGGTTAAACTGGGCAACAATAAAATTAGCATCTTTTGTGGGCGAAGCAACGGGAACAGTAAGTAAGTTAGAAATACTCATCCGTTTGGTAGGTGAAGGGGGAGGGCGAGGAACGGAGCAGACGACAGAAATCTTCCGTTGCTTCCTTTTTCCTCCTCTGCAGCCTCGCGTGCGTGGAAGATTAATCCCTATACGCAGATGACGTAGCGAGGCAACAAGGGCAGAGTCAGGGGTCGAAGGTTGTACAGCCAGTAACGCATTGCGGCTGTACTGCAGTGGGGGGGAGGGGGGCTCGCAGAGTGGTGGGGGAGGGGGGCTCGCAGAGTGGTGGCGCACGCACGCGTGTTGCGTGCGTGTAGTGGTCAGGAAGGAAGAGGGTGACTGAAGAAAAGGGATGGTAGGCAAAGGCATGGCGTTGTTTGGCCGGTGCTGGAAACATGGCTGGCTTGGAGAATCCAACAAGCCAACCAGTCTCGTCAAGAAAATAAACCAAATTACTCTCATGTTGTTTTCAGGATTCCCCAAAAGAGACTTCCATAAGTTCCAGGATAGAACAACTAGATTAAAAACGCCTTAAATCACTTGTAGTCGATTTTGTAAATTTTTAAATGAATTATTTAAAAAAAACTGAAGTTCAGTTTCTGGTAAAATTTAAAAAAAAATGAAATCAGTGTAAAACTGAAATAGTTGCGCCCATGGGTATGTAAAATTAGAAAAAAGATCACATTAGAAAAGTAATAAACACACACCTAAAAGGTGTAGCATAATGCTTAATTAATATGTAGGATAATGATTTGTAGAAGAGTTTAACTTTAAGACCGTAGAAGTTTTGAAAATGTTTCCTGCACATGTGACAAGCAAACTGATTAAAAAGAAAAGAATACGCTTCCTAGTCCCCCTTTCATTTCTAGTTTCAAAATGTTGTCTTACCTCTTGAAACAAAAAAAGACTTGAAACTGATGCAGATTTAATAATGTGACTTTTTTTTTTTTGTCCTGCCAGGGTCTGAGCAGCCCCTGGACCCCTGCCTTGCCTGTTTTTGGATTTTCTCCAGTTGCATCCATGCCAATGTTCAGATACATCTCTAAATGTTTCATCATGTGTATTATGGTGTTTTATACATGTGTGCATGCATGTGTGTGTGTGTGTGTTTGCAGTATTACCGACGTGAAGTGGGACAACGACACCATCATCGTGATGGACTGTGTCATGATCACCCCTCCATACACCGTCAACCAGCTTCGCCTCATGCCAGGCAAGGACAGCCCACACAACATCACCACTCTCGCCCATATACGTAAAATGGTAGGTTGTCGTCAAAACTTTTTTGTTTTCTCATTTTTATCACAAAATCCCTGTTTTTGTGTGTGAGCTCTTATGAGGTTTTACAGTGGAAACTCCCTTAAAGACCTCCCATTTTGGACTCCCTCCCACATAAGACCCACTTCTCTGAGACATTGCCCTTCTTTGTAAGTATTAAAATTACCTCCCTTATAAGACCCCTCCCTTATAAGACCTCATTTTGGATGATTTTTGAAGGTCTTATAAGGGAGGTTCCACTGTACTGGAATAGTTAAGGTGGCACACTGCGCAGTTTTAGGACATTTGTTGTTCATTTTTGTTTCTCAGGAAATAATAAAGATATCTTAATGAAATTTTGCACACTTCTTCAGTACATAGTCCTGCCTATTTCCACCAAATTTGAAGTCACTAAGTGAAGGGGTTATGAAAATATGGTAACCAGCCACAAAAAGTTCACATGAAATCTTGGCCCCTTACCAGCGCTGGATTGAAGTGCTGCATGGTGATGCTGATCATTTCTCCACTTTGCCAAGACATCAAAGGGTGCAACTAACACAACATTAGGCTGTTTGAGTCATTTACTCGTGTTCTTTATCTTGTCAAAACACTGGTGAAAAATTACAGAATCCCGTCAGGGTAATAAATATGATAAACAAAAAATGAACAACAAATGTCCTAAAACTGTGCAGTGTGCCACCTTAAAGTAGTAATATACCTGTGTGCGTATTGCCTTTTTCTCTTATTTGAAAAGTCAGAACAGAAAAACGTTTGCATTTGAAACGAAATTGCTGAAAAGTAAATGCGTAATATCTTGCTTTATGATTTGGCATGGAAGTTACAAATAATATGAGTGATGCCTTCAAATCTCCTGAAGCTAGAGATGAGCCTGACTCACATTTCGTTTTAAGAAATGTTGGGGACTTGAATACTGAAGGTTTAAAGTAAACGTAAAACAGCTAATTCTTTTGTCACACTGCAGGATACTCGCGTACACACCCATAGCTCTAAAGAGTCAAAATGGATCTGTTTGTACACTTCAATTCTCTGTGCTTAGTGCAAATAATTTTGTGTGGTGTGTATGTGTGCGTATGAATGTGTCTGCGCACACAAGCTCAAGCTTTTATTATTTTTATATACTGGTCTCCAAAAGTTAAGGGCCGGCTTCTGTTTTCAGTAGCTTGATATCTATTTATTGTACACTAAGACAACAATGAAGAAAATGGCAAAACTTAGGCTACTCAATAACTTTCCTTCCTGTTGCACGTGCCTGAACCAGTTTTGCAGACATTGCAGTACAGCAACAGCGTTTTCAGGTACGCTTAAAATGTGGCAAATTCACGAGATTTTCACGAAAGTTTGGTCTCTTTTCGCTGAAGAATCAGGGCTGATGCAGGTTTCTTGCCTATTGCACGTGCAAGGCATGACTGTAGTGAACACTGCGGAGCAAAAGTTAGACACGAATGTGTATTTAAGGGCGGCAACCAGAGCTCTCCATAAGCATGCCTCCAAGACAGAAGAGAGAAGATCGTTCTTCCGGCCCTTAAATTTTGGAGACCAGTATATAATGCAAGTTCATTTCTGTGTGCGAGTTGATTTTATGTGCACCTTAACCCTTTCGCCGCCAGCCATTTGTTTTAGCCAAAAATTATCCAATAAACTTACAGTGGAGTCCGGGTAAAACGAATTTTAAGGGAACACAGACTCAGTTCGTTGTATCAGGATTTCGTTATACATGTACATGTACAATGTATGTTGAAAACAAAAACAGTTCAAACACTCACCAATGATAACCGAAAACATAAACTTGACCAGTTTGGATCGTCTGTCTTAATCACGGGATGTACAAGGCTTGAAGAAGTTCAGCAGTGTTGTCTGACACTGATCTGTTTTGGCACACTTTTCAACAAGTTTGTCCATTAAGTGACAACACATCACACAAATTTAGTTTGTTATAGGCTTTCACGAACTTTTCGATCTTTATTTTGAGCGCGAATTGTAAAGCAACCTTGAAAAAACGAATGATCTGTAGGAAGCCTAGACCTAGCAGACGACTCAGTGTGAATCTAAATGAGTTCACGCATGCGCAGTTCATATTTTCCAACTTCCTTCCTCTTGACAACACGTTCTAGCTTGGAGTTTGAAGGCCTAGGTTTTTGCAGCGCATCGCACAGGCTGAGTTCATTATAGGCTATTTTTCCAAGTAAATAAAATTATCCTGGGGCGTAGAACATGTGTTCGTAAAAAGCGGGTGTTCGTTATTTCAAAAGGATTTTTTGTTCGTTATACCCATGGCTTTGCAAGTGACAAATAGAAGGGCATTTGCCGGGAAATTGAAGTCTGTTCGTTAATCACGAAATTTCATTAAAAGCGAGTTCGTTATAGTTGGACTCCACTGTACATAGGTAAAGAAAAGATATGGTCTGAAATATTGGGGATTCCTTTACTACATGTTTAAAAAAAAGGCCTATCTGTAACTCCCAAAATCAAGAACACAAAAATCATTGGATAACAGACCCTGATTTCAAGGGTTTTAGTGACATGGGTGTTAAATCGTTGTGGTGCAGAAATGCGACGTTTGTGGCGAAAGGGTTAAGTTGATTGTTTGCATACTTATCGACTTCGTATGTCGTAATGCTTTAAACTCATCAATGTTTATATGCCTGAAAGTGAAATAGGATTGATGTAAAAAGTATTGGTTGAATGAACTAGTGAATATTTGGCTTCTATTTTTTGGTCTGTACCGTAATTTTCAGACTATAAGGCGATATTTTTTTCTACAATTTCGACCTGTGCGCCTAATAAACGAGGGCGCCCTATTAGTGAACAAAATCGTGAGAAGAGAGGTAATGATTGCCGTACTCAGTATAGTCTACTGTGAGTCACAACATCGAAAGTGGTAACGAGTCGCTGATACGATGAATACAGACAAACCCCTATTTTACGACCCTCTGTTAAGCGACCACCTCTCATTTGAGACCGGATTTGTTGGCACGGATGCATTTTACTATGTAAACGACCTCTCTTAAACGACTTCCTCTAAAACACGACATACGACCGCCATTTTGTTGGTTTTTACGACCGTTGTTGTCGTCTGCATAGACTTCGGGCAAAGGGAAACAACCACGGTCAAGGGCCTGAAAGCGGAGTCGCTTCCCTTGTTGTAGAAAAGATGACGGAAAGCGTAGGAAAAGCACGATAACCACTGACTTTGAAAAAGAAAACCACTGACTTTGGACGAGAGTGGAGGTGATTAACAGAAGTCGGCGAAGTGAAACTGTAATACATCGATTGCACAATCCTATGGAGTTGGAAAGACCCAAATCCAGTTTTAATATGTCATTGTATGTGTGCATGAAGAAGAGAGTATGAACTGTGCTGAACTTTTTCTTTCTGCCAGTGAAAACCTCCGTCATACGACCCCTCCAATTTACGACCGATTTTTCCGGACATTTTGGAAGTCTTAAAATAGAGGTTTGTCTGTACTCGCTTTAAAATGCTTCAAAATCCCTATTGTCATCCGAGATACCGTCCAACAGATGCCATAACCCTTAATTGGATGTAAAAAGCATCGTTGTAGAGCTTAAAATTCCATAATTCTACCAGTTTTCGCGAAGAAAAGTCCAAACACAACAACCGGAAGTCGCAAAAACGAAAGTTTCGATTATTTGAGAAGGGAGCCAACTCGTTTATGACAGCAGTAATGGCGGTCGGTAAGCGTTTACAGGACGTGTACGGGCTTCAAACTTCGACTTTCTTTTGCAAGGTGTGTATCGCCTTATAAACGAGGGCGCCTTTTACTTGGATTTTTACAGATTTTTCTTGAAAAATGCCCTATTCGCCTTATACACAGCAGCGCCTAATGATCCGAAAAATATGGTACACAGCATACGAAAACATTTATATACCTACCTGAAATGAGATTGATGAACAAAGTAATGATTGAATGAACAAGTAAAAATGTGGCTTCTATGTTTTGGTCTGTACATAGCTTACAAAAACATTTATATACCTACCTGAAATGAGATTGATGAGCAAAGTATTGATTGAATGAACAAGTAAAAAATTGGCTTCTATTTTTTTTTCTTTTCCACAGCATACGAAAACATTTATATGCCTGAAATGAGATTGATGAACAAAGTATTGATTGAATGAACAAGTAAAAATGTGGCTTCTATTTTTTGGTCTGTTCACAGCATACGAAAACATTTATATACCTACCTGAAATGAGATTGATGAGCAAAGTATTGATTGAATGAACAGACCTGCCAACCCGTACGATTTTGGCATATTTTGTACACCAATTTACCCAAAATACGACCAGTACGTCGGCCGGGTGAATAAAAAATATGACATAAAAAATCGTAGTGAATTTTAAAAAAAAGCAGTTCGATCCCCGAAACGATCGTTCATTCGAAATCGGCGATTTAGCATAACTGCGAAGTGTTGGAGGGCAGCCACGACTTGCAAACGAATCTCGCTTGGCCAAATCTCGCGGCGCTAGAAGGTTTGTGATGCGCGCCAAGTTGGTTTATCAACACGCACCGAAGTGAAGAGAATTTATGAAAATGTCGAAACGCAAAATCAACGAACCTCCTGACGTAGGCAAAACAAAGAAGCCACCAGCAAGATCACAAAGATTTCTTGAGAGATATTTAGCTATCCCTGGAATTCGAGAGTCGACGTGAGGAAAGACTTACGCACATTGTATTGCAGCTACTGTCAAGTCGACTTCTCCATTGTCAGTTCTGGAAAGTTTGACATTGAGCGGCACTGCAACAGGAAAATGCATCAAGATCGTGTAATATACTTGTAGAAATAGAGTTGTCCTTAGAAGTTAGAGTTCACCACTTTTTCCAAGAATACACCACTTTATCCAAGAATACACCACTTTCCTTGAAAAAAATACTCCAACTGAAAACTCAGGGTTGGCAGGTCTGAATGAACAAGTAAAAAAATTGGCTTCTAATTTTTTGGTCTGTACATCATCTACATGGCATACGGACACCATTCCATGGCATTTCTTCTAGTTGGTAATGTTTGAACGGTGTGTTGCAGGTGGAGAAGCACTCTCAGGATGAGAGGTCTCGTCTGGTCCACGCTCAGAACAACACGCGACGCTCCACGTCCCCCTCCCCCGCACCCTCCTCCTCCTCCACCTCCTCAGCCTAACTGGAACTACCCTTCTCCCTGTCCTCTTCCATCTCCTCCTCTTTCTCCTCCTAATAGGAATTGTTCTGAAATAATGAAGGGGAGTAATTTCATGGTGTGTGGGAGTGTGATCTTGCCTAATTCAATCGGTCAAACAGGGGAAGTCACTCCACCTTCAGCTCTCATAGCCTATCGACTCGTGTGTTTGAGCAGACATACAGCACTTAGAACACTGTGCGTTATTCTAAAAGATTATATCATTTTATATTTTTACATCACATTTTGCAAGTTGTATCAGTTTGTGGCTACTGGCCACCCCTAATTTTTCTAAAAAAAAGTTTGCAAGTCGCTGACTCGCTTCCTGCGGTTTCAAGCTTCGACGCCTTTGTTGCATTGTTGCTATGGTGTTTGACCGAGTAATGGAGGTTAGCAACTCTAATTTTCACAAAGTGCTCTCCCCCATTTTTTTTTCTCCGAAAATCGTCTTTTGCCCTTCTCCTTTTCCTTCTTTTCCCTCTGCATATATGATTTCTCTCTTTCTCCTCCACCTCCTGTCTAACAAAACCCTTTCCCCTTTTTTTCTCCTCATCCTCCTCCTCCTCCTCTTTGACCTCCTCTGTCTGTTAAAGCAACCTATCCTTTTTCCAATGATGTCTCAAGGCCCCGGTCATAGGACATTGACCTATTGAAATTGAAAATGTCAATTTGTGTTCTCCCCTGTCAGGACAAGTGTCTCTGATTAAATGTTTAGCAACACTGGCACGCTTTGTCTTATTGATTTCTTTAGGAGCCAGGACATTGTCCTATTGATTTCTCTTGTCTCAGGACAGTTTGTCCTATCAATTTTCGATCCTCGGTACATCACTGTTTTTCTTTTTCCTCCTCCAGGCATCAGGATTGTCAGGATTGAGAATTTCTGACAGTGGACTGGCTTCTACTGTCAGAGGTTTTGCCTTTTCATTGAGTGTTATCTTTTCTGTTGATTAGCATTTTAAAGTGATTTCACACTACATTAAAGACCCACCAGGTCACATATCAAAATCACGGGTTTCACGTGTTTTCCCCTCTTATAGCTGGTAAGAAATCTTGTTTTGACCAGGTTTGACTCCCATACAAATGCCCCAAAATTGAAAACGAAGCATTTTAAAGAGCAGCCTCAGTTTGAAGTTGTGGACATTTGTATGTGGGTCACAGCTACCTAGAAAAAATCAAGGGACTTAATTGTGGTGCGTCAGTGTCTTTAAGCCTTTTCAGTCTTGTTGGGAACTGATTTCAGTGTTGTCCCTCCACAGTCTGGAATGAATGAAAGTTTACGCTTAGCGTCCTCCCGGTCGCAAGGACACATATAGTCTGGGGCCTTGGTGGTCCTTTTATCCCCCGGTTTTCAGAGGATTGGATTTCAGACAGTTCTCATGCCTGTCCTACTTCTCTCTGCATGTAACGCAACTCTTTTTCTCTCCCCCCCCTTCCTTCTCCTCTGCCTTACCCCACCCCTACTCTCTCCTCCTTGATACTTACTCCACCCCTGTCATCTCCTCCCCCACCTCACCCTGTCCCTCTGACTTCCCTTAGAACTCTCAACATGTCTCTGTCCACTGCCTGCTCTTTTCCCTCTTCTTTAGGGACAGACAACTCTTCTTGAATCTAAGGATTTTAGAAACGTTTATATTGTCACACATTGAGATAATTGTCTTAATTTGTTAGACGGCAGTTTTGCAGTTCAAACGGCTGCAAATGAACCCAAGACTGGGTTTTCATTCCCCTTCCGTCAAAAGCTTGGAAACGTGTGTAGATCAGAAATCATTCCTGATGTAGTTGTGTAAAAATTATTGCTAGTCATAGTGTGACTTAGGCAGTGGTAGGGTTGTTTTTTTTACACCCCCCCCCCCCCTAAAAAAAAAGAGATGTGCGATCATCGTATCAGCATTTTGAATGAGGAAGGAAATGACACTTCTCAGTGCAAGAATAAAGAATGGATTGCTGGGAATTAGATACTTTCTGCCAGACACTTTATGCTGGAAATTTAGTTTGTGCTGGAAGATACTTTACAACAAGAGACTTTCAGTCATTTTCCTTTGCCCCAAGAGGTTTCTTTTCAAACGTTTACCGGGGCGTTATGGTTTGTAAATTCTAGCTGGACGTTTTAAATGATCCATTCATGCAACGGAACCAACTGCTATCGGAAGAGACTACTGCTATGCGTCTATTGGATCAGACGACATTGCCATCACACGCATATGATTACATCCCTTTGCGTCCTTCCTAAGAACATTAACAAAGAACATATTAAAAGAACAATAACGCTGGAGGAACGATAGGGAAAAGCAAGGAACAATAACTCCGAAGATTGCATCCATTCCTATTGTGAATCCTGCAAGGCCGTAGTGATTTTTTTTAACCATGTTCGCTTTTTTTTTTTTTTTTCCCTTCTTTTTTTCAAATCTTCACTAAACTGTCTTTCTTCTTCCTCCTCCTTGTACACACAGACACACAATCCCACTCACGCCCTCTCCTTTCCTTGCCTTCCCCTTCTTCCTCCCCCCCCCCTCCCTGACTTTGCCAACAGTTGGCTGTAAGGTCTGTCTGTCTACCTGTTCGTCAGTCTGTTTTGTCTGTTCGTCTGTGCCAGTGTCTTAGACAGGACTCTGTGTGTGTGTGTGTGTGTTTGTCTGTCATGCCAGGAGGGATTCTTTTACGTTTGGAAAATACTCCATACTAAACTAAAAGACACATAGGGGAGAGGGAGAGGAGAAGCATTTTTTTTGAAATCCTCTTTTTGGGTCTCTTTTTGTTATAAAGTACATGAATTGAGACAAAGAATGCAATCTTATTTGTGTCTTTTCTTCTCCTCAACTTATTAGCATTCCTGGAAGGAAAAAAAAAAGAAACGAAAAACGTTTTAAAGTCATTGAGCAAGCAATAGGGATATAAGGTAGGGGGGGGGGGGGGGGTGTAGTTTCATTATAGGTTGGGTTTTTTTTACAAAGAGTAAATGGGAGTGTGTGGGGTGTCTTCACTTTGATGCTTCTGTGTTTGAGCTAGGTTGTTGTCCAATCTTACGGTTGTTAATGTTTGTGTTTCCTTAAAGCAAAGAGGAATTATTATGATTATGAACGTAGGAAAAGAATGCTAGCTTAGGATGTGTAAGGTTTTGCAGATGCTTACTAGAGTAATTGTAATTATAAGGGGGAAAGATGTTATTATTATTATTATTATAAAAACCTTAATTAAATTATGATTGCCATATTTTACGGACTATAAGTATAAGGCAATGCTTCTTTTCTAGACTGACTATGATGTGACTGATAATATAGTAGTAAGAAATTATAATAACATCATCTGAATTTTGTGTAAAATTTGGGGGGTGCGCCTTATAATCAGGTGCGCCTTATAGTCCGTAAAATATGGATATTATAAGAAAAACCTATCGGTCTATAGATATTCAGTCTACAGATAGTTTCGTCTGTCTATTTTGTCTTGTCAAATGCCTTGCATTCTGAGTCGGAGTTTGAATGGAATTGGAAATATGAAAATGGTATTAGTGTTTCTTACGTTGATACGTTTTCTGGGGGTGTTGTTTTATCAATCATGTTTGGGTTATGTTGTTTTTGTTTTTTAAGTCGAGTTATGAATGTGTTGGAGCATGATTGGTTTGGTATGAATGGTGCTGCGCTGGAAAAGTGAGAAACAAATCTCAGTATTGTCACTATTGATTGATAGTTATTTGACATTGCACAATTTTGTATTTTGTTTGTCGAATTAAAAAGATGGTACTGTAGAGTACATTTCCAGGACAGATCAGAATCATTTTATTAAATTTTAAAAAAAGCAAAAGAAAAAAAGCTTATTATGTTCTACTCCTGTCCACTATTCCGGGGCATAGGACAAAAACACACTGTGAATAAATGGTCATCTTTACTGCAGCCAAATTCAACACCTTCAGTTACTGTGTCTTATCAATGCTGAAGGCTTGCCAGACAAACCCAGTTTAATTGAAAGAAGAGTCAACTTTATTGTCAACCTATACAGTGTATTGTGGATTACTGGCTACCAATCATTTTGTTAAAACATCTATATAATGGACTGTTGGTTATTACTAATCAGTCATTATGAAGTCATGAATTAATGAATGCATATTTAGAAATTATTAACAGAAGCTGAAGAATTTGGGTTGGGGGGGGTAAGCATTTTCTTGGCATAAAAACGAACAGTCTGTAAACTGTTGAAGGGACTTTTACATGCGTCTGATAAAGTAAAATATCTGTTTGATACATCAAATACTATCACAGCATAATTGTTAGAATAGTGATTAAGAGCGTATGGAGTAGTTGAATGACTGGTGTGTATGTGAATGAACGCATATGAAGTGATTTCACTTTCAGTATTTGTATTGTATCAGTAAATTTATGAATGGTTGTCTTGCGAGTGTGTGGTGTGATGTGTTATGTATGCATACATGTGTGAATGAACTAATGAAAATGTATCATCTGTAAGTTTGTATTCATTCTGAGAGTTTGTGTGAATGTTTCTTGTAGTTATATCAAAGACACTGAAAAGAAAAGACTAACATCCGGTCTCTTTTCCCTACATGAGTAGTGAGGACAGAAACACTGGTTATGCCCCTTCAAAACAGTACACATTTGCACGTCGATAGGCCAGTTGAATTCTCCGTTCAAATTCCAGTCTGAGTTTTTAGATAGCCTCCACTGTGTGTGGTGTACTGTTCCCACTAACGATAACTCTATCAGCCCGGTTCGCCGTAACTCTTAAGTAGTCCATCTTACCCTTTTAGAATCTTTGGTTATATCTCTACTAGGAATGAACAAACGAAAGCCTGTTAAAGCCATCGTACACATGACATCAAGTCTGTTTCTGTGCTAACACGGGACAGAAAAAATAGGACCCCATCCTATGGGCAGACTAGGCTGGGTTAGGGTAGCTATGGCAGGATAGACCGTGCAGTATGCAGGGTGGGTTAAAACGCCTGTGTTCACTATGTCAAGGATGAATGTTTGGCTTATAAGATTCAACAGTCCAACCAGTGTGTGCGCGAATGTGCTGTGTCTAGTCTTTGAATGCATGGATGTAGATGGACCCCTATCTCATCAGCATTTCCTTTGAGGCCGATCTGAATTGATGAAAAGAATGTGGGGCCAAGGCTGTGTGCACATTTCATTTGAGGCCGATCTGAATTAATGAAAAGAATGTGGGGCCAAGGCTGTGCACATTTCATATGAGGCCGATCTGAATTAATGAAAAGAATGGGGGGCCAAGGCTGTGTGCACATTTCATTTGAGGCCGATCTGAATTAATGAAAAGAATGTGGGGCCAAGG
This sequence comes from Phymorhynchus buccinoides, assembly GCA_017654935.2. NCBI lineage: Eukaryota > Metazoa > Mollusca > Gastropoda > Neogastropoda > Raphitomidae > Phymorhynchus > Phymorhynchus buccinoides. The sequence continues at coordinate 33,185,657 of CM065686.1, forward strand.
CTGTCTGCACATTTCATTTCTGATTTGAGGCTGATCTGAATTAATGAAAAGAATGTGGGGCCAAGGCTGTGCACATTTCATATGAGGCCGATCTGAATTAATGAAAAGAATGCCGGGGCCAAGGCTGTGTGCACATTTCATTTGAGGCCGATCTGAATTAGTGAAAAGAATGCCGGGCCAAGGCCATGTGCACATTTACAAAAACTTACCATCCGCAATCCCGCCCCAAAAATTCTGGAAGTAGGAAACACGGAGTGTGCACATTACATGCAGAAACCCCTCCATGTATCCCAACCCCATCCACTTATTTCTCACTTTTACTTATTTGTGCATTGCGGCTGGGATATACGCGCATCGGCTTTTGCGTGTAATGTGCATGGTCCCTAAGAGTACAGTGGAACCTCCCTTATAAGACCTTCAAAAATCATCCCAAATGAGGTCTTATAAGGGAGGGGTCTTATAAGGGAGGGGTCTTATAAGGGAGGGGTCTTATAAGGGAGGGGTCTTATAAGGGAGGGGTCTTATAAGGGAGGGGTCTTATCAGGGAGGTAATTTTGATACTTACAAAGAAGGGCAATGTCTGCGAGAAGTAGGTCTTATGTGGGAGGGAGTCTTGTAATGGGAGGTCTTATAAGGGAGGTTCCACTGTAGAGTCACTTTATTGATTTGCTGGACGTTGTTTTCTGAAGGGTAATGAATGTGCGCTTGTAATGGTGAACACGGTTATTGTGTATATCGTCGCTGTCCGACGCTAACCGTGTATTTACACAATCTGTGATTTTACAGGAGCATCAAAAAACATATTGTTGCCTGCTACAAAGTCATCCCCATTTGATATACGCTTGACCCTTCTTCTTTACCGATGAGTAAACATGTGACACAATAAAAGTTGCATTAACACCCAAAATTTTCGTGATAATTCAGTTACACGGTTAGTCACAAAGTTAGTGCATTGTTCTCACAATGGAAGATACGACAGCTGCCGGCAGTTACACGATTAGCGTGACCAGTTACACGCTTATCGCGTCAAAACCAGCAACAACCCGCCACATACACGATTATTTCCGTGGTATCATGTGACAAATTTGAGCATTTTCATTGGTCGCAGACACAAGATATTTATAGAAGACCTGCGTGAGGTCACTGGAAGGAGTTTCAGTAAAAAATCTATTTTTGTCAAATTTTGTAGATCTTACACGGTTAGCGTCGGACAGCGACGATATGTATGTATGCTGTGTGTGTGTGAGAACAGTTGCTTCGTGAGCCATTTGTCACGAATGAGAGAATTGTCCAAACCTGAGCTGGCCATTTTTCTAAAGCATTGCACTTTAATTATAACTAGTGTATTTTCAGTGTGGGATACTTTGTCGTGTGAGACAGATGATAAAAAAAAAAAAAAATTGTTGTGTATAAGATATCCAAGGAAGAAAGGGATTCTTAAATGTTTGTATGTTCTGGGATTTTTCTCTATTTAAAAACATTTTTTTGTACTTTACTTTTAGATCTGTAGTGTAATGTAAGATTCGCCCCTCCCTTGTAAGGGTTAAAAAGTGGTGTGTGTTTGTTTCATCTCTTTCTCAGTTTGTGTGTTCTCTCACTCTGTCTGTCTCCGTCTCTCTCACTTTTCTCCATCTCTCTCACTGCAGGGTTAGTTTGTCCTTCTAATTTTTTAAACTGCTTTTCCGTAAAGGTAAAGATGTGCCCCCCCCCCCCCCCCCCCTGCATTTCTCGGTTAATTGTATTTTTCCCTTTTTGCCTTTCTTACCATGGATAAAGCTGTATTTTAGGAATATTTTCAGCTAATTCTCTTTTTGGAATACTAACCCCAACCCTAGCCCTAAACCTGCAGTGCAGTGTACTGCAGTACACCACGATTTGTCACAGTTGTGGTTCGTTGCGTTTTTCCGTCTTATAGGGTGGGGGGTAGGGTTAGTATTCCAAAAAGGTTATTAGCTAAAAAGGTTCCTAAAATACAGCTTTATTTATGTATGGTAAGAAAGGCAAAAACAGAAAAATACAATTAGCCGAGAAATGTAGGGGGGGGGGGGGGGGTGGCACATCTTGACCTTTACCTGCTTTTCTTTTCCCTTAGAACACCATTGTCTGCTGTTCTGTTAAATCACAATACAGGTAGCAGTCTTCCATCCATCCCCTCCCCCCCTTTCCTTTTTATTTTCAACTGGTTTCATGTTACACAGTGTTAGTTATTCAAACACTGTTTTTTGTTTAAGTGTACTTGTGTTGTTTTAATGTGACTTGCTATAGAATTTAGTAGGCTTAACGTGTTTTTCGGACTATAAGGCGATACTTTTTCCACCCAGACTCGAGACCCCAGCGCCTTATAATATGACTAATAATATTCTTTTTTCTTTCTTTCTTTAAATGATATTCATTTTATTAGTGTAGGAAAATAAGAGTATCAAAATCTGAATTTAGTGTTACGTTTGTGGGGGTACACCTTATAATCAGATATGCTTATAGTTCGCAAAATACTGTATCTAATTATTTATGATTTGGTTTATTCTTATGGGTCATTTCTTTTTTTTCAAAAACAAATTAGTTTGTTTGACGAGTGTTTGATGAATGTGTGTTCCCGTGCATGCGTGTGTATGTGTGTTTGTTTTATGAACTTGCAGTTGCAGACAACTATCATGTGGAAGAGTGTGTAGGTATCTGTATGTTTTCATGCTCAAGCTCATGTGTGTGCATGTACTTCCAGACATTAGTATTGCGTTAAGATAAATTTGTCAACAAACTTGAAAGATATGTATTCATGATGTCAAAGTTTTATAGGCTTGTAATAATAATTATTATAAAATTCAAAAACATCCTGAAAAAAATCTCAAAGATGGAGGGTTTTTTTCTTCTAAAAATTAAATCAAGCTACAGATTATTATGAACCATATTTGTGCTGTCTGTTTTGTTTGTGTTGCCGTTTGTTGTGGTTGGTTGGTTGGTTGTTTAGCAAGGATGCCTGTTTGTTCAAAAATTGAATGAAGAATATGATCTACAACTGTGAGATCAATAAACAAGAGAAAAAGTGACCTGTGTGTGTATACATGTGTGTTCATACTTCCACACACTCTTTAACCGTTTCGCCGCCAAAGTCGCATGTTTGCACCACAATGGTTTAACAAAGGCATCAAACCAGGGCCTGTTATCTGAAGACCCTATTTTCTTAATTTTGGGAGGTAAGAATAGGCTTTACTTACTGCATGTCACAGAAGAATCCCCAATATTGAAGATGACTATTTTTTTCTACCAGGTAAGTATAATGGGTTTTTTGGCTAAGAAGTGGCTGGCGGTGAAAGGGTTAACAAAAATGCAACTAACAACAGCCCCAAAAAGTGATCCATGCACAAATACTTGTATTCCATTCCATCCACCAGCCTTACATTTTAAGTACAAAAACATGGTGGATACATCTATTTAGGCATCTTGTAGACAAAGCGTGCACCACAAATACAGTAGTAAATTGCAAAAAGAATTCAGCATCACAATGGACAGAGACAAGACAAGACAGGCTAGTGACGTAACAGGTTATGTAAATTGAAAGAAAGTTCGGTAAAGGTCAAGATGTGCCACCCCCCCTACATTTCTCGGTGAATTGTATTTTTCCGTTTTTGCCTTTCTTACCATACATAAAGCTGTATTTTAGGAACATTTTTAGCTAATAACCTTTTTGGAATACTAACCCTAACCCTACCCCCCACCCTATAAGACGGAAAAACGCAACAAACCACAACTGTGACAAATCGCGGTGTACTGAAGTACATAGTGGGGGGTAGGGTTAGGTTTAGGGCTAGGGTTAGTATTCCAAAAAGAGAATTAGCTGAAAATGTTCCTAAAATACAGCTGTATGTATGGTAAGAAAGGCAAAAACGGAAAAATACAATTAACCGAGAAATGCAGGGGGGGGGGGGGCACATCCTTACCTTTACCGAAAGTTCTAACACAGCGCAGAACCTCCACCTAAGATAAGATATATATCTCAATTTCGGTTTGATGAAAATGCCCACTCAAGGCAGATATTGTGAGAAGGAAATTGGAGACATCTTTGGTAAGATCATGAGATGAAAACAATTTATTGTGGCCTTCAAACCAGTTTTAAGCATGTGGCCTATAAGGTAATTTTTCTGATAGGGAAGGATTACAAAAAACACACCTGCATCTGATAATTTGATTACACAAAATACATGGAGATAATATTATTTCTACTATGGCACTTTTATTGTCCATATAATTTATTCAAAACATCTACACATCTTTTAGAGCAAATCTGCCAAATACTTAAAAAAAATATTTTTTTAAATTTAAATTATATAAATGATAGTTCATTCAGGTGGTTTATTTTTTGGCAATAGTCACAGTTTTGCTCCTAGGGGAGATAATTTATGACAGAAAAGAGCACAACTGATTGCTTTTTCGGTCAACAGATGATCTCCCCCAAGAGCAGAACATTTTCATTTTTGTTCTTTTTTTGTTTTGTCTGCTTACCATAACTGTTCATCTGAAAAAAACACAAATCTGCATTATTGCAAAAAAGAAACTTTAAAACATTAACAATAAAAACAACAGGAACATGCAACAAATTTGTAACAATTTAGGTAGGAATAAAACTGTTGGCAGAGTGTATATACATTATTCAAACAGCAACCTTCGATCTCGCAGACAAAAAAACAAAACAAAAAAACAACTTAAAGACCAGGGTCTGTATTCACGTTGAGATAACACGAAACTTAGCATGATGCTAACTTAGAAGCTCTTCCAATGTCCTACAGGATTTATGAGGACTTTTGGAAGAGCTTCTAAGTTAGCATCATGCTAAGTCTCATGCTATCTCAACATGAAATACAGGCTCATATTCAAAACATAAAAGAAAAGTTTATGAATTCCCCCAAATCAGTTTTATTTTCATTACTTATAGTACATATCTATATTGTTAAACACTCGGGACTTTACTGGTGTTGCACTGCCTCCGGGCATTGCAGCCAGTATTGTTCCCACCATCTTTGTATTTACAAATGTCCCATATGTGTCTATGACCGAGAGGACGTAAAACACCATTTTTCATTCATTTTATTTTCATTTCCATTTCATTGCAAAACGGTACCTACATTTTCAACGGATTCATGTACATGAAACAGTACTTCATTAGTCACCAGCATGTAACATGTACATGTAGCACCACAAAGGGGACATTAAGTCGCTGGGCTAGTTTCTCACAATAGGCTTGAGGACACGAGGGGGAAAGGCCATATGTGACCCAGCACCACGAAAGGGACATTAAGTCACTGGGATAGTTTCTCACAACAGGCTTGCAAATTCAAAACTCATTTTTTGTCAATTTTGAGCTATGGGTGTTTTTGTGTTCTCTAACATCTTATCTTTCATATTTATAAAGGATAATCTTTCATATGGTCTCTAAATGGTCTTATAAGTGTTTTAAAACGGGCAGGTCAATGGATTTTCTTCAGCCTGGCTAGACTTTAGATTGCGTTTTCTCAAAATGGCCAATGCTCACCCTACTAACTTTAAATGCTCATAACTCTGGAACGGAAAAAGATACAAGAATGGTATTTGAATCATTAGAAAGAAACTTGTCTGAAGTCTTCAAATGTATAATTTTCTCAGAATGGTCAGTTTGACACCTAATGTCCCTTTCGTGGTGCTGGGTCACATTATATGCTTATTGTATTTACTTTTCAAGGGAAAACATAAGTTCACATACATTTGGACAGACAGTAACATGGGTAAAAAAAACAAATGGACATAAATTAATGAGTCTAGGTTTTATAAGATAAAAAACAACATTACTCCCCTCACCCTACCCATGACATTTCAATAAAAAAAAATTCAGCTTTACAATAAACGAACCTAAACTCTGGATTAATGAAAGTTAAGTGTATGTACCGGGTACATTTTTTCTAAGTAGGAAGGCCTTACTAGTTACTTGGCTAGACTCTTAGTGCGTTGTGGAGCACTGTATGTTCGAAGTGTGTTACCCGCTGAATCTATTGGGGGGCTAAGTACTACAATATCTTCAATAAGCAATATTATCACAAACATTACGTAAATATTTGTTTTAAAATGACAAAAACTTACAAGGAAAAGAAAGGTGATCAAATATTTACTTATCAAAAAGGGGTGCAAACACCCCCGATCCCCGCCCCTTTTCATATGACAAAGGGGTGCAACTGACTTGCTCTTAAAACATTGTTCTAAGCTATGTGAGTATGTTATCAGATTAGAATCTTAACATTTTAAAAGAGAATAACTGGGACAATCGATTGTACCAGAACTTGATATAAAAAAAAAATTGAATTACAGATAAATTGAACACAATACAAGGCATTTTACACACATGATGCATGCAATTGACCCCACCCCACCCCCACACATAAAAACATTTAATGTATCAAGAAAAACAAAGCTTGTTTTATATACTGGCCAGGTTTAACAAAAAGTCTTAAAAAAACGAAGAAAAAAAACTAAACACTAATTTTTAGCAAAATCAAGTCTCAAAACAGCTGACAGACAAAGGAACCAGGTCATGTCACTGAACGTAACATTCAAATAGCAATAGACAATGTGATAGAGTTGATGCAAGTATTATCGTAACTTAACACCCCAATCTATTTAACTTGGTAGAAAATGATAAAACACTTATAAACAGCTGAGGGCATTAAAATGTTGATGCCTAATTCCACTTTCCAATCCGCTTTTCTGCTGCAATAATCACCATTCAAACAAAACAAAACAGAATTTATGTAGAAAGGTTGGTATGTTAATATACTAACCTTTTTTTATAAAAGAAATATCAGGAAAAAAATAACATTTAGAAATCAGAACAGTGTGATCAATTGTATGATCTAATCACCAGAGCATATTAATATTTCCAAGGATATCAAAACCAATTAGCCTGATTGTGTGCATTCATTTCTCTGATATACATCACTAAAGCAATTACGTTCGTTTGGATTTTAATCACACTGCAGACTAATGGGAAACTACTCGATTAGCATTTTCAAAAGACAGCGTGCGCACACGCACACACAATCAATGGCTGTAATTTAACATCAGCATGGAACACCGATATAACTTCAAGTCATTTACTATTTCAATGCTTTTTGTGGTGAGTAAACCATACAAAAAGGACCATCGAGGAAGTTTAATTCAAACCTATAAAATGTTCAACAACATTGATGATGTTCATGTTGATACTTTCTTTTCAGCCCCACAAATTACCAGCACTAGAAAATCTGATGGCAAAATTTTTGTTAAACATTGCAATACTAACAAAAGAAAATGTTACTTTACTAACAGAGTTGCTGTTTACTGGAATGATCTTGACACTAACATTAAGTTTGCACAAAATATTAATACTTTAAAAATCTTCTAGACAATCTTCCTAAATTTCAGACATTTTGGTGTGATTTTGATTGATTTGATTTTCCAAAAACTTGCTCAGACCAATTGAAAACAAATCATAAGTCATTTGATATTGAGGGGACGATTAATAGGCCGTGAGGCCTAGGCTGATGAAGCCTGTCCCTACCTACCTACCTACCTACCATACGCCAAATAGAAGCCCCATGCTTCTGCAGTTCTTTTTTCCCATTTAAAAAATTATAAACTTGATTATAAAAACGTGATGCATTAAGAAAACGCAGACTTTGAAATGCAAGTCAACGCAAGAGCACAAAAGCAAATTTTTAATATTTTTTTTAAAATTGTGACTCTTGTTTTGGAGCAAGGATAGCTCTACACACACAAAATAAAAAATAATTCAGAAGAAAACTGTACATTCAGAAATAGTGCAAAAGTATCAGATCATGTGGAGATAAACACAACACCAAAGGCTCACAGCTTGTCTGAATCGACTAGTTAGTGTACTGGACGTTTCTTTCCAACATAATTACATTAATTGACTGCTAAATGGCACGATGAAAGAGACAGTATCAAAAACGAATACACACACACTGACACAAATCAATAACACACAACATTATTACACTCTACTTTTATATTATTCCGTCTCCAACCAAGAGACTCAAAGCAGGTGTTATAAATAATGCTGTACTTGACTCAACAGCAATACAAATACTGTTACCAAACAAATGAAAACACTACAAATCCTGCACATAACCCAATCATCCTCAACTATTATTATTTTCTTATCGTGTTTCCTTGTGGCCTTGAACATGACATTTTCTTTTTTAAATTCATTAACTCACTCAGCATTGGCTGGTTACTTCCCCTTACAACCGTTCAGGACGGGCCATTTGACTAGGTTCGAAAACACATCACCACAAAAACGTTATGAAAAGTTATGGACTGATATTTTCAGAGAAGATTACTAACACCATGCACTAAACGCTCGTAAAATATCAGATTCCATACCTTCGTCGTTTGTCTCCTATTGACGAAAACAGCTAACACATCTAGAAAGAAGAAAAATATTCACATTCCGATCTTTGATCCTCCCCGTACAGCCAAACCTGAGAGTAAAGTCTGCAATGATTGGTTGTGCAAGCCATGAGCCGGATCCGGCTCATTCGTCCCGAGTGAGTTCAAGACATTTCTTACATCCATATTCACAAGGGTATTCCATCACCGGTGCTGCAAAGAAGCCACCCACCACCCCACATTTCTTTTTTTCATAAATGTTAATGTCTGGGTTATTTTTCACGATTGGCAGTTCTTCAAAACAACATAATCTATAGTTCTCTCTCCCGCACTTTGCTCAAATCCCTGATAAGAGCTGTAACTTAGTAGTGTAAGTCTCCAATAATGGAAAACACAAAACAAGCCAGCATATCTCAGTGACTAACTAAATAATAAAGACTAGCAATCGCCCCGTGGCAGTTAATTCCCGTGGCAGTTTTAACCCCATGGCAGTATTGAACAATACTGGAGGCAATGCCCGGAGGCAGTGCTAAACCAGTAAAGTCCCGATTTTTTAATAATACAGATACGTGTAGTGTCATCCCCTTGTAATCTCCACTGCCCCCCCCCCCCCCACCATCCCACCCACCCACCCACCCCCCACCCCTACCCCCCCCACCCACCCACCCACCCCCTACCCCACCCATAACCAGCTGGCTGACCTACTCGTCACCCCAGCACATGTGAACCATGGTCTCATGCCCACAGCAGTCCCCCCCCCCCCCCCCCCCCTTTAATAACAGCATGTTTGGACATATGTCGTTTCGCCTAGTGAGCGAAACTGTAAATTGGTGCATATCGCGCGCATTTATGAACGGATGCTGTTCAAATTTCCTGCCATGCTTTGCCCGGGTCATAGCAAGCCTGACAGCAAATTTGAGGCGATTCGGTTAAGAAACGGCGGAGTTATTCGTGAAAAGGTGAAGCGGCGTCTAGCGCGCGTTTCTGAACCGATTCGCTTCCGGTTTGGCACACGGATAGTCCCCGGCCCCGGTCATATTCCTGCCAAATTCGAAGGCAATCGGCCCATAAACGCCGGAGATACGGGTGCCGAGAGGCCGGCGGATGCGCGTTTCGCGCATTTGCGAAACCGCGCAAATGACACGGCCGCCTCGGTTGCCGTTGCCATCGCCCCGTTAGGGCTCACAGCAAATTTGAAGCGATTCGGTCGAAAAACGGCGGAGTTATAAGGCCCGTTTCGTGTTTCACACACACACACACACGGACGGACACTTGGCTTTTTACTATATGATTATTGCCTGTGTTGGTTTACACATTTTATGTGCTACAGTGGAACCTCCCTTACAAGACCTTCAAAAATCATCCAAAATGAGGTCTTGTAAGGGAGGCAATTTTAACACTTACAAAGAAGGGCAATGTCTCAGAGAAGTAGGTCTTCTGTGGGAGGGAGTCTTAATGGGAAGTCTTATAAGGGAGGTTCCACTGTATTAGTATTAATTGGCTCCTTTCAGATGACCTGCATTTCCTAACAATTTATCTGTCAAAGAGCAATAACTCTGCATGAAAATCTTTAGTAATGCAAACAAGGGGGGAAAAACAAGAAGACGGTAAAGGTCAAGGGGGGGGCACATCTTGACCTTTACCCAAGAAGACAAATCAGCAGAATTTCAGCAAACTGTACAGCACACCTAACCCTTACAGATATATAAAAACCAAGCATTAGTCAGATCATGGTGTATTCTGTCTTCTCTGCTTGTATCATTTTGCTCACAATTTATAGACAGCCACAATTACATAATTTGTGGAAACAAAAGTTAATTCCACCACGTTTTCAAGACAAACAACTTGTGCAGCTTTAGTTTGATTAAAAACAGTTTACTGTTATAGTCAAGGACTGTAGATTATACAACTTGTGGCGGTGCCATAGCCGATGAGGTTTAACCGAGGCGTGGTCACCGCTACAGCTATCTGTATTAATAAAAAAATCGGGACTTTACTGGTTTCGTACTGCCTCCGGGCATTGCCTCCAGTATTGTTCCCACCATATTTGTATTTACAAATGTCCCATATGTGTCTGATTCAGACCAAGAGGACGTAAAACTCCATTTTCTCTCTCTCTGATTAAAAACAGGCACATCACATTATCTAAGTCAGCGGTGACGTTAGCCACTAATGATTAGAAATGTCCGTTTCACAAGAACGTCATTTGATTAAAACAGACCGCATGCAAAATAACAGAACAAGCAAAACAGCTTTAAAATATGGTTTGACCAAAACATGTGTAATACACACAAATGTAAGACCGCAATACAAAATGAGAGCACACATACATGAAGTAACTTCAAAATATGTATCTGACAGGGCTGCCAACCCTCTGTTGCAGTTTCCAGGGACAAACTAAACCAGGGACACAGACTTATTTCCAGGGGCAAACATCACAATGTCATGCATCAGGGTCAAAACGAGCATTAAATATTCCAATTATTTCATGATCTAGCAACATTTCTGTGCCTGTTTTTTTTCTGTATTCTTGATGTGCTTCAATATTCAAAGTCCCTTGCTGTTCAGTAACCTATGTGTAACATGTATGCATGTTAGGAAACATTTTAAGTGTTGTGTTGGGTGTTCCTGTGTTCAATAGCAAGGCCAGCAAACAAGACAAGTGATTGTTCTACAATTTTTTTTATTCTACTCAGTTTCCAGGGACACCAGGCAGAAAAGTGGATTCCAGGGACAGGGTGCCATTTTTGACTGTTTCCAGGGACAAATGCCCCTTAGGGGGGACGGTTGGCAGCCCTGATCTGACCAAAATAAATATGTGACATGAAAAAAAAGGGAAGAGTAGTACCATATTTTACAGACGATAAAGCGATACTTTTTTTCCTAGACTGAGACCCCTGCACCTTATAATGTGACTGATAATATAGTAAGAAACTATAATAACAAAACCTGAATTTTGTGTAAGATTTGGGGGGTGTGCCTTACTATGGTAAAATATGGTCAGCCTGTTTTGATTTACAAAAATTGATGTTGTGACTCTCATGGGACCCATGACTTAAGAGATTATTAGGCAGGACTAATAGACCCACATGAATAATGTAATACTCGGAACTATAATTAACTGATAATGATGATAACATAGACAATAAAATATTCTCATTAGTAACACACACACATACACACACGCGTGCTCACACACAACACACAAATGTAGCATCGAACAGTAATACAGGGTACCATATTTTTCGGACTATAAGGCAATACTTTTTTCCCAGACTCAGACCCCTGTGCCATATAATGTGACTAATGAATTAGTAATTAAATATAGTAACAACATCTAAAATTTGGGTACATTTTTATAGTTTTATAGTCCGAAAAATACGGTACATGGTTATTTTAACAATGCGGGTAAAAAAATAATAACAACACACACAAATTATATCATAAGTGAGATTATTTCCATGCCAAAATTGCAGCGTCTGTTTCTCAGCCTATTTACACAAGCATTGCATATACATGCTAACTGATTCTCAAAGGCAAATTGAATTTGTACAAATGACAGCAATGTAATTTGTTGGCCTTCCCTCCAAAAATAACGTGCACTCAAATCCAAAATACATATTTTGATTCATTTATTTTTAAGCAGAATTAAGCCTTAGTTTCAATGCAACAACAACAGCAGCAGTACTGTTGGAGACAACACTTTTATCATTGCCACCTTGTGCGGACATGTTTTCAGCAGCAGTACTGTTGGAGACAACACTTTTATCATTGTCACCTTGTGCAGACATGTTTTCAGTTACAACAGCAGCAGTACTGTTGGAGACAACACCTTTATCATTGTCACCTTGTGCGGACATGTTTTCAGACAACAACAACAGCAGCAGTACTGTTGGAGACAACACTTTTATCATTGCCACCTTGTGCGGACATGTTTTCAGACAACAACAGCAGCAGTACTGTTGGAGACAACACCTTTATCATTGTCACCTTGTGCGGACATGTTTTCAGACTCTACAACAGCAGCAGTACTGTTGGAGACAACACCTTTATCATTGTCACCTTGTGCGGACATGTTTTCAGACAACAACAACAGCAGCAGTACTGTTGGAGACAACACCTTTATCATTGTCACCTTGTGCGGACATGTTTTCAAACAACAACAGCAGCAGTACTGTTGGCGACAACACTTTCATCATTGTCACCTTGTGCGGACATGTTTTCAGACAACAACAACAGCAGCAGTACTGTTGGCGACAACACTTTCATCATTGTCACCTTGTGCGGACATGTTTTCAGACAACAACAACAGCAGTAGTACTGTTGGAGACAACACCTTTATCATTGTCACCTTGTGCGGACATGTTTTCAGACAACAACAGCAGCAGTACTGTTGGAGACAACACCTTTATCATTGTCACCTTGTGCGGACATGTTTTCAGACTCTACAACAGCAGAGTTTTTTTTGATAATTCCCCCCCTTCACCCACACCCCAAAAATGTAGATTTACGCACATTTGCTTAAACAAGGTGGTCGTTCTTGTCCTAAAGAGCCGGAGAAAGATAAGGAAACATCTTCTTCTTCTGATGTCGGCAAATAAAGGGTCAGACAATGAATGCTTGACTGAAAGAAACAAGAATAATTTTTTTTTTAAATACATCTTCAGTTTAATGGTAAATTCATTTTGCTAGAGGACGGTAAAAATGAGCATGTGCACGCGCAAACACACACTCACACCAAATGCCTAACCATTTATTTATTTATGAAAGTTTTATATTACCGTAGGTGTTAACAATGAGTTCTGGTTTTTTTGTGTGTTGTTTTTATAAGTGTCTCTTTATTGGATTGAAATTTTATAATTGTTTCTTTATAAAAATAATAAAAAAGCCACACATTAATTATAAATGTAAATCAGAAACTGAGATCTTTCTCCTCAAGCAATTGTGCGTGTGCATGTGTGTATTATGTGTGGATGCATGTGTTTGGAAACATTGACCCAAAGACAAAACATTCATGCACCTTCAATTTCAACATTTAAAATTTGTTGTTGTTGATAATTTTAGAATTTGTTTGTTCGTTTTAGAGTAAAAATATGTTCTTTCAACAATTTACCATATATAGTGAAAACAAAGCAAAGCTATATGGGTTACGCATCAATATCATCACTGGTATAGTGCTGTGTAGATGAATGTCAATGCATCTCAAATATCAATTAAAACTATTCAAACAATGTACTTTAAAATACAGCATGCAGTGCACATGACTATTATTAGTATTCAAGATATATATGGATATAATCCCGGTGCAGCCAATACACAAAGAAACGCAAGAGATCATATTTCAACAAAGATATAAAATTATTTTCACTTTCGTCAAAAATGATTTGACAAGAAGAATAACAAAAAGAAAAGACAGAGAAGACAACAACAACAAAATGCCACAATAAAATATAAATTAAGTATGTTATGTACACACACAAAATGATAACAAGGGAAAAACTAAACATGAAAATAACGTACATCTAAAAGAAAAGGACTTATGGTTATAAAAAAAATGGTAACAGTATCAAAGATATATTTTCACAACCTCATTTACCCCAGATAGAAAGTCGTTAGAGATACAAGCCTTTGGTGGAAGGTGGCGGGAAAAAATCGAGAGCGGACTATGTATCTAACTAAAAAAAATCGAGACACAAGGCTTTTGAATTTCACCGACGATATACTGAGTGGATAGTTAAAACTAACCTGTTCACCATAAATTATTTTCCATTGAAAAAAAATGGCATACAGTGATACCATCAACGATCGAGGTTTAATGCTCCTTGTATTTGCTTCATGCTGGCTCATTTCATCTTGTAAACAGGATACTTCCAATCCACAATCTCATTTAAATTCTAAGTCATGTTTACCGCATCTTCCACGGACCTCTTCCACTATCACATTGATCACTGTTTAACAAATATAACATTTATTGCAGAGCCTTTCTGTGCAGCAGCCTTGGACGCAAGTTCTAGTTAGCTTTTAAAGACCAGTCTCCTACACCATCAGTCCTGCAGCCCACTTGACTGACAAGAGTGGAGATGGTCTTTTCAAACAAAATTCTTTATTATAAAAAAAAAATGTTCAGAACTATATGCCTACTTCTGGCATAGCAGTAATGACACTCCTTCACTATGTGGTGGTCATGACGTACGTAAGATCCTCTTGGTTTTACCCTGCACCAGCAGAATTTACAACCTGTAAGCTGATCAAAAGGAAGAAGAAGAAGAAGAAGAAGAAGAGCATAACTGACAAACAAGAAGAACAACATAATTGACAAAATGTATGCATGCAGTTTCTTCAGTCCAGGAAAGCTGCTTCTTGTATGCGTGAGTAATGATCGCAAGAACGGGTCAGCGGGATTAATTAATGTACTACTGCCTTTCCAGCCTAACATGAACCATTAACACAGTCAGACATCACATTCCCTGGTTCACGTTAATAAAAAGCACGGAAGTTTAAAATAAAATTACCAGTACTTACAAGCATTTCCAATGGGGGGGGGGGGGGGGGGGGGGGGGTTCTTCTGATTTTACAGCCCTTTTGACTTTCTCTGAGGTGGATTATAGAGGCAACAATTGTAGATCTAGATTCTGGAGTTGTTTTTTTCTTTTTTCTAAAGCTATTCTTCCAGAGATTTTGAGTTCATATGCCAACAATACTCTAAGTGGACAACTGTAATAAAGTTGTAATAGGCAAGTGCTTTTAAACTCACAGCGAAGAAGAAAAACAAAATCACTTTGACTATGAACAAGATAAATAGAATCACTTTCTATAAATACAGCACATGCACCCCACAACCTTAACATACATATATGATAGAAGGAATACGCATAAGTGTAAGCAAAAATTCATAAATAAAAAGATAAAACAAATTCCGATAACATACATATATCAACCAACCTCTTCACAAACCGATAATGACAAAGCTCATCAGTACAAAAAAAACTGTAGCTTCCTTGCAACGGGACGGCGCAGACAGATCGAGTTACTGTTGTCTAACTCATCTTCTTAATTGTGCATGCAATGCAATACTGCTCGTCGATTCCACATGAAGTCGCACCTTTAAATTGTGCTCCGTCAAGCTTAGTTTATAGTTCCTTCTCAAATCACCGTACATACAAACACACAGACACTAAGCAGCAGGCATTAGAGTTCAGCAGTCACAGAGTCAAGCATGTGAGATTGCGTCATTATTCATAATTGTGACCCAGCACCACGAAAGGGACATTAAGTCGCTGGGCTAGTTTCTCACAACAGGCTTGGAAAGTCCAAATCTGATTTTTTTGTCAATCTTGAGTTCTGGGTATTTTCGTGTTCTCTTACATCTTATCTTTCATATCTATAAAGGACAATCTTTAATGTGGTCTCTAAATGGTCTCTTATGTGCTTTAAAACGAGTAGGTCAATGCATTTTCTTCAGCTAGGCTAGACTTTAGACTGCGTTTTCTCAAAATGGCTGATGCTCACCCTACTAACTTTAAATGCTCATAACTCTGGAATGGAAACAAGATACAAGAATGGTGCTTGCATCATTAGAAAGAAAATTGTCTGAAGTGTTCAAATGTATTATTTACTCAGAATGGTCAGTTTGACACTTAATGTCCCATGGTCACAATGATGTCTTTCGAAATAGCACAAAGCGTTAAGGCACAGCCAGCCTTTCCGCAAACTCAGAGTTTCTGAGTTCACAGCTGTTATCAAAATATACACATTGTGTATTTTCATGCCAGTTCATATTTTCTTTGCTTTTGCAAAAAAAAAGATGATTCTTGAACAAGTTACCAGTCAGTGACACCATTTAAGTTGCAGCATTCCATCTTTAAGGATATGGCCGTCAATAGCAACACGATAAATGTTCACACATTTTATCACACGCAAAAACACTCACTAAATTATTGCTTTCTCTGCTTGCATAGTCACTGTAAGTATATTGCGGTTATATGCAAGCACATGAATTTTAATAACGCTGTATAATACTCTGTAATTCTCTCTGGTATATTATGTTACCACACCGGCGTATCTCAGTGTATGCTGTATGCAACTTACGCCATAACAGAGCTGATTCTAGGGCGCGGGATTGGTACAATCCCCCAAAAATCTATTCCTTCCCGCAATAATCGGGTCTAAACGCGGGCCGACGCCCGCATATTTGCAGAAATGCCCGCACTTTTTACCGATCGCTATGGGAATTCCTTCGTCGTCTGCTAAATCCGTCGTCTGCACAAACCGAAAGCATAGAGCAGGAATGAATGATTTCTCGACTGTCATTGGTTCCTTTAAAATGTTAGTGTAAATCAACCAATCACGTTCATCTCGTTTTACCGACAAGATGTTGCGAGAGTCCTACCTGCCATGTTGAATTTTCTTCAAAACGAAGCGGACAACGACGCTCTTCGACTTTGATTTTTGTGGCGGCAAAGTAAAAAAAAAGAAATCCTCTGCCAAGCGAGAGTGCAGAAGATGTTACTGAAACAGCTACTGCATCAACAGTCTCAGAGAAGCAGCCCCCAACGGAACTAGTGCGAGGGAACACTGGTTCCAAGACGAGTGGCTGAAAAAGTGGCCATGGCTCGTGAAGATTGAATCGGCCGCCCCGCCCCCCCTTCCCCTCTTATCCATTGGACCTGCCCCACTTCATAGGGGGCGATTTTGCAAAATCCTAGAATCAGCTCTGCCTATGAACAGTTTTGTACGGTCAAAGTGTGCAGAGTACTCATATGCATACTATGTAAATTAAAGCGCCTGAATCACTGTGGTACAAGATCAAAGTGTTTTAGTTTGCACTGTATAAGCCAAATTCACAAAATCAAAAGTTTAGTACAGTGGAACCTCCCTTATAAGACGACCCCCCCTCCACCCCTTATAAGACTTCCTCCAACTTAAGACCTACTTCTCTGAGACATTACCCTTCTTTGTAAGTATTAAAATTACCTCCCTTATACAACTCCCTCCCACTTAAGACCTTATTTTTGGCTGATTGTTCAGGGTCTTAAAAGGGAGGTTCCACTGTAGTTTGCGCTGTGTAAGCTGGATTCACAGTGGTACAAGATCAAAGTGTTGTAGTTTGTGCTGTGTAAGCTGGATTCACATTGGTACAAGATCAAAGTGTTGTAGTTTGCGCTGTGTAAGCTGGATTCACATTAGTACAAGATCAAAGTGTTGTAGTTTGCGCTGTGTAAGCTGGATTCACATTGGTACAAGATCAAAGTGTTGTAGTTTGCGCTGTGTAAGCTGGATTCACAGTGGTACAAGATCAAAGTGTTGTAGTTTGCGCTGTGTAAGCTGGATTCACAGTGGTACAAGATCAAAGTGTTGTAGTTTGCGCTGTGTAAGCTGGATTCACATTGGTACAAGATCAAAGTGTTGTAGTTTGCGCTGTGTAAGCTGGATTCACAGTGGTACAAGATCAAAGTGTTGTAGTTTGCGCTGTGTAAGCTGGATTCACAGTGGTACAAGATCAAAGTGTTGTAGTTTGCGCTGTGTAAGCTGGATTCACATTGGTACAAGATCAAAGTGTTGTAGTTTGCGCTGTGTAAGCTGGATTCACAGTGGTACAAGATCAAAGTGTTGTAGTTTGCGCTGTGTAAGCTGGATTCACAGTGGTACAAGATCAAAGTGTTGTAGTTTGCGCTGTGTAAGCTGGATTCACATTGGTACAAGATCAAAGTGTTGTAGTTTGCGCTGTGTAAGCTGGATTCACAGTGGTACAAGATCAAAGTGTTGTAGTTTGCGCTGTGTAAGCTGGATTCACATTGGTACAAGATCAAAGTGTTGTAGTTTGCGCTGTGTAAGCTGGATTCATAGTGGTACAAGATCAAAGTGTTGTAGTTTGCGCTGTGTAAGCTGGATTCACAGTGGTACAAGATCAAAGTGTTGTAGTTTGCGCTGTGTAAGCTGGATTCACATTGGTACAAGATCAAAGTGTTGTAGTTTGCGCTGTGTAAGCTGGATTCACAGTGGTACAAGATCAAAGTGTTGTAGTTTGCGCTGTGTAAGCTGGATTCACATTGGTACAAGATCAAAGTGTTGTAGTTTGCGCTGTGTAAGCTGGATTCACAGTGGTACAAGATCAAAGTGTTGTAGTTTGCGCTGTGTAAGCTGGATTCACAGTGGTACAATAGTGTTGTAGTATGTGTCAAGGAAGCTGGATTCACAGTGGTACAAGATCAAAGTGTTGTAGTATGTGTCAAGGAAGCCGGATTCACAGTGGTACAAGATCAAAGTGTTGTAGTATGTGTCAAGGAAGCCGGATTCACAGTGGTACAAGATCAAAGTGTTCTAGTATGTGTCAAGGAAGCCGGATTCACAGTTGTACCAGATCTAAGTGTTGTAGTATGTGCCAAGGAAGCCGGATTCACAGTGGTACAAGATCAAAGTGTTGTAGTTTGCGCTGTGTAAGCCGGATTCACAGTGGTACAAGATCAAAGTGTTGTAGTTTGTGCTGTGTAAGCCGGATTCACAGTGGTACAATATCAAAGTGTTGTAATTTATGTTGTGTAAGCTGGATTCACAGTGGTACAAGATCAAAGTGTTGTAGTTTGTGCTGTGTGCAGGAGGCAGACTGAAGCTGAGCTTTGGGTTCAGCCCCTGTGGCCGTCAGACATTCCTCTGTTGCTCCGTTGTGTAACATCTGAATGCGTCCCTGAAACACACACACACACACACACAAAACGAATAAAATGTTGCTTTGATCAATACGAATTCTACCCTAACAAAAACATAATGCACACATTTGCCTAACCTTAAAACATGATACTGAAATCTACCAATGCCTCCGATGAATACATCAGAAGAACGCTTGACTGACATGCATGAAAACGACATACATGTACCGTATTTTTCGGACCATTAGGCGCTTGTGTGTGTATGGCGAATAGGGCCATTTTTAGGAATATCTGGAAAAAAAATTAAGAAAAAAGCCCCCACATTTATAAGGCAAAAGAAAGTCAAACTTCGAAGCCCGTACGCGTCTGGTAAATGCTTGCCGACCACCATTATTGCTGTCATAAACGAGAGTTTGCTCCTCTTTCAAATAATCGAAGTTCCGTTTGTGCTACTTCCTGTTGTTGCGTTTGGAATTTTCTTGGCAAAAACTGATAGAATTATGCCATTTTAAGCTCTACAACGATGCTTTTTGCATCCAATGAAGGTTGTGGCATCTGTTGGATGGTATCTCGGACAATAACAGGTATTTTGAAGCATTTTAACGTGAGTTTTTTAACGATGTCTAGACTCACAGTAGACTGTACTGAGCATGGCAATCGTTGCCTCTCTTCTCACGATTTTGTTCACTAATAGGGCGCCCTCTTTTATTAGGAGCATATGTCAAAATTGTGGGAAATAATATCGCTTTATAACCCGAACGTTACATGTACTGAGTGAGTGAGACAGACAGCTAAAAGGAGGAGCAGGACGGGAAATGGGGGAGGTTTTTCTTTGTGAACATTTCTGGGAGCCTTTTTAGTCCAAACACTACAGTAGTCACAAATGCATCTCAGCCTCTTTACTTGCAAACTGTCAAAAAAACAGCTGAGCTTGACAATGGCAATGACAAGGTTGATGACGATGGACTGATGATGATGATGATGATGTCGGGGTTGTGTCAGTCAAGGTTTGGCCCGCCCTAAGACGTGAAACGCTGGGGGACCTATATTTTTTGTTCCTTAGGTGTTTTTAAAAAATAATTTTGTATTTAGTTCAGCCTTATTTTTATTCCTCCTCTTCTTGACTGAGAGTGGCCACAATCAACGCTTTGATTATTTTGCCACGGAACCGGGGAGGTTCTAGACCACTTTTGCCGGAAGAAAAGGCTCAAGGCCTGAGAAGAAATAATACAACAGAGAGAGCAGAGATAAGAGAACTAGGAAACTGTTGATCCGTTACTCCTGCATCGCATAACATTGCCTAAGTATCCAGAGGGATTCACATTGAAAAAAATGATGATGATGATGATGAGAAAGATGATGGAAACAATGGCAATAGTGAGAATGACAAAAATGATGACGATGATGACAAATATGACAATGGTGAATGATGATGATGACAACGATGATGCAGACTATGATGCTGCTGCTGCTACTGCTCCTCACCTTTTTAACTAGGCTCCAGGCCTGTGTGGTTGCACTGTTACAGTGCATGATGCGGGCAAAGGGTCCTGACGACGACCCAACGTCCAGACACAGTAGATTGGCCAGCCGGAAATCACCGTTGGTGGTTTCATACCACACCTGTTCGTTGGAGTCCTCTCCGGTCTGGCACACAGCCAGCGTCAGCAGCGACCGCTTGTCGTAGATGCTGCCCTCTGACTGCACACACAGCCCTGACCCCAGGTGCTTCAGCTGAAAGCAGGGCAAAGGAAAGCGGTCTGTTAATGTGCAGTAACAAACTTCACCTGATGTGTTGCAGTATTATATGTTAACCCTTTCACCACCAATGTCGCATTTATGCACCACAGTGATTTGAACACCCATGATGAAAGGCATCCAACTAAAAGGCATCCAATCAGGGCCTGTAATCCAAAGACCCTATTTTCTTAATTTTGGGAGGCAAGGACAGGCCCAATGTTACACATGTCACAGAGGAATTCCCAATATTGCATATAATTTTTCTTCTCTACCAAGTTAAGATTAATGGGATTTTTTGGTTAAAAAATGGCTGGCGGCAAAAGGGTTAATTCTTACTGTTTTTTCTTTCTTCTTTCATTGCTGAGTGTTTAAGAGAGAGGTGTGTGTGTGCGTGTGCGTGTGTGTGTGTGCGTGTGTGCGTGTGTGTATGTGTGTGCATGTTTATTTGTAAACATTTGTGAGTGCAACAATTGCACATGCATGCTGCATGCAAGCACATGCACATGAAACGTGTGTCTCTGTGTGCGTTTGTGAGTGTGTTTGTGAGCGTGTGACAACAGATTAAAAAAAATGTTCAATGTCTTCAAACTTGACCTGCAGGATTCCTTTAAAAAAAAAAATAATCTACAAAGTCGGACTGTTTCAAATACTGACTGAAATAATACAGATCTAAACAAAGAAGTTGTGTGACCAGCAGTATGCTGTCAGAAACAAAAGGAATGTTCAAAAACTAAATCAAAGCTATTCCGATGTATCAAAACAAAGACATGAACAAGTTCAAGAAGTAGATGAATAAATTTATCTAATCCAAACTTTTTCCAATCAAGTACTTTACAGACAAACATCAGAGATACACGTGCGTAGCCTGACAAAGACAAAATGATCACCTTCTAGAGAGAAGTAATAGTTGAAGTAATCAGACGGGAAATTTTGAATGTTGCTACAGTTATTCAAATTTTTGTAAGAACATTTGAATGCCCTTGTGGTTATTCACATAAATTTAACTCGCACATTCAATGACTAACTCTGGCTTACCAATCCTTTTTTCTTGGTTTCCGCTTTGTCTACCGTTTTTTTCTTGGATTCCCGGAACCGCTTCTCGGCAATAGGATCCACAGAGGCTGGCAAAGTCTGCATGTACAGGGACATACAACATGGCATTTACCACTGGAGTTTGAAGTAGGATGCAGCTAAAGCCATTCACACCTTTATGGAATAGTTCAACACACACATATGGGACATTAGCAGAAATAAAGACGGTGGGAACGATCCTGGAGGCAATGCCCGGAGGTGGTGCAACACTAGGAAAGTCCCGAATTAGTAACAATATTAATAATAATAATAATAATACATGGCATTTATATAGCGCCTTTCTTCAGAATTAAACTCAAATTGAAGAGCAATATATACATGAGAGTATGACGACGAAAATGGTGTTTTACGTCCTCTTGGTCTGAATCAGACACATATGGGACATTTGTAAATACAAATATGGTGGGAACAATACTGGAGGCAATGCCCGGAGGCAGTACGAAACCAGTAAAGTCTCGATTTTTTTTATTAATACAGATAGGTGTAGCGGTAACCACGCCTCGGTTAAACCTCATCGGCTATGGCACCGCTACAAGTATTTATACATGAGAGTACGCTATATAAGCGTACATGCCTTGCACAAACGTTCAACACTAGGCGGGTTTGCATTCATTACACAAAAATAATTATAAAAGGAATGCTTAACGGTACAGTTTTGAAAATGTGTGGCATTATTTGTAACAATAAAAGCTAGAGTCTGTTAAAGTTCCAAAGTAACATTTGTATTACTGGCCGATTCAATAACGCTTTGCAAAAAAAGCATGACAAAGAAAACAAAGAGGGAGGTTGGGACTCATTTTCAGTCACTGCCGTCCTTAAAATAGACTAGAGATCATTCATTGCTTGAAAAGTATTAACTCATTCCATGCTGGCCAGTTGCTTCCCTTTGCAAGCGTTCTGTACTGGCCGATTTGCATAGGTTGCCAAAAAATTATTTTCTAAATAATGGTAACAGATACAAACGTGACATTTTGGCAATATGTACACAATATACAGTACTAACACCTGCAACAGTTTCAAAGCATCCACTTGATTAGTTTTGATTTGTGATATTTTAAAATAAATGCATGTTTTGTCAAGCCAGGCACACTCATAATAGCGAAAATATAATTTTAAGGTCCCAAAATAGCCTACAGCCAGCCAGTCAGTGTCGAGAGGCATGAATGAAACGTAGTAGTAGCCCTCTGAGCCACTTTGAAGCACGCATGACTGTTAACCTATGAACTATGAATTTTTAAAGTTCACATGCGATATCCCGTTACCTTAGTAACGAGGCGTTGTGCGCATGCCCTGCGACGAGAGTGCAGGTTAGTATAGAAAGAGTTAAGGGACCATAGAGGATTACCTTTTATACCAGTTTGGTTAGCATGGGTTCGCTGAATTGTGCAGTGTGAACGTTTAAACACGACGTACGCTATCGCATACTCTTGTGTTGAACGGTTGTGAAAGGAAGCAATCGGCCAGTGTTGAATGAGTTAAGAACTGCTGGGTGTGTAGTAACAAAATTGATTTTGCTGCATATATATGCATGTGTTGCTGATGCCCAGAACTGCCATATGACACACTAGACTTCAGACCTGTGCATCCCTAAACGTAGCACATTTTTACCTGACACAGGTCTTTGGGTTTTTTTAATTGTTGAAAGAGAGACCCCCTTAAATACGCAGGTGACCTCCTAAAAATCTGCGGTAAAGGTAAAGATGTGCAAAATTTTTTACACCCCCTGCATTTCTCGGTTAATTCTATTTTTCCGTTTTTGCCTTTCTTACCATACATAAAGCTGTATTTTAGGAACATTTTTAGCTAATAACCTTTTTGGAATACTAACCCTATCCCTAACCCTATCCCTAAACCTAACCCTACCCCCCACTATGTACTGCAGTACACCGCGATTTGTCACAGTTGTGGTTCGTTGCGTTTTTCCGTCTTATAGGGTGGGGGGTAGGGTTTCGTTATCTTTAGGGTTAGGGATAGGGTTAGTATTCCAAAAAGGTTATTAGTAAAAATGTTCCT
Organism: Phymorhynchus buccinoides; assembly: GCA_017654935.2. Taxonomy (NCBI): domain Eukaryota; kingdom Metazoa; phylum Mollusca; class Gastropoda; order Neogastropoda; family Raphitomidae; genus Phymorhynchus; species Phymorhynchus buccinoides. Next base: position 33,209,557 of record CM065686.1, read on the forward strand.
AAAATACAGCTTTATGTATGGTAAGAAAGGCAATAACGGAAAAATAGAATTAACCGAGATAGGTAGGGGGGGGGGGGCACATCTTGACCTTTACCAAATCTGCAAACATATTTCATGTGCTGACTCTGATCCCCTGCTTTCTAAGATGCTGTAGAATGAACAATGCATAATCACACAAAAAACGGTAAATACCATACAAAACAAAAGCAACAATGAAAAAAACAACAACATTATTTCCATTATTTGTATTTGTTTATTGTTATTATTACCGTATTTTTTGGACTATAGGGTACACCTAATTATAAGGCGCACCCCAAAAATTTTGATTTTGTTATTATATTTTCTTACTATTTTATTAGTCATGTCATAAGGTGCGTGGGTCTCAGTCTGGGAAAAAACCCATCACCTTACAGTCCGAAAATTACGGTATTTTATTCAAAATTTGTTCTTATTATTATCGCCTTTAATTATTTTTATCGTTGCGGTCTTAAAATAAAGAGAACAAAAATTCATGCCCATGCAAGCATAAATACATGCCAAACTCAATGAAGTGAAACAAAACGCACGAATTCATAGCTTACACAACTTGCAACGCAAAACATTTCACGGCACTTTACCGCGCGGTCAGTGTCTGAATCAAGTCACCTTTTACAGTCAGTAGAAATGTCGTCTTGCCACTTTCATCATCTTTTCTTTCTAAGCATCTGCTCGTAACATTTCAACCAGTTCAGAAAATGGCAAAGACTGTCTCTCTGAAGGTGTAAGCTAGCAAGGAAAAACACACCAAAAGCTTGTTATCTAACATTAAAATACAGATTGGAAAAAAAATGTGACCATACAACAGTTCCATTGCTCCCTCAACCCCTCCCCAGCTCCCCCAAAAAACAATCGAGTCTACATATTCAAGTAATATATTTTCCACACAAGCAATTTTGTACCCGGCTTCGCCTGGGAATAATCTCTCTCTCTCTCTCTCTATCTATATATTTGTATAAGGCCTTTAAGATTAGAAGTGTTGCTTTGTCATAAGTATTGTATTGTTGCTAATCATTGATGTATTAATAATACACTTCTTTACATGTTGACACAGACCCTTCCTAATGGGGCGATGCCTTTTCTGGAATAAAATATTGTCTCTCTCCTTTCTCTCCATCTGTTCTTCTTGTTCTTCCTCTTGTACTCTTTTGCTTCTGTGCCCATCCCCGCCCTCTCATAGCCTAACCCCTGGAAGTGTAATGTTTCCTCTCTCTCTCTCTCCTTTCTTTCCATCTGTTCTTCCTCTTGTACTCTTTTGCTTCTGTGCCCATCCCCGCCCTCTCATAGCCTAACCCCTGGAAGTGTAATGTTTCCTCTCTCTCTCTCTCTCTGTCTCACACACACACACACAGATCAAGGGGAACAAACCCTGCAAAGAAACCAACCCGTACCAGTAGAGTTACTTCCCTTTGCTTCCGGACAAACATCCGTGGAGCTCTAAGGCTTTAATTAGATAGAAGATAGAAGATCTTAACTAATTTGCACTTGGCATGCTTGCTGCATCGGTTTAAAAAATGATTATATTTTACCAAAATGACAGATTGTAAGCTGACAAGCACTCAGGCTCAGCACTGTAACAGTTCTATTACTTTGATCGAGACAGGATACACAGTGTGACAGATTGTCCAGAATGAATTATATGAAGGAATTACAGTTTACAGACGTTGCTGTACGGTAATTGAAAGAAAAAGCGACAAAAACTCAAATACCGAAAATGAGACAGATTACGAAAGATTACGGACACACATCAGTTTAATCACTCAAAATACATCACACACAAAACCCAGCGTACCTGTTCAGGATATACATTGTCCAGATACCACTTGAAAGATTTACACTTGAGACGCTGCCGAAGTTTGACGCGATCAGATATATCGCCAGCGTAACCGTTCTCTGCCCCAGACCGAGTTTGGAAAAAATATTTCTGTTGCAAGCAAACACAAGCAAAAAACAAATCAGCATATCGCAATGACAGTGTTGAAACAACAGCTCTGTGAAAAAACCCACCTAACTTTCTTCTATTAATTATTAAGTAAAAGTGTTTTGTTTTGTGTTTTTTGTTGTTGGCTAGGTCTTACGTAAACATGCACACATACAGACCAATTCTGAGTCTCTCTCTATATATTTCTTTTTCTCTGTCACTACAGACACACAACACGCTCACTCTCCCTCTCTATCATTATTGTTGCTACTATTTCCTCGTTCTTTTGCTGTTGTGTTTAATGATGATGTTATAATATTGCTGTTTGCTTGTCTATTCATTTCTCTATTTTGCTTGTTTATTATTTTATTTGTTTGAGGACTTGATGAAAAGAAGTGTTGTTATGCTTATTCAGTTCACCCTCATTAAACATTTCAAGTTCAAGTTCTCTTTCACAGACACACACACACACACACTCTCTCTCTCTGTCTGTCTCTCTCTCTCATACACAGACTCACAAACATACACACACTCGCTCTCTTTCTCCATCTCTCTCTTGACAGGGCTGAGTGCAAAGAAAGGCATGTATGCTAATTTCATCACCCTGTATATTAAATAAAATGTTGCTCTTTCATTCACTCATTTGTTTTCTCAGAGGACTCACTTTGGCAAATGTTAAGAAAAGCTCCCTCCTCTGCTCCTTCCATTCATTTCAGATGGCTTCAGGTTAGGGTTAGGGTTAATTAAGAATAGGGTTTGGGATAGGGTTAGGGATAGGTTTAGGGTCAGTTTAGTCATCAACTTTTTTGTGTGTGTACTTGACAATAAACTGACCCTAAACCTATCCCTAACCCTATCCCAAACCCTATTCCTAACCCTAACCTGAAACCGTCTAATCCACACAAAAATAAAAATGGATGGTATGTTATGAGATTGACACTTAACTGACCCTAAACCTATCCCTAACCTTATCCCAAACCCTATTCCTAATTCTAACCCTAACCTGAAACCGTCTGAAATGAATGGAAGGGGCAGAGGAGGGAGCTTTTCGTAACATTTGCCCTCACTTTATAGCCGTCCATCCAGACCAGCGCTACACGCAGGGAGTTCTTCAGGAAGGAGTCCCCTCCGGGGGAGCCGTAAGGGCGACGCTTGCGGAAAATGTGACCCACCCGCGAACATGGGATGATCTCCAGCCTACCTCCGCACATCCACACCTGCAACAATGCATCACATTAGGGTAACTGACTAAAAATGTCTCTATAGCAGACCTGTTTACCCTTATAATGAACAACCTGGAATTTGCCACAGAAAAACCCGGAATTTGAGAAGAAAAAAAAAAAATTCACATCGGTACACGACTTGCGATAAAACCCTGATTTAAAAGGTATCTTGCGAGCGCGAGCGCACTGTGTGAAATTTTGTAGTCCATGTTGCAGTACTTGCAGTGTGCATGCTCATCTCCCAAACGCGAACTTGTTATTCCTGGCACTTTCAAATACTTTTGAGAAAACTTCTGCTTCACTTTTGGCCGCTTCACCCTATCACTCCAAGGTTTCGGTCAACCCTTGCGTCTTTTCATACACACGGAAACAAATAATAGACGTTTTTTCGAAATCCCGGGATTTTCAGCGTTCACCCGGAATTAATTATTTTACCCAGCATTTTTGCAAATTCCCGGGATAATTCTGGCAAAACCAGGAGGGTAAACAGGTCTACTATAGTATACACCCTCCACCTACATACAGAAGCTATATCTATAATATAATACGCTAAGGTCCGAAGTGTAAAAGAACGTAAAAACTCGGATACCGCGTAAATGTCAGACTCTTGCTTGCCATACAGTTCCAGAAGAACGCGTTGGACGTAATTCCGCTATGTCTGGTTCAAAATTGTGCTTTTGAAAGTTGATTTTGAAGCCAAAATGTATAAAATTTCCTTGAAATTTTGTGTCGTCTGTGTCGCCCGAGCTGTGTCGGAAATTGCCGAATCTACCTCGGACAACAACAACAGTGCTAATAAAGTTTGGGTAAAGGTATAAATGTGCCACCCCCCCTGCATTTCTCGGTTAATTGCAATTTTCCGTTTTAGCCTTTCTTACCAAACATAAAGCTGTATTTTATTAACCTTTTTAGCTTTTGGGAATACTAACCCCCCCCCTAACCCCCCCCCCCCCCCCCCCCCCCCCCCCCCCCCATAAGATGGGAAAACGCAATGAACCACGACTGTGACAAATGGTGCCGTGTACTGCAATACATAGGGGGGGGGGGGGGGGGGGGGTCCTATTAGATAATGGCCTAGGGTTATGGATAGGGTTAGTATTCCAAAAAGGTTATTAGCTAAAAAGGTTAATAAAATACAGCTTTATGTTTGGTAAGGCAAAAACGGGAAAATGGAATTAACCGAGAAATGCAGGGGGGGGGGTGGCACATCTTGACCTTTACCAAAGTTTGTTACTAAGTCACGCAAAATGTTCTCAAATCAATACATTGCTTCCAGTATTGCATCTTTATTCTTTAGTATGTGGTACGGGGGGAACTCTCTTACATTCACAGACAGCATATATGTTCTATCAATGTAACATTGAATACATTATCTTTGCATTTCAAAAAAAGATTTCTGGATCCGTGTGGAGCACGGGTGTAACTAGTAGTTAAAAAAAAACCCATGGTATTCATTCATTGTGACTAAAATTGATCACTCCACACATTGAATCGACAAGTAAATAATCAGAATATTAGCTTGGTATCAAAACCTTGTTGCTAAGGTGTCTTTTCCAGCATTGAAATTTAGTAGGATGAGACGATGACCTTGTCTCCATGGCTACGCTTGGCCGCCATGCTGTTCGCCACTTCCAACTGCACTTCAATGATGAAAGAGACACCTCAGCAATCAGGTTTTGGTATTCACATGCAATGGTCCCCAGCCACACACCTATTGGCCATGTAATAACTCTCGCCAATAACCCTATTTAAGACCAATAAATGGCTGCCTTTTGCAAGAGTGAATGCCCTTTTGGATACTGACCAACAAAGCCTTAACTCTCACTGTCAAGGGCGTTAATAACCCTGGTTGCAGTGGCCAATACCTAACAACAAAACATAGCATTTCTACAACATAATACAATACGCACGTACGTACAATAGAATAGAATACAATAGAATACAGTGGAACCTCCCTTATAAGACCTCCCATTATAAGACTCCCTCCCACATAAGACCTACTTCTCCGAGACACTGCCCTTCTTTGTAAGTATTACAAAATTACCTCCCTTATAAGACCCCTCCATTATAAGACCCCTCCCTTATAAGACCCCTCCCTTATAAGACCCCTCCCTTATAAGACCCCTCCCTTATAAGACCTCATTTTGGATGATTTTTGAAGGTCTTATAAGGGAGATTCCACTGTACAATACAATAGAATACAATAGAATACAAAGTTTTACCCTGAATGAAATCTCCAGGTTCTCCCCTCCCCACACTTCCATGCCCGGGTCATACTCCCCCAGTTCGTGGAAGTACTTGCGGTCCATGGCAAACAGACCACCGGCCATCGTCGGAGACCTGCAGGTAACCAGACAAACAAATGTTCTGCCCATCAAAGCACTGCTATGCTTTTGTTGATAATGATGCAGAGGAAGCAACAAAACAAAACATGAACATAGTGAAACTGTAGTGAATCAAACTTTGTGGGAACCTCATAAATTAAAACATTAACACAGGCAAGGTAATACGTAATTTCAACATGTATCCTAACCCTGTAAGATATTTTTAAATTAAATCTGTTGGTAACGCTTTAAGCGTAACTTTAGTAAAAAGATAAACAGATTTAAATACACCACACATACACACACTTGTGCACACACACACACACACACACACACACACATTCTGAATCACTTTTAGTGGAAGGATGTTAAATTGAGTAATAACACACACACACACAGACTGGTGACACACTACACATACACATGCGCGCGCATACACACACACACAAACCCACACACAGAGTGACAGACAGACTGGTGACACATTACACATACACACACGTGTACACACACACACACACACACACACACACACACACACACACACACACACACACACACACACAGAGTGACAGACTGGTGACAACACATTCACACACACACACAAATTACATTGCATAACCACTCACGGAATGGGGTCAGCCTGAGCTGCGTTGTTGGAGAAGTAATTCTTGGGCATGGAGTCCCACTTGAAGTGCATGCCCCAGTTGAAGCCCCCCTTAACGATGCTGGACGCCTCGTAGGCAAAAGTGTCGGCATTAACGATGTCAATGAGCGGCACGGCCACATTGTGTCGGTCATCCTTGATCCTGGCCAGCAAAGGTTCTAGCCAACTGGGGCCTACCTCGCAGTGACTGTCTAGGAAGATCAACACCTGAAAAAATCAAAGATCAATGGAATCGAACTTGTTATTTGTCTACTAAATTGTAGCTATTGCACTCTGAACATGGGCATGCTCGTTACATAAAGCATGGGATTTTAAATAATGCTAAAACTTGGAGAAATTTGATGGTGATGCACTAAGGATGGAAAAATAATATAACTGTCCTGAAACAAGAAAATCAAAAGGCAAAATATCACGGCTTCTGCAGACATCAATAGGACAAGGCCTACGAGTGTTACATTTCAAAAGGACATATATTTTGTACAAACAAGGGGTACACAATAGCCTGATATGACATTTTCAGTTTTAATTGGACTACCGGATTTTGTGGAACATTAGGCGCTGCTGTGTATAAGGTGAATAGGGCAGTTTTCAAGAAAAAGGCGCCCTTGTTTATAAGGCGATACACACCTTGCAAAAGAAAGTCGAAATTTGAAACCGTACACGTCCTGTAAACGCTTACCAACCGCCATTACTGCTGTCATAAACGAGAGTTGGCTCCCTTCTCCAATAATCGAACTTCCGTTTTTGCGACTTCCGTTTGTTGTGTTTGGACTTTTCTTCGCGAAAACTGGTAGAATTATGGCATTTTAAGCTCTACAACGATGCTTTTTACATCCAATGAAGGGTTATGGCATCTGTTGGACGGTATCTCGGATGATAATAGGGATTTTGAAGCATTTTAACGTGAGTATTCATCGTATCGACGACTCGTTACCACTTTCGATGTTGTGACTCACAGTAGACTGTACTGAGTACGGCAATCGTTGCCTCTCTTCTCAGGATTTTGTTCACTAATAGGGCGCCCTCGTTTATTAGGCGCATGGGTTGAAATTAGAGAAAAACATATCGCCTTATAGTCCAAAAATGACGGCATGTCCTAAGACCTGAGTCTCAGGACGTCACTGATAATGTTAACGTTTCCAGATATTTTTCTATAAAATCTGTACGTTCCAAAAAGAAGAGAGACGTTACCTGACTCCAGCTGAAATGGTCTTTCAAAAATCAAACATTACTAAGTAAGAAGACCATTTGATTACATTTCAAAATATTAGCCTTAATTCTAGAACATTCAGAAAGGTTGAGCAGATTAACTATTATGGTACCAATAACCATGGGCGAATACATTCGCCCAAGACTTCACTGCATTCTCACCAAATGCAAAGACATCCACTGCCAAGAATCTGCCATATGTTTGTCTGTTTTTAAGAGGTTATGTACAGTAATTGTTCTTTCCGTTAACTCTTTGGTTTCTGTATTTAGAGAATGTTCAACTACTGTTCATTCCTGAGAACCTCTTTAGCTGCTGATAAATTTTATCCCGTTGATTCCCACAGGCCTCTTTTGATCGTGATATCACGCAACATGATGCAACTGTTATTACTTTTCTCTTCTATAATTGCAATGCAATGAGGGTTTTTTCCCTTTTCTTACTGGGGCAAGCATTGTTTATGAAAGAGAAACAGGCTGCTGAAAACATGCCACATATTCACAATAACATAACACCCCTTTATACAGTTTTACTCTCTCTGGAAACCCAGGAATAGGGAGATAGAGAGCTCTATAAAGCTAGGAATCTGCAGTTGCTCCCATTCAACCTCAAAAGCGGTTCTCAGGAACGGAAGAGTTAAAGCAACACATGCACACTCAAAAAAATAGTAACACACCTCTTGTTGGTTGAGATGCAATGGAAAACCAAGAACATAATCAAATAAAATACATGGTGCTAAAAGAGTTCATGCTTTACAGACAGTAGAGGTCCTTGGAATACATCCACTTCAATAGACGATTTTCGGAAAAAAAATATAGGGGAGAGCACTTCGTGAAAATTAGAGTTGCTTACCTCCATTACTCGGTCAAATACCATAGCAACAATGGGTGTCGAAGCTTGAAACCGCAGGATGCGAGTCAGTAACTTGCAAACATTTTTTATAGAAAAATTAAGGGTGGCCAGTGGCCACAAACTGATAAAACTTGCAAAATGTGACGTAAAAATATAAATTACATCAATTTTTGAATGTCGCACGGTGTTCTAAGTGCTGTATGTCTGCTCAAACACACGAGGCGAGAGCTGGGGATCTACCTGATGGTAGAGTAACTTCCCTTGTTTGACCGATTGAATTAGGCAAGATCACTCCCACACACCATGAAATTACTCCCCTTAATTATTTACGAACAATTCCTATTGTCTAACTCTTTACTATTATTTTCTTTATTCTTTGTTGTTTATCAAAGCTCAACAACAACAAAAGTGGAAGTAGCAATCTCTTTGAAGGATCAACGAGGGCGCAATTACTCTTAGTCATCATGAATGCATGTGTGAAAATAGTAAATTCATAAATGCATACATGTACAAACATGTACATAAAAAAAGCAGAAATTTGCTCAAGACTGGAAAAGAAAATCTACGTGTATTTTACTGAAGATCAGCAGGGCTCCCAATCGTCCCGCAAAACAAGGGGTCCCATGGACTCCTTCACTTACAGAATAGAGGGTCCTAGAGGCAGGATAGAGGGTCCCAGTGGCATTGTGAATGCTAAAAATAATTTTTGTAGTGCATCCCTGGGACCCCGTGCACATTCTTTTAGAGGGTCCTTGAGAATTGTAGTGCTTCATAGACCCCTGATACGATATTATACTTGGTGACCAACCTCTCCGGTGGCATTATTGGCTCCTAGCATACGCGCTCTGATCAGCCCCAGGCGTTCCTTGCTGTGCAGTACGGACACCTTGGGCAGGTGTGCCTTGACGTACTGGTTCAGATCGTCTTTCAGGAAGGCTGGTGGGTGAAACACACACCATACAGGTCAGTCTTATGCTGTGGTGCACTACAATAACATGTACACATTTAATAAACACATACCCTTCGCACATATTATGCAATGACACTTTACATGTACACACACACACATACACGCACACATACTTCAATTAAGGTACATACCAACACACCACACACCCACATTCACACAAACACACACACAAAAACCCAACCCACATACTTTAATTCAGGTACATACCCACGTACCCACATAACACCCATACCCATTCCACACACACACACACACACATTCCTAATCACTAACCCTCCCTTCTTCAATTCACCTCTCTCCCAACCACCTTAAATTTATTTATGGAGACATCTTTTTTTTTCCAGGTACAATTTTCTTTTCTTTCATATTTCTTAGATTTTTAACTTTTCACTACAGTCCACCAATCAAAAAAGCCAAAGCTATGGGCAAAAGTAAAACATTCTCTCAATCCTGAAATAACACGTTTCAATGTTCTCAGAATGTTTCAAATCCTGATATTTTAAAAAATGTCCAACATATGTGCCTGCAAGAACAAAAGGAATAAAGAACACAGATAGACAGTTCTGGCATTCACCCCTCGGACTGTCTCTTGTGTATATACAGAATGGGTGGGGATAGTGTTAGAATTACGTATCTACCCTCTCTTGCTTATCAATTTTGGCAGAAATGGTGGATTTAAATATAGGACCGTGATTTCAGATGACAAAAATGGCCAATCCTGAAGACTGTTTCTATCAAATGTTTCAATCCCGATTTCAGGAGCATGCCTGAATTATTTTCACCTATTTGGTGCACAGGTGCATAGAGCTGTAGAGTGGCACAGAGGTATCACATTCGCCTCGTGTCAAGTAAACCTGAGTTCGAACGTGGGTACAGGGGATTTTTCCTCTCACTTTACTCTAGGCCTTGCGGTCTGAATGTGAAGTCTTTCAGATGAGACGATAAACCGAGGTCCCGTGTGCCCATGCACTTAAATACACGTCAAACCGAGAGGTCATTTGGTCAAAATTTACCCCCTCCATTTTCTTCCTCATCAGTCACACAAAAATCGCATGCAAAAAAAATAAAAATTGGGTGGCGCGCCTCTGGCTGTGACGCGCTCTCCAGGTGGGAGCAACCCGAATTTCACAGACGCCTCTGTGACTATAAAGTACCCAATACAGTGGAACCTCCCTTATAAGACTTCCCATTATAAGATTCCCTCCCACATAAGACCTACTTCTCTGAGACATTGCCCTTCTTTGTAAGTATTAAAAGTACCTCTCCTATTGGGGTCTGCAATGAACACCTTTTGCAAGAGTGAATGCCCTTGGAGGGTGGGGGAAGACGGTTCAGTACTGACCAGACAGGGGGATAACTCTCGCCAATAACCCCTATTTGATGCCACGAAATAGCTGCCTTTCGCAAGAGTGAATGCCCTTGTCAGTACTGACCAGCAAGAGCAATTACTCTCATTGTCAAGGGTGTTAATAACCCTAGTTGCAAAGGCCTATAAGACCCCTCCCTTGTAAGACCTCATTTGGGATGATTTTTGAAGGTCCTATAAGGGAGGTTCCACTGTACCTAATACAGTCTACAAGATGAACACCACACAGCACAGAACACAGCGGACTAGACTTACAGAATTCACTGGCGTCGTCGACCAGAATGATTTCGTGGACGAGCTGCGATGGAGAGCGGTGCAGAACACTGTGCACGGTGCGTAGCAGGGCCGACATGGCTTCGTTGTGAAAGCAGATCACGATGCTGGCTGGAGGCAAGTCTGGGGCATACTTCTTTTCCCTGCAGCTATTCTCACAAAAAAGAGAGAGAGAGAGAGAGAGAGAGAGAGAGAGAGAGAGAGAGAGAGAGAGAGAGAGAGAGAGAGAGAGAGAGAGAGAGGAGAGAGGGAGGGAGGGAGAGAGAGAGAGAGAGAGAGAGAGAGAGAGGGAAAAAAAAAGGCTATTAATTATTATTAAAAAGCACGGACAGTGGCACAGCACACGCTTCTTCCAAGGCTGACATGGCTTCGTTGTGAAAACTGATCACGATACTGGCTGGCGGCAAGTCTGGGGAATGCTTCTTTCTCCTGCATCTGTTCTCACAAAGACAGAGAGAGAGAGAGAGAGAGAGAGAGAGAGAGAGAGAGAGAGAGAGGGGGGGGGGAGGCTATTATTATCAAAAAGCACGGACAGTGACACAGCACATGCTTCTTCCAAGGCTGACATGGCTTCGCTGTGAAAACTGATCACGATACTGGCTGGCGGCAAGTCTGGGGCATGCTTCTTTCTCCTGCATCTGTTCTCACAAAGACAGAGAGACAGAGAGAGAAGCGGGCAAAAAAAGGCTATTAAAAAGCACGGACAGTGACACAGCAGTGAAAACAGATCACGATGCTAGCTGGCGGCAAGTCTGGACCAATACTTCTTTTCCCTGCATCTGTTTTACACGCACAAGAAAAAATACTATTAGAAGCATAGGGCTCTTTGAAGGTTAATAATGTAATATGGTTTTGTGGTTAAAAAAAAAGATGACAATACTACTAGTTGAGGAACTTGCATTTCACATATAACACAGAGACTAGTAAGAGAGAAACATTTAATTACTATTGGAAAGCACTGACACAGCACAGGCTTATTGAGTAGTTATTCCAAGGCTGACATCCATGGCTTTGCTGCGAAAACAGATCACAATACTGGATGAGGGAAAGTCTGACAAGGACTTCTTTTTCCTGCATCTGTTCCTTGCATCTGATCACAGACAAAGATGACGAGAGATAAATTATGACTAACTTTGAATTTGAAAGCACTCACAAAGCATATAGACCTTTTCTGAGGTTGTATGTGGTATGGATTTGTTATAAAAAAAAAGTAATTATGGCAAAACAGGCAAAAAGCAAGTGTAGGGGTGATTGTTTGGGGCAAAATCCATACATGTATTTTCCCATGCAGTTGTGCGCAGTGACGATACACCATTTGATTGGACGATGGCAAGCGGCCATTTCAGTCACTTAAAAGTTGTTTCATAAAAAACTAACCCTAACCCAACCCTAACCTTGTCCTAATCCAATCCCTTACCAGAGAAAGGCAAAATGTTGTTTCTATTGAGTATATTCAGTGAGAATGTTTAGTGTGGGGCAAACAAAGTTTAACCTTTGCAAGTGACGAAAATAGCAGCCAATCAAATTGATGTATGGTTACTGTGCACAGTGTATTTTCGTCCATAAGAGAAGATAATCTTTTGACAAAAAAAGCAACAATATTTCCCTCTTTTCTGTCTTTAGTTAACACTTGTAACCCCGATTAAAATGACGACTCTACTCCCTGTAACCACCAAATTAATGTTGGTAAACTGGGCCCGAAATGGGGTACTTTGTTTTAAAAAAATATAAAAAAATAACTACTTGATGGATTGACTTCAAATGTTCAGGGTTTGTGTATAAATGAAACATGTTTAACTTGCAATGTTTGTTTTGTTATGCGATATTTTTTATTTTTTCATATTGCAATTTTAACTCTAAAATACATAACAAAGTGGGTGTATGGGGGCGGTTTTAGACGGCTTGGTAGGAGAAAGTAATGGATGTCATGGGCGGAATCAGGCTATAAGGGGCTTAAAAAGTTAAACTATCTCCCTTATGGTCATAAACGTGGATACAGACCCTCTTTTACCCCTTGCACTTGTTCTCGCAGGTATGCAAAAACTGAAAGCAGCAAGAGATAAATAAATTATTAAAAAGAATATCTGACCAAACGATGGTGGAATGGCTGGTACCCACGTGTCGTCATATCCGGCCACAAGGAGCGCCATATTATGGGAGACCGCCATCTTAGTCCTTACCTTTTTTTGAAAAATGCCAGATCGATGCTGCGTATTTGGCTGTTCCAATTCGAAACTTATCTAAACTGTATTTATAACATCTGGATGTTTTCTTTACACATTTAGATAACATTTTCACTTTGTTTACACACAAATAAGGACTAAGATGGCGACACTTCCGTTGGAATGGTCGAGATGCGCACGCAGGTGGGTTGGAGCCATACTCACAAAGAATTTCTGGCATCTGGGATTGGACGGACGTAAGACAGCCTGTCGCTGACATACTGGTTAAAGGAATGAAGGTGGAAACCTGCACATAAACACAGGTACATTACGATATATTGCATGCTGGACAGAGTGCAATGTTGACTGATACTATTAAAACCTTCCACAAGCAAAAGTTCCTCTTGTCATCAATACATGTATGGTGCTGGTAGTTCACTAACTGATATTAACATTTCTTCTTGACATCAATGTTGGTAATTCACTAACTGATATCAAAATTTCTTCTTGTCATCAATATGGTGCTGGTAGTTCACTAACTGATATTAATATTTCTTCTTGACATCAATGTTGGTAATTCACTAACTGATATCAAAATTTCTTCTTGTCATCAATATGGTGTTGCTAATTCACTAACTCAGTAACTGATATTAACATTTCTTCTTGACATCAATATGGTGCTGGTAATTCACTAACTGATATCAAAATGTCTTCTTGACATCAATATGGTGCTGGTAATTCACTAACTGATATCAAAATGTCTTCTTTACATCAATATGGTGCTGGTAATTCACTAACTGATATCAAAATTTCTTCTTGTCATCAATATGGTGCTGGTAGTTCACTAACTGATATCAAAATGTCTTCTTTACATCAATATGGTGCTGGTAATTCACTAACTGATATCAAAATTTCTTCTTGACATCAATATGGTGCTGGTAATTCACTAACTGATATTAAATTTTCATCTTGACATCAATATGGTGCTGGTAATTCACTAACTGATATTAAAATTTCTTCTTGACATCAATAGGGTGCTAATAATTCACTAACTGATATTGAATCAGATCGATAAGCATCAGTGAATGTGACCCAGTCTAAGCGATTCACAGCAGTGTGATTGTCTAGTCTGGACTGCTGCCTATGTATCTGATTATTGTTCTCACTGGGGGGATGGGGTGGTGGTGGTGGTGGGGGGGGGGGGGGGGGGGGCTCCTCTATATCAACCTGACTATGACACAAATTAGCTTCCAAAATGTGGAAGCCACAAGTTTTGACACTCAAAAAAACGGAAATCCAGCATGTTGGTATCAAACTATCATACTTTGAAACAAACTTTTCAAAACATAACAAAGCATAATAAAACACTTCAACAAAAGTATGGGTTAGGACTTAAAGAGAATTGATAGATAGAGAGCCACAAAAACAAGTTTTTAAAACCAAAATCTAATATAATAATTAATGACATAAATTTTCAAAAAATGCCAGATAGCTATTCTTAGGACTGAGTGCAACACAAGTTACAACAATTAGTCCTATTAATTACTACAATCACCTTCATCGTATTTCCTCTGATCATCAGGGGTGTGGATGGTATTCAGCTCTGACAAATATTCGGAGCTGTACACCAACGGTTCTCCAGCCATCATCAGAGATCCTCCCGGTGGCCTGGGATCGGAGTCATTGTGGTGCAAAGCCAAACCGCTTGACCGGTGCTTGAGTCGACGCTTAGCTGCCCGACTGTGGCCGAAGCTGAAGGACGTCAAGTAGAGAATCAGGAAGTAACACAGGGAGAAGGCCAGCAGAATGAAAGAAATCCGTTTCACCTTCAAACGGGGCATGGTGCTGATGAACTGGGATGTTCAGTGAGATACAACTAAATCATCAACTGTTCTTTGAAGTGATTTGCAGCGAAGACGTCCTCCAGATGTATTCAGGCTGTCTTATCTTTCCTCCATTACACTACAGCTGAAGGTAGGTACCTGAGATCTGAAAACACATTCAGTTAATAAATGCAGAGCTCTTTATAAATTTGCATACAATTGACCTATTTCAGTATTTGAAAGCAATTTTCAATTTCAATATAATTTAACTATAAAATACCAAAAAACCCAAAAAACAATTCAACTCACTCGGGACGAATGAGCTGGCTCCAGCTCATGAGAGTTTTTAAGAGGTTTTGATTTCTGGCGTGTAACCTGCGTGTGTGCCAGTTGAATGGATGACACAGACTCACATAGTAGGTATCCTGTGCACCAATAGCAGTCTTTAGAAACGAAGACCTTGGGTGTTTGTCAGAATAAACATCCCTAATACTAGTAATACAGGAAGAAGGAAGAAAAACAAAATGATACTATATATATGTTTGCTTTAATTCACACAACTGTGTATGCATGCAAATGCACGCACACAAACACACACACACACACACACTGACACACACGTACCGTCTAGCCTCCGCATTCACGGGTGTATTATTCAACATAACAGTTAACACACACATTAAGAAAACATTATATTCCCCACACAATCCCGTTTAAAAAAAAAAAAATAATGCTTTTATTTTATTCATGATTACCAGCCGCGAACAAAGAGAGCGAAGCTGGTAATGTTTTCAGTGCATTCTGAAGCCGACTTGGCTGACTATCTATGTTAACACGATAACATTTGAAAGAATGGACCTAGGACGCTCAAATTTTGCATGCGGATAGGCACTAAGAATATTTGTGCCCCCCCCCCCCCCCCCCTGCATTTCTCGGTTAATTCTATTTTTCCGTTTTTGCCTTTCTTACCATACATAAAGCTGTATTTTAGGAACATTTTTAGCTAATAACCTTTTTGGAATACTAACCCTATCCCTAACCCTAAACCTAACCCTACCTACCACTATGTGTACTGCAGTACACCGCGATTTGTTACAGTTGTGGTTCGTTGCGTTTTTCCGTCTTATAGGGTGGGGGGTAGGGTTAGGATTAGCCTAGGGTTAGGATTAGGGTTAGTAATTCAAAAAGATAATTTGGTGAAAATGTTCCTAAAATACAGCTTTATGTATGGTAAGAAAGGCAATAACAGAAAAATACAATTAATCGAGAAATGTAGGGGGGGTGGCACATCTGGACCGTTACCAATATTTTTAGGTAAAGTTCGAAAATGAAGGTCATAGGTCAAAGGTCAAGGTCACTGGAGCTGAAAACGCTGCCGAAAACCTGGCACGATAATGGAAGGACCTAGGACGCTCAAATTTTGCTTGCGGATAGGTACTAAGGATATCGAGACCAAGTTCGAAAACCAAGGTCATCTATAGGTCAAAGGTCAAGGTCACTGGACCCGGAAATGCTGCCGCGCGGCTGGTGGTCTAGCGTCTTAACGTTCTAGTTTCACTTTCAGTGGATTCTGTTCCTGACTATCTTATCTATTAGCCGTTTTAGGTGGGGTTGTTACTTCCCTCGGTTTGGTGGCTCACTGATACAGTCCCCTTGTTTGCTATAACTTCCGGTGGCGAGTTGGGCAGCTACCGTAGATAGTAGATCGACTTTCCTGTTTCTGTTTGCGTCGCAGACGCCACTTCTGACGATAAATCGCGATGTTGATACGAACATGAATGTTTTGCTGTCCCTACACATGATTACGCGAGTTTTACTACTCCTTATTTGCTTCAATAACATTTACTTTGTCACCATCTTTACCCTGCGCTTTTTGTTTTGTTTCTTTTCATGGTAGGCCTATGACGATAATGTGTTTACTGTTTACCACATCTGTGTAAATAATTACGGTGTGGCGAGAGCGCCGTATGCTTTGGTTTGTTCCATAATTAATTTGATGGTTTTACAACAAATAAAATAATCAGTTTGAATTTTGATATGGTTGAGGGGGGATTATACTAGAGGGTGGGTGGGTCATGGATGAAGGATTTTCACTATGATTTGGGAATGGGTAGAACTAGAAGGGTGGGAGTAAAGTGGGGCGGATGGCCCGGGGGAAGGGGCTCGTACAGTGACACACACACACGCACACATGTACAGAGATATATATATATAGTTTTACATCAGTTTAAAGAGGCAATGCTATGGCATAACAGGCACCTTTCTAGGATGGGTTAACCAGTGACATAATTATAAGCCTTTTACTACTTGCCTTATATGCAAATTCTTTGATGTTGACTAACTCTACTTTTAAGTTGCAATGGAGGAAGCCAAGGGTCTTACTGACTTTGCTGCACACATTTGAGATGTGGGTGTCCCATCTAAGGTCTTGTGATATTGTAAAGCCCAGACATTTATTTTCATCTCTATCCAATCCAGGTCCTGGCCATATAGTTGGTAGTTCTTTATCAGGGGATTTTTCTTCCTGATCACATGGAGGCTCTTGCATTTGTCAGGATGGAAGGACATCCATTTGTTTTCCCATGATGCTAATTCATTTAGGTCTGGTTGGAGATCATTGAGGTCTCTGGGAGGGTCCACAGCTCGGTGACAGAGTCGTCCACAAAGAGAAAGGAAGTTGGAAGATAGTTGCCTCGAAAGACCATTGATGCCAACAGGAAAAGGGTCGGCCCAAGCACAGATCCTTGGGGGACTCCTGATTCTACAGGGATAGCTTCGGATGCAGCTCAATCAACAACTATTTTTTCCTGCCTGCCTGCAAGGAAGCTCTCAATTAATCTACTGACTGAACTTCTGATCCCATAGTGGCGAAATTATTCATAAGGAGATAGTGATAAATCTTATCAAAGGCCTTTTTAAAATCCACGACTAGGACGTTGGTCCTTCCAGATAAAAATTATAAAAAAAGCGACAAAAATGTGCTTGATAGTGGTGGTGAGAAATACTGGGTCACCAACTCACTCACACACACACACCACAACTCACATACACACACAACACAACTCACACACACACACATGCATGCACGCACGTACACACACGCACGCACACACGCACACGCACACACAGAGGCGCGTGAAGGTCGAGAGGGTATACAGTCGTATATTGTAAAGACAAACAATTTATCATGTGTGTGTGTCACTGACTGAGTCAGTTGTGTCTGACTATAACTTTTTCATAGCAGATAAAGCGACTGCTATTCTACTTCTACAGGGCTGGACTGAAATTTGTTTTCATTGGTGGTAGGTGATAGAAGCTGTGAAGCAGTGACCGACACCTAGGCATCTATATAAAAAAAAAGACAAACAATGTATCGTGTGTGTGTCACAGTGTGTGCGTGTGTGTGTGTGTGTGTGTGTGTGTGTGTGTGTGTGTGTGTGTGTGTGTCACTGACTGAGTCAGCTGACTATGACTTTCACATAGCAGATAAAGCTACTGCTATTCTACTTAGAACTACAGGGCTGGACTGAAATTTGTTTTCAGTGGTGGTAGGTGATAGAAGCTGTAAAACAGTGACAGACACCTAGGCATCCATTGTTTCAGAAGGCGTAAAATCTCTATTTTTCTCTCTCTCTAGGCATCCATAAAATAAGTTTTAAAAAAAGGACCTAGAATACTACCTTGAGGAACACTACTGCTAACATGTGCAGCCTACAGACTGATTTCACATCTTTACTATTACAATACTGAGTTCTGTTAAATGAAAAGTCTTCTATCCATTTAAGTAAATTGTTGTGGATTCCATAACCATGTAATTTAATTTTATGTTGTAGGCCTACTTACAACAGTTGTGTTGTAATGGAAAGAGTGACTTGTTTTGGGCTTTAAAGCTGATTAAGTTCTTTTAAAACATTATTTATTATTTATTTTGTTATTATTTGTTTTTAAATAAATAGATCTAGCGCAGGCCAAACAATGTCTTAGCGTGTACTATTTCACTTCTGAGTACTGGGTGCACTATCCCAGGTTGTTGGGGTGATGGCTTATGCACACTTTCTTATTTCAAGCACTTGGAGACGGGTGGAAGTAAAGTACATTTTCTTACTACACATTTCATAATTTGCACACCATTTCAACGCCCCAGGAGAAATATCAGTATGCAGTACAATTTATTGTTACAAACTTGCTGTTTGTATACCCTTTGAAAATCCAAAATAAACCTCTTTTTTTTAAAGCGTGAATAGCAAATGTCTCCTTTACATCCTGCAGTCCTAAAGATTACAGACACATGGGAGGGAACATGAGAATCAGTGAATAATTGACATAATTGGTAGTGCAACATACTGGGAATGAGATTGAATCATACAAATTATTTTTATTTTTTTAAAATTATGAAACATAATAGAAAAGGAACCGCCTAAGCTAATGAAAAAAGTTATGTTCTGTGGCTTTTTCGTGCAAGACAGTATGAGTTTGCTCAGTTGCAGGGTTTGTGATCGAATAAATAATCACAACTGAGCCAAACAAATAAGATTGTGATCTGTGATGAGAAACACAGTGTTGTGTAAAAGTAGAGCTGATTAATTAAAAAAAATCAGTCAGAAAATTGTGTGTCAGAGATTCAATGCGAAATCTGCAAGCTGCACGCACATCTTTGGTTGTTCCTTGCCCATTACTTGTCGTCAGGCAAACATTCAGCCCCATCGGCTCGGAAGTGAGTAGATCACTTTTCGCGACTCCGCGCGCTAGAGATAAACAAGCGCATTCACTCTTGCAAACCGGCTTCGATAAAACGGCTAATAGATCTACTGACTATGCTAACACGATAACGTTTGAACGAAGGGACCTAGGATGCTCATAATTTGCATGCAGATATGTACTAAGACTATCTCAGCCATATTAGAAAATGGAGGTCATAGGTCAAAGGTCATGGACACTGGAGCTGAAAATGCTGCCGAACACCTGGCAAGATAACGGAGGGACCTAGGACGCTCAAATTGTGTGCGTTAATACTATAATAGGTACTAAAGATATTTATACCAAGTTAAAAAATGAAGGTGATATGTCAAAGGTCAAGGCCATTGGCACAAAAAATGCTGCTGAGCACCTGGGAACGATAATGATTGAACAGAGGGATAGATCTAGCCTTTCTAGGACGCTCAAATGTTGCATGCGGATAGGCACTAAGAATATATAGGTCATATGTCAAAGGTCAAGGTCACTGGAGCCAAAAATGCTGCAGAGCACCTGGCACAATGTTTTCAAGAACGCAGAGACCTAGTAGGACACTCAAATTTTGCTTGCGGATTGGTACTATTACTACTAATGATATATAAAACCAAGTTCGAAAATCAAGGTCATAGGTCAAAAGTCAAAGTCACTGGACCCGAAAATGTTACCGCGCGGCTGGTGGTCTAGCGTCTTAACGCTCTAGTTTATGTATTATTTAGTTAGCTATCTATTTCTTTTCTTTGCTCTTCCTTAGCCTGTGCTCTTCCTTAACCTTGGCACAGTTTTCAGCAGAATGTTCAACCTGATGAAGGAGGACGATAGACGGGAAGAGGAAGAAGAACATCTCAAGCTTCAGTTCCAGACGCCAGACCAGACGGCAGATCAGATGCCAGACTCACAACGACTTACACGTTTTCAAGTTTTGTACTGTGGCAGACAAAAGTTTGGCTGTCTTTCATACAGAACAATTTTGTGTTCAAAAACTTTGCATCCAATTCATCATTGTCTTCTCAGGAAAATCTAAGCTCTATATTAAATGAAAAGTAAACACAGAAACCATAAAGAAGAACTTAAATACTCGTCTTTTCACTCTTCACAACATTTTTTTCCTGAAAAATTTAGCGTTATCGGCCCTGAAACAGGGGGAGTAAGCCTTAAGCTAATCACGTGACCAACAAGGAAGCGGAAAGTTTGAAATTGTTGTGGCGTTTAGAAGACACAAATTGGTATGTAGTTTGTGTATTTCGTTTACTACTTTAGTGACTAATATAATGGTATAACCTTTACTGACCTGTGAACACTTTGATTTACTGTGTGTTTATTAACGATCGACAGCAATCGCGCGCCTCCGATTCGCCAAGACGGCAGACGCCAGCGCCCGGTGTCGCGTGAAATTTGACCCGCGTGAAATCCGTCCTGTTTACGTTTTCGAATTGTTTGCTACTTCAGTATTAATTTCGGAAGGCGCCCCTAGGTCTAAATACATCAAGAAGCGTCTTGAGGCATGCAGGAAGAGCAGAGGATTCATCACTAAATTAGATATGAGTAGTCAATATCTTTATCTTTACTCAGTCATGCATAATTTCTGACAAGTGACATCAAGCTTGAGTTGGTCTTGGATGACTGTAGGAACGACGGAACGAGGTCAAACCGCAGCGATTTTTCTGTGCCAAACGGTCACTTCCTTTGCTTGTTTTTATTGATGGTTATTCTTGGTGCTGACCATCCAAGTTTTATTCTTTCGGGAAGCAGACACCTACCTGGTCATTTGGGAACGATCATTTTTTACGCGAAGACGGCCGATCGCGAGAGACAAGCGATCCAATATTTGGGTCCAGTTCATTTGTTTACCATTTCTGAACGGTAACTACTTGCTTTTTTAAAACAAATACTTAGTTCCATTAAATATTTTTCTACAAAAGTACAAGTTCACCAAATTTGGTGCATCTCAATGCTGCTCAAGGTCTCCACAAGTCGGGAGGTGTTACGTCGAAGCCTGTCCGACATGTTGTTTTCTGCCATGTTCATGTTGACGTTGCGATCTTGTGAGTCGCACAAAAAGCTTAGGCTTAATCTGTCTAATGTTTGTGGTTGATGTTGCCCCTTTGAATAAGCTTTATTTTGGTACCAATGTTTTGTTTATTGGTAAAAATAAAAAAAAAGTTATGGCTGTTTGATTCATCCTAACCTTGATACAGTAACCTTGATCAACTTTTTCTTACATAGCTCATGTAAAAAAAGCTATCATTTTAAAACGTAACTTTCTCAATTTTCGACCGATTTTGATAATTTGGGTATCATTTTAAAGGTCTTGTCGGGCTCTTTCCAATGACATAATTTCATTAGGATTTTTAATCTTTTTTAAAATTTTATAACCATCCTAGATGACTGACAACAAACTCCAACTTAACAACGACAAGACTGAAAAAAAGTGAAATGATTTTAATTGTCCCCAAGAGACCTTTGTCTACAAACTCGCTCCCTACTTCTATCCAACTCTAACTCTCTGAGTCTCGTACGAAACAAATAAAATTGTACATAATCTTGATGATATAAATTACAATGACTTTTTCATAAAATGTACAGTAGACAAAACAAGAAATAGTGATGGTAAATTGTTTCTTAACAGATCTTATACTAACACCCGCAAAAACTTTTTTATTAACCGTGTTGTTCATATGTGGAATGATCTACCAATTAACATAAAGAATGCACCTAGCATTAATGAATTCAAAAATCTTTTGGACGAAAACCCAAATTTGAATTAAAAAAAAAAAGATAAAGAAAAAGAAAAAAAAAGGCCATTCTCTTAGTTAAACTAAAGATTTATCTTTTTTTTATTAGTTTTTTATTTAAGAGACGCAAACCACTAAATAATTTGTCAAGTCAAATTCATTGAGAAGGGGCGTAATAAGGGCCGAGAGGCCTATGCATAGCCCTACACCACCTACCTACCTACCTACCTACCTACCTCATTCAGACTTCTGCAAGTGTGCACAATCTTGGCTTCACACTGGATCAAACTGAAACACTTTCTTTTCAAAACTCAAATTTCCTCTGTCTGTCGTGCTTGCTATCTGGAACTCCGTCGCATTGCTTCTGTTCATCATCTTCTCTCTGAAGACGCCACCAAAACTCTTATCTCTGCCTTTGTTCTCTCTCGCTTAGACTAAGTACTGCAAACTTGTGCAATTCCCTTCTTGCTGGTTGCCCACAGAATCTCCTCACTAGATTGCCGAAAATTCAGAACAATGCTACTCACCTTGTACTGAGGTGTTCTAAATTCTCTCACTCTACCCCTATGCTTGAATCTCTTCACTGGCTTCCTGTCAGAAGGTGTATCGAATACAACTTACAAGCTCTCTCTGCTCTGTTACAAATCCCTGAATGGTCTGGCTCCTTATCTCGCTGATCTTCTGAACCTTTATAAAATTATACACCTCAGACAGTTACGCTCCTCTGACACTTCTCTCATCCAGATCTGTCGTTGCCACACCAGGACCATTGGCGAACGCTCCTTCTCTTTCCAAAAATCAGAAAAGTGCTGAAATCAGCCGTCTACACATTCTGCCAACTCCCTTTCTTCATTTAAGTCTTCTCTCAAAAAGTAGAAGTTCTACTCTTCAAATCATAGCCTGCTAAACTTGCCTAAAGTGCTATATATTTTTTTCAAAGTACTGTGCCCCTTCCATCTACGTGCATGTGTACAGGTCTGCGTGTTGTTTGTGCGTGTGTAGTGTGTGTGTTTGCATGTAGTGCGTTCATGTGTGTGTGTGTTTAGACTTTGGTGTATGCGTGTGTGTGTGTGGATGTATAATATATTTTTGACTTTTATTTATATTGCTTGAGCACTGGTTTACTCATTTATTATAATTGTAAGCGTTTAGGGCTTTTTTAAGATTAGGCGCTATAGTATAAGTATTATGCTAATTATTATTATTATGCTTATTTATAGTCAGTGATATTTTGTCTGAAATTTATTACAGTACAGCCGAACCCATTTATAAGAAACTCGCTTATATTTATATTTTATAATCAAGCAAAAAAAAAGTTCCCTGCCAAACTCCTTGAGTCCTTCTTTCTTATATATGCATTATCAAAACTCGGTATATCCGATTTTCGGATAAAGAAAACTCAGAAACAAGAAGCCCCCAAAAAATCATCTCCCTTCGATTTTCTTATAACCGAGTTTTGATGTATTTTGATTTTATGATGAGTCATGTGTCACAAGTTTCTTTATTGTCCATTGGGCATTGTACAAACGCAAATGGAAAATTGTCTTCCGCCGTGTAAAATAAGTTAAATACATCCAAACTAAAACATTAATTAAATACATGAAACAGAAATTTACATTTAAAATTTTTTTACTCTCATCTACTCTCCGCTATCTTGCTCGCTCATGCAACTCACCACCACTTCTGCCTTCATATTTGGCTCACTTTTGGAAGGGAGCCAATAGTATGATAGTTGTTTGGTTGTGTGTGTGTGTCACTGTGTGTGTGTTGCGTCCATGGTCCAATCTCCAAACTTTTACGTTGACATTTTCTCGGGAAATAGAAGGCATACATTGTTCAAACTTTGCCTACACATAGATGTTTATGCAAGCTTTCAAACAATAATGTCATGATTTGAATAATTAAATACTTAAAAAACAACACTGTAAACAGAAAACATTTTAGATTAGTGGGTTAGAGAGTATTCAACATGCAACATGAGTTAAGAGAGTCGCCAACAATGAAAGCCTCGATAGCTCATTGCGTAGAGCATCTGTCTGTCATGTCAATGGTTCGTGGTTCGATTCTCGGCAAAGGCACTTTTTTAAAATTTTAAGTTGTATCCATTAACGATAGTTTCATTTGTGCTTTAAGATTAAATACCCCCTCATCTTTACGACCCTCCATCTCAAAGTCATTATTTTTGGCAGTTTTGTACTTAAAGTTAAACACCCCCATCATGTTTACGACCCTCAATCTGAAAGTCATTTGTTGGCTAGCTTGAACTTTAAAAAATTAAAAATAACATTTTTGTTTTACATATTTATACATGCGAATATACATAATAATAAATTAAGATTTTACAATTTATCAATCAAATACTTCTTTAAACTTAAAGTTCTTTTAAAAGTAGATTTAGATGGACATAATTTCAAGAATGCTGGCAAGTTGTTCCATGTGTTTCCTGGATTTGAATAGATCGTTTCGGGGTTTAGGAAACGAAAGCATGTGAGTGTGTCGATTTTCATTTATTTTTAAAAAGCTTATAATTTTCTTCGGGGCAGTTCCGTTTATGACATTAAACATACATATGCATTTGTTATAGAAAAGCCTGTCTTTAAAAGGAAGGATGTTTAGTTGTTTGTAGTCATTTACAGTCAGGCTACTAGATTTAAGTAAAACTAGCTTTAAAGCTCTTTTATGTAAGCGAGTAATATAGTTTATGTGTTTGTGTGTGCATGCGCACACGTGCGCGTGTTCAGGGATTTTTTTTCCTGGGTTAGTGAAAATGTGTTCAGGCAAGTAAAATTTTTAAGTTACTCATCCGGAGGGCTAGTGAAATTTTAAAAGTTTGGCCAGCCCTGATATGGATATTGAATGATAATAAGATAATAATGTGACTCCAGGATCTTTTTCTTCTTTACATGGCTCTATCTTTTGTACTTCATTTTCAAGTGTCTTAAAATAGTCATACTCGCTAACTCAGGGTTGGTTTTACCAATATGCATTACCTTGCAATTTTAGACACATTTAAAATACAGATTCCAATCTGACCATTTCTGTAAATTATCTAAATCACTTTGGATTAATTACCCTATGTTCAGTTGCATTTGAAATTGCAAAGACGCTGATTATTTCAAAGATCGTAATGGATGGATTTAAATCCAAATCGTTTTTAGTTGTCGTCCGAACAACTTCAACAAGTGTCACCTATTTTATTTATTTTCAAAACGTTTAATTACTCAGTATAGGCACTATTGCTATGCCGAATCACTGTGTGATACAGATTTTGATTTTTAAGAACAACAACCCTGAATGACAAGTGTAAAAAAATGATCTTCCTTGATTTTCAGTAAGTGGAGTAACGGGCAGTACATCATATATGACATGGCTTTGCCTTTTTTTCTTTTTTTTTAAAAGATTCAAGAACAGACAGCTCAGTGTCGATCAACAGTATGCAGGCGCTGACCATCAAAGATGTGCTGCTGCAGTGCCAGACCAGCATGCATTGCCACAACAAGCAGATCAAAGTCCTCAAGAAAGTATACACCACTGTAAGTTTACTTAATACAATAGTAGTTATGATGTAAACTTCTTTAAAGTTGAAGTGCTGGTTCACAATCACATACTTTTTTTCTGCCTGGAGAACACATTACTGCTTTAATAGTCCAGGTAATTGTTAAATAAACAATATCCAACTTATGTTTTCATTTCAAGATCCAGACACTAGGTTGCATTTGATTTGGAACATTGACATTTAGTGATTTACAAAATTAATTTACAAGGGCCTGATAGATGGGGGGGGGGAGTACAAAAAATGGATTATATATAGAATTTATGATTATTTGATTTTAGGATTGATTGTGTTCAATTTTGAAAACATGAAGGTGCATCACCATGACAGATTACACTGAGCTTGAGAAAAGAAAAAACAACAACAAAGCCCACCTTGATTTGACGGTGGTTGATTTGTAAATTAAAATAAGAAATGCCTTGGTGCATTCAGGTCAAAGTCATGGGGACCAGTGTGTTCTGGGGAGCTGTCGGTGGACGGTCGTGGTGGCGCCCTCAGAGGAGGACCTCACTCACGCTGGCTCCGCGACTAAGAGAATAGTGTCGTCAGTAGGGGGCTTAGTAGGTGGTGTCCTGAACAGGCTCCGCTGAACTCCACCGAAGTGACTCAGCAGCGCTCAGTGCAGTGTCTCCTCGGTTGGTTGCTTCCTGACAGCCTGATATAGATTCGCTCCCCTTGGACTGCTGGTCGCGGATTCTGCGACCTAAACAAGCCTGGGTGTAGCTGCGAATTGGGATTCGGAATGAGCGGCGTGGGAGCAACGCCACTGTACGACCCAGAAGATAGGACAGCAAAAAAACAAAAAAAGAACTGTGTCAAGTCTAGTAATGTTCATTGAAATGAAACGTCAAAATTTGTGCTCTTACCAGAGTCTTTACAGTTTACTACAACTGCGCTAGCTCATGTTTCAGATGGGACTGGACCAGTTCTGGAAGGAGTTTGAAGAGCTGATCAAGTTCCCCATGGTGGTGTACAACAGGGAGCCCACCGTGGAGAGAACCATTGACTTCATTGCCAAGTTCGTCACTTCCTCTACCCCGGCCCCGCCCGCCCCGGCAAAAGGGGAAATGGACGGGGACCAACAGCAGGAAGACAGCAACCCTCTGCTGCAAAAGCTCTTTGATTTCCTGCTGCAGGTAGAGGCTGCTTTATTGCTGGGGTTTTGGGGGGGGGGGGGGGGGGGGCGGCATTGAATAACAAAATCATTGAAAATGCATCGTGACTGTTTTGGGGTCTGCAACGAACACCTTTTGCAAGAGTGAATGCCCTTGGAGGGTGGGGGAAGATGGTTCAGTACTGACCAGACAGGGGGATAACTCGCCAATAACCCCTATTTGATGCCACTAAATGGCTGCCTTTCGCAAGAGTGAATGCCCTTGTCAGTACTGACCAGCAAGAGCAATTACTCTCACTGTCAAGGGCGTTAATAACCCTAGTTTCAAAGGCCTATTCATGGGTGCAACTTTTCCTGGTATACAAGGATTTTCTGTTTTTGAATTTTGCCAGTAAAGGAAATTCCTTTTTTTTTAATTTGTCAAGCAAGATCTTTGTGTGTCTATTCTGGGTTTTTTTTCCAAACACTTTAAAATAAGCATTTGTATAAATTGTGGGGAAAAAAAGCTAAAATGCCTTCATAAATCAATGTTTGCTTCAGCTGCAGAGGGACATTGCCCCATGACCCCGGCCTTTCATTTTTTTTTCATTTTGTGTAGTTGCTCCCATGCGTATATTTGAACACAGTCTTTCTTTTACAACGTAAAAACTTGAGTTAAATGGCACTATTGGCAGAAAGGAAGTGGAGAAAGGTTTTTTTTATTTTTTGTAATGGTGACAGGAATGGACTTGATCTTTGATTGATCTTTTCAAAAGACTTTTGTTTAGTGACAGAACAGAAAATGATTTAGGATGGTTAAAATCAAAAGCCAATGATACCATTACCTGAAATGAACGACGATTTGTGACAATGACGGATGATCAGATGAACGCACATATATGTAGCATTAGTAGCAATGCATTTTATTAAACATTTATTGGTATTTGGTATTTTATAGTCAAAGATGTGTCTGTGAAATTCGGGTTGCTCCCACCTGGAGAGTGCGTCAAAGCCAGAGGCCTGCCACCCTTTTTTCTTTCTTTTTTTTTGCATGCGATTTTTGTGTGACATGAAGGAAATGGGTGTGTGTAAATTTTGACCAAATAACAACTTTTTCGTTGCCACTGGGTTTTAACTTGTACTAAGTGCATGGGCACATGGGACCTCGGTTTATCATTTCATCCGAAAGACCATAAGGCCTAGTACAGAGTGAGAGGAAAAATCCCATGTACCCAGGTTCGAACTTCCGGATTTATCGTACACGAGGCGAATGCGTTACCTCTGTGCCACTACACCACTCATTTATTGTTTGTCACTGAAAACTCAGCCCTGCATTTGTTATATTTTTGATATAACATATTTTATTTCCCTCTCCCATCCCTCCACTCCACAATTCCTTCATTCTCCCACACACCCATCCATCAACATGCATTTTTCAATATTAAGCATATTATTAATATAATTTGTACATGCATTTGTTATATTTTAGTTGCTTTTTGTTATTTCTGCAGCACCACAGTGCCAAGGATCGCGCGGTGAGGTTCCGGGCCTGTCAGCTGGTGACCAAGCTGCTGGCCAACCTGGGCGAGGAAGCGTCCATCGACGACGAGCTGTACGAGCGCGTGTTCCACTGCATGCTGGAGAGGCTGAGGGACAAGGCCGCCCTGGTCCGGGTGCAGGCCGTGCTGGCCCTGGTCAGGCTGCAGGACCCCACGGACGACACCTGCCCCGTCATCAAAGGTAGGCTGTGATTGTGCTCTTGTCATAGATTACAGAGCTCTGCTTCACATGGCACTTAGTTCAACCTGGGTACAGGGGATTTTTTTTCGCCTCGTATGCACTATAAACCCGAGGAGTTCGAACCTGGGTAAACCCACAACGAAACAAGTTGTCATTTGATCAAAATTTTGCCCCCCCCAAAAAAGGGTGGCGTGCCTCTCACGTTGCACTCTCCTAGCAGCCCTTACGGTAAAGTACCAAATACCATTTTGAGCGTGTGATGGAGAAGCTGAGGGACAAGGCCGCCCTGGTCCGCATGCTGGCCCGACCTGCCCCGTCATCAAAGGTGCCTGCCCAATGCAAAACTCCCAGCACTTATAGTATGGAGGGTCCTAGAGGCGGGATAACCCAGTGGCAACGTAAACAGAAACTCTTTTAGAGGGTCCTCTAACTTCATAGACCCTCAAATGGGGGTCCCTGGGAGCCCTGGGCTGTGATTGTTTTCTTGTGTCAGAGCTCTGCTTTAGCACTAGCCGCCGCGGTAACGCGTTCGTCTCGTATGCAAAAAAATCAAAATTTAACTCCCCCACACCCCTGGGTACTCTCACTCTTTAGGCCTCATCAGTCACACTAAAATCGCACCACAATGGTCAAAATTTAACACCCATCATCAGTCACACTAAAATCGGCATCAAAGCAGGGTCTGTGGCTATCCAAAGAACGCCTAGAGCTGTGACTATTTTCTTAATTTTGCACCACAATGATTTAACACCCATGAGGTCTGTTATCCAAAGAACCTTTTTTCTTAATTTTGGGAGGTAAGAACAGGCTTTACGTTATGCATGTCATAGAGGAATCCCCAATATGGCAGATGATTGTTTTTCTCTTCCCTGATAATATTAATGGAAATTATTTTTTGCGAAAAATGGCTGGTAGCGAAAGGGTTAAGGACACATGAGCCTGGTTAGGGCTATGGGTTTTTTGGTGTTTTTTTAATTAAAACTTTTAAGCTCTATCGTGAAACCAACTTTTTAGAATTACATTATCATCGATTTAATGCATGTTGTTACTAATTCATAATTGCTTCTGAAAATATTCGTCCCTATGAAATCTCGTATAATCTTGTTTGCAGCCTACCTTTTCCTTATGACTTCTGACCCTAACCCGGAAGTGAGGAAGACGATTGTGTCGCACATTGCTCCGTGTCGCAAGACCCTGGCGGCCATCTTGGAACGCACGAGAGATGTGAAGGCGGCGGTGAGACAGGCGGCCTTCGCAGTGGTGGCCGAGAAAATCCCTCAGAGAGCTCTGAGCATCAGTCAGCGAGTGCAGTTGCTGGAGCAGGGTCTGAACGACAGAACTGGTGAGTGTCTGTGTGTGTGTGTGTGTGTGTGTCTTTCTTTCATTTAATGTCTATCCACAGCACGTGATATTCGACAAAAGAGTGTCTGTGTATGTGTGCATATGATTTCTCAGTGTCTGTTTCTCTTTGCGTGTGTTAGTGTACATGCTTGTATGCATGGATGTGTGTGCTGTAGCAAGATGCTGCAGGGCTGGCTGCGGGGCTTTGAGGGCAACGTGCTGGACACACTCCTCAAGTCCCTCATGTGTGTGTGTGCTGTTTGCAGAGAGTGTGAAGGGGGTGTGCGGCAGCAAGATGCTGCAGGGCTGGCTGCGCAGCTTTGAGGGCAACGTGCTGGACCTGCTCCTCAAGTCCCCCATGTGTGTGTGTGTGCTGTTTGCAGAGAGTGTGAAGGGGGTGTGCGGCAGCAAGATGCTGCAGGGCTGGCTGCGCAGCTTTGAGGGCAACGTGCTGGACCTGCTGCACAGCCTGGACGTGGAGAACTCCACCAAGGTCTGCGCCACCATGCTCCGCCAGCTGTTCAGGGACGTGCCCATGGCCGACCTCATCACCAACTTCAACCTCCTCGATGACCAGTGAGTATTTAGTAGCTTTAACCCTTTCACCGCCTATGTCGCATTTATGTACCACAATGGTTTAACACCCAAGTCATTAAAAGGCATCAAACCAGGGCATGTTATCCGAAGACCCTATTTTCTTAATTTTGTGAGGTAAAGATAGGCCTTATGTTATTCATGTCTTAGAATTTCTCAATATTGCAGAAGTTGTTATCTCTACCCAGTTAAGTTTAATGGTATTTTTGGGCTGAAAAATGGCTGGCGGCGAAAGGGTTAACTCTGTTGACCAGAAATTAGCAGCATTTTGTAATTTAGCAGTCCTGTATAAGATGTGGAGAACTCGGCAACAGTATGTGGCACCATGCTGAGGCAGTTGTTCAAGGACGTGCCCATGGGAGACCTCATCACCAGCTTCGATTGGGTATAGATAGATGGCAGGGATTTACTAGGTACCTACACATTTTATTTTTGGTTCTTCAGTTTGTGTTTCTAGACAGACTGTTCCTGACTGTTTTCTAGTTGCATTCTAGGAATGATCTAACTGCTGTTCAGACTATGATTTGCATGGAACACTTTTTTCCTCACAATCTTTAAAATCAGGATTGTAATTTGTAGGTACAGGTTTTATTTCTGTCTTTTTCAAAGATCATTCTTCTGAATTTGCTTACCACTGTCAAGTCCATGTCCTTGTGTGTCTGTGTTGTCATGTCAGATAGAGGTACAGTAATCAAGGCGGTTTTGTTTTACGGCACTTCTAAACTCAAGGCTGGTGTGATGGAAATATGACAGGTGTGTGATTCCCCCTGAGAAGCTGACGTGCGAGAGCGCCATGTACTGGAGGGAGCTGTGTAGTCACGTGCATCAGGCCGGCACCGACTATGAACAGCACCTGGACATGATCCTCCCTGCCTGCCTACACTTCTGCTCTTACCTGGACAGGTAGGTAAACTACCCACTTTCTTTTAAGTGCATGGGTTTCAACTGTCCAAGTATATGGCAAAATGCATTGTGTAATACTACAATTGTGCAACGTGTGTTGCTAGTCTAAGCTAATGCATAGGCTAGTGTGTTTTTTAATGCAAATTCTTACAACTTAGTCTTAGCTTTGAAAGAACTAGATATTGAAGGTTCAACAAATTGTATTTTATGATGAGTCAATGATTGTAAATGTTCTCCTGTATGATGATGTGTG
This sequence comes from Phymorhynchus buccinoides, assembly GCA_017654935.2. NCBI lineage: Eukaryota > Metazoa > Mollusca > Gastropoda > Neogastropoda > Raphitomidae > Phymorhynchus > Phymorhynchus buccinoides. Next base: position 33,241,324 of record CM065686.1, read on the forward strand.
CAGTGTGGTGGGAGAGTTGGAGAAGTGTCAGGATCTGGACAGACAGCTGGAACTGGAAACATCTGCTACACCTCTTCTGTGTGATGATGTAGATGACGATGATGATGATAAGGATGATGACGTGTGCAGTGTGGTGGGAGAGTTGGAGAAGTGTCAGGATCTGGACAGACAGCTGGAACTGGAAACATCTGCTACACCTCTTCTGTGTGATGATGTAGATGACGATGATGATGATAAGGATGATGACGTGTGCAGTGTGGTGGGAGAGTTGGAGAAGTGTCAGGATCTGGACAGACAGCTGGAACTGGAAACATCTGCTACACCTCTTCTGTGTGATGATGTAGATGATGATGATGATGATGATGATGATGTGTGCAGTGTGGTGGGAGAGTTGGAGAAGTGTCAGGATCTGGACAGACAGCTGGAACTGGAAACATCTGCTACACCTCTTGTGTGTGTTGATGATGATGACGACGATGATGATGACGATGATAAGGATGACGATGTGTGCAGTGAGGTGGGAGAGTTGGAGAAGTGTCAGGATCTGGACAGACAGCTGGAACTGGAAACATCTGCTACACCTCTTGTGTGTGATGATGATGATGATGATGATGATGATGATGATGTGTGCAGTGTGGTGGGAGAGTTGGAGAAGTGTCAGGATCTGGACAGACAGCTGGAACCGGAGTTCATCATGCAACACCTGCTGCACCTCCTCTGTGTGATGATGAAGATGACGATGATGATGATGTGTGCAGTGTGGTGGGAGAGTTGGAGAAGTGTCAGGATCTGGACAGACAGCTGGAACTGGAGTTCATCATCCAACAGCTGCTGCACCTCTTCTCCTGCTTGGATCTGACTGACCAGGCCTGCAGGTAATGCTCACCTTTGCCAATTGCTTGTGTTGTCTGTCTTTGTTGGGTTTGTTTGTCAGATCTGTTGGGTTTTTTAAATTTCTTTTTATCTGTGAACATTACTCACGATAAAAAACAAGTCACATTAAATTTGAGTGGAAGTGAATGGAATTTGATATAGAGGATGGGATTTACCCCTAAGAAACCTTCATAGCAAGAGAGAGAGAGAGTGTGTGTCTGTGTGTAAGCATGCACATGTTTTTTTTTTTTTTTTTTTTTTATGAAAGTCATGGGTGCAACTCTGTTTTACACTGATTTTTTTTATTTTAATATTACCAGAAATTGAACTTCAATTTTAAATTCATAAAAGTAATCAACCACAAGCCGTTTGGGGCATTTTGAACTTGGTTGTTCTATCCTGGAAGTCTTTCGGTGAATCTTATAAACAGCATGGTGATACCATATTTTTGGGGCAATGTAATCATTTTACAAATACAAGGCTTATCGAACTCAAACTGTCTCTGTCTATCATTTTAACTGTCTTTCTCATCTCTCTTTCTTGCATTGCTCCCCTGAATTGTCCAACGGGGCTCTGCCCCTGGACCCCTGCCTTTCATTTCTTTTTCATTTTGGGGAGTTGCGCCCATGGAAATTGTAGGACAGTTTATGCTTAAAGCCACACCAGGCATTTATAAGCAAGGAAGCTAGCAGAAACCGAAAATTTCCCACAACGCTGCCAGCAAACCCTTCTTTTTCTCTCTCGAGGGAAGGAGCGCGTTTCTAATTTCTAACTAGAGACGCCTGAAACTCGTAATCAGCTGCTATTTAACTAAGGAAACATGAAGAAGCCCTGCTATCTGTCTTGACTTGTGTGCATGAACAATTAACACATTTTCAATGATTAGGCCTTCTGCCCATGTTATGATGATGAGAACAGTGGGGAAAGGGAAACATAGACAGCATCGCATGACTAATTACGATAATGTGCTTGGTAGCCATGGATGCTCCTTCTTTCAGGATGTCCTGAATTGCAGGATTTTTAAATTGCCTAGAGCCGGCGTCGCCGGATTATGAGAATTTCAGAAGCAACGATTTTCTTACACACACACACACACTTGTACAATAAAAAGGGCCTATATAAGCATTTGCTATATTCAAAGGAATGTAGCATTTATACTAGTCTAGTGGGGTGGAAAATGAGCAGTATGTGTGTGTGTGTGTGCTGCCCCTTCACTCCGCCGGTGCCGCCCCCTTTCAGGATTTTTGAAATTTCCCAGGAGATGTGATTTTTCCTCCGAGTATTTCCTCCTTTTTGATGGCCCCAGGGGCCATTTTTTTTAGACCAGTGTAAATCCATTGAAAAAAATGGGGGGTAGGGGTGTTAGGTTTTGTGTTGAATCGTAAATGCGGCAAGAAGTTTGATTGGTATTTTGTTCTCGATTGGTTCATTCTCAAATGAACATTTCCGGGTTACTGCTTGGGGCAGTCAAGACTGTTCTACTTATCATTACTCTGCAGTTTGCAAAGCTGAAAAAGGGAAGGTTTTTTTCTGTTTGTTGATGTAGCCTACACCGGGCCCCAAACCCCCGGCTTCTTTTTTCCTCCTTTTTGGTTTTCTGAGAATCTCATCTGTGATGTGTGCAGGAAAGCGGTGGAGAAGCTGTTGCACAAGATGCTGCTGTCGGACCATGTGGGCTACTCCCTGGTGGAGCACCTCCTGCCCTGCCTGCGCTCCCTGCACTCCTCCCCGCACTCCCTGGCCAACTACCTGGCGGAGACGGTGGCCGAGATACGGCAGCCCATCACCACCGTGGAGACGAACGTCGGCGCAGAGGAGAGGCGAAAGATCGACATCCAGGTCTGGAAAGATGGAATGTACAGGCATGGTAGACCTCCGCGAATCGCGGAAAATCCGCGAAACAGTTTGAAACAAAATTATTAAAAAATGCATTGAAATGGCATGAAAAAGTGAAAATTTACTGAATTTTCTTCGGCCCCCTGGACCCCCGGTCATTTCCCTTGAAAACCACTTTGCCCCCACTACCATGCCTGAATGTAGGGGAGAGGGGTGGACACAGTTATGAGTTCAGAGATGAACGACTGTCCGGGGCGAGTAACCTAGAGTGACAGTAGCCTAGACTGTCGGGCGGGCCGGCCAGATAAGGGCCAGCCACACGTCCACTAATATACAATACGATTCGATCACGTGTTCTCCAAGAACAAGTGTGATTCGCGCTTCGAGATCATGTGATCGAATCGTATGGTACAGTCGTGCGATTTTAGCTGACGTGTGGCTGGCCCTATATAGCCATCTTATTCTGGTTTCTCTTCAACAAACGGAGGTTGTGTCATACATATCTGTTGTCAAAAATTAGGGACTTTCATGGTGTTGCACTGCCTCCAGGCATTGCCTCCAGGATCGTTCCCACCATCTTTATATCTACTAATGTTCCATAATGTGTCTGTTCCAGACCGGAAGACGTTAAACAGATTTTCATTAATTCAAGAGGGCAAGTCAATATGATTATCACACACCAGTTCTGAGCACCATTTTCTCAGTGCTGAGAGAAGTGGCACACACAGTACACAGACATCTAGACCTATGATTGTTATTGTCTGACTATGCAGTTTATCAACAGCCGTGGCTAGTTAGGAATGCACAGTAACATCATGACATTCAGAATGCAAGATCCCCCACCACAGAAAATAAATGTCCCTAAATGCTGGGAATCAATAGAATGGGGGTAGCAGAGAAATGGATGAGGCAAATGAGGATGGAGTCAGGAGAGAATATAATTATAACTAGAAAGCACTGATACAGCACAACCCGGTGCCGAAAGCACCTGAGCTTGGCCGACAGTACTCCAACTTCCCCTGTCTTGTCAAAGGGGCAATACTCTGGATTGCTTTTTTGTCAGATATCGAGTTGCTTGGGGGGTGCTTGGCTTCCCAAACGTCAAATCCCTTTGGCTAAAAGAGAGGATGTACCCTGAGCAAGGCATATATACCTTTAAACAAATTTTAGACCAGCCCGTCAGACGAGCAGCTGCCCTTTCTGCAGACCTGTTTACCATCCCGATTTTGCTGTAATTTTTACGGGAAAAAAGTCAAATTACGGCTACGGGGAAAAAAATCCTAAATATTAAAAACAAAAATACAGCTGCGTCGGTAAGTAAAGCTTTTGAAGTGATGCGGTGAAAAGTCATTTTGCGCCATTTCCTTTTCTGTTTCAAAATGGCGTCCAAGCGAGTGCATTCTGAAGCTTCTGTATCTTCTGGTCGAAAATCAAAAGAAAAGACATCAAAAGAGGCACAGAAATCCCGGGAAAGTTACCTCAAAATTCCAGGAATACGTCGTTCAGCACTAGGTGACGAGCATGTGTTCTGTGTCTACTGCTCAACGAACATTAGTATTGCACACTCAGGTCAGTACGATATCGACGTTCATTGGTCACGCGTTGGATTAGTTTTTTTTTCAAAATTACGTTTTTTTTGTTTCAGAAATTACAACTTTTCAAAATAGGGGTAAACAGGTCTGCTTTCTGGAATCATCGTCAGAAACGACAGTCTGGCATACAATTGATCTGATTCACCTCTGTTTCCTGTTTGTCTGTGTCCCAGATAGCCAAGGTGCGCGTGCAGCTGAACCAGGCCAAGGAGGAGCTGGATGAGTGCGTGAGGAGGCAGGAGTTCCAGCGGGCGGCGGAGCTGAAGGACACTGTGCAGGGCCTGGAGGAGGAGAGGGCCGCCCTCAGTGACCTCCACCCTGCCCTCCACGCAGGAGGTCAAGGTGGAAAAGGTGCCTTCTCGTTACCTTTCACATACAGTGGCACGCTCTAAAGACCTGTTATAAGCTTTTCACATACAGTGTCAAGCCTCCCTTATAAAGACCTCCCGTTATAAGACTTTCCCTCCCACATAAGTTATAAGACTTCCCACAGGTACAGGGTGGAAAAGGTGCCCGCACTTCTCGTTAGCTTTCACATACAGTGGAGCCTCCCTTATAAAGACCTCCTGTTATAAGACTCCCTCCCACATAAGACTTACAGGTCAAGGTGGAAAAGGTGCCGGCATGCTCTCTTTAGTTTTTCACATACAGTGGAACCTCCCCTTATAAAGACCTCCTGTTATAAGACTCCCTCCCACATAAGACTTACAGGTCAAGGTGGAAAAGGTGCCCGCACGCTCTTGTTAGCTTTCACATACAGTGGAGCCTCCCTTATAAAGACCTGTTATAAGACTCCCTCCCACATAAGACTTACAGGTCAAGGTGGAAAAGGTTAAGCGTCAAGCTGACCATTCTGGGAAAATTATACATTTGAAAACTTCAGACAATTTTCTTTCTATTGATACAAGAACCATTTTTGTATCTTTTTCTGTTCCCAAGTTATGAGCATTTAAAGTTAGTAGGGTGAGTGTCGGCCATTTTGAGAAAACACAGTCTAAAGTCCAGCCTAGCTGAAGAAAATGCATTGCCCTTCTCGTTTTAAAGCACTTATGATAAAAGTTATTACACCACTTAAATACCATGTTAAAGATTATCCTTTATGCATATCAGGGTTCGTACAGGGTCCTTGAAACCTTGAAAAGTACTGGAAAATTGATATGGCCTTTTCCAGGGCTTGAAAAGTGCTTGAAAAACAGCAAAGGCCCCAAGACTCCTGGAAAAGTCCTGGAATTTTCAAAATCACGTCCTTAATCTCAATCCATCAAAGTCAAAATCTCTCCTCCACAAAAAAATAATTGAAGGTTAAAACTAAATTTGAATAAAATTAAAAAAAATTAAAAAAGCTTTTAAGGTCATACCGATATCGCGATCATAGCAGACGACATTTGCACCAGTTGTCTGCCGCTGAAGTTACTTCCCTTTACCGTACTTCCGTTTTCCAACAAAATGGAGACTGCATTTTCAATGATGTTTGGCTGCAAAAAAAAAAATCTGAGCTGGTTAGCTCCGTCTACAGATAGTTCAAAGCTGAAAGCTAGCTGCACAGTGTGCAAAAAGAACTTTGACATCACCAGCATGGACGAGAGTGCTGTAAAAAGCCATTGTCAAGGCCAGAAGCACAAGCAACTCAGGCGGGAACGAAACCGACATTGACCGGTATGCCAGATTGAGTCCTTGAAATTTAGTAAACTGGTCCTGGAATAGTCCTGGAATTTTTTTGGCACAGATTTGTACGAACCCTGACATATGAAAGATAAGATGTTAGAGAACACTAAAATACCCATAACTCAAAATTGACAAAAAATGAGATTTTTTGCTTTCCAAGCCTGTTGTGAGAAACTAGCCCAGCGACTTAATGTCCCTTTCGTGGTGCTGGGCCACATATGTCTTTGCTGTATACGTATCTAAATCAATTTTACAATCATGTGGGGAAACATACAGTCTATAAATATGCACTGTATAAGAACCAGTTGCATTCTTTTTTCCTATGCAATATCCTGTTTACACGGTTCTTACAAGTTTTTGTCTGTGTGTGTGCCTGCATTACGATGACAGAACGATGCAGGGACTGTGGTGAAGTGTCTGACCATCATCTGCGAGATGTTGGAGTCGCTGCCCCTGTCCACTTTGACCCCCACACTGCAGATGCTGATGGAGACCCAGGTAAAAAAAACCACTGCATAAAAAGGTATGCATGTAAAAAGGATCAGAAAAAAACTAAGATCCTGTGTGCTCGCGCATTAACCCCTTCACTGCCGAGCCCGTTTCCGGTTCCGGGGCAACTATTTGCCAAGCCGTTTTAGGTTGCCGAGTCTATCGCAAAACTTTCTGAATAAAAGTGCATATAACCTATGCTTTTCTGAACGGGGAATGAATATGCATTCGAACATACTGCGAAAAGCGTATGGATAGAAAACGGGAAACTCTTAGAATAACCCTATGACGGATATTTCCGTGACGGGGCAGTTTATACGTTACCGGAAGTTGACGGAAATATCCGTGACGGGGCAGTGAAAAGGTTAAAGGCATAACAACTGATCCCAAGGATCGGGTCTTGCTAGTCAGAAACTTGCTGCCTCACAGTGGCTCACAGTGGCTCACACAACAGGGAGAAAAAGAATGGTTCAAGTGCTGCTTTTCAAAAAGACGTAGTTTCTCCCTCAGATCGCATTATTTTTTTTTTAATTTTCTAAAAATCGCCAAAAAATCAAATGCACACATACAAACATGCAATGTGTACTGAGTGAAAGATAAATCAGTATCTTTTTTTTTTACTTCTTCGAACGAGTGAGCCGCATACATTTGACGATGTCAATAATCTGATGAAATGCGCTTTGTCAGAAAAACTAAAACTTCCAACTCCATGGGCTGACCACTTTGTTATGATCTTGATCTAGTATCACAAAGCCACTCAAGTTTTGATAGACTTGGTTTAGTATATAAATAAAGGATTGTAAAAAGCATAGTATAGACTATAAACATAAACATTTGTTTATTTAATGTTTGAATAAAGAGCTATATGGTTGCCGCCATATGGAATGAAGCAAATTCGAAGATGAGTGGTTCAATTTAACCCTTTCATTGCCACTGTCGCCTCTTGGCACCACAATGATTTAACACCCATGTCACTGAAAGGCATCAAATGAGGGTCTGTTAACCAATGACCTTATGCTCTTTATTTTGGGAGGTTAGGCCCTATTTTATGCATGTCGCAGAGGAATCCCCTATATCTGCAAACAAAATCTTTTGTGTACCCAGATAAGTTTAATGGAAAGTTTTGGCTGAAAAATGGCTGGCGTTGAAAGGGTTAAAGAAGTAAAAAAGCGAAAATAGGACACACTGGAGACAGTCTAAGGGAAGCAACTACAATGGGAATGTCTCAGGATTGATAGGAACAGCGAATTATTTCCCTTTTATTGCGTTTCGATCCGATAAATCGTACTACCGTTAATAATACTAATACACCTAAACACACTTCCGCCGCCATCTTGAATTACTGTCTGCGGGACTATGTTTTGAAAGGTAAACTTGCTGAACAATCAATGTGTAAACACATAAAATTTGGAAAATGTGCGATCTCACTATTCAATCTGGACTATGTTTCTGGTGCGAAGAAACCTTTAAATTATTAATCTATTCTATCATGTTACCGTTTCACTACGAACTGAGTTTACTCTTCCAACTTGGGGCAAATGCCAATTTACCAAAGACATAGTCTAAATAAGACTAAAATCACTTCCCTTGGCACGGTTACCGTGCATATAGCCGATGATATGATCCGGGTGACGTCACTTCCGTAGCGGCTATTTCAAATCAGAATAAATTTTCCAACCTTTGGGGCTGCCATGTTTTTTCTTCCCTCTACATTGTAAATTGTTTATCCGCCTGTTTCTACACCATCCCGGCTTTTCTGTGTCCCTAACACCAAGTGGGGTTCAGGTTTGGTCGGCTAGCGCTATCTAACTTGATATTTTCTTGATTAATTGATTATATTTTGATTTTTTTTTTTTCGAAATTGTTGTTTGAGATTGTGCCGGTCTTTGCCCCCGGCGTCATGTCGTCACTCGACCCTATCCCTACTCCAATTCCTTCTGTTGTTGTGTCGGGTTCTGTTACGCCCAAGCAAGGGCGTGACGATAAAGGGAAATTCCTCCCTGTTTCTTCTTCGGCTAGCTCTAAGAAAGAGCCCAAGTCTAGACCATCTAGTTCTAAGAAGAGGAGTCTCTCCCCCCCTCCCACTCTGCTTTCCCCTATCCTTGAGTCGCAAGAGCAGGTTATTACTGTGGTCGATTCGTCATCTCTCGTTGCAGAAATGATCGCAGGTTTTCACGACAAGGGTATGGTGTTAGTCCCTGCCTCTTCTCTAACTTCTCACTTAGTTGAATCGAGGCCCACCTCAACACTGACTACTCAGACTAGACAGGCTTCTCAGGCCAAGCCCACGGATGAAGTTGGATTCTTAGCGGATCCTTATGGTCAGGACACACTCCCAGACGGTCCCCGAGATTATTTTGCCGTTGGGGACGAAATTCCAGCCGTTATTTCGCCCGGCCAACTGGCCCGCATGGAGCGGCACACAGGCATTTCAGTTTGCCCACTGGACCCGGACCCGTACACGGACAGCTACCGCCCTTCACCGGCCCGCACGGGTCCCCGCACGGCCGGTCCGACCCGCCCGTCCTCTGACTTCCCGTACGAAGATTTTCAGCGGACACGTGAGTTACAAACCGCCCGTACGGGCAACGGAAAACCCAGACTCTCTCTCACGGACAGAAAACCAGAACTCTCTCAAAGCATGATCACACAAGTGAGTGCTTCTGCCCGGTCCGTTCACGGTACAGATACCGTGTCCGCTACCGCTGGCCCGTCACCTGTTCAGCCGTTCACGGCTCCCGCTCGGCCGTCACGGCCCGTCCGGTCCGGTCACGGCACACCCGTGACCGCTACCCGACCCGTCCGCAGCAGAAGCGACGGCTACCCGTTCGACGGCAACGGTTTCAACGGCAACCGTTGTGATGACAACCGCTACTACGGCTCCCGTGATGACGGCTCCGTTCCGGCCTCCACTGGCCGTGAACACCCCTCTGCGAGGAGAAACCCAACGGATGGATTGCCTTCTGGTCATCCCTACGGGCAAGACTCAAACTTTCGGCGAGATTCATCCGCGGAAAATGAATTTTACCCGTCTGAATACGAGGGTTTTGATGACTACGAGACTTACGATGACCCAGGTGTGCGTCATCGCTCTCAGTACACACCACGGACCCCTCTTCGGTCTCCTACCAATGACCGTCAGGAGACGGAATCTGCCTCTCTTCAGGACCATGAGATCCCCCAGGATGAACTCCCTGTGCAGATGGAGCCCATCCCTTCAACTGGGAACTACCAGGGGTACTTGCATATTCTCCAGCCGTTCTGCAGTGACATTAAGCCCATGTCCCAGCCTAACAAGCAACGGCCTGACCAGCCTAATCCGTTTGGACAACTTCTTACGGAGAAAGAACCCCGCCTCGCCTTGCATACGTCGCCTTTCATCCGTCAGATTATTCGGCGGACAGATGCTGACTTGTGGACTACTCCCCCTCCAGTGGAGCAGGAGGACGAAGACACCCCTGCCGCTATGTACACTCCAGAAGCTATCCCTTCTGCCCCGGGACAGTTCATCAAGAGAGAGTTCTTTCCCCCATTCCAATTGGCGAACTCTTTTGTGCCGTTGCCTTCCTTCTCAGATGTGTCAACAAGTGAACGCACAAGTCTGGGCTACAGAGCAAAGAACAGATTCGCTCTTGTCGACATCTCCCAACAGTCGTTCAACAACCTCGAACGTTCTGTGTTCTCGATTCTAAGGGCATCTTCACTAGCCACCTCTATGCTCCAGTCCCTGCCGCAAATAGTGGGCTCTACCCCAACCAAACAGCCTGAAGACTTTCAGTTGAGTCAGGAGATCGATGAGCGAGCTCTTGGTGTCGCTCTCGCTTCGCTCTCCCAGGCGGTCAACTCTATTGCCTATGTCGCTTCGTCGTCCAAGACTCAGCTCGCTGCCCTATACAGAGACTCAGTGCTAGCGAAATCCAGCGTTTCTCTGTCCACCTTCGAAAGATCGAAGATTCGCTCCTGTCCTTCGACATCCTCTTCGACCTTCCACCCGGCCTCACTCAAGGAGACCCTGGATGAGGCGAAGAAACGTAAACACGAATTGTCTCAGGAGCACATCATGAGTTGGGCCCGACGTTCGGCGAACCGTGAGTTCGCTCCCCCGCCGGCAAAGCGACCTCGTCCTGATCAGAGACGGCCAAGTTACGTCCCTTCTCGGGGCATGGCTTCCAGAGGACGCTCTTCCCACCAACCGTCCTCTCGCCAACACGCTCATCCTCCGCGCCCCCCTCACCAGTTCCAACCCTCCACCTCGCCCCGTGGGGTCTCATCCTCTGGGCGGCGCGCTGGCTGGCCGGGTCATGCCCGGTATGCCCGAGCACCGTTCATGGGACGGAAGCAGCATTTTCAGTAAAGCCCGCTCCTCCTTTGAAGGATCCGGCACTCTCGGCCAATTCAAGTGCCGGTTCCCTGTTGGAATGCCTTCCAGCATGGGAACGCTTGGTCGCGAGCCCCTGGATCCTTCAGGTGGTGCGGGCAGGCTTCCGGTTCCCGTTTTCTCGGGAACCTCCCCTGTCTTCCTCCCCCATCTCCTTCCCCCCCCCCCTCGGACCCAGCGAAGCTCAACGTCCTTCAAAAGGAGATCGACTCCCTGCTCCAGAAGTCGGCCATCGTCCCGGTGGTCCCTACGGACCCTGGCTTCTACTCCAGACTCTTCGTGGTGCCCAAGAAGAACGGGGAGTTTCGTCCGGTCTTGGACCTTTCCCCCCTCAACAAGTTCATCCGAACCCCCAAATTCAAGATGGAGACTGCCGCCTCCATCCGTCTGGCAGTTCATCCAAACGACTGGTCGACGTCCATCGACCTCAAGGACGCCTACTTTCACGTGGCCATCCACCCTTCTCGACATCGCTTCCTGAGGTTCGTTTGGGGACAACAAACCTACCAGTTCGTGGCTCTGCCCTTTGGGCTATCCCCAGCTCCATGGATCTTCACGAGAATCGTCAAGGAGTTAGCCCGCCTGGCCAGGGCAAGATCGATCCGCCTGCACATCTACCTCGACGATTGGCTTCTGCTGGCCTCTTCCCGCAGTCTCTGCCGTTCCCACACAGACACCCTGGTCAAACTATCTCGCTCTCTGGGCTTTCGGATCCACGATCAGAAATCAGATCTCGTCCCTTCAACCACCTTCTCCTACCTGGGAATGGTGTTCGACACCGTACGGTTTCGTGTCCAGCCAACTCAGGACCGAGTCCTCAGCCTGCTGAACTCAGTGACTCTTCTCAGACAGAGATCGTCGGCGTCAGCCCGGCAACTCCTCCGGCTTCTAGGGCTGATGGAGTCTGTTGCGGACCTACTACCATTGGCCAGAGTCCACAAGAGGCCTCTTCAACGCCACCTCTCGGCCAGGGCAATCTCGCATGTGCCTCTCGATCACCAGATAGAGCTAGGCCCTTGGTTCCTCGAGTCGACAGCCCAATGGGCGAAGATCTCTTGGCTCAACGACGCAGTTCCCATCCGTCCGCTTCAACAGCAACGGTTCCTCCACACGGATGCGTCTACGGCTGGATGGGGAGCACATTTAGACAACGAGGAGGTCTCAGGTCTTTGGACCCCGTCGGAGTCCCTTCTACATATCAACCTTCTCGAGCTGGAGGCGGTTGCTCGAGCTCTCAAGGTGTTCGCCCCCCTCCTCTCGGACTTTTGGGTCACTGTCTGCGGCGACAACACCACAGCCCTTTCATACCTACGCCGCCAGGGCGGCACTCGCTCCGTGCTACTCTCAAAGAAAGCGGAGGAGATCCTGCTGTGGGCTCAAGCCAACCACACCTTCCTCTCTGTGGAATATGTTCCTGGAAGACTCAATGTTCTGGCGGACCAGCTGAGCAGGAAGGGCCAGATCCTCCCAACGGAGTGGACAATTGCACACCAATCTCTACTTCCTCTGTGGGAGTCCTGGGGCAAACCTCACCTCCCTTCCGGCTGCACCTGACAGACCGCACCCTGCTCCAGCCTCGCACAGGAGTCGGTCACGCAAGCCCAGAAACGTTTCAGCTGACCGCATGGCTACTATGCGGTCAGGCCTGCAATCACGAGGGATCCCATCCAGAACCATTGACCTCATGCTGAAAGCCAGGAGACAGAGTACAAACAGACTCTATGACATCAGGTGGGCCTCATGGTTCGAGTTCTGCTCTTCTCACGGTTTCCCCCCTCTGAACCCTTCAGCCTCTGAGTTCGCTCGATTCCTCTCTCACCTACATCTGGATAGGGGTCTTTCGGCTCAAACGCTCAACGGGTACAAGGCCGCTGTGTCTCATACTGTAGCTGTTTCTAGAGGCAAGAAGTCTCCCTCCTTCTCGAGTTCAATAGAGGTGTCTCATGTCATTGATGCAGTTCGCAACCTGTCGGTTACTCGGTCAGTTAGGTTTCCCCAGTGGGATATCTTCCTCGTCCTGTCATTCCTCAGGGATTACTGTGAACCCATGTCGTCTCTGTCACTCAAGCTCCTCACCTTTAAGACTGTCTTTCTGGTTTCACTCGCCACGGCTAGGCGTGTTAGCGGCGTCCACGCTCTTAGCGGTTTAGATAGCGACATCGAGTTCTCATCTGATCCCCAATCTGTGACAGTCTTTTTTGCCAGAGTTTCGGGCTAAAAATCAGCCCTCCCAGACATCTTCTCCTTCTGTCACCATTCAGAGCATCAAGCAGATCCTCTCACAGGATGATGAAGATAGGTTCTTATGCCCTGTCAGGGCTATTAAGTTCTACCTGAAGAGAACTTCCTCGTTTAGGGGGCAACGACGTAGGCTGTTTATCTCTCTGAATGAGAGGTATGCTAAGGACATAATCAAATCCACCATTTCCCGATGGTTAATTTGTACTATTAAGCTAGCCTATGCCCACGCCGACAAAGCCTTGCCCCTCAACCCAATACGGGCCCACGAAATCAGGGCCATCAGCGCCTCTCTCGCCATGATCAAAGGTGTCCCCTTGTCCCACATCATGGAGTCTGCATTCTGGCGATCCCAGTCCACCTTCAGCAGCTTTTACCTCAGGCATTACTCTGCCCGCAGACAGGACAACACCTTCGGCATCAGGAAGGCTGTCCTGGCTCAGACCCCGGTCTCCCTGAACTAAGGTAACGTGATGGGGTACTTGTGGTTTGTATGCATATTCATGCTTTGTTGGGGGGGGTATGTGGGTTTTATGTGATCGGCACATGTGGTCCCCCCCCCCGTTCCCGGGAGACCTGCCCATGGATACCCAAGCAATTGGCCCCTATGGGGTAAGCTGTATTGACTAATTGTTGTTTTTTCTCTAGGAGTTCAACAATGTTTCTTGCCCACCTCCTCGTTGGCAATCAACTCAGTTCGTAGTGAAACGGTAACATGATAGAATAGATTGTTTGATTTAGATTAATATATCTATCTATTCTATCTATATACTTACCGTTTCACTACGAGTAAAGATTCCCTCCCATCCTCCCTCCTTTGTGAACCATTGTTTTACTCAAGTTTCAGGAAAATTTATCCTGATTTGAAATAGCCGCTACGGAAGTGACGTCACCCGGATCATATCATCGGCTATATGCACGGTAACCGTGCCAAGGGAAGTGATTTTAGTCTTATTTAGACTATGTCTTTGGTAAATTGGCATTTGCCCCAAGTTGGAAGAGTAAACTCAGTTCGTAGTGAAACGGTAAGTATATAGATAGAATAGATAGATATATTAATCTAAATCAAACATTAAGTCATCTGAAAAAGGAACGTTGAAAGTTTTTTTCACCAATCTCAAAGCGTTTCGCTTTGCAAAGAAGCAGCTTTTGCCAAGCATGTTGATTACTGGAAAGTTTCGGTGTGCCAGTTGACCAAGACATCACGTGATTTTTCCTTCTTGGCGCTCTTGTTAATGGCGGAAGTATGTTTAGGTGTATCACTGATGATGGTTTGTGTGCATTCAGATATTGCCGGGCATGTCCAGCCAGGAAACCTCTGTGCGTAACCTGGCGGTGAAGGCCATCGGCATGTGCTGTCAGCTGAAGCGCGACATCGTCATGCTGCACCTGCCCATTCTCATGCAGGTAGGTACTACGCTGATGGTCGCTCATCGCTGTGTGAAGTTAGTGTCTGACCAATATCAACTTTTTGTCCGCTTGGGTTTTGCGTATGTGTATCCGGGTGTTTTATATTCAATAGGAATTGTTCGGAAATAATGAAGGGGAGTAATTTCATGGTGTGTGGGAGTGATCTTGCCTAATTCAAACAGTCGCTGACTCGCATCCTGCGGTTTCAAGCTTCGACGCCATTGTTGCAGAAGCGTCTCACTTGCAATGATGTGATAGTAACTGTGCGGTGCTCTGTGTGCTTCAAAAGACAGATTTTCACGAAAATGTGTGGACGAATCTGAACACTAGAAGCAGACCTGTTTTTTCTGTAACAAATGCGAATGCAAGAGAGTTAACTCATTCTAGTCGTTCCGGCCATATATGTCCGGAATTAATAGATAGCTGTCAATTTGGTTTAAACAAATCTTTATTCATTCGGAAACGATCAAACAGAAAGACAATTAGAGCAACAACAAGCTGTTAATTTGATGCATTTGCTTCAACTTCAAGGGAAGTAAATCTGTGCGCGCACCATACCTTGATCACTTCTAACCTCGCTTTGCTCCCTTAGACCACAATTTTGCCTCTGACTTTGCTTTAAAATAATAAAATTGAGGAGTACTCCCTCTTTGAAGTTTTTGAACTTTTTCACTTTCCCATACTCCGTTGTCCCTACGACCATTTGTAACGCATTAGCTTAGTACTTTGCTTTAGAGAGAGCCTGTCAGATCCCTATTAAATAGCGTTTTTCCTTCAGCTTCAGGAGGACATCACTCCTGTCACCCACCAACATGGATGCCGCCTCTGTACCCGCCGGGGACTTGGGGACTATGCAGACCTGTTTACCTTTACGATTTTGCCGTAATTTTACGAAACAAAGGCAAATTATGATGATTACGGCGACTAAAAGAAAAACACAGGAGAAAAAAAGCCCCCACTACAGTTGCGTCGGCAAGCGATGCTTTTGAAACAATGCAGTGAAAAGTCATTCCGGTTCCCAGCATGCAACACGCGTCAATTTGTTTTCATTCTGTTTCAAGATGGCGTCAAAGCGACCGCATGGTGAGAGTTCTAGGTCAAATGATCCAAAATCTGATGGAAAAACATCAAAGAAAAGGCTAATACATGGTTTAAAAAATGTTTTTAAAGGTCTCCCAGTGCACTATTGCTTGCATATAATTGTGTAATCACAAATAGGTTGGTTTTTTGTTGTTGTTTTTTTTGCTGTCCCATCTTCTGGGCTGTACAGTGGCGTTGCTCCCACGCCGCTCGTTCCGAATCCCAATTCGCAGCTACACCCCGGTTTGTTCAAGTCGCAGAAACCGAGACCAGCAGTCCAAGGGGAGCGAATCAATGTTAGGCCGTCAGGAGGCAACCAACCGAGGAGACACTGCACTTCTGCTGAGTCACTTCGGTGGAGTTCAGTGGAGCCTGTTCAGGACACCACCTACTAAGCCCCCTACTGACGACACTATTCTCTTAGTCGCGGAGCCAGCGTGAGTGAGGTCCTCCTCCGAGGGCGCCACCACGACCGTCCACCGACAGCTCCCCAGAACACACTGATCCCCATGACTTTGACCCGAACGCACCAAGGCATAGACTGGATCGGAAACCGAAACTGAGGTCACCATGAAAGCAGGGCATGCAAAGCCACAGAATTTGAGACATTTACAAATAGTTTTCTTGTTAATCGGGTTTTGTGAAGAAAAAGAATCAGCCGCGCGTTGGATTACAGTTTTTTTGGGGAAAATTACTATTTTTAGTTTCAGAAATTACAAATTTGCAAAATGGGGGTAAACAGGTCTGACTATGCAGCCTCTGGACCCGTTTTTTAAGCTTTTTTTCAGGATTTTGCAGACCTGTTTACTCTACTCTTTTCGAGTAGTATTCTACTCAGTTTGGACCTCTACTACTCTTCAAAATTGATAATAATGCTCTTTAATTCTTGATTGCTACTCATTTTCAGTGAACAGTATTTGATGCTTTTAATGAATAGGACTGCACATTTCACACCAAAACTAATCATTTCAGCTATCCAGACTATTCAAGACTTGTGAAGGGGTACTGTAACCAGGTCTGAGTTTTTGTAGAAACACCCATGTAATCGTTATATGATAACTATCGACTAGGTTTTTCACTGTGCGTGCCAACAGGCCTCGCAGGTAGACGCTGAGTGCGTGATGTAATCATTATGTAAAAACTATTGACAGGGTTTCACTGTACAGGTAAACATGGAGTGCATGATGTAATTTGTTATATGAAAACTATTAACAAGGTTTCACTGTACAGGTAAACATGGAGTGCGTGATGTAATTTGTTATATGAAAACTATTGACAAGGTTTCACTGTACAGGTAGACGTGGAGTGCGTGATGTAATTTGTTATATGAAAACTATTGACAAGGTTTCACTGTACAGGTAGACGTGGAGTGCGTGATGTAATTTGTTATATGAAAACTATTGACAAGGTTTCACTGTACAGGTAGACGTGGAGTGCGTGATGTAATTTGTTATATGAAAACTATTGACAAGGTTTCACTGTACAGGTAGACGTGGAGTGCGTGATGTAATCGTTATATAAAAACTATTGACTTGGTTTCACTGTACAGGCAGACGTGGAATGCGTGATGTAATTTGTTATATGAAAACTATTGACTTGGTTTCACTGTACAGGCCTCGCAGGTAGATGTGGAGTGCGTGAGAGTGACCGCCCTCAAGTCTCTCTTCGACCTCATCCACGTCTTCGGCCTGGGAGCGTTCCAAGACGCCGAAACCGAGGCCGCCGAGAAAGACAACGACGACGATAACGCGACCCCGGACAGTAGCCGTGATCTGATGGAAGAAACCGTGCGGAATGAAACCTCCGCCTCCGCCACTGCAGACAACATGGAGGAGGAGGAGAGCGACGACAAGGGAGACAATTCCGAGTCAGGCTGGAGCAAAATGGCCTCCAACCTCATCGCTATTCTCACCTCCGCTCTGGACAGCGAGGTAATTTGAAGGGCGGGAGATGGTTGCTTTAAATGGATGGGCGGGACATTTTGGACGAGGATGAAAGCGTTGACTGCGATCATTTTTGGATTTACGTTTTGAGTCGTCCACTTAACAATTAAAAGAAGTTGGATTATATAGAACATATCTTACCCGAGGCAAATCTTCACAAAAAGTCTAATTAACGTATTTTTTTTACTGTCAGGCAATCCTTTTTTTATCCCAGAGTGAGACACCTGCGCCTTATAATATGACTACTAATTTAGTAAGATAATGTAATAACCAAATCTTGATTTTGTGTAAACTTTGGACAGTTCACAGGTGTGCTTTATAGTCCCAAAAATATAGTACTTTATAAAAAAGAAACATTAAAAGTAGTAAAGATTGTTGTGGGCGACTTTTAATTGATTGGTGTCTGAAGATCTAGCGAAGCTGCTGATGTCACACTGGGCGTTCTCTGTGGCCCTGCTTTCCACAGATGGTTGCAACTGTTTTAAAATTTGTATGGCTTGTTCTTTAAATGGATGTGCAGGACATTTTGGACGACGATGACAGCGTCGACTGCGTTCATTTTTGGATTTACGTTTTGAGTCGCCCACTGAAAATTAAAAGAAGTAGGACTATATAGAACATGTCTTAATCGAGGCAAATCTTCACAAAAAGTATAATGACTTTATAAAAAGAAACATTAACTCATTCACATCGCAACGATTTTGAATTATTAAAAAAACTCACAAATCACTCCAGCCATGCACACCAACAAAACATACATAAACAAAAGGAGAAATGAAAGAAGATTACGGGTTTTTACTTCAGGTTTAGACATAGGGAAGTGCTAGATCAGACTTTTTTATGTATAGACTTTATATAGAAAAACTCTCTACACCGATTGGTTTCCCCACAACAAACCGCTACAAAAACAAAATCGAAGGCAAAATTCTGGTCTAAGGGAGTGAAGCGAGTTTAGAAGTGACCAAGGCATGGTGTGCACACAGATTTACTTCCCTTGAAGCAAATGCATCAAATTGACAGCTATCTATTAATTCCGGACATATATGAGTTCAAAAGAAAAAGGTAGACATTGTTGTGGGCGACTTCTAATTGATTGGTGTCTGAAGATCTAGCAAAGCTGCTGATGTCACGCTGGGCGTTCTCTGAGGCCCTGCTATCCACAGACGGTTGTAACTGTTTTACAGGCATCAGAACTTTCAGAGTGTTCCTAAATTTCAGAGGATTACGAATCGCTGGCAGAGGGTTTGTTTCTGGTGCCAGATGTTTTGCCTTTTTCGTGAGTGTGGTGTTCTTAATTGTTAGATGGCATTCTGAAGCAATTTCTTACAAAACTGTGCCATTTGGGTCATGTTGTGGACCAATTTCAGTGTTGTTCCTCAACGGCCTTTAGCCTTAATGGCCCTTTTACAGCAATTTTCGGAGGAACTCAGACAATTCTGGTGCCTGGTTTTAACCCCTTGAGTGCCAGAGAAAATTAAAGAAAAAAATCATTGTACAAATCATGACATGAAAAAGATAACTGATAGAGCCAATCTGGCAAAAATGGTCTGGGGTTATAACTCTTCATCAAGTTCATGGCAAGAGCGAAAACCAGAATATCAGAGTTATTCCTCTTCATCTGATGACGTCATCAGTGATGTCATCAAGTCAGTACATGATACTGGGGTTATTACTGGGGTTAACTCATTCAAGTCGTTTCAGACATATATGTCCGGAATTAATAGATAGCTGTCAAATTGACGCATTTGCTTCATGGGAAGCAAATCTGTGTGCACACCATACCTTTGGTCATTTCTAAACTCGCTTCGCTCCCTTAGACCACAATTTTGCCTCTGACCTGTCCTTCTTCCCTGCGTACAGAGCGGGGAGCTGCGCAGTGTGGTGGTGGAGGGCCTGGCCAAGCTGCTGATGTCGGGCTGGGTGTTCTTGGCGGCTCTGCTGTGGTACAACCCCCTGGCCGAGGACTTGCCACCATTGTGAACATCAGTTATGAATATAACTTGGTGCATGTTTCAGCATTGGAAGAGAATTCAGCATTGGAAAAGGTTTTTTTCCCACCCTTTGATACTCTTCTTCTTTCTTGAATTACCAAAATCTAAATTAAAGCCTGCAAACTGATCCATGTTGCTTCCTTTTCATTTTGAGGGTTTCCTTAGAAAGCTATGAAAATGGCAAGTAAGTGACGGCCTTTCTTCCTTCCCTGCGCACAGAACGGGGAGCTGCGCAGTGTGGTGGCGGAGGGTCTGGCCAAGCTGCTGATGTCGGGCCGAGTGTTCTCGGCGGGACTCCTCTCCAGGCTGCTGCTGCTGTGGTACAACCCCCTAGCTGAGGACGACGCTCAGCTCAGGCACACCCTGGGCACCTTCTTCCCCATCTTCGCCTTCACCAACAGGTCAAGCTCAACACTGTTTGGTGTTCTTTTTATATATATGTATAATGAGAGTGATCTTAAATGTTAAATAGCATTCTGAAGTGATTACCAACCGTGATCGTAGAGAGCAGATTGGTAATGTTTTCACTCGTGTCTGAGGTGGTGTTTGTTTGTATGTATGTATCCTCTCTAGCGTTTGAACGGATGGACTTAGGGTGCTCAAATTTTGCATGCGGGTAGGTAGTACTAGTAGGAAGATCGAGGCCAAGTTCGATATTGAAGGTCATGGGTCAAAGGTCAAGGTCACTGGAGCCGAAAACGCTGCCGAAAGCTGTCCAGTTGCTTCCCCTTGCAAACTTTATATTTGTATAGGTTACCTTTATTTTCTAAATTATGGTAACAGATACAAACGTGAAATTTTGGAAATATGTACAGAATATACAGGACTAACACCTGCAAAAGTTTTAAAGGGTCCACTTTATTAGTTTTGAAATCTTTGAATTTTAACCTTTACCGGATCATGCTTTTGACTACACAGACACGAGGCGGGGGTCTTCCACGACCCCCTACTCAGCAAAGAGCGAATTCCTAGGTGTTTATCCCTGTCCGGATGGCGGGGGTCTCCCACGACCCCTACTTGTCAATGAGTCACCATGTGCTTATCCCTGTCCGGATGGCGGGGGTCTCCCACGACCCCTACTCAATGCACTGCAGTGCTCTTTAAAGTAGGGGTCGTGGGAGACCCCCGTCATCCGGACAGGTATATCAAAATTACGCGTCATATTACGTCATTTATATTTTATACACATTAATGAAATTTAACACACTTAAAGCCATTTACGTTTTTGACAAAGTCATGAAATTTCATGAAGATTGTTTGAATAGTTTTAGAGATATAACATGTTTTGTGTGTCAAGGGGTCATGGGCGACCCCAGAAGTCCGGTAAAGGTTGAAATAAATGCATGTTTTGTCAAGCCACATACTCAGAGCATTTTTTGCTCTATAAATTGACCATATTACACCTCTAATTCATTATGTCCCATATGTGCCTTCCAAGGTCGAGAGGACGTAAAGCCCTATATTTCGTTCGTTCGTTCCTCTAATTCATTATAATGAATTCTGATCGCTTCTCGGACTTTTGGCTAAGACAGTGATTCAGGAACATAAATTTTTGTTTATATCCTGGTTGGTTTGTTCAGCCCGTCGTACATGGCGAAAGCCGATACGCGACGTTAAACTGAACTTCCATCTCTAATTCAACGTATCTGTTCTTATCAGCTTAATATCTGATACGCTCCCTATCCGGGGGCTTCGATATTAAACTTTTTGAAAATACAAGTAAAAGAATAAGTCGGCACGATATGAGGCGCACGGTTGGTGATTTAGCGTCTTAACGCTCTAGTTTTTATATACATGTATATTTTACGGACTATGAGGCGATACTTTTTTCCCTAGACTGAGTGACCCTTGTGCCTTATAATCTGACTGATAATAGAGTAAGAAACTCAGAGAAATCCTTGCACACAGATTTTTATCTACCGTCGGAACTTTTGTTGGAAGGGGGCAGGGGCGATGTTCACACACGCTACCACTTACCGACCAAAAACTATGTCTGCCAAAACAAAATTCATGGCTTGCCCTACAACACACCATTCGCGGGCCGCTCCATTGGCCATTTTTGTCCGCGAGCGCAAGCGTACACTCATCCAAATACGAACCACCCTGTTTGAGAATAACATCGCACTCGTATTTTAGGCGGATAATTTATTTTTTCGGTGGAGATTCCTTCAATTACGACAAATTTTCAGCGGAGAGGGCGGAACTGTTTTCATGCTTGAATGTATGATTTATGTATGATGTGTCGTTTGTTTGTTTGGTCTCCAGCGCCAACCAAGAGCTGTTTGAAGAAGCGTTCCTGCCGACGTTGCGCACCATCCTGAACGCACCCACCACCTCCCCCCTCAACAGCGTCAACCCCAGCAGTGTGGCGGACTTCATGGTGGAGCTGACCCACGCACAGCGGCTGGTCACCGCCCAGAGCAACTCCACCATCGTCAGGGTAAGTGGGGGAGGGGGGGGGGCTAATTGTGGGGGTGCCAGGGCTCCCAATCGTCCCGCAAAACAAGGGGTCCCAGGGACTCCTTCACTTACAGTATAGAGGGTCCTAGAGGCGGGTCCCAGTGGCATTGCGAATGCTAAAAAGATTTTTTTTCTAGTGCATCCCTGGGACCCCCTGCACATTGTTTTAACCCTTTCACCGCCACTGTCGCCCCTTGGCACCACAATGATTTAACACCCATGTTACTAAAAGGCATCAAATGAGGGTCTGGTATACAGTGACCTTATGTTCTTAATTTTGGGAGGTAAGGATAGGCCCTATTTTACGCATGTCACAGATGAATCCCCACTATTGCAGACAAAATCTATTCTCTACCTGGGTAAGTTTAATGGTAAATTTTGGCTGACGAATGGCTAGCGTTGAAAGGGTTAAAGGGTCCTTGAGAATGTTAGTGCTGCATAGACCCCCACATGGGGGTGCCTGGGAGCCCCGGGGTGCTACAGGCTGTTGACTGAAGTTCCAACAGACTGAGTATATTAACTTTCACCGCCAATGTCGCATTTTAGCACCACAATCATTTAACGCCCATGTCACGAAAAGGCCTCAAACCAGGGTCTGTTATTCAAAGACCCTGTTTTCTTTATTTTGGGAGGTACGGGTAGGCGTTACGCTATACATGTCATAGAGGAATCCCCCATATTGCAGATGATGTTGGGAGGTAAGGATAGGCCTTACTTTATACATACATGTCACAGAGGAATCCCCAATATTGCAGATGATTTTTTTTCTCTACCCAGGTAAGTTTAATGGAAATTATGTGCTGAATAATGGCTGGCGGCGAAAGGGTTAACTGCTGCCCATTCAATCGTTGAGGACAAAACTTCCAGTTCCGTTTGTTTTTATCATTTCACTGAGGCCAATGATAACTTTGCTGACAGAACAAGCGATAACCACAGGATTTAGCAGTTAGTTAATATAAAGCAAGAACAATATTAATATGAATCAAGAACAATACATAGCAGAAGTAAAAGGTTAAAATTATAACCCGAATAGGGTTATTTGGGGAGACCAGTGAAAACTGAAAACGGGACCTTACCTATATTATGGCCTGGGAATGCAGAAGAAGAAGAAAAATAACGCAAATATTTAATATGTTGGTATCAGTTAATATATGGGTCAAAATATGAAGAAGAAAAAAACATGTATTTGTTACTACAAAAAGAAAGTTCTTGAAATCAAGGACCTGAAACTGAAAGCATGGAAAAATAAAAGCAACGGTTACCTACGTGTGTGGACCTGTTTTTGTTGGAATTTGTTTTTATCAGGCCTGTAGTGATAATTTAGTTTTTCTTTGCAGTCCAACCCGTGCCATGACAGCATGGCGGTGAAGGTGTGCAACGAGATCCTGACCAACCCCCAGTCCTTCCAGCTACGCCTGTGGACCAGAGTGCTGAACCAGCTGTCCCTGTCCCCGGACAACCTCACCCACCTCAAGGACCTCCATGTGCTCTGCAAACAGATACTGGAGGTAACGTTGCACAGACCTGCCAACCCTTCGGCAAAATGCGGAATTTCTTCCGCTTAAATGAGAATTATTCCGCCCTTCCGCTTATTTCCATAAAATTCCGCATTCAAAAATTTCAACAACAACAAAACAAAAGCGCTGTGCGCGAACGTCTAAGATACACAGCAGCACAGCTCCGTGCGTATAACCGAGTTTTCAACCATCGACATTTCCGGTCAAACATACTTCCGTTCTTACTCTGCGCGCGAACAAGCCAAGCAAGATGTCGACCTTGCTCTGCAAAAAAGCAGATAGCGGTGAGTTGGGTGATGGAAAAACATAAAAGAACTGTAACAGAAATTTCGAAAGACGTACACGGAAAAATATCCGACCATGCGGAGCTCCAGCAAAGGAGTACATTACGCACGATGTACTGTGTGCTTTTCGGACTTCACTATTTCGCATGGAGGCATTGGAGATGTCAAACGGCACGTAGAATCTCAAAAGCGCAAAAATTTACAGGAGTGTTCATCGACGTTAAAAGACTTTTTTAAGGAAACTGAGGAAAACAAGGATGAGAACGAAGTGATTCGAGCAGAAACTTTTTTTGCTGGGTTTTTGGTTGAACACAATATTGCAATGAGTGATCATGTCAGGCGAATGTTTCCGGACTCTGCCACAAAAGAATATGCAACTGGACCAGTTAAGGATTGCATTGTTTTGTCTGTTAATATATCTGTGAAACAGAACGCTGAGTCAGTTGTCATTGTCTTGAGACAACGTCATCTTATGCCTTAAAGACTTCAATGTCCCGTGTAACGCAGACAGATATTGGAGGTAAGTATTGCATTTTTTTGTCGTCGTGTCTCAACACAGTTCTAAACCAGTTGTTACTGTCTCTGGACAACACCACATGCCTCAAAGACACCAATGCCCTGTGTAATATAAAGTGTTATTGGAGGTGCTGGTAAATGTCTAGTATAGTGATAGTGTTGTCACTGTATATTGTTGTACTTCTATATTGTATTGTATAAACTTTTATCGTCTGGGTGCAATTTTGAAGTTAATCATGTTGACGGTGAGTCCTTGTGATTTTAGGTTCTACAAATCAAATGAGATATTTATTTAATGATGATGCAAGTTGCATGGTACTTTTTTTTTTATTGGTAGTGTTGATGTATGGTTGACAAAACAATACATCATTTATTTATTTTTGTAAATGAATTTTTTTAGTGAAAAAAATATTCAACTGTCTTGAATTTCAAAGAATCAAACCCCCAATCCAGGTTGTGAAGGAGAATTTCAATATTTTGGAGAAGTTCCAGAAATCTGACAGACCTGCTGGCCCGGATTCACATTAGAGAGCGTCAACCCCCTCCCTGGGGGGGAGGGGGAGGGAAAACCCTACACAGGTTAATTGTGGCTACGTCCCCCCTTAACCCTCTGATAAAAGTTTACGCAAGCTAGAAGATAGTAAAATTGAAGACTGCAAACCGGTACTTCTTGTTTTCACTTTTCATCTCTCATACAAACATTTGACTGGGAAACCTATCTTTTCCCTTCTTGAATTTTTCACTTAAACAACTTGCCTTGAATATGCGCAGTAATCCAGTAAAGCACTTTCACTGTCATGGAATACGATGATCTGCTCATGGAACCATTTCCTTCAATTCGAACCCTGTATCCTTCACATCACAAAACCATGTGTGTTCACTTGGCCTTAGTCAAGACTTTTTCGGGCCCAATTATTTATGTTTATCTGTCACTAACAATGATGCGCAGATTCCACAAGACAGTGATGTATGTCAATGTAATTTTTTTAGTGTTGAGTTATATTCAACTGTCTTGCATGTTAGCGTCTGTCTGTCCAGGTTGTGAAGGAGAAGAACAGCGTCAAGGCGTTGGAGAAGTTCCAGAAGACAGTGACAGACCTGCTGGCCCCGCTGATAGCGGCAGAACAGAGCGTCAACCCCCTCCCTGGGGGGGAGGGGGAGGGGGACACCACACAGACCAACCACACAGGTTGGTATTGCCAGGGCTACGTCCCCCCTTAAGGGGTATTTGTCCCTGGAAACAGTTAAAATGGACACCCTGTCCCTGGAATCCACTTTTCTGTTTTGTGTCCCTGGAAACTGAGTAGAATCAAAATTTTGTAGAGCAGTCACTTGGCTTGTTAGCTAACCTTACTATTGAACAATGGGACACCCCAAACAACAGGCACTGTTGACATTTTCTTCTGTTAGGTTACTGAACACCAAAAGATCTTGAATGTAGAAGCATGTTGGCATCGGAATGCAAGTTCTGACTTGGAGAGATTAAATGCTTTGATTCCACTTTCAGAAAAAATCTTTGTTCTTTCAACAGAACTGTCCCAGTCAGACCCTAGCTTTCAAAATGCATGAGATATGATAGGTAAAATTGTAAATGCGAATTTTGTTGTTGTTAGCAAACAGTGTTTTTTGCTTTCTAATGCACATTGTTTTATCCTCCAGGCACTCCCCCCATGCCACCCCCTGCCACCACAGCCAAATCCACAGGTCGCAGAGCGCGGGGCAAAGCCTTAGACAACAGGTCAGTGTTGGACACAGGATTGTTAACAATGGGAGGATAGAGCCGTATGCATGCCAATAATTGCAACTATTAACTCATTCAACACTGGCCGATTGCTTCCCTTTACAACCGTTCAACACGAATGTACGCTATAGCGTACATAGTGTTCAGTCATTCACACTTCACAACTTAGCGAAGCCATGCAACCCAAACTGGTATAAAAGTGTTCCCCTACGGTCCCTTAATAGTTTTCAACCAATGAAATCACTTCTAGTCTATTTTTAGGACGGCAATGAAAGCAAATGAGTCACTACCCCTCTCTTCGTTTTCTTTGTCATGTTTTTTTTTTTTAAATCTGCTAATAATAAAAAAAATTACTTTGGAATTATAACATATGCTAGCTTTTATTATTATAAACAATACCGCAAATTTTCAAAACTGTGCAGTCGGTTAAGCATTATTTTTAAAATAATTTGTATGTAATGATGCAAACCTGCCTAGTGTTGAACGTTTGCGCGAAACATGTACGCTATAGCGTACATTAGTACTCTTAACTTGCTAGCTATTAGAGAATATCTGTACCCCTTTCTTATTATGTATGTTGTCCACGTTTGTCCTGTAAATGTTTTTTCCTCAGTTACATACCCTACTAATACACATGTCCCATATGTGCCTACCCGGGCAGAGAGGACGTAAAACACAACTTTTCATTCATTAGTGTTGAGAGAGTTAAAGGAGTCGGTCACAATAATACTACTACTACTGATGAAACAATAAAATTTAAAAAAAACAGCCATGATTACCTGAGCGCGACCGAGGACAAATGATAAAGATAATATTGTTGATGGTAATGTTCCAGCAAAACAGGCTTCATGGAGTGAAAAACCACCCAAAAGAGAAGATTTATAGTCATTTTACATGGATGCAACCTTGCCTCGGATACCAGGCGGCGCCTGTTTTTCAAAATTTGGACCACCAAAAAAAATAGATTCAAAGTTCAAGGGGAAAAAAGTGTTGAATTCTCACTTTACAAGCCTGGAATAAGCTTCAAATTGAATATGATTTTGCTTTTTCTTCAGCTTCTGTACCCCGCCAGGGGCCTGGGCGGCCCGTGGACCCCTGCCTTACCTGTTTTGGGATTTTCTACAGTTGCATCCATGGTTTTATACAGTACTTATGATTAAGGAGATGATGACAACATTGATTTTGACGATGATGATGATTGTGATGATGATGATGATGATGATGATACAGTCATTTACTGATTTAGACTTCTCTCCTGTTAGAGCTGAGAGAAGCTTTACAAAAAAAATTGTATCTTAATAACAATGACAACAACGAGTACGATTAAGATGATGGTGATGATCGTGGTGATGTTACAGTCAAGTGGACTTCACCACCCCCTCTCAGAGAGAAGCCTTGCAGCGAAGCGTGCTGGAAGGGGGGGAACTGGAAAACATTCGCTCTAACCTCGACAGCCTCATGTTGGACACCTCCAAAACACCCACCGCCGCCCGTACCCCGGGTGCGAAAAGGTCAGTTAGCTAGGTGCTAATTCCATCTTAGAAATCAAGGGGTTAGAATCGGCGCACGAAATATGTCTCCAGATTTTAATTTAAGGGATCACCTAGAACATTTATTTCAACTCATTCAAGTCGTTCCGGCCATATATGTCCGGAATTAATAGATAGCTGTCAATTTGATGCATTTGCAGGGGTGCTAATTTTCCAGTATGTGCCGGAATTCTGGTTTTGAGATGACAAAAAAATGTAATCTCCAGTTTTTTAGTTAGTTTGGAACAAAAATTCTGGCATCGGAGAAACAGGTGACGATTACAAACATCGTACATGTATTGGCCGAAGTAGCAATTTCCAAGATGGCGTCCGCCGAGAACGCATGTATTGAGTTGGCGAAACCAACATGTAAAAAAAAAAAGCAAAAGGACGTGAAACATTGGAGAATTGAATGGCCACAGAATGTAGTTTGTGGCCGAAGATTCGGCGATGTTCATTCGGAAAGAGACAAAGACAAAGAGAGAGTTTGAAGAGTAGGATGTTAAATAGGAGTAGGTAGTCAAAACCCTCTTTCCATGACTTACGGTCATTGGAAAATTGACCCATATTCAACTGACAATTATCCCCAAATCCAATCACAAACCAACATAAAAACAACACAGTTGATAAAATTAAACATTTCTTTTCTTTCTATGCAATTTGTGTGGTTTTATTCAGTGTGAGTGTGTGGGCGAATTTGAAACTCGGTACTGTTTACCGATCGTTTTTGTCGCTTGGCCGCCATGCGCGCAGTTTTCGGATAACACCTATCGCGGTTTTGACCAATGGGTTCGCTGGCTTTGCGTTCTATGCTAAAAATAGTAAGCAAGTTAGAAAGGGGAGTCATTCCTGCGTAGTTTCGTATGCGAAGTGTGTGGATCGACCAAAAATTACCCAACAAAAATTCATTTTCTTTTCTTTAGTGAAATATTTTCGGTCATAAATCGATGTCGGCGCATACACTTTTGCCATCCTATGATTATTTAAAGTCTTAACTACCATTATGCAAAATATTAAATCAATCTGTCCATGTGAATCCGAACCCGAAGCGATCTTTGACGCGAAGTGATAGCTTTGCTCTCAAGCTCACTGACAAATGGCGGAGCGAGCGGCCGATGCATGGCGCGCAGATACTTGACCCGATCGATTCAACAATTACGGATCATCTTTTATTCCCGGTGTTCATTGTTTCTTAAGTGAAAAGCGTAAACATATTTCGACAGTTTAATTACACGATTTAAGTTTATTTCCAGCCTTATTGTGAAGATTGCTTCATTTCGTTCGGTGACCCAGTTCTTAGTGATCGGAATGTAGCAAACTTGAATCCCCGAGAAGGGTAGGTGAAACTTATTTTGCACCAAATTAGATTCCTTGCTTTGATCGTTTTCAAAGGTGATCAGTTTACTTTGTAAGGTGCTTAAATTTATATTTTGGCCACTTATTAAAGCCTGGTCATCTCTATATGGTCTTAGAAGCGAAATATATTTAGTCACGTGACTTTGTTGTAGACGGATTGATTCAACAGAACGAAACTTGCGAAGAGCAAACTAGAACATCCTTGGGCAAAATAATAGGCCTAGACTGAAAACTTCCATCTAAAAGTGATAGATATACAATTTCAGATTCAATATTTATTTTGACACTTTACATTTCTACTGATGTGATGACAATCTCGGATTTGAGTAATTACAATCTAACAAGCAAAAAGATTGTTTTTGCCAAAGATGGTAAATCACAACTGTCATTGACTGTTACTGTTAGGCCTAACATCAACACACACCACAGAGCTATTTTTTTCTTTTTCTGCATGCACACACACACACACACAAATGTGCACACACACACACAAATGTGAACCTCCTCCCCTCCCCCCCCCCCACTTCATTACCTCCTCCCCCCCCCCCTTGTCCTCACCTTTCCGTTATCTCAACTCCATCCCCCCTGTTCAGGCTTCTCCCCCAAATTATGCTCCCTCCCTCCCATTCACTGATTCAGTCCCGCATTGAGCTGATCATCTGGACAGCAAGTCTTCTAGTTCTACCCAAGTCTACTGTTTAGTTGCCCCCCCTCCCCCACATCATAAGCATCATAATCATCAAATAGATGTCCACTCACACACAAATGTGTGCACACACACACACACATTGTGCACACACCCTCTCTCTCCTGTCACCCCCTCCCCCTCTCTCTCTCTCTCTCTCATATTGTGCAACAAACAAAATTCAACAAAGCAGTCCATTTGCCATAGATTTTATTGTAAAAAATACATTTGATACAGATAAAAACAGAAAAGTTAACAGTGTGTGTGTGAAGATAATATGTGTGTAAGATGGGGCATTAGGGGGGGGGGGGGGGGGGGGGGGGGGGGGGGGGGGGGGGGGGGGGGGGGGGGGGGGGGGGGGATTAAGACTTGTAGAATCACAGTGACATGATGTATTTTCCTCAAAAGGCAATTATATGTTGTTCTGCAGATCATTTTGATATATGACACTTGTCTGTGTGACAATTACAAGCCAAAAATACCTCGCGCAAGAGGTGGGGGGGGGGGGGGGGGGGGGGGGGGGGGGGAGGGTAAAGGGAGAGGGGGGGGGGGGCATTAAGACATATACAGTAACATGATGTATTTTCCTTAAAAGGCAGATGTTCTGCAGATCATTTTGATATGACACTTCTGTCTGTGTGAAAATTACAAGCCAAAATATCTCGCACAGGAGGGGGGGGGGGGGTGCAAGGGTAAAAAACTAAGGAGAGGGGGGGGGGGGCATTAATAATAATAATATAACATGTACTGCCCAGTGACATGAAAGATGATCACCTCAAAAGGTAGATCCTTGTTCTGCAGATCATTTTGAATAAAGATACTTGTCTGTGAAAAATACAAGCTGAAAATACCTGAAATAGGGGCGGGGCAACGGGTAAGGGGAGGTGAAGGGGGCAATTAAGACATTTAGAATCAATATGACATGACTTATTATCCCCTCATAAGGTAGGTCTAGTCCTGCAGATCATTTTGATATAAGATGCTTGTCTGTGTGACCTTTACAAGCTGAGATATGTCATTTTAACATGCTTAATGATTTGCTTTTTAATGATTTGCGCCCCAAAAAACTAAGTCGAAACGAAGATTTTAGCATTTTTGGCGATACCATGCTCAAAACCTATGTTGAGCATGTTCTTAAAAAAAATTCAGTGAATACAACCCACTGCTGGCAGCAGCTTTATGCAATTTCAGACATGATAGATGCCAAACACCTTTGCTAGAGGCCCCCAAACTTGGCCCGTACGAGGGATTTGAACCGACGTAAAATACATAAATATTTAAAAAATCATAACTTCCGTTCTAATTAACATAGAGAGATAAATTTTGTATCAATCTCTTCATTTTGAGTAGTTCTATTAGACTAGCTCATTAAAAAATCAATTAAGTAAACATGAAACAATCACTTTTGACTACCTAATAGGAGTACCCCCCCCCCCCCCCCCCCCCCCCCTCCCTTCTTTTTTGTTTGTGGCTCAAGCCACAAACCTATAACTCACTTGGTCTGTCGGTCGGTCCAAAATTGTCGCACATTTTGACAAAATGTCGCACTTCAAATCGAGGCTACACTTCAAATTGAGGCCGCTCTTTAACATGATGTATTTTAAAAGCGTACAAAATAATAAACATACGTAATACAGACACGACGAGTATGCAGTGCTTCTTTTGATGAGCATAAGTAGGATACATAGTTTTAAATGTTTTCCAAAAGATATAAAAAGTTACGAAATGGTGCAGAGATAACATTCTGGTTTACAGATTAAAATTATTGAAAAGCCAGGGGAGGTGACTCATGGTTGGAGTGGTAAAAATAGACCGCGTGCCACAAACTATTGCGATTTCGCGCTTGTTTTATTTTTAAATACTTGAAAAGAACGAAAATACGAGGTTTTTGTCCTTAAGTAGATCTGAATTTGGGACAAGTTTTTCTTCAATTTACACAACCTCATTTACAGCAGATAGAAAGTTGTTAGAGATACGAGCTTTTGGTGGAATGTGGCGGTAAAAATTAGAGAGCTTACTATGTATCTAACTAAAAATAAAAAAATTTAAATCAAGTTATGAGATTTCTGACTTTCACTGATAACTTTTTATTTTGATTGACGTAGTCACAATGGTTGATTGTTTCAGAGCTCTTCACGCTATCCAGGACACAGGCCTGTTGTGAGGACCACCGCTCCTTGCCCCCCTGTCTCCTCTTGTCTGTCTTTCTTGCTAAGCTCTGCTGTTTCTCTGTGGAACCTTTCATTTTGGTCAACGTAGTCTTTTCTTTGCTTGATGCACATTTTTTGTGACTAAGAAACTGTTTGACTCACTCGGGACTGGCTGAATTATTTCCCCTTGTTCTGTGGGGACTGGGCATTTGACTAGGTTCGTAAAACAATCACCAAAAAAAACAAAAAAACATTCACTAAACAATCGTAAAATATTAGATTCCATGCCTTCGTCGTTTGTCTCCTATTGACGAAAACAGCTAACATATAGAAAGAAGGAACATTTCACATTCCGATCTTTGACCCCCCTGCAATGATTGGTTGATTTCAAGAGAGGCAAAGTCAAAGCAAACTGAACATAGGTTACGTCCTGGCGCTGGAAAGCTGATTACACGCCAGAAATCAAAACCTCTTGAAAACTCTTATGACCCGGATCCGGGCCATTCGTCCTAAACAGTTGTGCGAGCCATGAGCCGGATCCGGCTCATTCATCCCGTGTGAGTTAATAATGCATTTTCTATGCATAAAGTTTTGTGAATAACAAAAATCTGTATTATCGACACGTATACTATTTTACGGCAGCTTTCACATACTGTGTTGTGAATAAGAATCTCCATCTTTCAGCATCAGAGTGAATTAATGTATGTTGGCATGTATTTTTCAAGAAGTTTGGTTGCATGGGTGCAACTTTTCCTGGTATGCAAGGATCTCCTGCTTTTGAATTTTACCAGAAAAGGAATGTCCTTCTTTTCTTTTTTTTTGTCAAACAAGATATTTGTGTCTACTGTATTTTTCAAGCACTTTAAAATAAGCATTTGTATAAATTGTTGAAAAAGCAACCTAAAATACCTTCATAAATAAATTTTTTCTTCAGCTTCAGGGGGACATTACCCCTAGACCCCGGCCTTTCAGGGGGGTTTTGTTTTGTGTAGTTGCACCCATGTTGTTATGTAGGTGTTTTTTTGTCGTACAAGCAAATAGAATTTAAATGCTTATAAAGAGAATCATTATGCTTTTTCATGATGTATGGATTTTATCATTTTCTTGAAAACAGCAGCAGCAGCAAAATTAGGCTCATTTTAGGTTTATCACAGCAATGAGAGAATTGTCAGACTATACATGAGACAGCTTTGAAAAGGTTAAACGTTGACTAGAGTGCAAGTCATACTCTCGAATAATGTGTTTATTTATTTGTTTGCTTTCCTCCTCTGTGTGGACTTTGCTATTGTATATAAATTATAGTCTCTTTTACTTTTGTTGCTTCGTTTTGTTTCAATTCGAGAATGGAGTATGTCAGCTGGGTTTCTACACCACCCTTTGTGTTCAAACGTTATGATAGAAATAAACTGCATGTACAAAGAATAATGTGTTACAACATTGAACTTTTGTTTTCAGAAAGTCTCTCTCTCTCTCTCTCTCTCTCTCTCTCTCTCTCTCTCTCTCTCTCTCTCTCTCTCTCTCTCTCTCTCTCTCTCTCTCTCTCTCTCTCTCTCTCTCATTGCGCCGCCTTTGCAAAAGGGGAACAAATCTACGTAAAGCACACATTGCATTTTCACATATATTTTAAGACCAACTTCACTTTCCAATAATCCCAGATACACATGGGTGCAACTTTTTTTCCTTTTCTCACAAGGATTTCCTTTTTATTTTTAATTTACCTGAAAAGGAAGTTCCTTTTTTTTGTGTGGTAAATTTTGTCACACACACACACACACAACAAAAGGCAACGGCAGATTGACAAAGTGATAAGGGATGTTTTGGAGTTGTTCTTTCTTCTTCCTTCTTTCCTTTGAGTGACCACAGGTCACTCTTGAGGCATTGCCCCACCTGATTCCCCCAACATGGATCTGCCCCTGTACCCCGCCGAGGCCTGGGTGGCACTGGGACTCCGACCTTTTTTCTTTTTTTTTTCATTGTGGGGGGGTTCACCCATGGATACACCATTTAAAAAAGAAACATGTGCAACGCTGAGCGGTAGCAATCGGAATGTGTCGGCTGTGCACATACATAAAAACGCATCAAAACAGCACGTAACTACATAAAAACGCATCAAAACAGCACCTAACTGAATATTTTTTTTATATATAGCCTTGGGGTTCGGACCCGTGATTTGAGCGCGCGCGATCATGCGCACACGCACGTACAGAAAAATTCATGACAACTGTGTTATAGACCATTCATCAAGAAATGTGAAAAAAACACGCATTGAAATACATGCAAAACTTCGCGAGATATTAGCGTTTATGTGTTTCGGGGTTTGAACCCCGTAACTGGCGCGACCTTGACCTTAATGTAAAACTAAATACATCAGTGGATAGCTTGCATCTTGGCAAACTAGTATACCAAATTTGATGATGATAGACTGAATAGTTTTTGAGACAAACGGACGAATAGCCGGACGGACGGAGGCACGCCGGACGGACCAGGACAAAAACAATAGTTCCCCGAACCTTCGGCTCGGGTACTAAAAACAAAAAACACCCTCACAGAAGCGAGAACACACAATCAGCAGCGCTGTGATTAGCAAATCATGCATAGATTTATGTAGTGGTGAAGCCGAGTGCAATGCTTCCTAATTTATAAAAAAGAAATTGCCCCATCAGGCATGGGAATTGTCAGTCTTTGGGCTGATTTCAGCTTTTTTGATGGTCCTCTTCAGTCTTTGGGCTGATTTCAGCTTTTTTGATGGTCCTCTTCAGTCTTTGGGCTGATTTCAGCTTTGTTGATGGTCCTCTTCAGTCTTTGGGCTGATTTCAGCTTTGTTGATGGTCCTCTTCAGTCTTTTTTTGCAAGTTTCAGCTTTTTTGATGGTCCAAGAGGACATTTATGAGATATAAAAAAAAAGAAGCCCAATGAGTAAAAACTTAAGTTATTGGTTATAAATAAATGCAAAATGAACTAAATATATCAGTCTTATCTCTAATACTGTTTTTAAGGCTTAGATAACAGAAGAAGCTTCATTTTCTGGGGGCTGTATCCCAACACACACGGTTTTCAGTTGTTGTTTTTTATTCCTTGTTCCTATGCCTGCTTCCAGACCCCAATTTTCAATCTTTTTTGTCTTCTCCAATTCCCATGTCTGCCCTTTTCCTTTTCCTTTTTGACTAAGTCTTGAAGGGAAAATTTCTTTTTTTGCAATGCTCAATCTGTCACCTCATAAACTAAAAAAAATAGCAAAACAACTTATTCTTTTATTGCCTTTTTTCCCCAAGCCATTTTGAAGAACGTTTCTTTATCGTCTCACACAACTGAACGTCAACGATTCAATAATGGGAAGTAACTTCTCTAATGAGGCATGTAGGCACAAAGCATTAGCTTCCCTTTGATCGTGTCATTGAGCAGCTTAGGACGCACATTTCACCACCAGGGGGCAGTCAAACCGTTATGTTTGCTTAATAATTATTTGTTTAATGTGCATTTGAAAAAGTAAAAAATCATTTAAACCAAACCGTTTGGGGCTTAGCGCGTGATATTCATAGTTGGGGTAGTGAGAGAGAGAGGGGGAGATGAGTCCCCCTCTCTCTCTCTCTCTCTCTCTCTCTCTCTCTCTCTCTCTCTCTCTCACTACCCCCAACTAAGAATATCACGCTCTAAGCACCTACTGGTTTGATTGCCCCACGGCGGTGACATCAGCGTCCTATGTTGACCATTAACTCTCTCTCTCTCTCTCTCTCTCTGGGCGCGCGCGCGTGTGTGTGGACTGAATGCACACGTGTTTATTCTTGTTACGGGCAGAAAGCCAAGGGCAAAATAGCAGCAACACTACTATTCCTATCTGGCGATAAACACGTGCCTGGAAACGAACAGCGCGTGTCGTATCTGCCTCCTATATCTCTGTATCAGAGCCTGTACCGTGCATGTGCTGTCTGTGAGCTGCTTATAATAATAACAGTACATTTATATAGCGCTTTACCTCAGATGAGCCCAAAGCGCTTTACAATCAATTATTCATCAACAGATAACAAAAAAAAACATTCAAGAGTGACACCAACCACCAACAGCGCATATGCAAAGCAACTCTCTCTCTCTCTCTCTAACACACACGCACACGCACACATAAACACACAATTATTGACGCCAACTCGTTCATACCCCATTCGGTAAGCCACAGCAACTGAGCCGCATGGACTGACCACATACACCAACACACATACACAAACACCCTCACACACAACGTACGCACGCAGACAGACACACACACACATGCGTGCACACACAACACACAAAACCAAAATACACACAAGCACACATTCATGCTCACACACACATTCACACACGCACCACAAAACACAGCACAAACCTCTTAAATCAATCTTCCCTCACGTGCACACAACGATAGACAACTGATCAAATATTTAGGGCGCAGCAGGAAAAAGATGGGTTTTAAGAGAGGTTTTGAATGAGGAGACTGAGTTGGAGTGTCGGAGAGGAGAAGGCAGATAATTCCACAGAGATGGTGCTTGACAAGAAAAAGAACGTTGGCCAGCAGATTTGAGACGAATGGAGGGAATGGAAAAGAGACGAGAATCAGAAGACGAACGTAGTTGGCGAGCTGGGACATAGAGATGAAGAAGATCAGAGAGATACAGGGGAGCTTGATCATTCAGTGACTTGAAGGCAAGGAGGAGAATTTTGTAGTCAATACGTGATTGAACTGGGAGCCAATGTAGGGAACGAAGAACCGGAGTGATGTGATCGTACCTGGGGAGCGAGAAATGAGACGAGCAGCATTATTCTGGACCCGTTGGAGCTTAGAGATGAGAATTGATGGACAGCCAGCAAGAAGTGAGTTACAGTAGTCAAGGCGAGACAGGACAAAAGCACATACTAGTCTTCAGGGCATCCTGCTTAGGTGGAGCTATGGCCCTTAGCCCTTGGAAACCGGTGACATTCTGCTCGCAACACACAACGGTTACCCCCCCCCCCCCCCCCCCCTTTCATCGCCACTGTCGCCTCTTGGCACCACAATGATTTAACACCCATGTCACTAAAAGGCATCAAATGAGGGTCTGGTATCCAGTGACCTTATGTTCTTAATTTTGGGAGGTAAGGACAGGCCCTAGTTTATGCATGTCACAAAAGAACCCCCAATATTTTTTTTTAAATCGTTCTTACTACTTGTGGCGGTGCCATAGCCGATGAGGTTTAACCGAGGCGTGGTCACTGCTACAGCTATCTGTATTAATATTTAAAAAATCGGGACTTTACTGGTTTCGTACTGCCTGCGGGCATTGCCTCCAGTATTGTTCCCACCATATTTGTATTTACAAATGTCCCATATGTGTCTGATTCAGACCAAGAGGACGTAAAAATACCATTTTTGCCCAACCCCCAATATTGCAGACGAAATCTTTGTGTCCCTTTTTTTTAGCTGAGGAATGGCTAGCGTTGGAAGGGTTGGGTTGGGAGAAAATGGAGTTTTACGTCCTCTTGGTCTGAATCAGACACATATGGGACATTTGTAAATACAAATATGGTGGGAACAATACTGGAGGCAGTGCAACACCGGTAAACTCCCGATTTTTAAAATTAATACAGATAGCTGTAGCGGTGACCACGCCTGCACCGCCACAAGTACTGTCATCACATAGGGTTGGGTTGGGCTCTCTTTTTTAGAGTTGTAAACGTTTTCAGATACACTTGGCTTTGACCGCGTCGTTTAGAAATAAGTACCATAATTGCAGTGAAAGGGAGAATTGGTAA
>CM065686.1:33283819-33286319 GCA_017654935.2 Phymorhynchus buccinoides
GTGTGTGTCTCCCAGGAGAGAGACAGAGGCAGAGAAAACACACGGACAGACTCGTGCAAACACAGATAGACTCGATGATCTATGTTATTATATCTCATCGTAGCTGACTAAACTGAGACAGACATGACTGGTCTAATCGTCTGCTGTCACTGAGTAGGCCGAGAAGATTAGCATTGCTAGGCGTGTCCCTAATATATCGATCCCGTCTCTGTCTCTTTGTATGTATGTATGTCTGCCTGTCTGTGTGGGTTTTTGTTTGTGGCTCAAGCCACAAACCTATAACTCACTTTGTCGGTCGGTCTGTCGGTCCAAAATTGTCGCACATTTTGACAAAATTGTCGCACTTCAAATCGAGGCTACACTTCTGGCCGCTCTTTAAAATGATGTATTTTAAAAGCGTACAAAATAATAAACATACGTAATACAGACACTACAACAGACACGACGAGTATGCGGTGCTTCTTTTGATGAGCATAAGTAGGATACATAGTTTTAAATGTTTTCCAAAAGATATAAAAAGTTACGAAATGGTGCAGAGATAACATTCTGGTTTACAGATTAAAATTATTGAAAATCCAGGGGAGGTAACTCATGATTGGAGTGGTAAAAATAGACCGCGTGCCACAAACTATTGCGATTTCGCGCTTGTTTTTTAACCTCTCTCTCTCTCTCTCTCTCTCTCTCTCTCTCTCTCTCTCTCTCTCTCTCTCTCTCTCTCTCTCTCTCTCTCTCTCTCTCTCTCTCTCTCTCTCTCTCTCTCTCCCTCCTCTCTCTCTCTCTCTCTCTCTCTCTCTCTCTCTCTCTCTCTCTCTCTCTCTCTCTCTCTCTCTCTCTCTCTCTCTCTCTCTCTCTCTCTCCCTCTCATCGATGCTTTTTGTGTATGTTCGCTTCATAATTTAACTCTTTAGCTCATGGCAAGGCCAATTTGATACCTTTGATGCTTTTTGTATGTTCACTTTATAATCCAGTTTTGGGCGATGTTGATTTGTTTTCAATGTTGCTCTTTGTTCATATGTTCGCTTATAATGGAGTTCTTTGTGCTTATGATTTGTTGTCAATGCTGCTTTTTGTGTGGATGTTCGCTTATAATGGAGTTCTTTGTGCTGATGATTTGTTGTCATTGTTGCTTTTTGTGTGTATGTTCGCTTATAATGGAGTTCTTTGTGCTGATGATTTGTTGTCATTGTTGCTTTTTGTGTGTATGTTCGCTTATAATGGAGTTCTTTGTGTTGATGATTTGTTGTCATTGTTGCTTTTTGTGTGTATGTTCGCTTATAATGGAGTTCTCTGTGCTGTTGATTTGTTGTCATTGTTGCTTTGTGTGTGTATGTTCGCTTATAATGGAGTTCTTTGCTGATGATTTGTTGTCATTGTTGTTTTTCCTTTTGTAAACCCCTCCCCTCTGACATGGGCAGAAGGCCTGGATCAGTAAACTTTGTGAATTGTGTAAATTGTGAATCTCTCTCTCTCTCTCTCTCTCTCTCTCTCTCTCTCTCTCTCTCTCTCTCTCTCTCTCTCTCTCTCTCTCTCTCTTTGCCTCTCTCTCTCTGTGCATCAGTGTCAAAGTCAGTTTGTGTCAGTATCGGTTTAGAGAGTGACATTGACTAAGCAAACTTAACGTGCTCTGCTCCACATAACGTTTAGTGTCCCTTTTAACTCATTCAAGTCGTTCCGGACATATTTGTGCAGAATTAATAGGGGAAGACGGGGTAAAAAGCGCATGGGCGGGTAAGAAGCCCACCCCAATTATCTCATGAAATAAAGAAAATTTCAGTCAAATTTGCCCATGAGACGAATGCTAGACATTAACGCTCGTCTGATGGGCAAAATGAGACTGAAATTTGCTTCATTTCATGAGATAATTGGGGGGGGGCTTCTTACCCGCCCATGCGCTTTTTACCCCGTCTTCCCCTAGGTAGCTGTCAGTTTGATGCATTTGCTTCAAGGGAAGTAAATCTGTGTGCACACCATACCTTGGTCACTTCTAAACTCATTTTTCGCTCCCTTAAACCACAATTTTATAAAGTTTGTTTTACGTCCTCCCGATCTATAAAGATACATATGGAACATTACTAATTAATAAAGTTAAAGGGGATAGACTCGGAAAAGGGAAATTTATTGATTGATAAAGTTATATTTTCTAATGACTTTTGCTTAAACCACAATTTTGCCCCTGACTTTGCTTTTGTAGTGGTTCGTTGTGGGGGAACCAATCGGTGTGGAGAGGTTTTTTTCTAGATAAAGTCTATAATAAAAATTAAAAAAGTCTGATCTAGCACTTCCCTATGTCTAAGCCTGAAGTAAAAAACACACCCTAATCTTCTTTCATTTCTCCTTTTGTTTATGTCTGTTTTGTTTGTGTGTATGGCTGGAGTGATTCGCGAGTTTTTTTGAATAATTCAGAATCGTTGCGATGCGAATGAGTTAATGTTATCACGTCTTGTTGCATGTAAATAAGCGGCACGTTATCAGTGTTGGCATTGCTGGTGTTTTTGCCTTT
>CM065686.1:33296319-33313819 GCA_017654935.2 Phymorhynchus buccinoides
TTGCACTGCCTCCGGGCATTGCAGCCAGTATTGTTCCCACCATCTTTGTATTTACAAATGTCCCATATATGTGTCTATGACCGAGAGGACGTAAAACATCATTTTCACCTAGCCTATTTTAATGTGGGTTGTAAGGTGACTGGATTAGTGAGCGAGTGGGCGGAAGAATGCGTGGGTGCGGTGTTAGAGTTAGCCTACATCCCGTTGCAAATGTGTTTAACCCTTTCACCGCCAATGTCGCATTTTAGCACCACAATGGTTTAACACCCATGTCACTAAAAGGCATCCAATCCGGATCTGTTATCCAAAGACCCTGTTTTCTTAATTTTGGGAGGTAAGGATTGGCCTAATATTATACATGTCACAGAAGAATTCCCAATATTGCAGATTTTTTTTTTGTCTACCCAGTTAAGTTTAATAGTATTTTTTGGCTGAAAATGGCTGGCGGCGAAAGGGTTAAATGTGATTTTTCTGTTTCATGCTTTTGATTTTTTTTAATGTAATTTATTTTACACGGTAGAAGACAATTTTCCATGTGCGTTTGTACAATGGACAATAAAAACAAAACAAAAAAACTTATGACATGACTTCTGTAGGTATGACTCACACTCCATTTTATTCTCCTCATGAATATTAATGTTTGACGTCCTCTCGGCCAAAGGCCATATGGGACATTGCTGTTACTTTAGTTATTGGGGAAGGGGGAAGAAGGGAAACAGATAGAACAAATTTTATTTCAATATAGTTATTTTATTATTTATATATTTTGTGTGTTTAAAACTGAATTTTATCTTGAATAATAGGTCAAGATTTTTTTAGGTGTCATGGCTCGCACAAAGACTACTCTGAGTTATAAATATATCGATGGCTTGGAGTCAAAACGGACTATCTTTAGATAGCCCATCGACGTATTATTGAACATCTTGTGAAAACTAATAACTTGTTTCAAAATAAGACTGCAGAAATTTAAAAGCATAATCCCGTTTTACATTATTTGCAGTCTTTTTTTTTTTTAGTGCAAGTTCTTAGTTTTTGCAATAACATCAATAATAAGTCATATCTAAAGATAGTCCGTTTTGACTCTAAGCCATCGATATATTCTTTTGTTTAAAATGTTATTATACATTTTTTAGTTATTACTCCCTGAGCTATTGGAGATTAAAATTTTCAGAACCACATATAAATCTTTAAGAATTAATTAAGGTCTAGAGACAATTTTACACTACATACATGTGATCTTTACGTTCAAGCAAAGGGTTTAAAAACAAGAAGGTACAAAAGTGAATTTTGACTTGTATTAAGTCTAAAACACCAAAATCTTTTGCCTGGTTTGTTAGTATTGTGTCTACTTTGAAGCGTGTTATGTATAGTAGTGTAATGTATTATTTATGAAAGAGTGAGGATCCCTAGCTTTTATTTAAAATGTACAAACCCCCCCGACTCCAGAGGCACTGAAACATATTATTGGCCGAATCTGGGTAATATGTTATTAAAAACAGAGCTATGTATAATTCTCCTCCATCGCTTTCTCTCTAAATGTGTGCCCGTCTCTATTTTTCATTTTGACATTTTTTCTTTCTTTTTCTGTCTCCCTAACTTCCGGTTCCTAAATGAACTTTTTCTATGCCTCTTACTGATGTTTCTTACTGCTTTTCTGTCTGTGTCTGTTTCTCTATTTCTTCCTTTCTCCATTCATTTCTTTATTGTTAAATTAATCTACACCAAGGATGCTATGTTTTCGTCTCTACCTGCTCCCCCCCGTCTCTCTATCTTTTTTCCTAAGAAAGCACACGCTAAACCCAGTGGCAACGACAAAGTTGTTGCTTGGTCAAAATGTACCCCCACCTTCACCCTGCCCCTTTCCTCCCTCATCAGTCACACAAAAATCGCATGCGTAAAACAAAAACGAAACAATTGTGTGGCGCGCCTCTGGCTGCGACGCGCTCTCCAGGTGGGAGCAATCCGAATTTCACAGAGACACCTCTGTGACGATAATGTACCCAATACCCAAATACCAAATAAGTTGAGCAAATGGTGTAAATCTAGATTCTTGTCGAAATGCATGAATTTTTTCGATCAAATTTATATAATTAAAATCCGTGTGGTCGGTTGAGGCAAGCACGTTTTTGTTACAGGGGTTGCAGTAGGCCTATTTGATCCGAGGATCATAATAATGTTTTGCATAAATGGACATTTTAACCCTTTCACCGCCAAAGTCGCATTTTAGCACCACAGTGATTTAACACCTATGTCACTAAAAGGCATCAAATTGGGGGCCTATTACCCAAAGACCCTATTGTCTTAGTTTTGGGAAGTAAGGATAGACCTTATTTTATATATGTCACAGAAGAATCCCCAATACTGCAGATGGATTTTGTTCTCTACCCAGGTAAATTTAATGGAAATATGGCTGAAATATGGTTGGCGGTGAAAGGGTTAAAGGTGATGCATAAACAATATCAACAACAACAACATGAACAGCAACAGCAGCAGTAACAACAACAACAACACATATAAACAAGAATATCAGGAATAAGACCGAAAAAACACAACAACAAGAAAACAATGAATAAATAAGTTATAATATCTGCGAAAACAATCGTGAAATAAGAACAGAATTATTTGTAAATGTATGAAGAAGGAATAAAATGTTTAATACCAAGAATAGCCTACATTTTCTCATTTCAGGGTAGAATTGGGGAGTGATAAAAGCGGCTCTTGGGGTATGTTAGTGGGGAAAGAGACTTTGCGCTGAATGGGTCTTTCTCGGTATTGCAGTATCTCCAGGATCGACCCACTATCTATATAATTATCTACAAATGTTCCAGGTCGGATGACGTTGAACAGATTTTCTTCTTGAGCGCGCTGAATGGAAAGGTAGGCTATATATAATATATTTTCAAGCCATGTTGTGCCACAATTCATGTCAATATTAGCAGACGATTGGAGCTATGCAATTTTGGCACAGGGAGAATCCATGTTGATAATGTAGACACAGTACTGTCGCAAAACAGCTCGAATTCATCTTCAGTCTCC
The DNA here is from genome assembly GCA_017654935.2 of Phymorhynchus buccinoides. Lineage (NCBI taxonomy): Eukaryota > Metazoa > Mollusca > Gastropoda > Neogastropoda > Raphitomidae > Phymorhynchus > Phymorhynchus buccinoides. Next base: position 33,299,356 of record CM065686.1, read on the forward strand.
GACCTCGTGTGATAAACAGCAAGCCTCTCGAGATAGGATAAAAGCAATATCTCACTCCAAAATCCAATATATCATCTCTCTGGCTGTCTTTTAATAGTCTTCATAACGCATCAGAATTACCAGAGGATTAAGAATTTCTGACAGATGATTGGCTTCTCTTGTCAGAGGATTTTGCCTTTATAGCAGTCAGTGTTATCTTTTCTGTTAAATAGCATTATAAATTGAGTTATCACGGCATAAAAAAACATTCTTGCTGGTGTTTTGGAACTCATTTCAGTGCTGTCCCTCTTCAGTCTAGGCCATTGATGGCCCTCTTGTTACCACGGCTTTAAGGATTGGGCTTCAGACGATTCTGATGCCTGTTGATCCTTTAATCGTCTGAGACGTTTGAGAAGAAGAAGACGAGGAGAAAAAAAGAAGATCCTCGATTTTCTTTCCCGATTACCCAAACCAACCTTTGATGTATTTTCACCCTTCTTTTCAATACACAAAGAAGAAAGTTAAGCACCCCACCACTTTTTTTGGCTGTAGATGAGATGAAATCGAGATTTATTGCAAATAATCAATAAAGAATGAAACAACATTGATTGGTAAATGAAAGTTGGACTATCTGACTATAAAAAACCCGCATAATTTAATGTAAGGTTTTACAAATGCATTCTGATATTCTGAAGCAAAAAGGGTTGTCATTTTCAATTAAAAAAATACCATGTTTAAGTATCAATGTAACAATTTCATATGGCTATATCAAAAGTTAATCATTGTGGGAAAACGTCATGAGGAGTGTCCAAAACTCATTTGGCAAATCAAAGTTCAGTAGCGTGTGTTTCCTCCCTGTGCCTGGATGACTGCTTCAACCCTGCTTATAACGGAATAATGGTAGCCTTGTAATAGCTAAGGGGTGCTTAACTTTTTTTCTTTGTGTATATTTCCTTGTGTATGTTTATATATTGATTAAGTTTGAGGCTTCTTGATCAAGTTTCAATGAATGACATTCTGCTTAACGTCCTCTGGTCTGGAACAGACACACATGGGACATTAGTAGATATAAAGATGGTGGGAACGATCCTGGAGGCAATTGCCGGAGGCAGTGCAACACCAGGAAAGTCCCGATTGTTTTAGCAATACAGATGTGTATTATATTACTTATCAAGTTTCAACCTTAATTCGAGCTAAAACTTAAAATCAATGTAGCAGGAATTTAGGGTGAAATATATTCAGGCTAAATATTACAATTAGGCCTATCCCTGTTATTTCACGTACGCTTTACTACTTATGTTTAATAGAAATGTAAATGCGTTAACTAATTTAGCTTTGTTTATGTACGAAGCTTTTTTTTTAAATATACAGCGATTTACGTACATGCGAGTAGCTGGAAATTGCAAGAATGTGCATGCTTAAATAATTATGTATTATGTAGCCAAATATGTTATTGTATGAAATATGTTTCTATCATTGTGACGCCCCTACCAGGAAGGGGCCTTTGCCTATATCTCATTAAAACATTTCATATTCGTATTCGTATATTCTCTCCCCCCCCCCCCCTCCCCCTTTGTCAAGTCGCCAGATAGTGAGATTATCGTCCAATTGGTCGTCGACCCTTATGGACGTTCTTTATGAAGACTGTAAGGTCTTCTCTGGGAAAATTCGTCAAGTCGAGTCTACAGACATTAGATAATATACTCCAGAGTAGAGTTGAGAACCGGTTAAAAAATCCGAACCGGTTTTAAACCGGTTTTCCCTCTTCGAACCGGTTTTACCGAACCGGTTTTTTTCTAACCAGTACTCGCATCACTAGTTTCACCTATGCAAACACATATTTATTTGTCAGAATATTCACACACACGCACGCACGCGCACACATACACACACACACGCACACAATAAAGAAAGTATGACTTATGACACACACACACTCAACTCAACACTCAAAGTCAAAGCCATAGACCACCACAAACTAGAAACAGCTACTCTTGGTTTACAAACACCCAATCTGCGTTGAGAATCAGTGTTGTTTTTCGAAAAGAATGCGTTATTCTAAGAAAAACTTACTTTCAGTTTGCAGTTAAAAAACCGGTTAACAGCAACTCGAACCGGTTTTTCGAACAGCGAAAGTTTAGCACCGGTTTTTTTGTTCAAACCGGTTTTTCCCCCCACCTCTACTACAGAGTCTATTTTAGGAAACAAGGGCGATGATTCTGATCGACCGTGACTTCCCCTTGTCTCGTCATCTGTCTGGCTTCGTATGGATAGAAGCTAACGACACACATGGGGTTGCGGAAAGACAGAAAGAAAGAAAGAAACAAAAGACGAAGAAATTTTTTTTAACTCTCCTTATTGACTGTTGTGTATTCGTTTTTCTTAGTTGTGGTGAAAGAATATATGGACAAGCGAGGAGTGGACCAACTGATCAACGTTTCAAACAAATGCAGGACATTGGGAAGTAGAACTAAAACCAAACGAGTGAGGAAGAAGGACGTCATTATTTTCACCAAAAAATTCGATTACTTTGTTCTAAATGTGTGTGAGTGTTTACTATCAGCTTAATCGAATGCAACTGAGTGCAATAGTGAGTAGAGTGGAAAAGATCCACCACATCACGTGTCAAAATCACGGGATTCACGTGTTTTCCCTCTAACAGCTGGTAAGAAATCTTGTTTTGACCAGGTTTGACTCCCATACAAATGCCCCCAATTGAAAACGAAACATAATTTTAAAGAGCAGCCTCAATTTGAAGTTTGGGCATTTGTATGTGGGTCACAGCTACCCAGAAACCCCCCACAAAGGGACTTAATCGTGGTGGGTCAGTGTGCCTTTAAGATCTTCCCTACTAGTTGGTTGCCTCCTGACGGCCTAACATAGATTCGCTCCGACTTGGACTGCTGGTCTCGGATTCTGCGACCTGAACAAGCCGTGGTGTGGCTGCGAATTGGGATTCGGAATGAGCGGCGTGGGAGCAACGCCATTATACGGCCCAGAAGATGGGACAGAAAAAAAGAAAAGAAAAAGATCTTCCCTATTCAACATTTATTAAATGAGATGTGACCTAACAAATGTTCACCAAATTTCCCCCCTTCATATCCGGACTACTGAATGTAGCAGCAGCGAAAATGCAAAGCCAACGCCTCCCACCCAACCTGACTCAACACTTCAAACCTTCCCTGTCCCCATAGCAACAGGAAGTTCAAAGCGAGGATCGGCCTCACGTACCAGCCATTCGGTCTCACTCAAGGTCCACGTGACGGGAAAGTCGTGTGGACGTCATCGCGGAACAACAGTCGAATATCAATGAATGTCCATCTCCCTATTAAGATCTTTTGGGGGGGCTGATTTTCAAGGTCTTAAAGACCCACTAGATCACGTGTAAAAATCACGGGTTTCACGTGTTTTCCCTCTTATAGCTGGTAAGAAATCTTGTTTTGACCAGGTTTGAGTCCCATACACATGCCCCCAAATTCAACCCGAAACATCATTTTAAAGAGCAGCCTCAATTTCAAATTGGGGACATTTGTAAGTGGGTCACAGCTACCCAGAAAAAAACAAGGGACTTAATCGTGGTGCGTCAATATGTCTTTAATAGGGAGATTCCACTGTATTTTGAACACGAAAATTGAACCAGCATTAAGACAAGAAACTAACAAACAAGAATGATTAGCCCTATAGTAACAAAAACCAGGGCATCTCCGAGCGGCAGCAACGCATTGTGGCAATGCAAACCCGGCCAGAGTTATGTCCTCTCCCCCCCCCCCCCACCCCCCAATAAACACACCACTTTCCACCCTTACAGAACGCATAAAATACATAGCCCAAAATTTGAAGCGATTCTGTTCAGTAGTTCACGAGATACAGCTGAACTTTTATACAAACTTCCTTGCACCATGTCCTCTCCCCCCCCCACCCCCCCCCCCACCACCCACCCCCAATAAACACACCACTTTCCACCCTTACAGAACGCATAAAATACATAGCCCAAAATTTGAAGCGATTCTGTTCAGTAGTTCACGAGATACAGCTGAGCTTTTATACAAACTTCCTTGCACCATGGTACATCACCACACAAAATTTGAAGCGATTCTGTTCAACAGTTCACGAGATAAAGCTGGGGGGAAATTACATAGCCCAAAGAAGGAAATTTCGGTTTTCAAGGTCAAACTTCAAGGTCAAGGTCAGCACGGTGTTGATTAACGAAAGGAAGCTTCCTTTTCAAGCTGTCGACCCCTCTGCCAATGTTAATCAAAATCCAAACAGTAGTTTTTAAGATAATCGATACACAGACACACACACACACAGACACACAAACCGATAGCAATACCTCGGCCTCTGGCCGGGTAATAAAGGCACAGTCGGTGTTCTAGTGAGATAACAAAGTAAGACCTACATTCGCTGGGTTGATACAAAGTAGGGGAAATGATATTCGACAGGAAAAGTTATCTAAAAAACAACATTTATAGTATATTGCGACACACAACAGATATATTATGTTGTGGGTGCTATCTTATCTGAACGTGGTAACTGGATTTCTGTCACTAACAATGTAATATGTCTCATGGTTTCCCATTGACGGCGTAGTATGATTAAAGTATTTGTTCTCCATTCATATACGATTCTCCCCCTTTCTCATTTATTTTGCCTTAGGCCGGGTCACACTTGTGCGATTCCTTCGAAAGGACCTGTTACATAGACGAAGCACTCGCTTATAAATTACAGGTCTAACTTCTCTCTTCATTCTGTGCTCGCACATTCGCTCTCTTGAGCAAAACGTTTGCGATCACATTGAGCATCAAACCCCGTCTGCCTCACAGAGATAAAGACCATCATCAAGTCTCTGCACAGGACACCCCAGCAACAGGACAGCTACCACCTGCTACCCAGATCACAGCAGGTGGTCATCTTCCGCCTGAGGACAGGGCACAACAGACTGAACCAGCATCTGTTCAGGAAGATGCATGCTGTGCCGTCCCCAATGTGTCCCTGCGGAGAAGCAGAGCAGGACACGGCCCACATTCTGCAGGACTGTGGGGGCCTCCGGCCGCTGATGGAGGAGATATGGCCAACGCCGGAGCCCCTCCAAGACAAGCTGTACGGGTCTGTGGACGCCCTGCAGAGGACCGCCAATTTCGTCTCAAGATCTGGACTCCAAGTGTGATCGGCGATCGACAAACAAAAAACAAAACATTGAGCATCAGACTGAAATATAATTATGCGAAATCCTGAAGTCCCACGAAGAACATAATATTCGGCAGTTTATGTGTGAAAGCAGTCAATGGATGATGTCACAAGTTCATTTTATCTTTCCAGATTTTAGTTCTAAAAACTTCTTACGCGATGCCAGACAGTGCTTGCCTAAGCAAAATAATATAGGAAGTTTCTCGCCGTATACTTATTTATTTGTCTAATGCCCCCCACCCTTATCTTTTAACTTTAATGTTACTATTAATTTTATTTTTCATCATTATACATTTGTGTTTTTCCCCACGACTGTAGATGTTTCCATTTTCCGCTGTAGACATTAATGTTTCATTTTCTTACCACAGACTTCTCTCATTTTATTTATACCACAGATTTTCTCCTTTTTTTTAAAATTAGCCATCTACGAGGGCCTCTCATTGTATTTTGCAATGTGGGGAACTGGCTGTGTACACCCTCCTTCAAGCTAGTCCATATTTTAGAGGTGTCCCTAACTAGAACACACACACTTTGGTATCCTTTCAAATATAACGGTTATGGCAACAGCCCATGTCAACTGGAATATGTAAAACATAGCGCCCTCAGCGAACTCTCAAGCATCTTCAATTTTCTACATTTGCTCTCCCCCCCCCCCCCCCTCCCCCCCCTTCGCATGTGCTTCATGTAAAATAATAGGAAAAAGTCACCAGGGACTAATTCAGACAAAATAAGTGGATGGGAGACCAACTGAACTCTACAAAAGTTTGTTTTCTAGCAAAATGTCTCAAGTAGCTAGCGCAGTATGGTTACTTGCGTTGTCATAATAAAATAGTTGTGAATCGGGTGTCAGTGCTTGGACGGCTAATTCAAACAGCATTTGGGGAAAAGGATGCTTATTTTTTCAATCCGCAGTGATAGCTCTTCTCTCTGGTGGACGTGGTGGGGAAAACATGACAATTTGCGACACGAGTATTTTGATAATGGTCTATCTCATGACACCATTTACAGGTTTGTGACATGAACAGAATTATCCACATTGCAAAATATAATGAGAGGCCCTCGTATTTTCTTTTCCTCCCACCAGTCATGTTGGTTGTCATTCTTCCAGTCGACTTTGTACATTTTTACCACAATATTGTGCACTCTTTAATCAAATAAGCTTGAAACCAATCTGTTTTAGCATACTAGGGGAAGACGGGGTAAAAAGCGCATGGGCGGGTAAGAAGCCCACCCCAATTATCTCATGAAATGAAGCAAATTTCAGTCTCATTTTGCCCATGAGACGAGCGTTAATGTCTAGCATTCGTCTCATGGGCAAATTAGACTGAAAGTTTCGTTATTTCATGAGATAGTTGGGGTGGGCTTATTACCCGCCCATGCGTTTTTTTACCCCGTCTTCCCCTATGCATTTGTAGATTGCAGCAGCAGTTATGGTGGTTTTACCAGCGCAAAACATCTTGTCATAAGTAAGACTCGGTTACTATAAAGGGCTTAATGTTATCTGAAAAGAAGAATAACTGTCATACGACAATCGGACATATGTATGATAACGCAACATTTTCCTTCTGAATGGGAGTCTTCTTTTATGGTATTTCTGTCGTATATTTGTTGTCAAAGAATTGTTCTCTTCGTCATGAGCATCTAATTCTTTCGCTTTACAAGTTTTGTTTTAAAAATTTCACATTGAATGATTTTACATCATAGGCTTCCCCCCGGCTTCAAGTTGAACATTAAATTCCTCTCTTGCAGGACAAGTATGGCTGTTTGACATTAGTCAAATAAAATAGTTGTGAATCGGGTGTCAGTGCTTGGACGGCTAATTCAAACGGCATTTGGGGAAAAGGATGCTTATTTTTTCAATCCGCAGTGATAGCTCTTCTCTCTGGTGGACGTCAACTGCAGCATTAATTGAAATGTCCATTCACCTCTTCTTCTCACCAACCCGTTTGTATACTGTATTCCACTGACGAGAAATTGCTAATAGGGTAAGACGGGGTAAAACGCCCATGGGCGGGTAAGAAGCCCATGCCAATTATGAAATGAAGCAAATTTCAGTCACATTTTGCCCATGAGACGAGTGTTATCTCATGGGCACAATTTGACTGACATTTCATGAGATAATTGGCATGGGCTTCCTACCCGCCCATGGGCTTTTTACCCCGTCTTACCCTACATGCTTACTAGTCCATTTTAATTGTTTTTGTTTTTTTAATTTGCTTTTCTTTTATCCAAGGACAGATTGTAAGAATAGGCATCGCCTAAAATCTTTATCCTTGTCAAATAAAGTTGTCCAGTGTCCAGTGCTTATCTGATGTAACGCATAGCCAAGAAAGGTGCGTTGAAATAATAAAATTTTTTGATAATAACCTAATTACATTTTTTTTAGTTTTTTTTATTTAGTCTTTTTGCATCCAGATTTTGTTTCACTCAACTGTCATAGACCTTACATCTAACCTTTTTTTTTCAATTTCTGTTGTTGTTTTTTAGGCAGTCACAGACTACATTTTTTTCTCAACATTTTGTTGTTGTTGTTGTAAATGTAACTAAAAGTAAAACCAAACAGACTCAACAAGATTATCGTCATGGGATATCACAGCATCTATTCCAGGAAATGGAGCAATCATTCTGATCGACTTCCTTCAGTCTCCCTTTCTGTCTGCCTGTGTCTGGAATGTGGAGCAGACGACATCGATAGAATTGGAAGGGAAGCAGACATCGAAATGACTGGTAGCTTCTTCCCCCCTTCATTATGTTTATGGTAGTAGGGAAAGGGAACGGATTGGGGTGTGGGGTGGGGGTGGATAGTTAGCATTATCGAGGAAACACGTAAATAATGATAAACAACACCTCAAAATAAATATTAACCATTCTCTTTTTGTATGTCTTCCACTGAAACATACGCTTTCACGGATACAGGAATGAACCATACTATTAGGTATTGGGTATTAGGTACTTTATAGTCACAGAGGCGTCTCTGTGAAATTCGGGTTGCTCCCACCTGGAGAGAGCGTCGCAGCCAGAGGCGCGCAGCCCTTTTTTTGCCATGCGATTTTGTGTGACTGATGAGGGGGGTGGGGTACATTTTGACCAGATGACAACTTTTTCGTTGCCACTGGGTTTAACGTAATAATAATATGCTAAGTGCATGGGCACACGGCACCCTCGGTTTATCGTCTCATCCGAAAGACTCCACGTTCAGACCGTAAGGCCTAGTGCAAAGTGAGAGGAACAATCTCCTGTACCTAGGTTCGAACTCGGGTTTACTTGACACGAGGCGAACGCGCTACCACTGTGCCACTTTACACCTTACGGACTTAAGCGTACACATACACACACACACACACACACACACACACACACACACACACACACACACACACACACACACACACACACACACACACACACACACACAGCAGACATATAATTATGCGAGTATGCACACACTCATACACACACACACACTCACACCACACACGCGTGCGCGCACGCACGCACACACGCACACGCACGCATGCACACACGCGCGCGCACACACACACACACACACACACACACAAACACACACACACACACACACACACACACACACACACACACACACACACACACACACACACACACACACACACACACACACACACACACACACACACACACTTCATTGCATTGCTTTGATGCACACAGTTTACCGATTGCCGCATAGTGTATGCAAACGCTTCCTTTAAGTTGAAGATTATAAATAAACACAACATTCAAAGACTGCAAAAAAGCACTAAACGTTTGTTGGGAATGTAAATGCGTGAGTAACTCCACTGGCATTTTAGAATAACATGAAAGCAGAACATAGCGACCACATGAAAAAAAGAATATCAGTATCTTTCTCCCGTGAGAGTGTTTGTTGAGATATACAGGATTAAAATGTATTGATTTTACCTCCCCACCACCCGCCCCTGTGTATTTTTTTGGCCAGCCACTTTGTCTGTTTTTCTGTTTTTTTGTATGTCTCCTCGTTTTTCTTGTTTTGTTGTTGTTGTTTGTTCTGTACACGTCTGTCTTTTTTCTGTTTCTGTCTCTACCCGTTTGTTTTTCTTTTTGTCTGTCTGACTGTCTCTCTCTTTGTTTCTCCCTCTCTCAAATTTAGATTTTTCTTCGTCTGTCTCGGACACTATTGCTATTGCTTCTGATAGCTTTTTTTGTTCAATCTGTATGCCTATTTCTGTCTCTGTCTCTATCTGTCTGTCTGTCTGTCTGTCTGTCTCTTTCTCTCTCTCTCTCTCGCCTTCTCTCTCTCTCTCTCTCTCTCTCTCTCTCTCTCTCTCTCTCTCTCTCTCTCTCTCTCTCTCTCTCTCTCTCTCTCTCTCTCTCTCTCTCTCTCTCTCTCTCTCTCTCTCTCTCTCTCTTTATATCTCTGTTTCTCTCTCTCTCAAACACTCCCTCTCTCATTCTCTCTCTTTCAAAGTATTTCTGTAACCCCTCCGATGACATGGGCCAACGGCCTATATCATTAAAAGTATTCAGTGTTCAGTGTTCTCTTTCAGTTCAATGTTTTGTCATCATTAGCGCTAACGCAGTGATTTCCGCCTCTTTATTTCAGTTTGTAGTTCTTTTGTCTGCCCGCACAATAGAGTTGAGAACCGGTTCAAAAATCCGAACCGGTTTTAAACCGGATGTTCCTCTTCGAACCGGTTTTAGCGAACCGGGTTTTTTTAACCAGTACTCGCATCACTAGTTTCACCTATGCAAACGCATATTTATTTGTCAGAATATTGACACACATACGCACGCATGCGCAGACATACACACACACAATAACGAAAGTTATGACACACACACACACACACACACACACACACACACACACACACACACACACACACACACACACACACACACACACACACACACACACACACACACACACACACACACACACACACACACACACACACACACACACACACACACACACACACACACACACACACACACACACACACTCAACTCAACACTCAGTCAAAGTCAAAGCCACACACCACCACAAACTAGAAACAGCTACTCTTGGTTTACAAACACCCAATCTGCGCTGAGAATCAGTGTTGTTCTTCGAAAAGAATGCGTTATTCTAAGAAAAACTTACTTTCAGTTTGCAGTTAAAAAACCGGTTCACAGCAACTCGAACCGGGTTTTCGAACCGCGAAAGTTTAGCACCGGTTTTTCGGTTCAAACCGTTTCCCCCCCCCCCCCCCCCCCCACCTCTACCGCACAACATAGGCTACTTGCCCCATTAGGAGCCTATGACCACCTCAAATGTTTCAAGTAAGTTGCTAAGGTGAAAGTATACTTCTTCTTCTTCTTTTTCGATCGCTCAGACAGTTTCCTGTCAATTATGAGCGCAGATGCACCATGCTGCCGTTATGCGCCTAAATAAGAAATAATTAGGCCCAGCATGTCCGACTTCGGCTGGAGGAAATCGTTTTGAAAGTGTTTATTGAAAACAAAGGCAGGTGAATGGACCCGGAAAGGCAGACAGATAGTAGATGACAGCAAGCAAAAGGAAAAGGCAGAGTCAAAGAGAGTGACAGTTTAGAGGAAGTTACAAGCACAGAACTTCCAGAAGGCGGGGGGAACTATTTATACAAAACACCCCCCCCCCCCCGGTATTATATCACAAGGCACAATAGTGTAAGTAAAGGTCAGTCAAGGGAAAAACCCACAATAAACAGCTTCTGAATGCAAAGTACCAGTTGGCTACTGATTTATTTTTAAAGTAAGCGCATCACATGACCACCTGACAAAAAAACACCAAAAAACCTTCGGGACTTTTCTGGTACTGCAGTACCTCCAGGATCGTCTCACCATCTTCATAGTTATTAGCCCCTTGACTGCCGTATAACGTATCACATACTGACTTGATGACATCACCGATGACGTCATCAGATGAAGAGGAATAACTGATATGCTGGCTTTTGCTCTAACACGGTCAAGAGAGTTATATCCCCAGACCATTTCGACAGATTGGCTCTATCAGTTGTCATTTTCATGGCATGATTTGCACAATGATTTTTTCTTTAATTTCCCCTGGCAGCCAAGGGGTTAAGTAAGCGCACCTCATGACCACCTAACAAAAAAACAACAAGGGCATCGCCGGGCGGCAGCAACGCATTGTGACAATGCAAACCCGGCCAGAGTTATGTCCTCTCCATCCTCCCCCCACCCCCCAATAAACACACCACTTTCCACCCTTACAGAACGCATAAAATACATAGCCCAGAATTTGAAGCGATTCTGTTCAGTAGTTCACGAGATACAGCTGAACTTGTATACAAACTTCCTTGCACCATGGTACACCACCACACAAAATTTGAAGCGATTCTGTTCACTAGTTCACGAAATAAAGCGTGGGGGGAAATTACATAGCCCAAAGAAGGAAATTTCGGTTTTCAAGGTCACATTTCAAGGTCAAGGTCAGCACGGTGTTGATTAACGAAAGGAAGCTTCCTTTTCAAGCTGTCCACCCCTCTGCCAATTTTAATCAAAGTGCAAACAGTAGTTTTTAAGATGATCGATACACAGACACACACAGACACACACACACACACACACACACACACACACACACACACACACACAAACCGATAGCAAAACCCCGGCTTCTCGCCGGGTAACAAAAAAACTTCGGGACTTTTACAGGTCATGAGGTGCGCTTACTTAACCCCTTACCTTACCTCCAGGATCGTCTCACCATCTTCATAGTTATTACTGTCCCATAATTATGCGCCTGTTCCAGACACCGGATGTCGTTAAATGAACTTCCATCGCCCACCTGACAATTGTGACAAAGCAAGAAGAAGGGGTGGTAGAGATAGAGCCATGGGCGTGCAATCATGAGGGCGATTTAGACAGTCAACACGGGGAATGGTTGGTAAATCACACTAAACTCCCCAAAGCGATTGGCTGTTTAGCCTAACTTACGGGTGCCCACCGGTTCGCATAATGCGTTTCGCATAATCCTTCGATTAGAGCCGCGGGCGCAAGTCGAGTGTCTCTTCCAAAACAACCTGGCAGTTCGCATAAACGGGTTTGCCATTTCGCATAGTATGCACTATTGCAGGTTCTAATGCACTCTACGTGACTTTCTGTTACTTTCTTACTATCCCTAACCTATCCCTAACCCTATCCCTAACATATCCCTAACCCTATCCCTACCCTATCCCTAACCCTATCCCTAACTTTCTGAGTTTTATGCGAAATGCCCTGTCCACAAAGCTTTGTATGCGAAGCGGCAGTATGTGAATCGGCTGTATGCGAAACGGCAGTATGCGAAACGGCAATATGCGAACCGGGGCGCACCGTAACTTACATAGGTGAAGACGGGGTAAAAAAAAAAAGCCCATGGGCGGGTAAGAAGCCCATGCCAATTATATCATGAAATGAAGCAAATTTCAGTCACATTTTGCCCATGAGACGAACGCTAAACATTAACACTCGTCTCATGGGCCAAATTTGACTGACATTTTCTTCTTACCCGCCCATGGGCTTTTTTTTTACCCCGTCTTCACCTATGTAAGTTACGGTGTGCCCCGGTTCGCATATTGCCGTTTCGCATACTGCCACTTCGCATACAGCCGATTCACGTACTGCCGCTTCGCATGGGCTTTTTATACCCCGTCTTACCCTACTAATCCCCGCTTTGAATGTCTAAGAAGCACTCATGACTACAGGGATGGTCTTCCGTTCATCAGGCCATCACTTTCATCAAGTCTTGCAAAGAATCATTTCTGGAAATAGAGTGAGGGTGGTAAGCCTGTCTGTCGCTATCATACAGTCTTGACATAATCATCACATGTTGGAAAACTTATGGAGAGAATTGTTTTAAAAAGGCTTGAACATTTTTGTGAAAAAAATGGTATAATACCAATACAACAGGCGGGCTTTAGAAAAGGCAAATCAACAGTTGATCAGTAAAAATTACCACACAGATCAAACATCAGTTTTCACGTAGGAAAAATGTACTTGCCACTTTCTTTGACATTAGAAAGGCATACGACCAAGTTTGGCATTCAAAACTTTTAAATAAACTTAGATCAATAGGTCTTTCAGGTTGTATGCACAATTATTTAAAAGCTCTTTTAAGTGACAGAACAATACAGACTAGGGTTCGTAAATGCCTACTCTAATCAAAGACGTCTACAGATGGGAATCCCACAAGGAGCTGTGATAGCTCCAATCCTTTTCAACATTTTGATGCATGATTTTCCGAACGCAGTCTCAAAAAATGTTGAATTAGTACAATATGCGGATGATATTTGCATATGGATGAAAGTTACTCTAAAAAAGCTTACACCGATTAGATCAATTAACTATATTAAAAAGGTTTATCAAAACGAACTAGATAAAATCAGCAAATACATGTTTGAAAACGGATTAACCCTTTCACACGAAAAATCACATATGGTTCTTTTCAATTCTGGCTATGACCCTAATCCTCTACCTTCTTTTCAAATAAATGGAATGCCGATCAAAACGAACTAGATAAAATCAGCAAATACATGTTTGAAAACGGATTAACCCTTTCACACGAAAAATCACATATGGTTCTTTTCAATTCTGGCTATGACCCTAATCCTCTACCTTCTTTTCAAATAAATGGAATGCCGCTTGAATATAAAAAAGTTGTTAAATTTCTAGGAGTAAGCTTGACATCTAAATTGAATTGGAATTACCATTTAGAAAATGTTCTGACAAAAGCCAGAAAAGGACTAGATTTATTAAAAATGGTAAGTCGACAGTCATGGGGAAAAGATAGTAAAGTACTTGCACACTTAGCAACTGCGTTTGTGAGATCAAAATTATCTTATGCTCAGGAAATATTCTTTTCAGCTCCAAAATATATGATAACAAAGCTGCAGAGCATCGATAGTAAAGCTTATAAGATAGCTCTTGGTGTTCCTGTTCATGCCTCAACACTAAAAACCTACACAGAAATCGGAATTTTGCCTTTTGTTGAAAATATGAAACTTGCTTCAGCAAAATATATACTAAGGAGTCATTCAACGCAAAATTCATGTGTCACGGAAACTGATTTAAAATCAGAAATACATTTTCCTAAGCGAGCACAGAGTATTGATTCTGTAAAAACTATAGGCTCTTATACGTCTGAATTATTTACAGATGCTGGTGTTGAACCCCAAAAAGTAGCCCCCCAAATGAGTTACAGTACTATTCCTCAATGGGAGCTTGGTAAGGCTAATTACGATATTAATTATACAGATTTAAGAAAAAGTGATGGGCCCGT